>CM024537.1:17619086-18826278 GCA_014182365.1 Eucalyptus tenuipes
TATAAATAGGAGAACATTGAGAGCCTGAGGAGGCTACTAGGTTTTTGTTAGATCGTTTTTAATTGTTTTGAGAGTTTTTCAAGTATTTTGAAGAGACGACAAAAGTGGTGACAGAATTCTTGTTCTTTGATTCAAGATGCTGAGTTTAATTTATATTTATATTTTTTCTTCTACTATGTTCTAATTTTCTTTTGTTAGGCTACGATGTAGCCTAACCATGATGATGTGAATTTCATGATTTTTATGTTTTGCAATTGATTTCATTCATGTGAGTTATATATTGTTGTGCATAATGCTTTTAAGTGACTGGGTACCACTTAAATGATCTAATGTGCATGTTTGAGACTAAGAAGTGATAATATGCAATTGTTCATTATAATATATAACCATGAATTAAACGTGGATATAGATATATCGCGTTATTTGCGTAGCTTTCGGTGATAAGGTGATCCAAAATACTCATTGTAAGCCGGGAATATTCATAGTTTTTAATGCATTTATTTTTATTTTAATTCATATAGAGATATAGTGGATTAATAAACTAAGTAGGTTTGCTATACCTAGAGATAGGATAGTAAATAGATTAGGAAATTCTGCTATCACATGTTTGATATCGTTCTTGTATCCACAACAATCTGAAATCATATCTAGTGGTTATGGTGAAATCGAATGCTCTAACATATTTATCTGATTGATTTACTGCATTTAGTCTCCAAATTTTGTTTTTAATTTATTCTCAATTATATTTTGATCTGTTAGATAAATTTTTGAATTAATCTATTTTAGTATTTAATTAGTTTATTAATCATCGATCTCCGTGGGACGATACTGTTTCTCATTATTATTACTTGTTCGACATGTTCATTTGCGTTTAGAATTTTACAAACAATACCTTTTGTTTCTCACAACTTTTTGGTTGTATAATGAGACCCTTGAGAATACTCAAGCTCCCAAGACAAATATATTTACTCGAATAACTACTAATCACCAACTCCTTTCTCCAAATCTTTCGTTTTTAAGAATCCACAAATAGAAGCAAAGGTCGCACACTTGAAATAGTATATTCTATCTCAATCCTTCATATATGGATGTGGTAAAATATTGAATTTCACTATTTTCTAGCAATGGATTTTGTTATTTTCATAACAAGCTTTGTTGATTTTCAGTTTTGGTTTTTTTTCCATTTGAAAGTGATTTAAAGCTTTGAATCTGAAGTCATTTTCAAGTTAAGTTCAAACTCTATACACTAAGTTGGGTTAATTCACTTAGTGCTTTTGACTTGATTAGTCTATATGAGTGAACTTAGTGTAAAGTATGTGAAATAGGGATGTGAATGTGTTGTAATAGTTTGATATATTTTGTGTTCCATACATGAGTATAACACATTTGATTGTTTCTTTTAGGTGTGGTGACATGTGGTATGTGTAGATGATGAATCTTAATTCGGAAGAGTTATTTTTGTAATTTCATATTCACTTACCGAGTCTAAATCTAAGTCGCTTTCTGAGTTTGAATTATTTTTTAAGTCTGATTTGCTTTTTCAATTTGAGTCGCTTGCTGAGTTTGAATTACTTTATAAGTCTAACTCGCTTTTGAGTTTAATATGCTCTTTAAGTCTGATTTATTATAGGCTAACAATACAACTTAGAGAGGGGCAAATAGATTGATTAAAATTTTGACAATCTTTTGCATAAATTAGCTGGCGCTAAGTAAAGTTATGTTGAAGGTAATGTTTCAAAGCTCATGAGTGAATTGTGTGCTTGTGGAAGTAATAAGAGAGAAAAACAATAGCACAAAAAGATGTATAGTGATTTGGTTTTATCTCCAAGCCTACGTTCACTCATCAAACTAACAGCCACAAATTGGATTGGATTGCTCTAGTAATTTGCTCATAAAGTTACAATTATCAAGCGCTAATCTTTTTACATGATAGATCATACTATAAGGATTCAACTTTTGCTCTTACTCTTATATACTTAATTTTTAGCGCAATTACTTTGACAACAAGAATACAACACTTTGAGAAATAGTTAAAAGAGAGCGTTTTGCTTGGAACACGATGCATAGCAAATTTTCAGTCTTTGTACTTGCGTGTGTCTAACTTTTGGCTTCAGAGATCTTCTTTTTTATACCCATGTTCAAATCTATTTGTAGGAGGTGAACTGGAGTAGCAATGAGCTGTTAGAGTTACTATTGATGCTGCTGTCCAAAGATAAAACTACCCATAAACATTTTATTGAAGATTCGCAAACTACATAAAAATAGCTTCTACTACTATCCTTTCACTAAAACTTCAAATAGCCTAGCATCTTGTTTTCTATTATCATCTAGATTTTGCTATTGCGTGTAAGAATTACTGTGACCCATATGATTTTATTAATTATGGTTTAATAAATATTAAAGAGCGAAAATGTGTTGGAAATGAGAAGTTGTAATCCTCATGAAATGAAAATGTGCAATTCTTATGAAGAAGTTACGGTTCTTATCAAAAGGCATGAAAGTAGAATGTGTTTTGATAGAAGGCACCTATTAGCAGCCTATATAAATAGAATATGGTCCTCTCTCCACCCACGACATGAAACATTAAAAAAGAATGTTGTATTTTATTCTTCATTAGACAGAATACGTTAAAGAAAAAGTGGATTAAGGGAGAGAAATTAGATTTCTTCATCTTTACGATTTTTTTCCATGACAAATACTTTGAAGGTTTCACTATGGATAAATATATGTCTTCATCCCTCTTATTGTGAAAATCATGAAGATAAGAGATCCTGTATTTTGTACTTTTCGCATTATAGAATTATGTTATTGTTAATAGTTGGTATTAGAGCTTTATTTAAGATCTCATGGTTTTTTCTGATTATTGAAATATTATGGTTTATGGATGAAGATTTGTTGAAGGATGACGATCCTTTTCATATTATTTGATGTTGTTGAAATATTTCCGAAGGGGTTTTTTTCAGACGAAATTTGAAGGATGAAAGGCACGACGAAAATAGGGCGAAAATGAAAGAAAACAGTGAATAGGTGCAAAGATACACGCGCCACATGTGCCTTCATGCGCCACGCACGCTAGACGTTGGTGTGTGGAATCCACGCGCCACATCCCACACGTGTGCTAGAAGGCGAGCGCATGGAATCCATGCATCATGCCTCGTGGGCACTATTGTGTGAGGTTTGTTCATTGTATGCACTTGTCAGCCCATTTATGTTTTTGCCCTTAACCTGTTATTACGATTATGCCCTTACGCCGTTATTTACGTTTCTACCTCTATGTTTGCTAAATAAATATGGTACTGCCCTTCTGGATATTTTTACATTTCTTCCCCAATATGTTGGATAATTACAATTCTACCTTGGCTGATTATTTACCATTTGGCCTATGGATATTTAATTTATGATTCTACCCCCTCTAGAATTATGATTTTACAATTTTACCCTTATGCTTTAATTACGATTTTCCCTTTGCGCAATTTGGTGAATGTTTGTGCTTTACAATATCAAAAGAAAAATTCAACTAAGAATGATTTGTTAGTCGCCAAAGTGGTCAAACCTTAAGGAATTTTGAATTTTTGATATTGTAAATTGTTTTATTCAATTACCCATGATTAATTGATGCTATAACTGAAATTGATATGCTAATATCCTTATATCATGGGTATATTGAAGTTCATTTATTATAAGAACTTAGGCATTAACCCAATGGTTAATCAATTTCTTATAATTTATAGACATAATAGTTGGTAATAAATATTTCTTGTTAAATTTGTTTGTATATTTTCATGAGAGATATTTTCAATTATTAAATTAAAGTTATTAGCATCATTATGATTTAATGTATGTTTGTATATCATTGGATCACCCAAAGGAGAACTATGATGTACATGTATTGTTTAGTTTGAATCTGATTATGTGATATTCTCAAAACATTAATGTATGAGTATATTCTTGCATATTTGCAATTTCTCTACCTGTTTCACTTTATTCGCACACTTCGTTTGTTCCTTTGTTCAATAAAATGAATTTTTCTAATTGGAGTGAACAAGTTTAGTTTCAATTAGGTGTCTTGGATCTTGATTTAGTACTTCAAGTCGAGAAACTAGTTGCTATTACTGATGAGAGTAGCGATAATGAAAAGTCTTTCCATAAAGTCTAGGAAAGATTAAACGGACTAAGCTTAATGTTCATGCAAATAATAGTTGCAAATAACTTAAAGATTACTCTTCCCAAGATTGACCATGCTAAGAAACTTATGAAATTTATGGAAGATCATTCTCAAACTACTGGTAAGTCATTTGCTAGTATATTAATGGGCAATTAAATCACCATGAAGGATGATGGTTCACGTACAATTGATAAGCATGTTCTTGAGACGACGAACTTAGCAACAAAGTTAAGGACTTTGAAAATGAACATGAATGAGTACTTTTAAGTAAAATTCATACTTAATTTATTGCCTCATTAACAACAGGGGTCATTTCAGATGAATTACAACACTATAAATGACAAGTAGAATGTAAATGAATTGGTCAATATGCTTGTTCAAGAGAAAATAAGGATAAAGAATCAAAAGACTCATTCCATTTTTCGTGATCTAACCTTGGGTGAATCACTTAAGATTTAACTAATTGATTATTAAGCCTAAACTTAGCTCGAGTTCTCTTAAGCTCATACCAAAACATGACTTAACTTCAAGTTCTTAACATGTAAGTGTTTTTCAATTAGGAGTCCCTACTAAACACTTTATGATAGGTGATTAGACACCTAAATAAAATAACGGGAGAATTATTTTACTTTTACGAACCAGAGAATTTGAGTACGAGGACTTGATTACACTAGATTTCTCTAATACCCTTTCGATACTACTTTTTTCATGAAAAAATGTTTATCAGGCAACTTAAGTTCATTTTATTACTTCCTAACATGTGAGGTGACCATGCGGGTATGCAATCCACTAACTTAATACCCAATAAATTAATAAATAAATTGCAAGACTTATCTCATAACAATGAAGCATTTGCAATGTTAGCCTAGAATTTACATGAATAGTCTTAGATATGATTTCTAATTAGCACACAGTCACTCAATCTTTTAGGATTTTCTCTTATTTAATGCAACCTAATCTACATGCAATGCAATACAATGATGTACACAAATGTATCTACACTAAGATGACACGTAATGTGCAACCTAATATGCAAATTTGTCAATGCGATGTTACGAAAATAGAATAGAAGAGTTTTTTTGCTGACTTTGGAAAAACAAAATGCAGAAGAGACTCTGAGGGTTATCCAGCAAAGCAGAACGCATGAGTTTCCTTTTACGAATCGGACCCGATTTCAATGATTCGCTTCTCTTGTTCAAGTCAAATCAACTACATTTTTTTTTTCTAAATAGAGCTGATTTTAATGTTTCCCTGTGCAAGTCACCATCAATTTGATTTGAACAAGGAGACGTTGCTTGTTTATACTGAGGCGGGGCCTTCTGCGACAAATAACATCCCGGTAAAACTAAGGACTGTTTTAGAGAAAATCTTGCAATATAGTTTATTATGTTGTAAAATATTGCGTTGTAAATATATAATAGAGAATAGAGAGATTGAGTAGAGAAAGTCAGACACCAAAGATTATAGAGAAAGCTAGAGGAGAAAATTTTATTGTCACTATATCACTCTATGTCTATGACAAAAACTAAGCTCCTATTTATAAGAAAACAATGATGCACTTATCATTAATATGAATATATTGAATAATACATACATTTAATAAGGAGATGAACATTTATTGTATAGGGAGATGTACTTAGAATATAGGATATAAATGTACCATAATAAATACATTAGATAAGAAGAATATAATGAATATTCATTCATGTATTTCATAACACTCCCCCTTGAATATTCATTGTATTCATTATATTACGAATGTGCATCGAATGATACTATCTTATTAAAAACCTTAAGCCGAAAAAACATAGTTGGACAAAAGCTAGAAAAAAAAGGGAAAAAGAGTACAAAGCACAAATTTTATGATCTCTCCATTTTATGGATACATTAATTGCCTCGTTAAAAATTTTAAGTTGGAAAAATCCTGTGAAAAAAAAAACGTACATAAAGAAAAAAAAGTGCAATGCATAATTCATAATATCTCCCTCTCAATTGAGCCATATAGCCACTGCTGGGGCTAGTCAATCTTCCATCTTATGAACTCGCCGTATACCAATGTCATATACTAATTTCTCAAAAGTTAACGTTGACAATGATTTGGTAAAAAGATCTGCAAGATTATTTATGGATCAAATCCATTTATCATCAATTTGTCGACTTTCTTGAAGTTCATGAGTATAGAAAAATTTCGGCAAGATATGCCTAGTCCTATCAGCTTTGATATATCCTCCCCTAACTTGTGCAATACAAGCAGCGTTATCTTCATAAATTATAGTGGGAGAATTTGTAACCAGTTTTAAACAACAAGAATTATGAATATGCGTTATAACTAATCTTAACCAAACACACTTTCTTCTAGCTTCATATAAAACAATAATCTCAGAGTGGTTAAAGGATGTAGTTATTAGCAATTTCTTCGTAAAACGCCAAGAAGGAGCGAGCCGTTATAACAAAATAAATAACCGGTTTGAGAACGAACCTTATGTGGATTAAATCTATATCCAGCATCAGCATATCCAACTAAACCAGAGTTAGTGGAATCATTGGAATTATATAATCTCAAATCTATGGTTCCTTGGAGATAATGGAAAATATGTTTAACTTGATTCCAGTGTCTCTGAATTGGCTCGATACTAAAATGTGCCAATAAATTTACCGCAAAAGCGATATCTTGTCTCGTACATTGTGCTAAGTACATCAAAGCTCCAATTGCACTGAGATATGGTACTTCAGGATCAAGTATCTCTTATCGATTCTCTAGGATGAAATGAGTCATTTTGGGGATTGTTGACACCTAAATTTTGGCGACCCGTTTAGTCATTTATCTCATTAAAAATTAGAGATTAATTTTTAACCCCTAAACAAAAATATTATAATAAAAAATCGCATAACATATAGTTTTTAGGAGAATTAATTGCTTTTTGCATTTAAATTGAGTTGGTGAAAGGTGGACTTAGGTAGATGAGCTTGAGCAATAGTTCTAAGCTTATTGAAATAATTGGAAGGGTGCAGGTATGGTTTGAAACCTGATTACCATGTTTGAGTCCATGAAATGAAATTAATTGAACTAAGTCCATAACTGAAAATTGCAGTGTGCTCAACTTGGAAATTAATTAGGCTATCACCAGCAGAATATTTTGTATGGCCATAATTCTTCGAATATTGCGGCAACCGATTCTCTTGTTCGTAGGAAAGAAAAAAATAAAGGAAAGAAAAGGATGTGGATGGGTTGCATATGGCCCGAACACATAAGCCCAAAAAGGAGAATATTTTCGCATGGTCAAAGGTGTAAGGAAATAAAAGGGAATCGTGTCTAAAGGAAAGTGGAAGTTTAATTTTTGTCTGGGAGCTCATCTTCTCATGAATATAAATGAAAGACAATGGGACGTCTTGGGGGGCGGGGGTGAGGCCACACATCGAGACACACGGCCATTCATAGCTCGAGAGCTTAGAGAGAAACAAAAAAAGAGAGCTGGAATGAGAGCAGAGAAGAACAAGGAAGGAGATCACGGCCGCGATTTCCTTGGCACCGCCAACTGTGACCTCAAACGACAACGCCAAGCCCAGCAAACGACGACGAAGCTGTTGGAAAAAGTATTAGAATAGATAAAATAATAATTACATTACAAAATATTAGAAAATAAAAAGAAATGTATGAGGCGTGCAAACACTGTCCTTAAGGATAATTCCACCCCTCGGAAGACGAAACTCGGTCGCCTAAGGCTTTAGCGGCTATCCTCCCAAGATACAAATGACCTTCCTCTATACTCCACACCGAATATTAGAAGGAAACAGGACAACTTTTGTGTATAACCCAGCAAAAAGAAAATGAAAGATGTGAGAACATATTGTATCTACTCAGATTGTGGTTTGAAGTTTAATTTATATTTAAACAAGGAAAAGAGAGAGCCGTTAGGAGATCATAATAAACCAATTGGTAATTAAAAAGATGACCGTTATAAAATAATGAAGAGTTCATGAAATAATAAATCAAAAGTTATAAAGCTGTTAGAAGACCGTTACACAACCATTAGAAAGCCGTTATCTGACCGTTAAAAACCGTTACAAAAATGATGACTTTCATGACGATCATAATTTCTAATAAATATTTCAAAACTGCTGAAATATCCAACAGAAGCCGTTGCTGCCTTATTCGCTCGTGATGACGAGCTGCATCCGTTCTGACCGACAGTCGAGTGACGATCACTTCGAGAAACTGCTGCCCCTGCGAGTCACCGTTGCTGGACCACCACAATCTGCTCAACCCCGCCGCATCTAGTTGCTTAACGTCGCCCAACATCCACAGCCGCCGATGCGCCAAGATTGGCTGCTTTGCATACAAACGCCCATTCGGCGAGTCAGTCCAACAAACTCGATACAGCTAGCAGCATCAGTCGATCCCGAGCGCCACTTGCACTCTTGCCTAGTCCCATTGTCATGTTCGTCGTTGCAGAACGGCCACGCCTACATGAAGAGCTCTGGGCCTAACTCGAGCTACAATTCCAGTCACCGTGCCGATCTTTCCTTCATGGCTCCGTCGCTCTCACTGCCAAGCAGATCAGCATTTTCCGGACAGCTTCTTGATCAGCCCGAAGTCCAAGCGGTGGATTTTTACTCTTTTGGATTTTGTCCATGTCCTCTAAAGGAAGATCCGACAACACCTAGCCAGGTACTATCGGAAGTCCCTCCACGACGTCAGGTCTTTTCTGCTTTTGCAGGACACTGGAGTGTCTTCGCGGCGCCAATAACAGCTCGCCGCCATCCATCTCAAGCACTCGAGACGAGCTCTACCGGGACACCACTGCGAGCACGCCGCGATTCACCCATCGCCAATTATCCATCGTGATCCACCACCACGATTCCCATATCTGTTGTCCAAATTCAAATTCAGAAAGTCGATATTTAAATTAGGGCACCTGACTTTGACTAGTCAAATAATTGTCCCACGTAGCACTTTCTACAGCTTGATATCACCAACAAAGCCTCGCTGTTCCTTAAATTCTCCACGTCCATTTTTGCAGGTTTTTGGGTGAGCGACTAATGAGTAATTGACGATTTTTCACCGATTCCTAGTCGAGCACCGCAATTGACGATTTTTCACCGATTCCTAGTCGAGCACCGCAGTTGCCCAGTATATTTAGTCCTCTTTGCCTCACCGACAAGAAGCCCTTGTGCCGACCATCGAGCCAGTCTTGATCCGAGAAGGTCCCACCGAGAATCACTAGTGTCCAAGGAGGCAAAGCCGCCGGTGATCACATCCTCATAACGAGATGGTCCCACCAGTTCGAATTTGGGATTCAATTGAATGCCGTCCACAAGACCGCTAACGCCAAACACCACCATGCACCGCCGGTCACCCGTTGAGCAGATTCTGTTCAGTTCAAATTTGGTAATATCATTTGCGGAATTATGTAATTATCTTATCTAAATTTGATTTGAATATTTTATTGCCTAAAACATGCTTTTCGATATCTTACGTGCCTATTTGAATTATCGGTGTATTCCCAATTATGATTTATTGCCCAATTCCGCAACCGCACGCCAATTTTTTATTCCATCTATAAGGCTTTAGATGGAATAATTAATCACGCAAGAATAAAATTGATATCTTGATCTTTAAGGCTTAAGATTAATTTATCGATTTTATTAGCGAAATAATCAAGTTGATTAGATATCGTTTCCAAATTCGAATGATGGATAATATCCTTGATGATTGTGAATGATTTGGTGAATATCTTTTAATTGCTTTATTTATCCCAAAAAATACAAAAAAATTGCATTTGCATATCATGTAGATTAGGATTGACTTTTCCTAGATAAAATTGCATGATAGAATAGTTTTTTGTTTTAAAAAATGCATGTAGTATCTAGGTTAGATAATATTTTTTGGATCAAGTTGCATGACGAGATAATTTTCTACGTTAAGATAGGATTCAGATTAGTCTATTCCTAACTTAAATTAGATAATACCCACTTAGTTAGATCTTTATTTTTAGCAATTTTTAATTACAAATTGTTATTAAAAAATACAAAAAAAAAAAATCATGTGCATGTCATTTAGAATTAGGTTCATGAAATACACGTCATTTAGTATTTGTTGCTAGGTTCATTTAATTAGAAATTGCCCATCATTAGAATTAGGTCATTTGGTTAATTTAGATTACACATTTAGATTGCATTTCTTTAATTTCGAATTTCATGAAGAAAAACAAAAAAAAAAATTGTCTTAGAATAAATCAATTTCATTCTTTAAGATAGACTGGATGCTTATATTTTATTTATGTCATCATATTGTCATGTCATATCATTTCATGTTAGATTAGTAGCATGCATTGCATGATTCTCATTGAATAAGTGAAAACAAAAAAAAGAAATTACGTGTTAATTAGAAATCATATCTAGGACTGTTGATGTGAATTTTGATCTAACACTGCATATGCTTTCGTTGTTACGAGGTAAGTCCTGCAATTTATTCATTGCTTTTCTTGGATGTTAAATTGGTGGTTTGTGCACCCGCATGAGTGCCTCACATGTTAGGGAAATGAATTAAAATCAATTCAAGCTACTTGCCAAACATTTTTCAAAAATAAAAGAGAAAGGTACCAAAAGGGCGTTAGAGAAATCTAACGTAATCAAGTCCCCGAACTCACAATCTCTGGTTCGTAGGAGTAAAGTAAATCTCGTACTTTACTTGGGTTTCTAATCGACCCACCAAAAACTGATTAATGGCGACTCCTAACTGAAAAATCATTTGTATGTTAATAACTTCAACCTAAGTCGCGAATTGGTATGGCCTTAAGAGAGCCCGAGCTAAGTTTAGACTTAGTAATCCATTAGCCAAATCCTAGATGGTTTATCCAAAATTTTGGTCACGACAGAGATCTAGAGACCTTACAACCATAGGGGTGCTCAATGGGTGAGCTTTGTCCATGTTGAAGCGTTTAAGTAATCTTCTAATGTATGCTAATTGATGGACGATTATTCAATTTTCTTTATGCTCAAGCTATTAACCAAGACAAAGTTTGGTTTTACCCAAATCTTTAACTTCAAACTCCCTTTTCAAATACTCAGCAATTTTAGTTAACTCTTCTGGAGTTCCAATTAAATTTATATCATCGACATAAACTGCTACAATAGCAAATCCAGTTTCTGATTTCTTAATAAACGCACATAGGCAGATAGGATTATTCCTGTACATTTTCTTAATTAGGTACTCACTTAGGCGTTGATACCATATGCGACCGAATTGCTTTTATCCGTACAAGGATCTTTGCAATTTTATTGAGAATAAATTGCGGGGAGTGCATGCATCAGGCATTTTCAATCCCTCAAGAATTTTCATATAAATATCGAGTCTAATGAGTTATATAGATATGCCGTCACAACGTCCATAAGACACATTTCTAATCTTTCAGAAAGTACTAGGCTAATGAGAAAACGAAATGTAATCATATCCATCAAAGCTGAATATGTCTCATTATAATCAATCCCATGTCTCTATGAGAATCTTTGGTCAACAAGTGGAGCTTTATACTTGACAACCTCATTTTTCTCATTTCATTTCTAGATAAATACCCATTTATATCCAACGGGCTTTACATTATCGGGGATTCGAGTTACGGATCCAAAAATCTCTTGTTTAGCTAGAGAAGCTAATTCAGCCTTAATTGCTTCCTCCCACTTAAGCCAATTTTTTTTTTCCTTTGACGGCATTCAATATAGATTGCAGCTCACAATCATCATCCATAATTTTATGAGCAACTGAGAATGTAAAAGCGTCATCAATGATGATTTCATTTCAATCCCAAATTTCATTATAATATGTAATGGAATTCTCAGTATTCCTGGGATTGATGTTCCTTTCATGGGTTTGCACCTCTTCAGAGGCAATAAGCTCTTTGAGAGTAAGCATATCGCCAAGCTCTTCTGGAGCGAATTCCTGATTCTTTCCCCTTTGTTTTCAAGGAACAGTATCTTTCGATCCTATTGCTCTACCACGCTTCAAGTGCGGGGGATTTTGATCCACTTTAAGCTGTCCTTCGAGAACAACTATCATAACTGGAGCATTTGCAGTTGGAGTATGAGACTTCATTATCTTAGTAGTATCATTAAATGCATCAAGAAGTCTATTGGCCATAGCTTGTAAATGAATTATGCGTTGCACCTCGTTTTCACACTCAGGAGTCATTGGGTCTAATTGAGATAAATTTTTCTCATTCCAAAAGAAAACCTTAACTGATTTTTGTTTTGCAGTTATGGAAGTTGTAGGTGCCTCAATTGATGGAAACCTAGTAATGGACGGTGAATTAAACCCAACATAAATATCCAAACGGCGTTGGGGACCCATTTTCATTCTTTTTGGTAGTGCTACAAGCACCTATATTGCACAACCAAAGGTGTGCAAAAGTGAAATATCTTGTTCATAATCAAGAACTATTTGAATGGTAAAAGACTAGCAGTAAGGTGTAATCTTATTAGGGCTGCCGCATGCAAAACTGCATGACCCCATGCTATATCGTTGAGATTCGTTCTCAATAATAGAGTGCAGGCAATGATTTGAATATGTTTAATCAATGATTCTGCAAATCCAATTTGAGTATGAACATATGCAACCGGGTACTCAACCTCAATTCCAAGTGAAGCACAATAGGTATCAAAACTCTTTTATGTAAATTCACCAGCATTATCCATCCTTATGCTCTTAAATGGATAATCAGGGAATTAAGCCCAGAGCTTTATAATCTGCACAAGTAAACGTGTAAATGTGACATTGCGTGAAGATAATAGGCAAACACGGGACCATCTATAGGATGCGTTCACTAATATCATAAAATCGAAATTGTCCATTTGGTGGCTGTATTGGTCCACAAATATCACCCTGAATTCTTTGTAAGAATAAAGGGGATCCAAGATTAACCTTTGTTATAGAAGGTCTGACAATAAGCGTTTCTTGTGAATAAGCCTCACAATTATAATCTTTAGACAACAATACCTTTGTATCCTTTAAAGGGTGTCCTTTTGTATTCTGAATTATTCTACGCATCATTGAAAAGCCAGAGTGACCAAAGTGATCATGCCACAGTCCAAACTGATCAAAGTTTACCAATATCTAGGATGTGGTGGCGTAGGTTTCAACAGCTTTAATTATGACACAACATAAACCCATAGAAGAAGCTTTTAACTTCTCATGGATGGTCTTTAAGCTCATCTTATAAGAAGTAATGCTAATACATTCCTTATCTTGTTCATAAATAGTCTCAATATGGTACCCATTATGGCGTACATCTTTGAAACTGAGCAGATTCCTTTTTGATCTACAGCTTAAAAAATGCATCCTCAATATGTAGGATAGTGCCATTTGGCAAAACAATTGTGGCATTCCCAAAACCATCAATAATCGGAACAAGACTTGATATTGTATGGATTTGTGCCTTACGCAATGTCATACTCGACAAAAAGTGTCTACTATGAAATATGGTATGTGTTGTTATACTATCAAGTAAACAAACATCTTAGTATTTTCCATTTGCATTTATGTTGACAACTTCATATATCAAGTATCATTAAATTTTCATATTTATTATAAAGTCAAATAAAATTTCAAAATAATAAATATATATTACATAACCATATTAGATAACAATAAAAGGTAATACATTTAAATAACTAGAAAAGAAATTATTAGAATCATAAAATTCAAAATCCAAGTTATCGTCCACCAGTTTGATGCCTCATCAAAGTAATCAGAGATCCTCAAAGAAATCAGAGACATCCAGGGATGCATTTGCTACTTCGGGAGCAAGAAGAGTCCCACCAACAGAGATATTATTGGCCTTAACAGTGGTTATGGCAGTAGAATTGATTTCAATAGCATGAGATTCACCACGCTTGCCCGTATTTTTTAAAGATGCCTGGTATAGATCAACAAAGTGTTTTGGCGTACGACAAGTATGTGACCAATGCCTAGTCATGCACAGTGATGACAAATACTTTCATTAATCCAATTCTTTGGCTTCTTTTCTTTGCCATGATTCAGGCCAAAGTTAGATTTCCTAGGGCGGTTAAATTTCTTACCATCCCTTCTAGGATTATGTTCTTACTTGCGCTTATAGCTCTTAAAAATGGCCAATATTTTTCTCGAGTTAGCATGTGTTTCAGGCAATGCTTTTGAGCCAGCAGGTCTAAGATCATAATTTTTTAGCAGCAATTCATTAGTTTGTTCGACAGTGAGGAGCACGGAAATTAATTCAGAGTATGTGGCAAACTAACGCTGCCGGTAGTACTGTTGCAATACAATATTCGAGGCATGGAAGGTGGAAAAAGTTTTCTCTAACAATTCCTCATTAGTGAGTTTGATATCGTATAACTCAAGCCAATAAACAATATCAAATGAAGCGGTGTTATAGTCAGACACTGATTTAAAATCTTGCAGTCTGAGATTTTGCCAGCCATATTGTGATTGAGGGAGCGTAATAGTCTTGGTATGATCATACCTATCGTTCAACCTCCTCCACAAGATCTGAGGGTCTTGAACGGATAAATATTGAGTTTGCAGGCTCTCATGCAAATGACGACGAATAAAAATCAGTACATTTGCTTTATCTTTTGCATTTGAGGTTCTGTCCTCTGCAATTTCATTAGCGAGATCTTACTCTTTGAGGTGCATTTCCATGTCAAAGCACTAGGATAGATAATTCTTTCTACTCACTTCCAGATATGGAATTTGAGCTTTTCAATATTTGCTATAATCCTTGCAAAAATAAATCCTTAAATTAATTAAAAGGATTTCCAAATATCCACCGCCACTTCAGGAGCAAAATGATACTTTTAGATTTGGAAATTGGCTTCAAGCCAAGAAAAATAAAAATGAAGAATTAATAGAAGAAGATGAAGTATAAGATCACTTACCTTGCAAAAATTACTTACTCAGTTGGTAGATCTTCGTGCTAATAACGTATTGTAAAATATTGTGTTGCGAATATATAATAGAGAGAATAGAGATATTGAGTAGAGAAAGCCATACACCAAAGATCGTAGAGAAAGCTAGAGGAGAAAATTTTATTTTCACTATATTACTCTATGTCTATGACAAAAACTAAACTTCTATTTATAAAAAAACAATGATGCACTTATCATTAATATCAATGTATTGAATAATACATACATTTGATTGGGAGATTAACATTCATTGTATAGGGAGATGTACTGAGAATATAAGATACAAATGTATGATAATAAGTACATTAGATAAGATGAATATAATGAATATTCATTCATGTATTTCATAACATATCAAATTTTTTATAAGATCGAAAAATTATTGTGCAATAATTTATAGGGCTAAACACTTTGTAAATTATTGAATGTAATTAAGGATTAAAAAGTACTGAGAATATTCAACTTATTTCAATTATGATTGTAATATTTATTGTATTCTTTACTCTTCTTTGCTTGAATTTAAAATACATCAACTGAATCACAAAAATTTGGTATCTAATTTATTTTCTTATTCTATTCATTTTATTATTCAATTGCTTGCTTCTACCACAGTTGATCCCCTCATTTTGTTCAATGAATGGCAAGAATGAGAAATAAGAGGAAGGAGGCATCCACTCCTTAAGCGATCCCAATGACTAGATAAACATTGTTGAAATCTTTGGATTCTCCTAGGGGGAAAAGCTAAAGAAATGATAATCTAGGTTGTTTATTCTTAATTTCCTTCCCTTGGATTAATTATAAAGATTAATACCATGAAAATTTTCAAATTAGTATACTTGTAACAAAATTACCTTAACTAATTTTTTGACCATCAAAACTCTCAAAACTAGTACACTTATGATAAATTTACTTTAGACTAATTAGCAGATAGATGTTTGGTTAATTTTTCCTTTAAATGAAAATAAATCCATGCAGAGCATGGACATGGACAATATAACTGCTAAAGGCCTAAAAAATAACTTTTGGCTCATTTGAATTTCTCAAAAAAAAAAAAATTACAAAAGTAGGTCAATAGCAAATTCATCGCATGATTTATCCACAAGCAACTGGCTCTCTAATTTTCCCGTAAGTGGTTAGTGGTAACTAAGGCAGTCTCTTTCTCGTAATAATTAATAAGAAAGATCAGGAAAATTTTAAAAATAAAAAAATAAAAATAAAAATAATAATAATAATAATAATAATAATAATAAAATTAAAAAAAAAAATGGAAAGGACGAAGAAAGTGCCTGGTAGGATAAAGGAATATACGAATCAATGTGTTGTTATACGTTAATAAAACTAGTTCCGACAAAGGATGTTTTGGATGTTGATATCAAGATTGATGTTACCAAATTAGTTTGACGAGATATTACTATTACCCCATTGTTGTTAACTAGATGAATCACTGTCCTTATATTGAGGACTAATGTCAATTTCATGCCACCTCATGCGCCTCTGCTTTGATGATTTCGTGGTTTTTTTTTTTATTGAATTAAAAAAAGCAAATTCAGGGCAAAATCTAACCGAGAGAAAAGTTGGTTTCGGTAAAATTCAGGTAAGTTATCACTCATCTTTGGACTGGTACGGTCACATCGCCAGTGGCAACAGAAGCCCAAAGTCAATTAGGCACCATGGTCATCGTCGAAGGCGAATTGCGCAATGGAAGTCCCGGCTGTTAGAGTTTGCATTTTGGAGAATTTTGCTTGATTTTAGGCAACTTCTTGACCGTTTTCGCCGAGTCTTGGACCTGTGTGGTCGCACCGCGATCCACTACTTATTCTAATCTAAAGTGGGCTGCCGGAGAAGAACTGGGTGGCAGAAGATGTGGCGAACACGAAGAACAGACAAAATTGCGCAATTAAGGCTAGACGCGTGCATCTCACGCGAAGGACAGGTGCATGCACTGTAAGTCTGTATGTGCCAACACATGTGATCCACGCCCCCTTGCAGAGCTATTGGGGCATGAGTGGCACGCGCTCGCGCATGTGTGGCCCACATGCCTGACGCCTCCCTGCAGTCCCTCTTCTATTGATTTTACTATTTTGCCCTCGTGATTTTCTTATTCAGCCCTTGGTCTTGTTAATTTCCTATTTTGCCCTTGCAAGCAATTTGTGAATATTTTGTGCAAAAATTAATGTCCAGTAATCCACATAATTTTATTTAATTAGATATTAGCCACAGCATCTCTATTATCTTAAATTATATATATAAAGGACATGGATTGTAATTAATCATGTTAATATAATAAATTTTTCCCACACGAATTTTTATTATATTAATATGATGATTAGGATAAAATATCATATTAGTTTTTTTAATTTATCCACAAGGGTTAAGAAAAGGTATAATGTGATAGTTTCTTCATAAATTAATTATGAATCTATTTAAATTAGAAACTTAGCTCACAGGCAATTTTTGATATTATTAAATTCATATCCAGTGACATGTTTTATATTTGTGAAACATGATTTATGTAAATTTGGTCTCAATTTTTTTATATAAGCATGTTTGTATATTATGCAATTTCACCACCTAGGAATTTTTCTGATTTCAATGTTCTTGAGTTAAACGATGACAACCATAAGGTTTGGAAGAAATTAATTCTTCTTTAATTGAGGTGTATGAACATTGATTATGCTATTTGGAAAGATGAACCACCTACCCTACTAATGCTAGCAACCTCGCTGAAGTTGCTCTTTATGAACAATGGGAGTGATCCAATCGTCTTAGTATAATGTTTATAAAGACTAAACTTTCTGCTAGGATTCATGGTTTAATCGCTTAGCATAATAATGCCAAAGTATTACTAGAGATTACTGGTGCGCAATTTGAAACTTCTAAAAAGGCCCATACCACTTAGTGAAAAGAGCACCAGCTTAACAGAGAGAGTTGCCCTTAGTGAAATCCATGCTAGATATAGGCATTACAACTTTCCATGCAAGCTGCATGCTTTGCCTGTATACCTTTAATGATGCGTCAACTAAAAATCATGTGTCAATGCAAGTAACAAGAGAATTTAAGTTGGAACTTATGAAGTATCGAAACCATCCCAAGAGATAAGAGACGTTAGAATACTCAATCAACAATTTAAGTTATTAAGTGGATGAAGCCCATATATATAAAGAGAATTAAAAAATATGATATACAAGAGATGTGCAATAGAGAGGATGTGCAATAATGAACCAACCTCGATCATAGGATTGTCACGAATGTCAAAGATCCACCTTGCCTTGATGCACTTGATATTGGCCATAAATGGAACTGGACTTCATATCAAAGAGAGAGAGATCTTAGCATAACAACGCGAGCTGTTAGAATATCTAATCAACAATTTAAGTTAAAATTATAACGTTGAGATTATGATCTTCTATCACGACAGAATTATATTCTTAGATAAAAAGTGTCGCTTTTTCATTTCTTTCTTTTTTTTATCTCACATTCCTTTTTCATTGGCCCTTCAATTGCGAGTAATTTTCTAGTCACTTTCATCAAAAATTGAAAAAGTCAAAAGTTGACTTTTGAGTGAGTTGACTTTTGTCAATTCTTTGACCAAAAAGTCAACTCCAAGTTAAAATTTGGTTTTTTTGTATAAAAAATTCCCAAAATGTCCCAATTTCATTTTGGCCAAAAAAATTTTCAAAAAAATTGACAATGAATTGACCTTTTAGTGATTAGTTGAAAAAAAAATTGAAAAATATAAAAAAAAAAACCACAAATCATTTTATTTTAGCTTCAATTAGACTTTGGCCATAAAAACTTCTCAAAAAACAATTTAAGAATTTTTTCTAGTCATATTTTGCCTTAGTGTCTTTTTTTTTTTTTTTCTTACAACATTTGATATAGGGGTCATTTTAAGTTTACTCTTTTAACCAATTTGGAGATTCAACATAATGGGAGGAGAATTTCCATTTTTAGCCCTAATTAAGGGTCCCAATGGGTTCTACATAGTTTGAGAGATTTCACTTTTAATAAACTTATTTTCTTAGTGATAATTCAAATCTGGAATGGACTTAGTAAATTTCACTACGGAATATCTCAATTTGATGGATTTTAGCATACTTGAACTTAGTAAATTCAAGCTAATATGCTTCAATTGGTGTAATTCAATTTGACACATTCTAGACTAAGGTTTAATTTGATAAATTGAGGTTCAATTTGACCATTGAACTTCAATTTCATTTTGACATCTAACTTGTGTCATCATGTTAATGTCAATTTGAATGCCTTAGGCCATCTTAAGTTCAATTGATCAAACCAATTGATAATTCATTATATCAATTGAATTCGATTGCAATCAACTTGGCAATTAGGGATAAAGATTGCATGAATCGCGTTAATTGAGTAGAAAGTCCAAATTTTGTGTGCCCATAAAAAATGAGTGCAATTAATGTCATTTGTGAGGTAATTAGACCAATTTAGATCAATTGAGATGTTTCTAAAAGATTTGATTATTTTGATTGGGATCATTTTTGGACTATTTCTTTTGAATTTAGCCCATTTCTCTTCCAATTGAGCAAGAATTCCTTACGATTAGGTCCTCCTGGGACCTAATTGCATAGATTTTCGGCCAAAGACCAATCGAACTGATCAAAACTGGTTCAAACTAGTTCGACCGGCCCCCAGCGAGAAATGGCCGGTTCGGTCATTTTCAGGTGAGGTTCCAATAGCTGGCAACCACCATGAGGTGGCCAACCTCTTGACCAACCATCCCATTCTATCTTTGCATAAAATTACAAAATTGCCCTTGGGATAGGAAATTACTAAAATGCTCTTGATTAATCACTAATCCAAAGATTAATCTTGACCATTCATTGAGGGTTCATCCTAGCCTTCCAATATGACATGCTTATTTTCCTCTAATCACAAAATAAATTAGCAATTAAGTAAATTTGATCTTATCTTGGGACATTAAACTCTAACCCTTAGATCAATCCAATGGTTAGGATCTCATCTTGAGAGGGACATATAAGCATGTTCCCTCAAAATTTCAAAGAGGGGCTACATTTTTTCAATCTCTCTCTCTCTCTCTCTCTCTCTCTCTCTACCACTCTTTAACGTCGTCAACCGCTACACACTAGCCATCCACTGGCAAGCCACCATCACGCTAGCCTCCGCCGAACCTCTCCCAATCTAGTTGCAAGCCTCGCCAGCGATCATCCTCACCGAGCTCACCGATTGAGCTACTTCTTCCTCTCAGTTTGAAAACTAATCTTCACATCGGTGGAGAATACCGGCAGTTCGCAGCCTCAATGCGACTATCCGGTGATGCACCGTCATGTCGACAGACTTCCGAGCTTCCCCTCGCTGGTCATAATAGCCATCGTCGAAGATGATCACCGGTGAATCTCTGATCGGCCTCTTCTTCATTTTGGCGCCAAAGCCATGCTCCACGCCAGTCCATCATCTAGCAAGTTTGACGGCCAAATCTTATGGCCGATGACAATCCTTAGTGTTCTTCAGCTCGTGATAACATGCCTAGACGAGTCCTAGACCTCAGAGTGGTGATCGCTTAGTTTGATTGAGTTGAACTCGAAAATAACAAGGTAAAACCTCTTAAGCTCGAATTCGATGAAACGAGATCGCTTTAGGTGATGAGGGCTAGGATTCAAACCCTAGGTGAATATTATATGTCTAGTCTAGAATGATGATTTGTGATGATTGATGATCGATCGAGTGCTTGATGTTGCGTAGTTACCTATTATGGAAATTCGTAGGCCTATGTTGACTGATCCAATATCCATCTTGACATGAGCTGGTAAGCAATCTTGTTTGGCTTTGATGTCTTCTTGCAATTCGAAGTAGACTTCATGAGCTTTTTATAGACATATTACATGCTTGATTTAGCCTTGTTTGCCCTATCATAGATTTGTTACAAAATTGAAGTCTGATTCTGGAATTATTGTTGTTCTGTTGGATGTTTTGCTTTCACCGACATTCGCTGCTTGTTGATGTTTTATGATTTTTGGTGCTAGGATTTTCGAGTCGATGACTCCACAAAATTTGATTAGAACACATAGATCTACAGCATATAAAAATTTCATGAAATTTGAAAATCATTTGGTAGGGTCGATCGTCCCTAAATCGTTTGTGCTACATTCTGGAAAATCGTTTTTCTGACTGACCGGTGTCAGTATCTCATTTTTATAAAATCGCATGATAAGAATCTTAAGTCGACTTCATGAAAGTTGTTCATAACATATAGATCTATAACATATAAAATTTTCTTGAGATTTGAGATTGATTTACTAGGTTCGATTGGTCATAAATTGTCCATGTTGCATTCTGCGAAATCTGTTTTACTGATTAAAATGCATCGATTCTCTAATTTTTATAAATTCATATAATTAGAATCTGGACTTGATGTCTTCATGGGTTCTGTTCCTCATGTCATGATTTGTGGTGTGTAAATTTTTAGATCGAATGAAGCTCATTAGGTTGATGAGAATTACCTTGAATTGAGCATGTTCTATATATTGGACTATTTCTCTATATTGACCTTGGTGTGTTCATTGATTTTTATAAAATAATGCATGCTGAATCAAATGATTCTTCATGAAGATTGCTTGTCACACGTTGATCATTATTTTCAAAAAAAAATTTAAAAAGAAAATTGTTATTTGCTTTTTTTTTTCGGTTCATTCAAAAATTGTAGGGATTTGGTAAACTCTGTTTTCCAGAACTGATCATCAATCACTTTTGAATTTTTATAAAATATTGTGATACAAATTTAAAGTTGTTAAAGAAATTTCAAAATTCGATTTCACACTGATTTCATTGAATTTGAAACTCATTAGGATGTTCAAAAGGGCCTGATCAGAGTGCGTTTGTTCTGCACCCAAGTTGGTCTTAGACATCTAAGTTTGTTTCATAATTTTGATGAATTTAGTGTCCTTTTCTGAAAATCTTCAAAACACGAGAGTTGTAGACAACAATCTCATTATTATTTTTACATCAATTTTATTGAAATTGATACACGTTTGATCGCTCAAGGAACTCGATCAGTATGCTGACTTATCCACCATGAGATTAAGGAATTTATTTCCCCAGAACATCAAGCTTATTTCAAAATTTCAACAAAGTTGATGTCCTTGGTTTTCATCAATCTCACTTTGAGGACTTGTTTGCAATTATAAAAAACTTGCGCTCTTGGTTGCAAATTCTCAAAGTAAAACATTTGAATTGCTTCGTTTGTGTTCCATTTGATTGATCATGTTGTTTACAAACTTAAACAATTATAATTGCCTTAAATGGATAGGTGACCCTCTTTGGTTGACTTCATTTGGTTGATTGCTTGAGAACCAAGGCCTCATGGCCTAAATGCATGTCCTTTTTTCATAGTTAATGTGATTTCTAGATGTATGGTTTAGAATCAGTGCATGTTCATGGGAAAACAAGAGGGACACACTTAGACCGTAATTTAGGAGTTGTTCGATCTTGACCACCCTTTATATTGCTTATGAATAGAAGGTATAGCCAAGTATCAATGACTAAAACCAATCAATTAGTGGTCATAAGCCGGATCGATGTACGTGACTCTCAAGGGCCAATCCCAAGGCACATGTTTTGTGTCATGAATTGCATTGAGCTGTTTGAACTTGTTTGGGTTCATATGATTGTATTTGGTTGCATTGTATGCACAATATGCTTTTGAATGCTAGTTTAGCATTAGCTTAGGATTAGAATAGTCCAAAAGTGACCTTTGGAGGAGGTGGCTAAAAAGACTTGAAGATGGCAGTATAGTCGATGTCCAATCCAACCTTTGTCCATTTGTAGCTATTTATTCCCCGACATATATCTCAAGTTTTCAATTATATAAACACCTAACAAGTTGCGGGTTCTCTTTGTATTGTACTTAGTGTAGCTTTTATATGCTTATCTTGAGTGTTTACATTCCAATACCACAATTTTGATTACTTGATTAGTTTCCTTTTAATTTTTGATAGTTAATGTAAAACGGCATGAATGAACCCTCCATGTATGATCGCTTAACATTAGGATTCAAGTTGCATGAAAATGTAAAAAGATCGCTTGACCACTTTAGATAATAACCCAACTCATAGGTATGGAAGAGCACCAATAAACATCTTTAGCATAACACAAGATCGCAAACCCACATTCCATGAAAATCAAGGGAGGACTCCTGACCCTTCATCAGGTCTCTAGCCGGCCCCGAACAAAAAGGTTAGTGGCGACTCCTAGATAATGTTTTTAAGTTGTCTAAAAATTTAAAATGAGGTATGGGTTTGGAAAAATCCATGTTCGTAATAATGGACCAAGTATGGCCCACCGATTAGATGTCACTTTTCAAGCCATCCCTTTTGAGGATGCTTGCTTAGATTGTTTTAGGAGCAAATACCTCTAAATCTATCCATTAGAGGAATATTTTTCCGCCTCGAAGGGTAGGTTGCAACAACTTGTGCTCTTTATTTGGTCTTTGAAAGTAGTGGTCTGTTATCGATGAAGAATTTGGACAATGAATCACATTTAGTTCAGTTGGAGTAGCTCACTTAACATCATTTCCGTTAGTGTTCCGCATGTTTCCATCTTCGCTTGAGTAGGTCAGTTGGACTAGTGACCACCCATAGATGATACCTAACAAGGGAAAATATCTATTCATGTGCTATCTAGTTGTGATCGATTGTAGATTGATATGACTCTTGAAGATGAGAATATTGCCAGAGTTGTTTTTCATATAAGTGCATCCCCGGGTAAGATTTATGTTTCAACAATACTCATTTTGATACATTTCTGGATATGTGCAATTACACGGCTCTGCTATTATCTTGGTAGTTCGTATTTCTAGAAAATATGGAAATAGTGTCTCAAAATACGCCTTGGTTTTCTATGCCAAGCCATCTTGAGGCACTCGGACTGAGATTTGGTGGATCTGCTTAAAATGGAAGCAGTGCTTCCAAGGTTGTATACCACTTCATTCCTTGTCTTCCTCTTGTCGTGTCTATACCTTTGTCTTTACCTATTGAGCTACTTAGCATCATTGAATTGATGTGTATTTAGGAAAATCATTTGATGAAGGCTAGACGCATATATCACGCGTGTCCATGTGAAGGACAAGTGCGTGCACTACACGGGCCAGCGCGTGCACTGCACGGGCCAGCGCGTGTGATCCATGCGCCTGTGTAGAGCCTTTGGCATATGAGCGATATGCGCACCCATTTGCCTGGCGTCCGTGCAGCCCCTCTCCTTCTAATTTTACTATTTTGCCCCCTTTGCCCTCATGATTTTCCTATTCTACCCTTGGTCTTGTTAATTTCCTATTTTGCCCTTGCAAGAAATTTGTGAGTATTTTGTGTAGAAATTAAATGTCTAGTGATCTGTGTATAATTTTATTTAATTAGAAATTAGCCACAGCATCTCTAATTATCTTAAATTATATCCATTAAGAGGTTTTGAATTCACATATTGAAAAGGACATTTATTGTAATTAGTCATGTTAATATAATAAATTTTTCCCCTGGGAATTTTTCATTATATTGATATGTTTAATTAAGATAAAATATCATATTATTTTTCTTAATTTACCCACAAGGGTTAAAAAATGAATATAATATGATACTTTCTTTATAGATTAATTATGAATCTATTTAAATTAGAAACTTAGCCCATATGTAGTTTTTTATGTCATTTGATTCATATCTTGTGACATGTTTTACATTGGTGAAACATGATTTATGTAAATTTTACCTCAAATTTTATATAAGCATGTTTGTATGTTATGCAGTTTCACTACCTATGAATTTTTCTTATTTTAATGTTCTCGACTTAAACGGTGACAACTATAAGGTTTGGAAGGAATAAATCCATCTTCAACTAGGGTGTGTGGACATTGATTATGCTATTTGGAAGATGAACCACCTACCCTTACCGATGCTAGCACTCCGGCTGAAGTTGCTCATGAACAATGGGAGCAGTCCAACCGCCTTATTCATAAGGACTAAACTTTTTGCTAATATTCATGGTTTGGTTGCTCAGCATAATAATGCCAAAGCATTGCTAGTGACTATTGGTGCACAATTTGAAACTTCTAAAAAGGTGCATGCTATGACCCTAGTGAAAAGAGGCACTGGCTTGATGGAGAGACTCAGCGTAAGTGAAAACCATGCTAGATATAGAGATTACAACTTTCCATGCACATTGCATGCTATGTCTTAACGCTGATTTAAGGATAAGAAAGAAAACAAGAAAAGAAAGTTCCCTCCAATAATGTATATCACAGTTCGCATTGTTACTAAGTTCTCTCTCTCTCTCTCTCTCTCTCTCTCTCTCTCTCTCTATGAAGTTGAGTTCCATTCATGGCCAATATCAAGTGAGCCTTCAGATCTTCGACATCCATGACAATCCTATGATCGAGGTTAGCTCATTATTGCATGTTCTCCCTATTCCACGTCACTTGTACATGATATTTTTTTATGCTCTTTATATATATGGGCTTCATCCACCTAATAATTAAATTGTTGATTGGATAATCTAACGTCTCTTATCTCTTGGGATAGTTTTGATGCTTCTTAAGTTTCGGCTTAAATTCTCTCGTTACTTGCATTGACCCTTGATTTGTAGTCAACACATCATCAAAGGTAAAATGTCGGGATTAGGGTCTTTGATTACAATGGAATCATTTTCTCAAAAAAAAAAAAAAAAACTGTTGTTTTTCATTTCTTTTTCATTAAACCTTCATTTGTGAGTAACTTTCAAGTCAGTTTCATCAAAAAGTTAAAAGTTAACTTTTGAGTCAACTTTTCTGGTCAACCATTTGACCGAAAAACCAACCTCGAGTCAAAATTTGAATATTTGTACAAAAAGTTCCCAAACAGTCCCAATTTCATTTTGGCAAAAAAAGTTTTCAAAAAAATTGAAGTGTTGACCATAAATCAACCTTTTAGTGATTAGTTGACCAAAAAAATTGAAAAATATAAAAACCACAAATCATTTTATTTTAGCTTCAATTTGACTTTAGCCACAAAAATTTCTCAAAAATTGATTAAGAATCTATTTTTCAGAATTTTTCGTATTTAGGTTCAAAATTGGCAAAAAATAAAACTTCTTTTCTAGTCATATTTTGGTTTAGTTTTTTTAACAACATTTGATCTAATGGTCATTTTAAGTCCACTTGTTCGACCTTGGAGATTCAACGTGATAGGATGAGAATTTTGATCCCAAGGCTCATGTTTTGTGTCATGAATTGCATTGAGTTGTTTGAACTTGTTTGGGTTCATATGATTCTATTTAGTTGCATTGTATGCATGATATGCTTTTGAATGTTAGTTTAGCATTAGCTTAGGGTTAGAATAGTCCAAAGGTGACCCTTGGAGGAGGTGGCTAAAAAGACTTTAAGACAATAGTATGGTCAATGTCTAATCCGACCTTTGTCCATTTGTACCTATTCGTTACCTGACACATGTCTCGGATTTTCAATTGTATAAACACTTGACTTGCAGGTTTTCTTTGTATCGCACTTAATGTAGCTTTTATATGCTTACCTTGAGTGTTAGTGCAGAATGGGACAAATGAACCATCCATTTGTGATCACTTAGCAATTAGGATTCAAATTGCACGAAAATGTAAAAAGATCACTTGACCACTTTAAATAACAACCCAATTCATAAGTACTGAAAGGGTGCTAATAAACATCTCTAGCCTAACTCAAGTCCCCGAACCCACAAAATCTCTAGTTCAATGAAAATCAAGGTAGGACTCTCAACCTTTGATTGGGTTTCTAGCTAGCCCCCAACAAAGAGGCTAGTGGCGACTCATAGGTAATGTTTTTAGGTTGTTTAAAAACTTAAAATGAACTATTGTCTGTGAGGTATGGTTTGCACGGTAATTGTCACAATGATTCCATTATGTGAGGCCCACGTTCATAATTAATGGACTAAGGATGGCCCATTGACTAGACGTCATTTTGAAGTTGTCTCTTTTGAGGATGCTTGCTTGGACTGTTTTACAAGCAAATCCCCTAAAGCTATCCGTTAAAGGAATATTTTCTTACCTCGAAGGGTAGGTCGCGACAACTTGTGCTCTCTATTTGGTCTTTGGAAGTAGTGGTCTGTTATCGATGAAGAATTTGGACAATGAATCCCATTTAGTTCAGTTGGAGTAGCTCACTTAACATCATTTCCTTCAGTGTTCCGCATGTTTCCATTCACTTGAGTAGTCCAGTTGGACTGGTGGCCACTCATAAATAATTCCTAACAAGAGAAAATACCTATTCATGTGCTCTCTAGTTGTGACTTTTTTTTTGTTACCTCACTATTTAAGATTCTATGCGATCTATTATAGATTAATGTGACTCTCGAAGACAGGACCATTGCTAGAGTTGCTGTTCGTATTGGTGCATCCACTGGTAAGATTTATGTTTCAACAATTCTCATTTTGACATTTTTCTGGATATGTGCAATTACATGACTCTGCTATCACTTTGGTAGTTCATATTTTTTCTGATGAAAATGATGTCCAGAAAATATGGAAACAATGTCTTAGAAAGTGCCTCGGTTTTCTATGCCAAGCCGTCTTGAGGCACTCGGACTGAGATTTGGTGGATATGCTTATAATGGAAACGGTGCTTCCAAGGTTGTACACCACTTCATTCCTCATCCTGGCAAGGGTTGCCAGCTTTTGTCTATGGCCAAGGATAGTCGGCCGACCACTCTCGCCGGCCTTCTCTCCAAACCCTTAAAAAGAAAAACAAAAAAAAGTATAAAGAAAAAAACATAAAAAATTCAAAAATTATTAAAATATCATTAAATATTATTGCAAAATTGCCACGTCAGTATTAGCTATCTACGTGAGCAACTTCTGGCCAAAATTAACTAAATAAACTCAATTGGAAAAAGGTGAAAATGCTTAGGATTTAATTGGCAAAATTGAAAAATTTATGACTGAATTAGTAAAAGTGTAATAGATTTAAGAATTTTTGGATAATTTTCCCAACATAGGTTCGTTTGATGTGGTCAAACTCAAACTTGCTGGCCGATTCATAACATGTCCTGGTCAAGTTCTTCGACGCGACATAAGATCTTCTTTCCTCTCCCTAGTCTCCGATATCTCCCTCAGTTGACGGATCCTCTGAGGATTGGTCCAGCAAATGTTGGTGGTAAATGTGGTGGTTCAGATATCTATTTCTCCAAAAAAAAAAAAAAACATGATCGTTTCATAGGAAAGACGAAAAAGAGAATAAATTGACCGGCTCGGATCATTTATGTTCGAGATTCCTTGTATTTAAATTGAGTTGGACTTGGAAATCTCAAACCCCCACTGGTGCTCGCGTCGGAGTTTGGAATATATATGTCTTAAACTAACGAAGCTTCCGTCCTTAATTGTCATATGTATATTATTCTACGACCTTTTTCAAGAAAAGATACATCGAGAGAGAGAATCGAACCCTAACCTTGGTTGCACCGCCAAAGTTAGCGCCTTCGCCACCTTTGAGGGCTCACTCCCTTCTTCCTCCGGTATTTAATAAGACAAGTAAACTAAAAATTTTAAAATTTGTCATGAAAAAAA
Source organism: Eucalyptus tenuipes (assembly GCA_014182365.1). Lineage (NCBI taxonomy): Eukaryota > Viridiplantae > Streptophyta > Magnoliopsida > Myrtales > Myrtaceae > Eucalyptus > Eucalyptus tenuipes. The sequence continues at coordinate 17,647,747 of CM024537.1, forward strand.
CAATAAAATTATTATCTTTTTAAAAAGTATAATCAAAACCTAAGATTTATCAATTTGGTGCAATTAAGTTTTTCCATTAATTCCAACTTGATAAATGAAAAATGCCTATGGAATTTTTTTTTTTTTTTCTCTCCTACATAGCAATTTTTATTATATTGTTTTTTAAATTAGATTAGATAAATTAAAAGAATATTTAAAAAATTACAAAAAAAAAGGAGGAATAAGCCTCTATTGATGGCCGGTGGAGGTCGCTTGGGCCTCGCCCGAGACAGGTGACTCTTGCACAGATTTGGGGTGAGGGTCGCCAATCATTGGCGAGGCCCAAGGTCGACCTCCGCCGGCCCTTTCTGGCAATGGGTGGCAGCATCAGCTATAACCACCTGCTAGGGCCTCGATTTAGTTATTTATTTATTTATTTGTAATTTGTGTTTTTTTTTCTTAACTTTTAGCTTTTCATTTTTTAAAAATTTAATTTAGTTTGTATTTCTTTTTAATCTTTTATCCGACATTACGTTTGGTATGCAACACATTGGCACCACATGTCATATGAAAGTAATAAAATAAGACATGTCGGCGTCTTCTATTAATCTGGTTGGACGGAGTGAATAGAATGATTTGATTGAATTAATTAAATAAGTTTTAGAATTTGATTATATCTTATAAAAATTTTGAGATTTAATTGTCATAATTTTCAGGATTTTTAATATGATTATTCCTTTAAATTTTTGTCCTTTACTCCCTCAGTGCTGCGAAGGAGAGGATCGATGTGGGATCCGAGCATCATCCGTGACTTCGTATGCAAAAAAAAAAAAAAAAAGGCGGGTCTTGTCGGCGCAAAACAAGGAAGCGGTCGCAAATTCCATGCATCTTACGCGATTATGATAACGGCACGTCACCAGATAATTTCAGAATATTTATACTTATTTTGGATCCAAGAAGAACATTTAGGGATCTTCGTGCACGAAAAAAGCTTTAGCGCTTTGACTCTTCACGACATTTCCAGGTATTGTTCAACTTTTAATTTATTTCTAAAGGAACTTACTCCGTTATTGCATTAAACCTAGGATTAGATCACCAAAACACCTTATGGCACGGCACTTGCTGAGTCACAACCCCAGAGTGTCACGAAATGCACCTGTCGCTCTCCAAGCCTTTTTTATGTCACTAGTACTAGAGTTACTGTTTTTGCAATGTATATAAGGTACAAATCAATGTTCAATCGTGGTTGGTCTTGCATCAACATGTTTTGAACCAAACAAGCCTTAATGTCAACTTATGTATGTCAATCGACGTAATTAAAAAAAAATCAATTTTAGTTTGTGCCTGCTATTTTATCCTTCTATTTTCTTAATCTTATTTTAACAGTGAGAAAAGATGTCGGGTTGAAAGTAAGTTTTTCTTTAAATGGTGGTGGAATTCTTTGGATGCAATTAGGTGATGCATATCAGATGCATACTTAAAAGAGTGTTTTCAGGGTTACTGAGCTGTTTGACTGTTGTGACTTTCGTACATCTTTATCCATCTTGCATTAGGCAGCCTAATGAAGTAGACAGTAATTAATATGTCTAAGGAAATTTCCAATCTTGACTTCTACCAACCCCCCCCGGCCCCGCCCAACAAAACAAAGATGGAGCATCATCCCCGATGACGTAATGGCTAGGATTGGAAGGCGTCATCAATTATACGGCTTATTTTAAATTAGCCTAGGAATTTCCAACCCCCGTTGAGAATCACGACCATATTTGTCCGCCGTTGTCACATTAATACGTGGTTGCCTTGTCTTGATCCGCAATAGTCAAAGAAAACGAAATCCTATGGAAATCATGGTCCTGTCACTGAACTCATTGAAATCGACCAATCGATTACTTCAAAAACCCATTAAACAGGTGCGATGAGGGGTAATAGAGTACGAGATATTAGGAGATATAAAAAATTAATTCTTTAATTCTATGATTGGTTGGTAAACTATTTGCAGTTATCTCCCTATGTGGAGTATGGATCGACACTCTGATTGTGTAATGTAAATCTTTTTTCGTGTTTATTTATTGTTCATCATTTGATTTTTCAAGTGATTTTATTCTCTCCCGTTGATTTGGTTGCAAGCTTTTGCTTTTCATTTTACAAGGGCAATCTAAAACTCAATTGGTGTAACCGATTGGGATGTTAGTGTTATGAAATACATGAATGAATGAGATACATGAATGAATATTCATTATATTCATCTTATCTAATGTACTTATTATGGTACATTTGTATCATACTTTCTAAGTACATCTCCCTATACATTGAACGTTCATCTCCCTTATCCAGTACATGTATCATTCGATACATTGATATTAATGATAAGTACATTCTTGTTTTCCTATAAATAGGAGTTTAGTTTTTATGTACAATTACAACCATCAGATTACAATTGAAACACAACAGTGAGATACTAGAAATAAAACTCTCTCCTCTTGCTTTCTCTACTATTTCTGGTGTTCACTTGCTTTCTCTTCTCAATCTCTTCTCTATTATATATTCGCAATGCAATATTTTACAACGCGTTATTAGCACGAAGATCTACCGACTGAGTAAGTAAATTTTTGCAAGGTGGGTATTCTTTTTATTAATCAACTTATACTTCATCTTCTTCTATCAATTCTTCATTTTTATTTTTCTTGGCTCGAAGCCAAATTTCAAATCTAAAAGTATCCTTCTGCTCCTGAAGTAGCGGTGGATATTTAGAAATCCTTTTAATTAATTTAAGGATTAATTTTGCAAGAATTATGGCAAACATTGAAGAGCCCAAATTCCACATCCTGGAAGTAAGTGGAAAGAATGATCTATCCTGGTGCCTTGACATGGAAATGCATCTCCAAGGGCAAGGTCTCGCTAATACAATCACGGAGGATGGAACCTCAAATAAAAAGGATAAAGCAAATGCGCTGATTTTTATTCGCCGTCATTTGCATGAGAGCCTGCAGACTCAATATTTATCTGTTCGAGACCCTCATATCTCGTGGAGGAGGTTGAAGGATAGGTATGATCATACCAAGACTGTTATCCTCCTTCAAGCACAATATGACTGGCAAAATCTCAGACTGCAAGATTTTAAATCAGCATCGACTATAATTCCGCTTTATTTGATATCGTTTCTCAGCTTGAGTTATGCAGTATCAAACTCGCTGATGCGGAATTATTAGAGATAACTTTCTCCACCTCCATGCTTCAAATATTGTATTGCAACAGCAATACCGGCAGCGCGGTTGCCACATACTCGAATTAATTTCTATGCTTCGTCTTCGCCGAGCAAACTAATGAATTACTGCTCAAAAATCATGATCTTAGACCCGTTTGGCTCAAAAGCATTGCCTAAAGCATATACTAACTTTGAGAAAAATACTGGCCATTTTAAGGGCTATAAGCGCAGGCAAGAACATAATCCTAGAAGGGATGGCAAGAAATTTAACCGCCCTAGAAAATCAAACTATGGCCTGAATCATGGCAAAGAAAAGAAGCCAAAGAAGGTGATTAATGAAAGTATTTGTCATCGATGTGGCATGATTGGGCACTGGTCACGTACCGTCGTACGCCAAAACATTTTGTTGATCTATACCAGGCATCTTTAAAGAATACAGGCAAGCGTGGTGAATCTCATGCCATTAAAATCAATCCTACTGCCATAACCATTGTTGAGGCCAACAATATCTCCGTTGGTGGGACTCCTCTTGCTCCTGAAGTAGCAAATGCATCCTTGGATGTCTCTGATTTCTTTGAGGACCTTTGATTACTTTAATGAGGCATCAGAGTGGTGAATGATAATTTGAGCTTCGAATTTTATGTTGTTTCACTTTAAATGTATTACTTTTTATTGTTCTTTAATATGGTTATGAAATGCTTATGAACCTTATATAATATTTATTTTTGAAATTTTATTTGACTATATGACTAATATGCAACTTTTATGATACTTGACACCTGAAGTTGTCAATATAATTGCAAATGAAAAATACCGAGAAAAAGGAAGATGTTTGTTTGCTTGATAGTGCAACAACACATATTATATTTCGTAATAGACACTTTTTCTCAAGTATGACATTGCAGAAGGCACAAATCCATACAATATCAGGTCTTGTTCCGATTATTGATGGTTTTAGAAATGCCACAATTATTTTGCCAAATGGCACCGTCCTGCATATTGAAAATGCGTTTCTAAGCATTAGATCCAAAAGGAATCTGCTCAGTTTCAAAGATGTACACGGTAATGGGTACCATACCGAGACTATTTATGAGTAAGATAAAGAATATATTGGCATTTCCTCTTTATAAGATGGGCCTGAAGACCATCCATGAGAAGCTAGAAGCTTCTTCTATGGATTTGTATTGTGTCATGATTAAGACTGTTGAAACCTACGCCATCACATCCTAGAGATTGGTAAGCCCTGATCAGTTTGGACTGTGGCATGATCGCCTTGGTCATCATGGCGCTTCAATGATGCGTAGGATAATTCAAAATACAAAATGGCACCCTTTAAAAGATGTAAAGGTATTGTTGTCCAAAGATTATAATTGTGAGGCTTGCTCACAAGGAAAGCTCATTATCAAACCTTCTATAACAAAGTTTAATCTTGAATCTCCTTTATTTTTGTAAAGAATTCAGGGTGATATTTGTGGACCAATACAACCACCAAATGGACCATTTCGATATTTTATGGTACCGATGGACGCATCTTGTAGATGGTCCCATGTTTGCCTATTATCTACGCGCAATGTCGCATTTGCACGTTTACTTGCGCAGATTATAAAGCTCCGAGCACAATTCCCTGATTATCCAATTAAGAGCATAAGGATGAATAATGCTGGTGAATTTACATCAAAGAGTTTTGATACATATTGTGCTTCACTTGGAATCGAGGTTGAGCACCCGGTTGCATATGTTCATACTCAAAATGGATTGGCAGAATCCTTGATTAAACGTATCCAAATCATTGCCCGCACTCTATTATTGAGAACGAATCTCAACAATACAGCATGGGGTCATGCAGTTTTGCATGCGGCAGCTCTAATAAGATTACGCCCAACTGCTAATCTTTTACAATCCCCCCTTCAAATGGTTCTTGGTTATGAACCAGATATTTCACATCTACGCACATTTGGTTGTGCAATACAGGTGCCTGTAGCACCACCAAAAAGGACGAAAATGGGTCCCCAACGCCGTTTGGGCATTTATGTTGGGTTTAATTCACCATCTATCATTAGGTTCTTGGAACCAACTGCTGGTGATCTTTTTACTGCCAGATTTGCATATTGTCATTTCGATGAGACTAGGTTTCCATCAATTGGGATACCTACAACTTCCATGACTGCAAAACAAAAACCAGTTAAGGTTTTCTCCTGGAATGAGAAAAATTTATCTCAATTAGACCCAAGGACTCCTGAATGTGAAAATGAGGTGCAACGCATAATCCATTTACGAGTATGGCCAATAGACTTCCTGACGCATTTAATGACGCTACTAAGGTAGCGAAGTCTCATATTCCAGCTGCAAATGCTCCAGCTAGGATAGCTGTTCCCGAAGGACGGGCTAAAATGGATCAAAATCCCCCACACTTGAAGCGTGGTAGACCGATAGGATCAAAAAATAATGCTCCTCGAAAACGAAGGGGAAAGAATCAGGAATCCACTCAAGAAGAGCTCGGTGTTGTGCTTGCTCCCAAAGAGCTTATTGCCCCTGAAGAGGCGCAAACCCATGAAAGGAACACTAGCCCCGGGAATACCGAGAATTCCATTACATATTGTAATGAAATTTGGGATCGAAATGAAATCATCATTGATGATGCTTTTGCATTCTCGATTGCTCATAAAATTATGGATGATGATTGTGAGCCGCAATCTATTATTGAATGTCGTCAAAGGCAAGATTGGCCTAAGTGGGAGGAAGCAATTAAAGCTGAATTAACTTTCCTAACTAAACGAGAGGTTTTTGGACCTGTAACTCGTATCCCCGATAATGTAAAGCCCATTGGATATAAATGGGTATTTATCCGAAAACGAAATGAGAAAAACGAGGTTGTCAGGTATAAAGCCCGACTCGTTGCCCACGGATTCTCCTAGAGACCTGGAATTGATTATAATGAGACATATTCACCTGTGATGGATATGATTACATTTCGTTTTCTCATTAGCCTAGCAATCTTTGAAAGATTGGAAATGCTTCTTATGGACGTTGTAACGGCATATTTATATGGCTCATTAGATACTGATATTTATATGAAAATTCCCGAGGGATTCAAAATGCCTGAAGCATGCACTCCCCGCAATTTATTCTCAATAAAATTGCAAAGATCCTTGTACGGGTTAAAGCAATCCGGTCGCATGTGGTATCAACGCCTAAGTGAGTACCTAATTAAGGAAATGTACAAAAATGATCCTATCTGCCCATGCGTGTTTATTAAGAAATCAGAAACCGGATTTGCTATTATAGCAGTTTATGTCGACGATATAAATTTAATTGGAACTCCATAAGAGTTAGCTAAAACTGCTGAGTATTTGAAAATGGAGTTTGAAATTAAAGATTTGGGTAAAACCAAACTCTGTCTTGGTCTAGAGCTTGAGCATAAAGCAAATGGATAATCGTCCATCAATCAGCATACGTTGAAAGATTGCTTAAACGCTTCAACATGGACAAAGCTCACCCATTGAGCACCCCTATGGTTGTAAGGTCTCTAGTCCCCAAAAGGACTCATTTCGTCCTAGAGAATTAAATGAAGAGATACTTGGTCCTGAAGTACCATATCTCAAGCAATTGGAGCTTTGATATACTTGGCACAATGTACGAGACCAGATATCGCTTTTGCAGCAAATTTATTGGCACGTTTTAGTTCTGAGCCAACTCGGAGACACTAGAATGGAGTTAAACATATTTTCCGTTATCTCCGAGGAACCATAGATTTGGAATTATATTATTCCAAGAATTCCACTAACTCTGGTTTAGTTGGATATGCTGATGCTGGATATAGATCTGATCCACATAAGACTCGCTCTCAAACCAGATATTTATTTTGTTATAACGGCACCGCTATTTCTTGGCGTTCTACGAAGCAATCGCTAGTAATTACATCTTCTAACCACTCTGAGATTATTGCTTTATATGAAGCTGGAAAAGAGTGTGTTTGATTAAGATCTGTTATAATGCATATTCATAATTCTTATTGTTTAATACCGGTTACAAATTCTCCCACTATAATTTATGAAGATAATGCTACTTGTGTTGCACAAGTTAGGGGAGGATATATCAAAGGTGATAAGACCAAGCATATCTCACCGAAATTTTTCTATACTCATGAACTCCAAGAAAGTCGACAAATTGATGTTAAACAGATTCGATCCATAAATAATCTTGCAAATCTTTTTACCAAATCATTGCCAACATCAAGTTTTGAGAAATTAGTATATGGCATTGGTATGCGGCGAGTTCACAAGATGCAATATTGATTAGCCCCAGAAGTGGTTATATGGCTCAATTGATGGGGAGATATTATGAACTATGCATTCCAGCATTGATATGCGGCGAGTTCACAAGATGCAAGATTGATTAGCCCCAGCAGTGGCTATATATGCATTGCACTCCTTTTTTTCTTTCTGTCCGGTTTTTTCCCACAAGGTTTTTCCGGCTTAAAGTTTTTAACGAGGCAATTAATGTATCCATAAAAGGGAGATATCATAACATTTGTGCTCTGCACTCTTTTTCCCTTTTGTCCGGTTTTTTTTGTCCCACTGGGTTTTTCCGGCTTAAGGTTTTTAATGAGGCAGTATCATTCGATGCACAATTCATAATAAATACAATGAATATTCAAGGGGGAGTATTATGAAATACATTAATGAATATTCATTATATTCATCTTATCTAATGTACTTATTATGGTATATTTGTATCATACTTTCTAAGTACATCTCCCTATACAATAAACGTTCATCTCCCTTATCTAGTACATGTATCATTCGATACATTGATATTAATGATAAATACATTCTTGTTCTCCTATAAATAGGAATTTAGTTTTGATGTACAATTACAACCATCAGATTACAATTGAAACACAACAGTAAGATACTAGAAATAAAACTCTCTCCTCTTGCTTTCTCTATCAAGTTTCGGTGTTCACTTGCTTTCTCTTCTCAATCTCTTCTCTATTATATATTCGCAACGCAATATTTTACAACAGTTAGGGGTTTTTCAACTTAGGACTTAGAAATCAGTTGTTCAAACTTCACCAACTACACGTAATCTGCTCTTGAGTAGAGTCATTGGCTAAGCAAAGATCAACAGTCAAACGATTAATGGGATTTGTAGGATATATCATGAGCCTTCAAATAATTGAGCCCCTAAGCTCGTGCCACGGGAATATATATCTATATATATATATATATATATATATATATATATATATATATAATGAGGATAATTAAAGATGATGAGGTTGGGTGATAAGGAGAATGACCAGCTATTTTAAGCTCCTCAATAGAGAGCATAAACTAATTAAGTCATCATTAGCTCTCTCTACACGCATCATACTCAAGCATGCTCTTTCGGAATAACAAGCTATAGATCAACATTATTGAAATCTTTGGTTTCTTATTGGAGAAAAGCTAAAGAAATGATAATGTAAGTTGTTCATTCTTGCGCCTCTTCTCATGGATTAATTTATCATACGTCGGGAAAATGGTAACGTGTCATACTTATTAGCTATAAACTTGTGTCGATTGCGTGCATCATATTATTTTCTTTGCATTTTCCTTTGGTGCTTGAGCATCGAATATATCAACAGCGGAGCAAAGGTGAGGTTCATTCATAATCTATGTTATTATGGATCCCTTATTTTCAACAATATTTAAATATATTTGTGTGTGTTTCTCTTTAAATTTATTGTCATCTTCTCTGCTATAATCCGAAATGATTGTCTCTTTGTAATTTAGCCAAAAAACCAAGCAATTTTTGAAAATTATTTGCTTTCCATTCTGAGGACAATTCTAAACCTAACTTGGCACTTTCCTATCGATGTTTTATCTAAATAATTATCATATAAATGTTTTTAATTTTTTTTATTTGAAAATGTAAAATTCAAAAAGATAATAAGCCGTGTGAAGCATGGACAATATTACTGGTAATGGCCTAAAAATAACTTCTAACTAATTTGAATTTGTCAAAAAAAAAAAAAAAAAAAAAAGCTACACAACTAGGTCAATGGTAAATTCATTGAATTATTATCCACAAACAACTGACTATGGCGCGGAAAATAAAAACTCTATTTTAGACATAATTTTTTACTATTATCTATTTTTATTTTTTCAACAAATTTCTGAGCGAAAATACGCGTTTGATAACGATACAAAATTTATGTTCTTAGAACAGAAATTTGTTTGATATCGATACAAAATTTCTCCCTCTCAAGTGGCTAGCGGGTGGCGACGGAGAACGGATGGTGATGGCCAGTTAGTAGCAAAGGCTAGCGATGACAATAATTTTAATTTCCCATTTCTGTTCTAAAAATATAAAAGCAGAAAATTTGTATTTCTCATTTATGTTCCTTACTTATTTCTAGACTAAAACTTTGTTTCAAAACTAGAAAAATTAAATTGAGTTATCAAATAGATTTATGTTTCAAACTTGTTTTCGAAAACAGAAAATAAATCTGATTAAAAATAGAATGATTATCATACATGCCATTAATTTTCATGCAAGTAGTGGTAATTCAGGAAAGGCCCTTTCCAGTAATAATCTTTAACGACAAAGAAAAACAACATAGAAAAGGACATAGATAGTGGTAGGACAAAGGACCATACTAATCAGTTTATTATTATATGATAATCAAACAATTTTTAGACAAGGACGTTTCAAATCTTGAAGGTATATTGGTCCATAACAAAACAAGATTCCTTGTTGTCATGTGTGCCCTGTAAATATTGATGGAGCCCTCATCAAAGAGAGATTATCATAGCACAATTCATTGATATCAAAAACAGATTCCACAACCCTTTATCAATTAAATATATATATATATATATATATATATATATATATATTCATTATCGCTAATAATTTATGTCTAGAAATTTTCTATGCTGATAAAAACATTTTTCGTTCATTCACTTTTATAAATAATACAAACAATCATTCTTTTAAAATATTTTTCAAATCATTCATTTTCCATGAAACAAGCGAAGATTTATTTCAGATTATGTGTGGTTAGGTTGCTATTGGCTTACAACCCACCGTCGTGACACATGAGTATTTCGAAACCAATCAAAAGCAAGTTTCAAAAATCATAAAAACACCCATAAAGGTTTGTTTTGATTATTCTTTGAAATAATTAATGGATCGTGCAATTCCAATTAAACGCAAGAAAGAAAATTATAGAAAAAATCAACGAGAAACGACAAGTATGTAACAATTTTAACTGTTAAGTGTCGACACTAACCTGACGAAAAGAGTCGGCCCTTATGAAATATAGATATTACAACATGACGGGCACACTGCATGATTTGTTTGACTGCTGATTTAAAGAGGAAAAAAAATCGAAAAGAAAAATCCAGTCTATAAATAACACCTCGTTTGGACTTTGGACTACTTCCTCCCGCTTTCTCTCTCTCCCCCTCTCGATTGTCTCCTTCGTTCTCTCTGATCTGAGCTTGAGCTCCATTCATGGCCAAGATCAAGTGCATCAAGGCAAGGCTGATCGCCGACAGCCTTAACCTTCCCATGGTTGAGGTTCGTTTCACGCGCATTGTCTCTTGTTAAAATATTTCCTTTTTGTCTATGAATTTTTATGTTCTTACCTGAGGTCCTTTACCTGTTAATTTAAGTTCCAACATATCTTATGTTTTCGGATCGTTCCCATGCTTCCTAAGTTTTGCCTGCTTGATTGTTGGTATTGGTAAGACCGTGAAGATGACGGATGGCCCAAGCACGGGGCTGAAGATGACGAACAGAGCCACGTTGAGGGTGCTGAATCTTATCGGGACGTCCAAAAAACGATGTTACCACCGATTAAAGCATATTATAAGCTGACGAATATAAAAGTTGAAGAAATTCAACAAAACTGACTCCAGAAAACATATTGAGAGCTAGAAAATTTCATGAAATCCAAATCAATTCAACCGGAGTTGGTGAAATGTCGAGGTCCAGTTCATATTGGTAAGACCGTGAAGAATCCGAGGTCGTTCTTGCTGATGTTAGGGCTCTGAGAGCAACTTCGTCGGTCACGAAAAACAATATATCCAAACTAAAGCGTACACATAACCGTCCGTTACATTAACAGATTATATGATTGAAACGAAATCTCCATTGGGAGCATATGTAGGTAGAGAGCAATTTGCCTACCTCGGAGTCGAGAGAAAAGAGGGACTTGTCAAAGGAATTTGGAGGAATTGAAAGCGATTGTAATTCACCACGTAATAAATTATTAACATGGCATATGAGGATCACAAATAAAAAGAAACTCAAGTTTTCACGTTAGTCATGCCATTGACTTACCATGACTTTCCCAAATCTCTAGAGTCTATCGTGGCTTTTAGCCTTTTTTATTGTTTTGGTCGATTATATTCTACTTCTACTGTAACTCTCACTCTTAAACTTTTTCCCTACCTCCTTACGGGGCATGAGAGTCAAAACCCACACTTGAAACTAAATTGTCCCCATCCCAACCTCCGGAGAAGGTGGAGATTTGAACCCCCTACCTTCCCCTTCTATGTTAGAAGGGTGGCTATTAGGGCAAACCCCAATGATTTTTAGCTTTGCTACGAGTCAACTCATCACTCTCATGGCACCTTTCAACCTTGGTGGCCGTGAGAGCCAGACTTAGCCCCAGCCCGTAGCCCTGTTGGGCCATGCCCAACCCTATCCCAATATTTTACCCTGGATTTGGTCCATTTTTTATTTTGTGTAAAAAATAAATATAAAATTACTCTATATTACTTTTGATGGTCAAGTGATTATGTTACGTTGAAAAGAAAATTTGAAAAAGAAAATGGTTCGTGATCGATCTAAAGCTATTAGATCCAAGACCAGTTAAATTCGAATTTAGTAACCGAATCCATTTCAAACTAATCCTACGTTCATGGAAATATGAACTGAATCTGTTCTTCCTAATACCGGCCTCGAATCGATCATTCTAGTCTACTTACTACATCATTTTTTTTGTTTTCGTTTTGATTGATTAGTTTCTAGATTGAACAGACCAGGTGTACGAAAAAATGTCGCGTACAATAGATTTGTATAAAATACTCTATTCGTGGATCAACAAATGCCCGGTAGGACCCACATTTTAAATTTTTCAAAAATCATTTTCCCACTTACCTTCTTCCTTCCGTAAGGACGCCCACCTTTTATCCCTCTATTCTCCATCACTGTTTCGTTCTCCATGACAAGACACAAAAGAGAGCCTTTATGAAGCCACACAAACATTTTTGGCATTTCCTTATTCAGTCCCTCATTAAAGCTAGTTGTACCTCCAGGGCGTTGTTTCTCATCGTGAATTGGACGGGGGAGGTGGGATTTTGCTGGGGATTGCGTTGTCGCTCGCATTCGGGTAGAGCAGGCTGCCGAGCAAGCTCAGCCCCGCCAGCAACTCGCCGGCGAGCTTATTGGACTGGACCTCGAGCTGAGTCGGACTCGAGAGGGCGCCGAGGCTGCGAGATCAAGCCCTCGAGCACGTTGCTGTCCAAGTAAAGCTCCTCGAGGTTGGAGAGGAAGGAGACTGAGTCGGTCATCGGGCCAAAGAGTAAGTTGCGAGACAGGCCGAGTCAGCTCAGCCTTGTCGGTTTGGAGACAGGATGGGTCCGGTGAAGTAGTTGCCCAAGAGGTCTGAGGGTCCGGAGGTGAGGGAAGTCCCAAGAGACAGAGGCGAGGGGGCCCGAGTAGCCGCCTGGTCGAGGACGAGTTTGGTGAGTCAGCTCGCGCCCACGTCATCGATGGCGTTGCAACGGAAGCAGCGGGTGAACTTGTCGCTGAAGAGGGTGACGAGGTGGGAGAGGAGAAAAGTTGAGTGGAAAGTGAGTTTCTGAAAAATCTGATATGTGGGCCCACTAATGATAGCATGGAATGTTTTATTATTGACTGGGCAAATCTGTCATACTCATACCCAATATTTTCTCCCCGGTGCCCACCTTAATGATTACTTACAACAGAAAAACATTAGTTCGTTTGCTTTCTAGTTGTGACTGAACTTAATTGCTTAGCGGATTTAAGAACTGATGCGGTCCATTATAGGCTGACGCGACTCTTGATGACGGGACCTTTGCTAGGGCTGCTGTTCCGGTCAGTGCATCCGCCGGTAAGAAAATCCTTATCTTGATCCATTTCCAGATATTTCATTCGCAGTTCCATAAATCTCTCATCGTCCTGGCATCTTATATATTTTTGCTGATGAAAATGATATCCAGAAAATATGAAAATGGTGCTCACACCGAGTTGCCTTATGATTTCAGGCATCCATGAGGCATTCGGACTGAGATATGGTGTTTCCCAGGTTGTAAACCACTTCATTTCTTCTCGTTGTCTTCTGTTGTATCCACCGCTATAGCTTTACCTACTGTGCTAACGAGTGTCATTGTATTAATGTGTACTCAGGCTATTGAGAATGTCAACAAGATCATCGTGCCCGCCCTAGTTGGAATGGTTGGTTCATTATGTAATCCGCTTGTTCCATCTTTCAGTTTTGTAACAGTTGTCCTTAGGCAGTCTTAGTTCTTTAAGATTCAGTTGTTAACTCCTTGTCCAATTGCAAGATGATTGAGACGATTATTTCAAGCAATTGAAGTTTGCAAGCTTGCATGATTTTTAATTTCTCACCCAAGGAGACTGCTTCATTTGAATTGTAATTTTCTTTATTTTTGCCTTTTTTAGGACCCGACAGAGCAGGCTGCTATAGACAATTTCATGGTTCAACGGCTTGACGGAACCGAAAACGAGTGCGGTTGGTGTAAGCAAAACGTACTTGTTTTCATTGTTTTTTTATGTTAGCCATGTTCTGGTGACGGATACAGACGGACGTACATTTCTCTTTTGAAGCTTGGAGTAGATGCTACACGTGCCGTGTCCCTTGCGGCCTGCAAAGCCGGGGCCGCTGTTAAAAAAATTTCCCTATGCAAGGTAGCTTCAGCATTGCCATATTTTACTATGTTTGCTTTCGTCTGCATCTTTTCCGAGCACTTAATTCTTTATTTTTCAACTTATTATACTTGCCTGATAATTGGTCATTATAATTGACACTCTTAAAATTCTGGATGTTGTTTCTTCATATTGTTGACCTACAAAAAGTATCCTGCAATGACTAATATCAGGTACATTGATACTTACGTTGGATTGTAAGAAACTTGTGTCTTTCTATAACTGAAGTTATAAGACAATGAGATAGTCTTGGTAGCAGGACTATGATTGACCATATCATTTCCACCATTTATTCCACTTTCCATTCGAATCCAAATATGCTAAGTTGGTTTCCCTCTTTCCATGGTTGCAGCATATTGCTAACCTTGCCGGTAACAGCAGATTGGTATTGCCTGTTCCTTCTTTTAATGTTTTTAATGGAGGCTCACATGTGGCAAACAAACTCGCAATGCAGGTCTGCAGTCTGCTTCAACTACATTTTGCTAATTTATCTTTTCTAAGATTTCTCAATCTTATGCACCTATACTGCAGAAGTTTATGATTCTTCCAGTTGGAGCTTCATCGTTTAAGGAGGCCATGAAGATGGGTGTGGAAGTGTATGGCCATTTGAAGGTGCTAAAACCTATATTATTCAAATTGTCTCGAAAAAAATAATTCTCAAACTGTCAAACTGTTAGGAAACACGATCATTGAGACTTGTCTTTTATTGTGCATTAGTTTGCACTGTCTTTCGATATAGCATAAACAAAAAGGAGGATCAAACATTTAAGGTGAAAGTTGGTTAATATTGGTTATTATTTTCTTAATGATGAGTCTTTGTTTGATAGACGATTTTTATACATTGCTTTAGGCTGTAATCAAGCAGAAATACGGTCAGGCTGCAATGAATGTTCGTGACACAGATGGATTTATTAAGGTGAAAGTATTGCTTCACAAAATGCAATGAAATGGAAGCAACTTTTCTTCTCAACGAATGTTGTTGTTAGTCTTTTCACTTCCATTATTGTTGCTTTTGGCTAATTCAGGATAATGAAGAGGGTCTAGAGTTGCTCAAAAAAGCCATTGAAAATGCAGATTACACTGGCAAAGTGAGTTCTTGGATCAACTATATAACACTGTTGGACGCATTTCCATTGTTCTTATTCTCCTTTTTTTCTGTTTTTTTTTTTTTTTTTTTGGGGTGGGGGGATGCTTGGCTTTATTGCCTTTTCATGTATGGATAGGGGGACTTACAGGGTACCTTTCCTATTTCAGGTTTTTATTGGAATGAATGTTGCCGCATCTGAGTTCTATGGACAAGATAGAACCTACGATATGAACTTCAAGGAAGAGGTTACTTTCTTTCATTGTTTATACTGTCAAATGCATTTTCTGAAGAGTTAATAAGTGATAATGCTCCCTCAAGAACTCAATTTCCAATTTCCATGAACGTTGATAACTTGAATTTGTGGTTCTTGTAGTCGTCCAGAAACAGGATTTAAAGTGCTCATCCTCCTCTGTGGGTCTATGCAGAACAATGATGGATCCCAGAAGATCCCTGGAGATGCTCTCAGTAATGTGTACAAGTCACTTGTGATTGACTACGGTATCATGTCGATTGAGAATCCGTTTGACCCTGATGACTTGGAGCACTATGCAAGAGTGACCGATGAAATTGGGGAACACGTCCAAATTGTGGGAGGCGATCTGCTGGGCACAAACCTCGTGGTGAGCTTGTGAATTTCATCTATGCAACTCTCTCTCTCTCTCTCAATCATATCATACTTTACAGAAAGCGATTAAGGAGAAAACTTGCAATGCTCTCCTTCTCAAGGTACATCCCAGATCATCACTTTTGATATGCAATCCATAGCGGACTATATCTACAATGAACTGACTGGAATGACCGTACAACAGGTTGATCAAATCGGATCTGTTACTGAGAGCGTTGAGGCTGTAAAGATGTCAAAGGTAGCTGGGTGGGGAGTGATGGTTCGCTGCGGCACTCTGGGACAGAAACGAAGCATAGCCAATGCACTCTTACCTAAAATGTCTTGCTTTGGCGATTGTAAGAAACTTCACGGCGGAGAAACAGAAGGCGCTTTTATTGCTGACCTTTCTGTGGGTTTGGCCATGGTAAATGCACAGCATTATTTCGACCTTATATCGAATTTACTCAATCTTTAACCGACCAGTTTGGCATTATTCTTGGGATCAGGGTCAAATTAAGACTGGAGCTCCATGCAGGTCAAAGTGGTCGGCAATATACAAACGGGTTGGTATTGTTCTGTTTTGTTTTTGCTTGGTTACATTAAGTTGCTCTGCCTGTACTTAGATCATTTCTCGTCATTAAATTAGTCATGACTCATGTCTGTATATGCACAGCTCTTGCAAATTGAAAAGGAGCTCGGCGCAGAAGCTGTTTATGCTGGAGCAGACTTCCGCAGGCCCGTTGAACCCTACTAGAGTACAACGAGCATCCTTATTAGTGTAGATACAGGTGTTTGGCTTGCTTTTTAAGTTTTTATGCTCTTGAGCAATAACTTCGGCCTTAAGCCTCATGTAAATACAAGGTCTGAACTCTCGTCGCCTTCAATAGTTTTCACTCTGGATCTTTTTTGAGCTCGAACGATGCAATGATGAGGAACCATCTACATGGAGGAACTATAAGTGCGGTTGGCTTTAAGATCAATTTTTCTTTTCTTTTCTTTCCCTCTCTTATGATGTCAGATTGCAGCTGTTGGTTTTTTGTTTATGTTAATTTTCTCTCTGTTTTTCTACTTTGAGCTCGTGTTTACTAAATCCAAGGATCCTTGTCCACTGTCGATGAGAGATGGATCGTTCATTTTATGGGCTCCGTCTAACAAACCAAGATGTCACCCCTATTTCTCTTTGAAACTATGTTAAAAATGGTGTTCCAGCCGAGGGATCCTCCTTTGGGCCCTTGACATCCCCCTGAAAAATATCCGTGCGTAGCAAATTTTTTTCGTGGTCAAAACCTGTCCTAAGATATCACATTATATCCATTTCAATCTTTCGACCAAAAAAGAAAATATCCATTTCTATCTCTATATCTGTCTATTTCTATAGCCTCATATTTATGCTGCAATATATATATATATATACTTCCCGTAGTACTTTTCTAGTAAATGTAAATATCTTTAACTAAATACATAATAAATCGCAGTGAATTTACAAACGAGATTGCTTACTCAAAACTCATCCATTATAAATCTTCAATTAGGAAATCTTTAGAATCGGCTCATATAAGGTTGAAAACGTTTAAGATAAATGTTCATAGAGATAAATAATATCCTACCAGCAGTTACGCTTGAAGGGGTGGCTATTACTAAAACACAATAACTGATTTTGTTATAGAATTGGCGATAATTATGTATACTTACTAAATAACCATGGACCATGAAGGAAATAATGGCGTTCTAGTAATTAACAGAAACAAAAAAAATTCTCAATCCCCGTAACAAATTTTCTCAATTGGTCACATACTTGTCCCACTATTTAAAACTCACTTATGTTTCATAGGGTTTGGGCGGATGGCCGACCCGATTGTACCTGTTCCACCCCCTCCTTTAAACAATTATCCTATCAGCTTATTATACCCATTTACTTTGATGAGACAAGTTTGGAATTTAATTTCAAAATCCTTAACGGGTTAGGACGAATTTGGAAAACGACATAAACTAAATAGGACGGGATTGGAACAAGGTCGCTAGATGAATGCATTAGCACCGTTGTTGATTAATATTTGTCAATTGTGTTGATCTTGTGAACTTGATATATATAGTCTTCAGCCACAACTCGGTGTCATGAGATGCAAGGATTCACTTTCTATGTTGGGATAATGGCACAAATGGTTCAGAATTCTGGCTTAACCTGCAATGCAATCCTGGAACTTTTAATTTGTTAAATGTGATCTATAAGTTTTAACTCAGTTTGCAGTGGTCCTTGAACTTTTAACACATGTTCAATAAAATCCCTCAACTATATGAAAATGTTCTATCTTATTATTCAATTAATTCAAGTTTAGGAATAACACTAAACATTTTCATATATTCAATTGACTAAATTAAACACATACAAAAAAAAGTCTAGCAACCTCATTGAACAAATTAAGACTTCAAGAATTGCATTGTACACTAAGTTAAAGTTCATATATCACATTTAATAGATTAGAAGTTCATGGACCATATTACATATTAGGTCAAAGTCCATAAATCATTTATTTTGTTTTTTGCTACTCTGATTTATTCCTAGCAGGCTCACCTCCTCCAGCTTGAAGGGCTGCATATGTATGATTCTCTAGAGAAATCTCACCGTAAGACGGACAGAAGGCAATGAACGAGTGGACCACCCTTTTTCGGCTAGTTGTGCTTCCTTTCTTTCCCAATGTTGAAGGTCTCCATATTTTGTGAATTTTGGGTTTAAGTCATCCTTTTTCTTACAATTTTTAAATGTACCCCACTTTCGAATGATTGGAAACCCAATCTTTTATCCAGTACTTTTGTTTCAATCTTTTCCCTTACATCCTCTAAGTACATGTTTCATTGTTGGGCTAGCAAGAGGAGGAGAGAAAATTGTCTGAAAAGTTCTCAACCTAATGTATGGCGACCAATTTAATTCTAAACTTTTAATTGTGCCAATTCAATCCTAAATATTTTAACAATTTAGTAACTTAGTCTTAAATCTTTCAATTGTACCGATCTAGTCTTAGACTTATGAAAACTTGTCAATTTAGTCATTTCAGCTAAATTGGTCGAAAATTACTGACGTAATAGTCTAGTTAGTACTGATCATCCTACGTGGCACGACTAGGACTAACGTGGATAATTCTTCAATTTTCTTTTTTTCCTTTTCTTCTTCTCATTCTTTATTCTTTTTCCCTTTTCACTTTGGCAGCCACCAGCAAGAGTTCGCTGGCCATTTTTCTCCTTCTCTTCTTCTTTTTCTTTTTCTTTTTTCTTTTTTCCCATTTTACTTTGCCACTCATCGACGAGAACCCACTAACCTTAAGCGACAGCTGCCCTTGCCTGGGCAATGGTTCCCCCTCATTAGAGGCCGACAAGGGGGACCCTTGCCCAAGTGAGGGCGATCATTGCTTGAGGCCGGTGGCGGCCATTAGCCATTGATAGACTCAGCAATGGCTAGGAGAAGGAAAAAGAAAAAAAGAAAAAAGAAAGAGGAAAGAAAAGGACATGAAGAAATTCATGAAATTAAAACATTTGAAAATAAAAAACCTATGCCAACTTCGACCATGCCACATGAGACAACCGACACTTATTAGATTGCCACGTCAGCAATTTTCGACCAAAATTGACTAAAATGACTAAATTGAAAAATCGTCAAAATGTCTAGAATTGAATCGTTACAATTTTCGACATAAAATTAGTACAATTAAAAATTTTATAACTAAATTGGCAAATCGTCAAAAGATTAGGATTAAATTGATACAATTGAAAAGTTTTGGACTAAATTAGACGCCGTATAATAAATTTAGTACTTTTTGTGTGACGTCCTAAAATTCGAGCCCTTTTAAGGGATGGATGAACGTGAATTTCGTTAATGCATTGTTGGTTGATCTCACTCGAAATTGATCACTCCTGAGATACTGACCTTGAGGGGAAAGGCAAATGAGGACAGAACTCGTGCGACTAAAGAACTTGACTTGGGAAAACGACTTGACCGTGAGAATTGCGTGAGCACGATCCTATAGATAGGCAGGCCGATTTCAGGGACAACTAGAATTCAATTCGCGGACAGAACATAATGGAACGACAAGTGATTTTGTTTACTGTTATCGAACCCACGAACAACCCTATGTTGATCCTCGGTAATCGTGTACTTTGAAATAAAAATCTATCCTCCGCAATTTCATGTAATCAAGGACGTCCGTTTGTCGGGATGTCTTGAACGTGATTTGGCACGAGTCGATTTCGCGTGAATCCTCGAAACCGCCTGTCAATCTGAGTTATACCAAAATGGCATCCGGGCGAAATTGACATGACATGAGAATCCAAGATTGGATTTCAAATTATTGGGAACGTTCGGGACGGACTTTTAGCGGATGCTACTTTGACAGTCGACAGTGTCAGTTGAGCCGAGTCTTTGGGAAAAGGGATTTACGGACCGAGGAAGCAAGCCTTTGAGGATGTGGGCCAGGCAAGGCTAGTGTGGGCCTCAGGCGCAAGGTGGGACAGCCACCTTGATAGGCCCAAGGTAAGCAAGTGAGCCCATTAAGCCCAACCAACCATTTTACCTTCCGAGCCCATTGTCCAATCTTTAGCCATTTCAAGCCCAACCAATTTTCGAGCCCATTCCTATTCATTTCCAAGCTCATTTATTAGGCACACCCTTCAATGTCAACCCAAGGGAAGATTGGGAAATGTGCAAGGTGAAATGACCATTTTACCCCTAATTGTTGTGATCAAAAGTCAAGGGAAAAGAGAGAAGAATATGTCATGTGCATGGGGACTTGAAGCAAGCATGGGAGGGCCTTAATGAGGCTTGACAGCCAGCCTTCACATCAGTCTCTCTCCCCCTCTTCAGCCCCAAACCGTCGACCCTCTCTCTCTCCCTTTTTCTTGTTCTTCCTACTTCTACCCCAACCGACCTTCTTGTGAAAAGCTAAGTTGTTTGTTGCCTTCCCGTGCAAATCACTGCTCGTGCCACCCACCACCGTGTCTAGGAGACCCAGACCGTGCGGAAGGAGTTGGCCGCTCGCCGTCGAAACCACCGGTTGACCCGCCGGCCGACCCGAAGCGGCGCTCGCCGAATCGCCGGCGGCTGCCCGCATGCACTGTTTCACTTTTTCAGCTGTTTTCCTCCCATTTCGACCCTACCTACGCCCATCCCAACAACTAGCAAGTCCCCCTTGACCCCCAGGTGCCACCGGCCGCCGGCCAGTTGCTCGCCAAAGCTCCGGCCAACTCGCCTAGCTCCTTTTCCTCCTCCGACAATTAGTTTTTAGTGTTGCGGTGAGAGGCGAGAGGTTGTTGTTGCTGTTTTAGCCTTGGGACCGCCTTGGATCATCGTGGTTGAGGTCCCCATGCGTCGCCTTCGTCACCGCCACCGCGTCCGTGTCTCCGACCCGCTTAACAGGTGAGTTTAGCCCCCTAATCCCTCGTTTAGTGCCTAAACTTGTTTAGGTTGGTTTAGTTAGGGATAATTCTAGTTTAAGGGGTTTAATTAAGTTGTATTAGCCCTAAGATAGGTGGTTAGAAAGATGGTTAATATTTGTTTAGGCTAATCTTGCTTTTGCTAATTAATTGTGGTTTGTGTTTAATTAAGCATCTTTTGCCTTAATTAATTGATTTTTTGTCTTAATTAATGTTTTTCTTAATTTCTGAATTTAATTTATTAATTATTGGATTCAGAAATTGTACCGTTCATATTGCATTGTTCACGAATTTTTTACGTGCACTCATTCACGCAAGATCGTTCACGTGCACTATTCATCCAAGAGTGAAAATTTGTCTTGTTTCATGTGTGTTGATCTTATAAGGTGAATTGGATTTGTAAATGTATGGACATCCGCATGAATCGTATGATTTTCACAAAAAGGGGAAAATGTGTTGTCCGAGGGACATTGAAATGGACCGCTTTTATGAGAAACTGATTTGAGGTTTTATATGCAAGCATGTGTGCATTGGCTAATACTCAAAGATAAAAAGTGGGTTGTGATGGTATGCTTGCATGATCACTAATTTGAACCCGCCGCCCCGACAGGATTTCGGGGGGTGATAGTTGAAACACCCGCCGCCCTAACAGGAGTTCGAGGGGTGATAGTAATAATCGAAACATGTGTGGATGCAAGAGCGTGTGAGAAACATGGCATCATTGTCTTACAGATATTTAAAATAGTTCTATGTCCATGCACATTACTCGACTGTCCATAGGCTGTTGATTACACCAATTTATCCTTTTTTTAGAGGTTGGGACACCTAGAGTGCCAAAAGTTGGCACGGAGGGACACTTAAGTGCCAAAAATTTGGAAAGTTACACTTAAGTGCCGGTTTCGGAGTAAAATGGATCACTTAAGTGCCAATCCGGCCAAAATCCGGCCAAATTGCGACGTGGCAATTTTCCGGCGAGTTGAGTGCAAAATGGCATCATTTTGCGCGGCGACGTGACGAGAAAATGCAAAAAACGGCGTCGTTTTTGGCCTGATGTGTAAATAATTAATATAAAAATTAATTAAATTTAAATTTATTTAAAATATTCTAAAAAAACTAAAAACTTTAAAAAAAAAAAAAAAAAAAAAAAAAAAAAAAAGGTGGGGGCGCGAAGGAGGCGGGTGAGGGCCGAGCCCTTGCCGTTGCCGAGAAGGGCCAGGCGACGAGAGGGGGTCGGCCGAGGTCACCGGCCCCAGCGACCGGCGGCGAGCTCACGAGCCCTCGCCGGATTTGGGGAGTGCTCGCGGGCCCTCGCCGCCTCCCCACCTTCGCCGGGAAGGGCCGGCGAAGGTGGGGGAGGGCCGGGGGCCGCGAGACCGGCCGACCCTCCCCCTCCGTCGCCCGCCCTTCTGGCGGCGGCGGCGGCAAAGGCTCAACCCTTAGCCACCTCCTTTGGCCCCCTTTTTTTTAAGTTTTTAAATTTTAAGTTTTTTTTATTTTTTAGAATATTTTAAATAAATTTAGTTTTAAATTTAATTTAATTAATTTTTATATTAATTATTTACACATCGAGGACAAAACGACATCGTTTTTGTATTTTTCGCCACGTCAACGTGCAAAACGACGCCGTTTTGCACTCACCTCGCCGGAAAATTGCCACGTCAGCAATTTGGCGGGGTTTTGGCCGTAGTGGCACTTAAGTGATCCATTTTACTCCGATTTTGGCACTTAAGTGTACCTTTCAAAGTTTTAACACTTAAGTGTCCCTCCGTGCCAAGTTTTGGCACTTGGACTGTACTTCTGCCTCCTTTTTTAATAACATCAAAGTGTTATCGCTAAATATGCAACTTAGACAGGGATAAATAGGTTGATAATTGAAACTTGATAGAATTTGAGGAATCACTAAAATCAGGGAAAACTATCAACATAAAAGAAAAAGAAAGTCATCAACCTATTGTATTTGCACTATTTTAATCCTAAATTTTTAAAAATTTGTCAATTTAGTCCTTCGCCGCCAATTTTGGCCGAGAATAGCTCACATAGACACCTACAATGTTACATAGGACGGTTAATGCTGCCATGAATAGTTTTTATTTTTTGAAAATTTTCCTCACTCAGATGCCCCAAAGTGAGGGCTTCACGGCCATCATCCGTGGCCGATGAGGGCTTCACAGCCATCGCCTAGGGTCGGCAACCCTTAGGGGTGAGCATATTGGACCACTCGGATTAGGAACTGCCTAAATCGGACCGAACCGGCCAATTTGGTCTAGTTCCTGAGGGTGTCGGTCTAGTTCCCGGTTCTAGGGGAATTGGATGGGACCAACTCTTTTTAAAAAAATATATTTTTTTAGATTTCTAAAAAAAGCAATAAACCCTAAAATTGTAATAACTCTAGTATCTTTTAATTTTTTATTTTTTTTGCTAAATGGTCGGTTCCATTGGACCGGTCCAGTTCCTAGTCCTAGGCCTATCCAATCTAGTCCCTGATCCCAAAAATTAAGAACCGGTCCGGTTCCCGGTTCCTAAGTGGAATCAGACTAGACCGAACTAGGAACCGATCACCCCTAGCGACCTTTGCCAGACTTCGTAGGAAAAAAAAAAAGAAAAAGAAAAAGAAAAATTAAAATGAATTAAAAATTCAGAAATTTTTTTAATAAAATTGGATTGGTACAAGTGAATTAAATTTAGGATTTTTTTGATAGTTTTCCCTGATTTTAGTAATTCCTCAAAATCTATTAAGTTTCAGTTATCAACCTATTTACCCCTCTCTAAGTTGCATATTTAGTGGTAACAGTTTGATGTTATTAAAAAGGATAAATTGGTGTAATTGATAGCTTAAGGACAGTAGAGTGAGAGAACTCAGAGAAGAAATGATGTGCATGGACATATAGAAGTATTTTAAATATCAATAAAACAATGCATATGATCGGAAAAGTTCGTACACTTTAGGTCTATCCCAATAAATTGGATTCAGCTACACTCTAAATCAACTATAGAATAATAAGAAAGCCATCAGTAGCTATATCAGATGATGACGAGTATGCTGTCCGAGAAAAAGATATATCGAAATAGACGCACATTTTACAAAAGATCCATACAGAACCCAATGCTCATTGGGCTTAGAAGAAAAAAAAAAAGAAAAAAAAAAGGTGAAGAAAAATTCATAAAAATTCATAAAAAATGAAAAATTATAAAAATTGTCTATGTCGGCAACGTCGGATGGCCAACATTCACGTTAGTAATTTCCAGCAAAAATTGGCTGGAGTGATAAAATTGTAAATTATCAAAAGATTTGTGATTAATTTAGCCAAACAAAAATATTTATGACCAGGCTTACGACTTTTTTGGTAATTTCTCCCGAAAATCAAGTTTGATGTATGTAGGAACTATTTAATATATACAAGAGTAAGCTGATGATATCGAATGCAATAAGCTTCTATCAAACAAATATGTAGATAAGTAAAAGATAAAAGATGTTACATGTAGATCTTATAGTGGTTCAGTTTAAGTCAAGCATACATCCATTCTCCCAAACCTACAGCTACTAATTAAGCTAAAATCTACTAGTAATCTCTTGAGTAATTCCAACGCAGCACGTGCTGATCCTATCCGAAACCGATAGATCACACTATCAATACTTAAGCATTGTTAACACATTTGTACACGTCTCAATCACAAATTACAATCGACAACAACTTTCAAAAGAGTATAACAAATTAATATAAGTACGATCGCAATAATCAAAGAGAATTTGACTACATCAAAGTTTGTAGCTTTCTCGCTCTTCCTCTTATTCCCATTAGTGTGTATTAATTCTCTTATATAGTCCTCAATCCCCAAACTAGCCATTGAAAGATCTTCAAGATGATCAATTAGCCGTTGAAATTGATTGGCACAATCACCGGGTGATTTAATCGCCCATACAATCAATCTTCCAAACAATAATTTCGTTTCCATGAACAGGGTCGCCCATTAATTGGAAATAATCTTTTCCGCCAAATTGATTACAATTGATTGGACTCTTCTCCATGCATTATTTTCTAGAAGTTTCGAGCCTAGAGCTTGTTGACAATAATCCTCAAGACTTGGATTGAAGTCGACGGAATATCTGAGTCTTCAAATCATAATGTGTAATTATATAACACGCATGCTCTTCTCAAGTGAGATAAGGAGTCGCTTCTATCAGCCATACGTGAGTCTATCAAGGCTTCCCATAAGAAGTTGATTTACGTACTGCTTTCCGCTTCATCATCCTTAGTATGACCAAGATTATATTCACCTTATCATGATGCCTCTTAGTCCTCATGAACTTTCCGTTCTCTGACTTATTTAGCTCCATTAACGTCCATCTAACCATCACCATTCTTTCGCTTTATACTTCAAGTTCTATCAATAAAGCCCTCCTTATATTAGTTCATCCTAAGATGACATAATATTTGCATTTATTGTATATTGATATAGACAGATGATTTTGTCAACTTGAAAATATTATTATAAGAGGTTTTCCCAACATAAAATGCATGGAGGCTTGTGTGGATCTTACCTTGAAATAAATCTCACTTTAAAATGACAATATGGTTGCTAAAATTTAATCTCAATTTAACATGATATATATAGTTGTTGATCTTTCCATCACTGCTACCAAAAGAAAATGAGTGATTTAAAAAACATTTTTGAACAATGATTGTTGATATTGTTTAGAAAAATAAATGAATGGAAAAAATTTTCATCGCTCATGAAAATAGTTAGGCATAGATTTTTATCAATGATAAAGATGTTTTCAATTGACTAATTTTTATAAACAATACAAGCAATCATTTTTTGGAAAATATTTTTCAAATCACTTATTTTCTGTTAAACGAACCGCCCTAAAACTTGTAAAATTTGTCTTCTGTCAATTTTTCTTTGTACGAGTAGGTATAATGGGATGGCTTTTTCTCAACCTGTCGATTATAATAACTGTCCAATGTTGCAAAAAGCGAGCGATCGAACAATAATATAGACAGAGGAAGAAAATAAATCGGACATAGGATTTACGTGATTCGGTCGTAAAGACCTACGTCCACGGGGAGAGTAGCGATGAATTTCACTATAGATCAAGCGATATAAGGAGTTTACACTCGAGTCACTTAAACACGATCTGGGTGTTTCCCAAGCCCCAATTATACCCAATAACGCACGCAATGTTTGGTCCCGAATTCCTCAAGAAATAATCTATCAATCTCACGAAGGAATTACACGCAAATCTTACCACAAGATTTAATTTGTTTGAACACTAAATCTTCTTGGATGCAATTCATGAACAAGAATGACAAAGAAAAATCTCTCCCAAGCACTCGACGACGAGACGGCACTTCAAGACCAATTCTTCATGATCAACCTCCTCCCACCCATGGCCACAAGTCTCTATATATATAGTGAGACCATTATTCTTTTGCCAACTTCTCATAGGATTATGTTTCTTATCTTAAACGATTTTATCCAAAACATATCTTTGTATATTTTAAACAAAATCCAAATCCAAGTGAAAGTTGGACTTTCCTATTTTAGCGGCCAAATTCTCCAACGCAGATTCGAATTTTGGGGAGTTGATCTTCGGATCTTCTTTGCTCGATTTCAAACGTCCGCAACATATCCAATTCGGAATATTTGGAATTTCACATTGGGCTCAAACTCGAGACATATTTTAACATCCAAGATGGCAACTTGAGCCTATCAATGATCCTTTATCAACTATTCTGTGAGATAATATATGATAATCTCCTTAGCAGCTTTTAACAAAGTCAGTTTTACAAGTTCCTTCATCGAAGAATTCTTTTCTTTCTCTTATCCAGTTATATAGCCTGGACTACTTTGTGTCCAATGAGTATATCACTTGTCTGTCTCTGCAGTCCTCAATATTGCAAACTGAATTTTTCTCCAAGTTGTTAAACCTGATTCTTTCTTTTGCAAGCAAATAATTTGCTACTAAAATCTAGGAGCTTTTATCTTCACTTACGACTCTACTTGACAGTACTCTACGCTAATAATGCGTTTCTTCAGATGATTTAGGAAACGCTGCAATTCTCACGTATGAGATGACCCGCCATATGCACTGCTGTAGTTTGGCAAACGGTTCTACTGCTCAAATCTCTTCATTGTGGCCATGTTGTTCTTTTGACCTTTTGTTAGCTGGGCTTGGGCCATGAAACCTGTTGACTTGGAACTTCAATCCAAATTTTAAAGTTGACGTTGACATGGACCGATCGAAAAGCTTAACCATAGTTTGCATTTGTCCGACATTGCTAGCATATATTGTACAGAGATCAATGTATAGGTTTAATTATAATGCTTTAAAAGGAATAACAGTATTAATGAAGCAATGTGGGCGTAGGAAAGATCTAGGTTCCTTGTATAATGCTGCATTGATGTTGGTAATTATGCCCTTCCTCCTGTCCATAACCCCCAACACCTCTAAACACTGGCCCATCAAGATAGAAGAAAAAAGGGATGTTGCTATTCAAAATATCAGAAAAAGCACACCACAAGTGTCATAAATTTCATATGACACTCACTTTAATATCATAACTTTTAATAAATGTTTGTTTCAGTGACATTGGCGATTTCTCTTGCCAGAAAATCTATCATGGTATTAAAAGTTACAGCACTTGTGGGGAACGTTAGGACACTCAAATGGTTGATTGAGAAGTTGTGACACTCAAGTGGACGGTTAAAAAATCATGTAACTAGAATGAGCGTAATACGTAAGTTATGCAATTGTGATGTCCTTTCCCCAAAAAATATCCATATTGTGAAGGAAACACTATTCAGCTGAATTTGCTAACAACATAATAGTGCTTCTTCTGCTTCGAAGCAATTGTCTTCTGTTTACTAAATTTTCAAGCTTAATTACAATATTGTTTGGCAATAACTGTATTCAGTGTTTGCTATTCACTACTACAAAGTAGGTGAGACCGCTAACAACACTAGAGCCTAAAATAGAAGGAAATGACGTTTCACTAATTGGCAATATTATGTTGCATCACAACCTGTCAAACTCCTGAGAGATGAGTGCTCTTCCGTGGTTGATTGCTAGGCAAATGTTTGCCACCTGGTAGTTACAATTTAAGCTTGAGATGCATTGTACAAGTGAAATATCTGTTGAAATAGTTTGTTACTATGAAAAAATGTGACTCTTGGTTATGAAAGGAGGTTATCAGTGGTTGTTAAAAGAGGTTACTAGTGGTCATTAAATGTCACGCCCCAATCCGGTCCAGGTGCGCGGCACCCCTTGCTTCCATACTTATGGTCATTTGATTGCGACGTCCCAGGACTCATCGCCAATCCATTCATTTTTATTGACTAAATACGCAAGCGGAAGCATAAACAAATCTCCTAACTAATAAATAGGGATAGCATAAAACACGCTTATGTACATACGTTCATAACAGCATACTTCCTCACAAACTTAAGGATCACACACTACACCACTTCATACACATTTCAAAAGTGCGGCATACACATTTCCCATAAAGGGGTTTCGGGGTAACCTTGCTCCGTTAACCACATGTCAACATGTCGTACTTGTATCTCATATCATATTACCTAAATACATCCCTTGAACACTTCAACATACTATCTTTTCACATATCTCACATGCTTGTTAATTGGCTACAATTAATGAATGCCATTACCTTTATCATTTTTCCATTCGAAGAGATACATAAGCATGCACTATCTTCAACTTTAGCAACCAACAATACATCAATCAAATTAGGACTCATGGCATTGAGAACACTCATTAATATAAGATAAGTCATTGGAATTGAGCATAAGTTATTAGAATAATCATGCTATCATAACCTATACAATGACTTATTTCACATTAATATAACAAGTCATGATAACTTAACACTCAACAGATATCATGACATGATAACTTATCACATATCCATTTATCATATTTCAATAAGTTATTGTATATTAGAAAGGCTTATCACAATAACCTATCACAACCTACGATATCCTATCACGATAACCTTTTAGGAAATATGATAACCTATCACGGTAACCTATCAAGAAATATGATAACCTATCACTTATACCCACTTATTATATAACCAAATCATCATTTAACCTTAATCTAATGTTAATATAAGTCCTAAGTGTAACTACAACCCCCAAACAAGGGTTAGAAAGTCACTCACTTCCGATTCCAAGCTCGGTAAGCAACGACAAAGGTGCGGTAAAGGTTGAACGGTGAATTTGGTGCTTAGCGGTGGCTAGTCACTTTCCAAACAAACGACAGCAAGGTTGTGGGCGGCGGCTTGAGGGGCTAGACAATCACCACTTTATAGCCCAAACTCAGCACGGCAATGCGAAAACGGCAGCTCAAGACGACGAACGATGGATGGGGGACAGCAAGTGAGATCCAAGAGAGGAAAGATGGAGAGAAATGGGTTACAAAGATGCTGGAAATGGAGGGGTGAGGTTCAGCTACGATGGGGAAAATGAGAGAGAGATTGAGGGAAATGAGAGAAAAATGAGAGAGAATGAAAGGTATGGACGAATTTGGGGAGAGAGAGAATAGAGTGAGCTCATGTCAAGCCATTGAATGGCCAAGATGCATCCTTGCTTCCCTAAACAGAATGGAGGGCCAAGATTGCTTTTTGCTTTACTTCCTCCCTAAGTTCCATTAATGCCATTTAATAAACTCATCATGCCTATGCTAAAAAAAATAGGATAGGTAGGCTTAGCTAGGTAGGGTAGGCTAGGCATGACATCATTTTCTCTCTCCTCTCTTCATTGGGCGCCCATCTCTTTCTTTATGCACATGGGTTTTTGTTTTATTAGGCTAGAAGGGCAAAATGGTAATTTCACTAGGTCTAGGTACTGTTCACGCACATGGGTCATTAATGGGGGAAAGTACCAAAATAGTCCTAAACCTTTTGTATTGATACAAATTTAGTTATAAACTTTTCAATCGGACCAATTTAGTTAACATTTTCACATTTGTACCAATTCAATCCATCGGCTAATTTAAGCCGAAATTGCCGATGTGGCCACCGGCGATCTTATGTGGCTCTATGTGGATAAATTTTATAATTTTTTATATTTTTTCAGATTTTTTAAATTTTTTTTCCTTTTTTTTTTTTTTTTTCTTTTCTCCTTACCCCTTGGCTGGCGACCTCGTCGGCCGGCCGACCATTGCCGGCCATAGGCTGGTTGGGGCTAGGGGCCCCACGTCCTCACAGTCACAAGCGAGGGCGTCGGCCCCCGCCCAAATCCTCTGCGCCCTTGTCGGCCATAGGCGAGGGCCTCTGCGCCCTCATCGACTATAGGCGAGGAGCGGCAACCCTCGCTCGTGGCGGCGAGGGTGCGGTGGCCCTGCCCGAGGATCTAGGTGAGGGCCACGGCGGCCTCGCCCGTGGCCAACGAGGGCGTCGCGCCTCACCCGTCCAAGCGAGGGCGCGGCAGCCCTCGCTCATGGCCAACAAGGGCGTTGGGCCCTCGCCCGCCACGAGCAAGGGCTGCCGTGGCCTCACCGCCAACGGGCGAGGGTTTCGGCCCTCGCACGGATGCGGCGAGGCCGACACCCTCGCTTGTGGCCGGTGAGGGCGTGGCGGCCCTCGCCAATGGCCGCAAGGGCACGGGGCCCCTCGCCCCGACCGACCTATGGCCAGCAATGGTCGGCCGGC
This sequence comes from Eucalyptus tenuipes, assembly GCA_014182365.1. Classification (NCBI taxonomy): domain Eukaryota; kingdom Viridiplantae; phylum Streptophyta; class Magnoliopsida; order Myrtales; family Myrtaceae; genus Eucalyptus; species Eucalyptus tenuipes. The sequence goes on from CM024537.1 coordinate 17,678,682, forward strand.
CGGCAACCTCGCCAGCCAAGGGTAAGGAGAAAAGAAAAAGAAAAAAAAAAAAAAAAAATAATTTTAAAATATGAAAAAATATATATAATTTGTCCATGTGGTGCCACATAAGACCGGCCATCACATCAAAGAATTTCCGCGATTTAAATTAGCCGGATGAACAATTGGTGATACAAAAGGTTTAAGACTATTTTGGTACTTTTCCCTCATTAATGAGGGACTTGAAATGACCGAAAAAGGCTCGGGTGGCCCATGGAGTCATTTGGGCCACCCATCTTAGGCGTGAGGCCTATTGGGCTACCCACCTTTGGCTTGGGGCCATTGGGCCATCCTTCATGGGTCCAAGGGCCCATTGGGCCCACATGGGTCCTCATCCATGGCCCATTTTCACTTTTTCGAATTTTTACGTCTTGCCGATAAAAATTGAGTTGTCACCCCAAAATGGCCTTTGCGGCGTTTTCATGGTCTACCGATCCTCATTGTAATTCCATCTAAAGATTAGCTGCTGATGTAATTTCGTTCTGAAAATCACGGATCGAGGATGTCACATTACAAGAGGTTACTATGGTTATGAAAAGAAGTTCTTGTTGACATAAAAAGTAGTGATGGTTTATCATTAAAAGTGGTGATGGTTGGGATGAAGTACATATTTCCAAAAAATTTGTTGATTGGTTGTTTATAGGTAACACCAAATCATGCATTATTCATAACATCTGTACAAAATAACAACTTCTTCTTTATAACACTCTTTGTTGGAAGCTAGCACTATAACCTAGAATGGGGTGACAACTTTGTGCGGAATTAAACAAAGAAGATGAGTAACTTCAAAATCATGTGAAATCATAGTTTGAACTTTGATTGTGATTATGAGATAACCACCAGCATGCAAATGTCTACTATAAACGATAAACAAGAATAAAGGAATAAAGAAAATTGCACATGAAACATATAGTGGTTCGACTTAAATCAGGCCACGTCTACTCTCCCACGCTGACGGCCTATTAGTTATATTCCGCTAGACAATCAAGTTGCATTACTTGTATCCAAGCACTTCCACCCAAAGTTGGCGCTGCCTATACCCAAACCGATAGATCTCACTATCTCACACGGTCACATCTAAACAAAAACTATAACACCACCAGCACCCTCTCAAATGATTACAATTGTAAGTTTAAGAAAGACAAGTATCAAGGTACTCTCACACTTAGGAATTTTTTATTCTAGCCTTCTCTATTTTCTTCTTTACCTTGGTCTCCTTTTATATTTCTTCACTTCCAAATTAACCATTGGACAATCTTCAAAGGATCACTCTCCAATCAACCCATTGGATAATGAGGATTGAATAGTTGTTGAGAGATAAGATCTGAATCCCCATCGATTTGGTCGTTCATACAAGCAAATCTTCAATTTCCATAAGTGGAATTCTTCAAATAAAGAAGATCACTTGTCTTTGAAATGATTATCAATCAATCCCGATGTCTTGCGTTGATTAATACCATTGCAAAACAATCTTTAAGATTGAAGATCAATCATTATTATAAGAACTGGAGTTTGCATCTTAATCGGTCTCTGAGTTTGATGATATTTGGAACAGAGTTTGAACAAGTCTCGAAGTCTTAATAGACTTCTTGATAAGATGATATTGTTTGAGTCTGAATACTTCTTGAGTCTGAAGATCCCAAACGTCTTGACAATATTCGTGTACAAAGTTTGCTAATATCATCATATTACTCAAATGATATTCATGACATATGTTAATGATAACCTTGACGTAAATAATCAAAAGTTTAGACACAATATTTAACATTGTTTCTTCATGATTATCACCTAAAAATACTTTGGTCGGATTCAACAAACACTTATGGAAGGTTTTGTCAATCTTGAAAACATATTAAGAAGTTTTCTCGGCACTCTCTTTTCTTTTTTTTCATACACACGATTTTAATAAAACATTCAAAAAAAATTACAAGAGAGAAAATGAATAGTTGTTGAACTCACTACTCTGCAACTTTAGTGTATATCTTAGAGGTATATTTGTTGTAAACCCGACAACAACAAGTGAAGGGACAAATAATACCTTACAAACAGTGATCATCATCACGCATCAAAGATTTATATCAACTGGCTTTTTCGTTTATGAGCCAAGACAAGTAAACTTGAGCTACTAAAAGAACAATATACTAATAAAAAATTATTTTCTCAGTATCGGAGAATCTGACTCTTGAGGGTTTCATGCAAACCTCTCTAGAGTCTTTGATTCACCGACGTATCATTTTCGATTTTTTACAAAAAAAAAGTCATTTGGAACGCTACTCTTAGATTCTACTTTGAAAACTCCTTCGAGTTTATCCCTACCTTCTGATCCTTCATAAGTTTCTCTCATGTCCAATATTAGCTTTATTGTACTTGTATGAATTGATATATGCTTCAGCAGTCTCATTTAGTCTTGCTTAAGTTCATCTCCTTTGGGACAAGTTGCTTTGGTGAATATCGCTTACCTATTCCCGTAGAATTCCCATAAATGTCTACTCTATTCTTTCATTTGGTCTCTGTTCTAGATGGGACATTATTGCAGAAAGATTGGACTTCATGATTTGGTATTTGGAGATCTAGTGCGTATTCCCTTCACATTTAGCATTCAGGTGTGCGATCTAGAGAAGATGAACATAAAATAAGTTTGGTCATCGTATCTGTCTATTTTTTTTATAGCTGTCCATCGTCAGATTATCTCACTATCCATGAACTTATTTTTTCCCTACTTTCCTCCTGCAGCCTGCTGCACAGGGAGTGGGGAGGCACTTGTTTGTGTTTTCTTTCTGGGGGCGGGTGGCTACTGAGTTTTCATTCTCAATCTGATGCTTAGATTGATGGTTAATGCACATTGCTTATCTAGTATCAAGTGCAAGCCAATTAATTTTATGATAAGCTCCAACTGACGCCTAGAAAATATACATATTCTAAATCTCTTGATGCTGCGATTAGTATTCTTTGTTCTTTTGGTGTTCAGTGAATTGTTATTGACTGTTCATGCAACATCTCTCTGTTTTATAATTGTTCACTTCTAGTTCTCTTAGAAGGATAACAAAAGTTGCCTTACTATACAAATATTGATTGTTTGGAAAGATTGCACCCCTAAGTGTCCACATATCATTATGTTAGTTGTTGTACAGCCTCATTAGAAGATTGCATCTTTAAGGGTCATTAGGAACCATCTATTAGATAAATATGCAGTTCTGAAGATTATTTGAGGCATTCTCGTATGCCTGCATGAGTCATTATCATCTCTGATACAGAATTAGTGGCTTCTGAGGAATAACGAAGAGCTAACATCAACTGCTGCCATTACTGATCGTTTCATATGTCTAAGTGGGTAGGCTTCTTTGAAGTCATATTGTCCTTTTGCTGATGAACTTAATTTCCTGCCACCTTTACTAAGGATTCATTTCCTTTGCCTAAAAAACTACGTATATGTAAGGTGTTCCGAAAAGCTAACAAGCAAAAGCATGCAAAACAATTAGCAAAACAACAGTTGCTTGCTGTGATTTATGGTTTAATGTAAGTAACGTGAAGTTCATGAAGGGAACCAAGTCTAAGATGAACAGCCAAAAGAATCTAGTATGCGTAATGTTATGTGCCTGAAGCTTTCTGTTTTAAAACATGCCGTTAGCAAGGTTTTCACATCCTATGCATATCATACCTTCTCGATCGTCTGAAGTTACACAACAGTGAAAGTGCTGTCACAGAACTCAAAGATAGTCAATTCTTTCTGTATCTACGAAGCTTGTTATGCATCTATTTTGCTTCTCCTATGCCTCACTTCATCGATCTCTGTGAAGATGCATGATTTTTCAATTAAGGCACGTTCATGTAGAAAAGAAAAAGGGTAGCTTAATCGCCTCGCATAAGTGAATGTAATTTTGGTAAAACATAAAATGCTGAAGGCCATAAAGCGCAGTAAATAACGAGTCTTATGTTCCTCTGATTCTGGTCCTCAAAATATTCACTTTGCTTCCCCCCGCTACCCTCATAAATTTTGACTTCGTGTATCCTATTGTTGAACGGGAATCGGGAGGCACTGTAACTCCCTAGGCGACTTGCTGCCGGCACAACCCTTCCAGTTTGCCTTGTGGACTAAGGTGAATTTTGACTTCATGCAACTCTAGTATGATTTGCCATGCATGCCAAGATCAAGCAGATCGCAGTTTCTAAGAGCCACTTCTTTTTTCGCAGCTCTCCTGATTCTGCTGATATGCAGAGAGAGAAGAGACGAAGTTGGTTGTGCCGAATACAGTAGACTAATTCCTTGGAGGATACTTCCCTATACTTATTACATGTACAATAGTTCATCTAGTACTCTTATGTTAGATCATGCAACTTCGACGAGTCAAATCCAAAGTGGGAAATTTCGTGGCCATTTGTTCTCTGTATTAGTTTCCTGCGTCTTACAAGTAGGCCTGTCATTAAATGGGTTTTAGACCCATTCGACAGGTCTACAAAGACCCATTTAATGACAGGCCTGCTTACGAGTTGTGATTTCTTAGCAGGGTGCTGTTACATTTTCTTTCGTTCTCTTCCTATTAAAAAAGGAGAAATATTGGTGAATCCTGGTAGACAGGTGTTCTATCTCATGAACTTTCTGGGGATCGGCCCAGATTGGATTTTTCTCTTGTTTTTGCCTTTCGATCTTTTCTTCGTCGAAGTAATGCCGAGTACCCTTAACTCATCAATGTACAATGAAGTCCTTCCATCTCGTCCCACCTTTGCTGTGGGCCGTGGCAATTATGGACAAGAGTTGATTCGATGCCTGGAACGACCCATGTATGAGAACGGCGCTGTTTGCTCACCAAGCCCCTCTCAACAGAAACCCTCTTGCTTAGTTTGGTCGATTACCAGGGTCGCTATGCCATGCGTGACGCCACAAACAGGATATGGGTCGGAGTTCCCCTCCGAGCACGGCAATCTTTTCGTCCTGATTACCTCGTGCGTCGATCTTTTGACCGTAAGATCAACCGTCGATGTGGTTAAATCGAATCCGCATGGGACAAATCCTCGCAAGTGAGAACCGAGGAGACATCAAGATCAATCTCCAATCACCCACAATAGTGAGAACGAAACAGCTGTTCAAGATTCAATCACATGGGATGCTGATGAGTGCACGGCAACACAGTGAAAGCGATGAGCATGCAAGTGCGGTCATCTCCAACCAATAATTCATGCCAAGAAAAGGGAGTTAACCTGAAATCCAAGCTAAGCCCCCAACCAAACGCCTTTTTTTCTTCATAAGGTTGTCGGGCAGTGTGATTTCGTTTAGGGCGGTAGGTGAGTGGAATTACTTTGGGTTGCGCGGAGTCAAAAGAATAGACGAAATAATAACAAATCACAATAATAATAATTAATAATATTATCGTTGTCAATAATAGTAATAAGTAGAGAGGTCTTGGTGGTCCCCATCTCTCCCTCTCGTCCTCTCCTTGTAGTCACCTTCTTTTGCTTTGGGTGATGGGTGCCTTGTCCTTATCATTCAGAAAAAAGAGGGAGGACCAGCACGCTTTCCGTTTGTGTAGGCTTTTATCATTGAGGTGCATCATTCGCCACGCAGGGGTATGGACAGGAGGGTATCATATCATGCCAAGGGCTCCTTCCGGAAGGCCTCGGGCGACGGATGGAACCAATCACCGAGTAAAAAAAATCTTCATGATTTTTCGGGTCTTTTTTCTGAAGGTCGAGCTCAATGTTGATTGGATTATGTCGGCGAGCATCTATGCTCACGAACTTTCGAGTTTTTTTCTGAAGGTCGAGCTCACTGTTGATTGGATTATGTCAGCGAGCATCCATGCTTCCAAGTTACGATTTATCGTATTCCGGATGGTGTTGCGAACATTACGAGATATTGAATTCGACGTACGTCGTTGACTTGTTCAATGTATCTGGACCGCTCTTTGACAAGTCCATATTTATAAATGTCTCCATAGATTTGTAAATGGGGAGAGGGAGAGGGAGAGAGAGAGTGAGAGAGGAGCTCTCGAGCAACTGAATTTTCCACCCTTTATCTAGCTTATAAACTCTTTTACTCTCCTGAGGGTTCGAATTCCCATCTTCTCAAAGGAATGGGATAGGAACGCATTAGTTTCAGGAGTGAGTTTCGACTCTCACGTTTTGTAAGAAAGCAGGGCAAAAGCCTGAGAATGAGCTTAAAATAGGATTAGAATAGGACCGAAAAAAAAAAAAAAAACTCTTTTACTCTCCTCCAAAATTATATGTTAATATACACTTAAATGCATAATTATTTCTCTCAAGCAATTGAATTTTCCACCCTTTATCTAGCATATAAACTTTTTTACTCTCCCCCAAAATTATATGTTAATATACACTTAAATGCATAATTATTCCTCCTCTCTCTCTCTCTCTCTCTAAGAAATTTTTTTACCAACTCTTGTAACTCTCATTCACCTGTCCCCTTCTAGAGAAAAGAGATCTGGTTTGGTTGGTAGCGGATTTAAATATGGGGTAGCTTTGTCCTCCCAATACTGACCATAAATAAGAGATTGGGTCCCCATTGCTTCTGAGGTTTTTTTTTCCCAGAGGAGTCACATAATGACTGATGGACTTCAACTGCCATCGGAGGTACCTTTACCTTTTCCTTTTCCTTTCTTTTTCCTTTTCCTAGAAAATTTAGCCAAGAAGACGCCGGTGGCCAGTGAAAAAGCTGATTGGAAATTGACGCTCGCAGGAACTTTCGTCGTATTCAACCTGGTTCCTAGTAGTTTTGAGTGCTTGTAATAACTGAGCAGCTCTGTTAGAAGTTGTTCGGGTATTAAAGCCTTTGTTTTCCTTTAAAAAATATCTCAACTCCAGCAATCTACTTATATTATTTGGTAAAGATGACTTGTGCGCAGATTTCCATTGTGAGAAATCATTTATTTAGTCGTTCTTTTTTTTCCTCAAGATTCTCAATTTAACCATGTGATGCTATTTTGTTGAAATTTAATTGATAGCAAAATATCTTTCATCAAAATTCTTTATTCGGTTTTTATTATTAGGAAACGGGTTTTGTGGTGTGTACGAACATTAGTATTATCAATGGCGCACAAGGAGGCAAATAGATACGTTCCGACGGAATTTAATCAATGTCAAATTATACAAAACATTGCTGGAATTTAGTTGGTGACAAAATCCAATGATGTAAAATACAACTTCAAAATTTAATTGACAAAAAAGACTTGAAAGCTACAATTAAGATGCACACCAGAATTTAATCGATAGTTATATATATATGGAAACTACAATTAGGATACGAGAATTGAAAGATAGTAGGTTTTGTCTGTTTGTTTGGGGGCATTGCAAAGAGTGAGATGTGGTTATTTAAAGCCTATAATCAACAATTATAAAGCGAGGAACAATTACAAACAAGAAATAACGTCCTTATTGAAATATTTAAATAATAAATTACGCATTCATCTAACCGCTTAAGTTTTTAAAATAGTTGGTTATAATCTCATAAAATCTCATATGATATTAGAGCCGGAAGCCCTCAATCTGAATCTTTTCCAACCTCATTTACCTCCCTAAGGCAAAGGACTAGACTAAGCATGAGTATTGGAATATTTAAATTAATAACTACACCTTAATGTAACAACTTAAACTTTTAGAATAGTTAATTATAGGGCCCGTTTGGTTCGGCTTTTGGGAAATGCATTTGCAAAAATGCAAATACCTATGGGTGAAGGGGTTTTCCGAAATGCAAATATCGTTTGGTAAAATTTGCATTGAAAAACAACTTTGGCCAAAATACCATTTGGTAAAATTTACATTTGTAAAAGAATTTTATTAAATTAAAAAAACAAAATAACTATTTGTTTTTTTTTGAAGTCCGCCACCGGACCGCCGGATCTCGGCGGCCGGATGGCGGATCCCAGCCCCCAGACGGTCGACGGGGTCGGGCAACCTTAGGCGACGACCGCCGCCGGGGTCGCACGATTCAGCCATCGAGTCACTGGGTCGCGCGACCCAGGTGTCACCTGAGGTTCGGCGACGATCGCCGGGGTCGGGCGACCCTCAAGTGGCAGTCGCCGGCGCGTCGCCGGCACGAGCAACTCCTTGGCCGGCGGTCGTCGGCCTCCGATTGGCTTCTCCACCGGAGAGATGAACAGTGATGAACAAGACCATAAGTTGCATTCCAAAAATGCAACTTTCCAATGGACCTATACCCCTCCATTCCCCCAAAGGCCTTTGAAGCCCATTGAAGATGCAATGCATCTTTCCAAAGTCCTCAAAAAATTGAACCAAACACCACAACATTTGGCCAAACCCCTTTAGAGCCCCAAAGAGCATTCCAAATACTGAACCAAACAGGGCCATAGTCTCACAAAATTCAACACTCCTAATGGTTACTAGAAGTCACATTACCCACAAGAACTACCCAATGGTTATCTCCATGTCAATTGCTTGTTGTCCATACTATAATGACTTTGTCTATCAACTTTAAGGTTCTCATCAATAACTTCACATCATTAATGACTTAATGGCGAGTTGTCGATTTTCTTCAAATTGTTAATAATTTTGTTCTTAAATGACAAAAATCTACTCTCATCGACTAAGTTTATCACATGTAATAACTAAAAGTTGGTCATTTTTGTGTGCAAACAACTAGGTATCTTCTTTTTAAAAGTACTAGAAAATGTGCATGCCTGTCACTTATATGTCTGAAAGTGAAATATGCAAAAATAAGTAAAAGCATTTTATTACGAAATATTTGAATCATTGATTAAGAAATGCACAATTGGAAGAAACTGTATGAATAGAAGTGAAAAGAGCAAAATACATTTTGAGATTGAACTTTTTTAATATAGGAATGTTGTTGTGGGAGCAAAAAGATTCAAATTTCATATAAAAGCGCATGAGAGATAAGATAATATTATCAACTTATCCACTTACCCATGGATATAACTTTTGTAAATTAAATAAATGAGAATATTTGAGGAAAAATTGATTAAATTCCTTGAAAGTACGAGGTCTTCTTTACACAATAATATAGATTTTCTTTGTTTCTATTATACCTAAACAGATCTGGACGACTCCAGTTACATCAACCGAGCTTAAGGGAAAAACTCAAGCAAAAGGGCATGGTGGTGCGGTGCGCCCGTTTCCACTTTGAGCATGATGTGATGTTTGAATATTGGACGCCCTTGACCAGGAGGAGATGTATTCATTTAAGTGGTGAGGATATGTGCACCCTAAAATTGATTGCTCGTGCCACCCATGATAATTTTTTATTATCCACCTCACTTTAACTCTCTTCTCTATCTGGCTTTTACTCTGCCTCTTCATGGAGTCTGGAAATTGAACTTTACACCTAAAACTAAACGTCCTCACTCCACCCAATTCGCTTACCACTGGGCCTTGTGCCTAATAGATGCTAAACACCATGGTTGGCAAGCTAATTGTCACCACTATAATAAGGATTTGTTGTGGTAAAAAGATTTTACTTTTTCTAATGGGCTCGGATCCAATTTATTAGGCCCATTAAGAACACGGCCCAAAAAAAGATGGCTCCGAGAGGAATATCTTACCATGAATGGCTTGAGCCGCACGCTATGCTTTGGGGCCTATGCACCCCTTACCCGGATCTAAGGGGCTGCGGACGGCAGTAGGCCCCGTACAATGCCCGCGGGTTAGCCCCACCCGCCTTCTTGTCATGTATCCGGCAATATTTTGACCCCGCAAGGTCTTCAGAGGACAAGACCCACCAAGGATTTCTTAACCCTATTTGGGGAGCACATTGACTGTGGTATAAGGAGGTAGTGATACTGACTTGAAAGTTTCATATTTTTTTGCCTCTTGGGCTCTCTCCTATAAAATGATTCGGTTTTCTCTTCTATCTCAATATTGCTCATAAGACTTAAGTATCGGACGGTCCTCCTAAAGTCAAGTTAGGAGGTTTCTTTCATTTTGCGATGTGTATCCAGATCCAATCCTCCAATGAATTGAGGCAGGCCAAAAGAAACCAAGAAAACTGTCCATCAACAAGGTTGATATATTTTCAAAAAATATAAAACTAAGAAAAACTTATGACAATTTTATATGATTTCAGTCTAATTATCTCCATTTGTCAGTGTTGATAAATGTATACTATTATGAAGCGTGGAAGCAACTAAATACCCGAACAATATTCATGCACACCCAGGTGCAAACATCACGCGTAGGCAGAGGTGATTAATGGACCTTTGAGATAATCTCTTACAATATTTTGAAGGTGACAAAATAATTAAACGCTACTAATGTGTGTATTTGGATGTGAAAAATAACTTCTATATACACAATTCAAATGTCATAAGTGTCCACAACAGGACGTCTAAAGTATGGAAAGGCTTTGGTTCTACAAAACAGAACGAGCTATTGAACCGGAATGTGCCTAAATCTGGGAAAAAAAAAACTTTGAAGAATGTGAACAAACTGGGTAAGGACAGTTCGTCAAAGCTTGGATGAACCAATAGAAGGTGAATAGATTATTGAACATGAGAATGTCGATTTGCTTCAAATGAACTATTTGCGGAAGATGACAGACCATTCAGCAAAAATCCATAAAATTGTCAAGAAGGACCGCTTGGAAAAATCAGGTCATGCTATAGACGATGTAGATTAAATTACGAGGTCCTTTTTACTTTTTTTGGTGCAATTTAATTTATCTAGTAATAGATATTAAATTTTCTTTGTGAAAATATGTCTAAACAGATGTAAATGACCCAAGTCAGGCAAACCGAGCTCAAGAAGAAAACAACTCAATTAAAAGGCTGGTAGGGTGATACGACCATTCACCCTTGCAATATGATGTTATCTAGTTATGAAAATTGATCAAATATTTAAATATTAAACAACATCTTTATGTAACGGCTTAAATTTCAATAATCGTATCAAAATCTCACATGATATTAAAATATAATGTCTTAAATTTTTCATCTAATAACTTAAACTATTAAGATAGTAGTAAAATGCAATGGTACCACCAAAATATCAGGTCTTTCTATATTCTTTTGCATCATTATCAACATTTTTCTGCAGCAACAGAATGCCCCATTCCCTTGAAGCGAATGAGGAAAGTGAACCAAGTAAACCTCAAAGTAGTGGTGGTCTAGCATTCTTTATTTCACTTAGTTGACCTGCAAGTGGAGTTATTAGTGTGGAAGGTTTGCTTGCACCGCACTCAAATGCTCATCGAAAGATGGAAAACCCTCATTTTCTGAGCGTGCTGAGCACTTTTCAAAGTCTACTGCGAAGTATTTGATGCTCTTTGTTTGCTTTTCTTTAATGGAGTGCTGTCAGATATTCTTTAGAATCTCTGAGAACGAGAAAGAAAGGTTACGCAACTAGTTACATTAGATTGACATGCTTGACAGACCATATGGTGATTCGCCCAAGCTGGTATTACACGATCTATAGGCCATGCAGGCTAATAAGATCATCTGGATTTTTTTATCTGTGAGTCCCATGCGATCAACTATCAAGATGAATATGATCGACATACCATATATAATTTATTTTTTCATTAATTCAACGATTGTGCACTCTTATGATAGGGCAAAGAATCATCTAAATTGATTTTTTGGGATAATTGTAAATTATAAAAATAATAATAAGAAGAAGAAACCAATAAACTTGTTGAGAAATCTTGATTACGCAAGAAAAAGCATTTTAGGGGACAAAAAACTTACCGATTAAGCAAAAATTTATATAAAGAGTCTGAAAATAAGAAGGTTTTATTTTCTTTTGAGTAAAAACGTGGGAAAAATAAATTAATAAATAAAAAGAAATGCAAACCTTGTCTTTATCTACTTGCCCCGGTTGCCCTCCAATCTTTGAATGTTAGTTGGGGAAAAGGCAAAAGTCATTTCTTCATCGCCATGTTTGTCCGGTCTTCCTAATAGTCATTGTGATGGACTCTCTCTCCCTTCTTCATTGGCCTACTTCAGGAAACTTTCAATTCCCAGGACCTCAAGCATTCCAAGAACTTCCAATCGAAGACTTACCATCAAAGAGGTTCGTTTACGAGAGTATTTGCACAAAAATCTTTGCAAAAATAAAAATAAGTTTAAATTAAAGGATTTTGGATAAATGAAAATAGTGTTTGGTAAACACTCAAATCTTGTAAAGGGCTTTCATTAAAAACTTTAAAAATAATAGAAGAATGAGTGAGCTCGGGCAACTCTTGACAACCGTTGGGATGGCTAAAAGCTCCACCGGTAACCCGTTGCTAAGATCACTCAACCTTAGGCGACATTGATTGGGAGATAGAGGCTTGGTGACCCTCAACACCAAAGGAAAGGCTGAAAGCTTTGGCAGCCGCCCGTCACATGACTTTGGTCAACATAGATATGGAGATAAAGGCTTGGCGACCCTCGACTTGGGGAGCCTCAACCTCGGTGACACTCAACACAATGACCTTTGACCTCGACAGCCCTTGGGGACCCTCCTCGACACTCACAATATTTCACCTAAATTGCAACCCTCCAGATCTTGGCTAACAAAATTGTGGCCCTTGGCTACCCTCGACGACCGTTGGCAACAATTGGATAGACTTGCACATCCCTCGACCACACTTCACACCGACAAACTAGATTTACAACATCAATTTCAAAGAGGGAAAGGATTGTTCATGAGGGCAAGATTGGAATGTGAAAATGTTGGTATGGGCAAAGTTGGAAGAAAAAGGATTTAACCCTAAAAGCAACATTTGGAAAATATACATGTCAATGCCGGGTGAGACTTGCATTGAGATAAGGTACATTTGTTAGTACGCATTTAAGTCTCAATATTTGGCGACGTCCTCGGACCAAATAAATCAGAATATATCCAAATAAAATGTTGAATAAGAAATCCGGGCAGTGAAGGGATAAACTCGGATTGGAAATAAAAAATAAAAAATAACTTAACAAACTTTGTTATCTTCCAATGATTGAGTGATTGAGCGATGCATCCAATATTTTGCTTCACCATCGCAACAGCATGGTGGAGGAAAGAGGGATTGGTGGGTAAGGGAAGAGTAGAACTAGATTTTAGCTAATTTAATGAGGGCTTAATGGGAGAAAATATCATTAACCCCTAGATTTGGCTTTTTGTCAATGCAAAAGCCCAAGGTAGTCCCGGGCAATGGACTTTAAGGCTTTCGAAATACAATGGCATCTCCTCAAAACTCTTAAAGAAAGGATTAATATCACGAAAAACCTTAAATCGATGTACTTGTAATAAATTTACCCAAACTAATTTATTGACCATCAAAAATCTCAAAACAGATATATATATATATATATATATATATATATATATATATATATATAGGGATGTCTGCAAAAGGAACCCGGACCCGACCGGAATCGGACCGAACCGCTCGGAACCGGTGGTTCTTAAGGGAACCGGTGGTACCGGTCCAATTTCTAGTTCCATGGGCGGATCTACCCACCCGCCCGCGGGACCGAGGACACCTAGGTTATATTATAATAATATATTAATTTAATATTTAAAAAATTCGAAATTAGCAAATATAAAATTTAAGGCTTCAATCACCATTTTGTCTCAATTCACTTCTCTACTACTCCCTCTCGTCTCTCTTTATTTCAAAATCTCCCCGAGCTCCCTCTTCCTCTCCAATTCACCTCCGGATCTACTCATCTCCCTTCAAGTCCTAGTCCGAACTCGGCGAAACAGTGAGTTGATTCTTTTTCCCCCCTCAAAGCCACCTCCACATTCACTGTCACTATCATCCTCTTCGTTGTTGGGCTCGTCCCGCTTCTACCTCCCCTCTTCCTCCTCCCCCTCCTCAGACCTCCCCCCATCATCCTCATCTTCGAGGACAAGGGCGAACTCCAAGTCTAAGAATGGCTCATCGTCCCCATTATCCTCCTCATTGTCAGTCTTGAGGGAGGAGCGAGAGACGGCGGAGGCGATGGCGAAGATGGTGGTGGTGGTTGGGACGGAAGTGGTGCGAGGGTCGCAACCGTCGCCGCCGCGACGCTAGTACTTAAGAAGAATAAAGCTACCATGGTCGGGAGAGCCATATAAGTAGATGCGGGGAGGGCAAAAAGGGGAAGGTGCGGAGGTTGAACCGGTTCTATGGATCCACCCGGGAACCGGACTGCACTCCATGCAACTACTCGGGCGGTTCCCAGTTCCAATTTTTTGGAACCGGTTCTCAGTGGGCAGTTCTCAGTTCCAATTTTTCGAAACCAATTCTTTGCGGGCGGTTCCCCGTTCTAGGTCGGGAACCGCCCGCCCGGATCATGCACACTCCTAATATATATTACCAAAAACTAATTTTTTTATTACCAAACCCCCCCCAAACAGGTACGTTGTGACAAATTTTCCCTCTATTAATTTCGGTCAAATTGAATTAATACTGTGAAAAAATCATAAAACTAATACACTTGTGACAACCTAAAACCGCGACACTCGTCAACCGTCACATATCATCCAACTTAGCAACTTGAAGATAAAATTTAACGAAAATTAACAGCAAATAAATTTATCATATATATGAATTTAGATGTCACAAATTAATTTAAGGTAAATTTATAATAAGTATTAATTTTGAATTTTTCGTGTTATTAACCTAATTGGCAAGCACTGCTCATATTTGCCTAAAGACCTTTGGAGCCCCAAGTCCATTTACATAGTCCAAACAAACGCACCGTGAGACAAAAGAATCACGTAACAATTGACCATGAAGAGCGGCTTGTATACCCATGAAGCCTACGATGTAGCATTAGATGACCAGTTCCGATAATAATCTTCGATAATTGCATCAACATTCGAGTGAAAAGGCAGACCACGTTCCCTGAGGGCATTAATGAAACAAAAAGTATTCTTATTAACTTCCTAAGATGACTGAATTTCTACATGATAATATTCATATGCGAATTGCTTGCTGATGTATTAAAATCATGTCTTCTCTCTATTTTACCGAAAGATAAATTCATGGCTGCAACAAGCGTACATTTGCCACATTAACTTCTTTGCATAATTCTTCCTGAATTCTTTGCATTCCTATGATGAAGGAGAGATTTTGTGGAAATATAAAGTATTTTAGGTTAAAAGATTTTTTCGAAATGCAATAATGTTTAGTAAAGTGTAATTAAAAAGCGCATTAAAAATCAACTTTGGTTTAAGTGCTATTTGGAAAAAACTACAATTATAAAAGACTTAGTTATATTTTTCATTTAATAAAAAGAAAATTGAAGCTTAATAATCAACTAGGCTCAAGCGATGACTGGACGCCAACAAGTTAGATCTTACGGCGGCAACCCTCATTAAAGTCATGCAACCCCAATCAACCCTCGCCTGAAGTTATACAACCTCAAGCGAGGGCCACCAATGCCAAATCTAGCATTGGCTCATTGACGATTAGATCTGCCCTGCCTTCGTCACACATAAGTAAGGGTAAAACTAAATTTTCGAAAGTATAGCAAGAACAAAGTTAGAAGAAAATAATTAGCTAGCATTCTGAAAATGATCAAAGTCAAAGCTGGGTAGGATTTGCATTAGACTAAGGAAAACACCTTAACTTTGGCTCGAAGGCTTTTAGAGGCCTAAATTTTAATTCCAAAGACCAACCAAACGCAAGCCGAAGTATACTTTCACTTTAAAAAAAAAAATTCTTTTTTCAATTATCACCTAGGAAATAATAAGAATCATAATACAAACTAAGAAAGTATTTTCAATACACGGAAATATAGAACTCCATGAAAGTGCTATAGAATGATCTTTTTAAATTTGAACTCGATGTTGGAATTCACTAGTACATCTCATTTTATGAACTAAATTAGCGAGCGTATTTTATGAATTAACTATGATTGTCGTTTTGATGGAATTAGTCGTGCATCACATTGGTGCTTTTTTAAATTGCACTTGACTCATATTATTGAATGTAATTCGATAATTGAAAAATCGATATATGTATATATACACGTAGATAGATAAAGTAAAAAGTACGGGAGCCACAGCCACTCTCACCGGAAAGTCGCAGGACCATTTAATGACGAATTATAGAATCCCAAGGAAGAACCTGAACCTATTTGTGACTGACTGAGTGAGAGAATCTAGGCCCCAAAGTTACCCAGGATGTGACTCATCACACTGATTTTCGAGGCTCTTGTCCTCCCCATGTTGGGTTACAACAACAGTTCCATAAGCACTAAAATTAAAACTTAATAAAAATATAAAAAAAAATGTACATGTTATCAAGGGTAGGTACAGAACGTTTATAAGTAGGGAAATGGCGCTTATGATATAATGATACCATAATTTTTTTTTTGGTCATGATAATGATACCATAATAACTAGTTATAGAATATGAATTAAGTTTAAATTTGCACAATTTATGACTATCATGAAAATTCTAATTAATATTATATTTTAACATGGAGTTAATATCATGAAAACCCTAAATTGGTCCATTTATGACAAATTTATACCATGTTAACTTATGTTAAATTTTATTATCAAATTGTTGAATTTGATGATATGTGACAATTGACAGACGTGCCAATATGGAGCTTTATTCTCCATTTTATTAATTTGTAGCTTTCCATGATATTCATATAATTTAACGAAAACTAATGGAAAGTAAATGTATCACAAATGTACTAGTTTAGAGTTTTTGATAATCAAAAAATTAATTTGGAGTAAAATTTTTCGCAAACTTACCAATTTAGTATTTTGTGTGGTCAAGAAAATTAATTTTAGATCACATTGTCACAAGCATATTACTTTAGAGTTTTTTATAATATTAACCCTTTAATATAAAATCTTAAAGATTTTATGAAATTTTTCCTCACATACCTAGCGAGGACGTGCACACCTTGCACAATTTCAAGGCGGCGACAGGGTAGTGATGCACCTCACAGGATGGGAACGAGAAATATAATCCCTAGCCCCATCTTATAGACCTGTCAAAATTTGATCATAAACCTAGTTCTTAACCTATATTTGATTGGTTGTGTTATTATATGAGTTAGTTATATTCAATAAATATATCATAAATACTCACTTTATGGGGTTTAACATGAGTATTAAGTGGGTTCACAATTTACATATAGATCTCCTGCTTGCTTACTTCGTGCTTTCACGTCAATTTGAAAATGAATTTTCCCAAATTGAATTAAACATGAAATTTTTTTAGTAATATGAGTATGAATCATTATATTTATATTGCATTAAAAGAGGTTAAAACATATTAAAATGAGTCAATTTGAATTGGATCATTTTCGATTCATCCCGATTTGATCCATCCGTTTGATAAGTTTGCCAACCTATCGAGGGTGTCCATTCCAAATGTTTTAACCTTGAAAGATAATTTGGTGAAAAGTTTATTCTAACGCCCATCTAAATATACGGTTTCCGGTAAAGTCAACATTTTGACTCCACTTATGGAGCGAGTAACGTTTTTTGGTTACTCTCGAGGCGCGTGTAAGGTTTGCGTGTGGCAGCGTGCTCGTGCGCCTCAGAGAGAGAGAGAGAGAGAGGGGGTGGGTCAATGGGTCCTGCAAAAAAAGTGAGAAAAGAGAAATAAAAACTTTAATGGGACCCACATGACAATATAGGAAAAAAACCCATGAAATTATATATCCCACCAAAAATAAAAACTCTTTCACATCAATGCCTATTTAAAAATAAATAAAAAATAGAGTAGATATTATTGTCTATATCAGATACCATGGAAAAGAAAAACATATTGTAGAAGTACTTAATGGATTTATGACAAAACATACAAAAACATGCATGAAAGAAAATTACCATATGCCAAAAAGTTCTCAAAATTTGTGCTTTATGAGAATATATTTTTCTATTACATTAAATAAAAAGCATATCTTGGTTAGATAAATCGAGAAATTGTCGATTTCCTTACCTATTGATTGTGAAGTTAGCAAAATTAGCCATTTGGATAGAAAAGATTGTATGTCATCAAAGGAAAATTTATGTGGGGCTAATTTATTTTCGTTAATTTCAAGTAGTAATTAGAGATGCAAAATAATAGATAAAAAAAAGATGGATTGTTATATTTTAATTTTAATAAGAATAATGCTATAATTAACCCATCGTGTTATTTCAAATCTTAAAACACCTGCTTTGTTTGTAAAAATTGTTACCAAATTGACAAGATAGTTCCAACTTAATTATGTAAAAAATTGTATTGTATTTTTGCACGTGGCACGGGGCAAATTTCGATATTGATAACCAGGGAAAATCTTTCAGACACGTGTGGGTAATTTCAGTCCCTACATATCCCCTTTTTTTTGTCTCCCAATGTGGGATTCTTGTCCCACATTCGATTTCCCCCTCCCTTAAGTGTGACTTATGTCCCAATATGGACAATGGTGTAAATGGTTCATGAATTTTGATCTAGTATGCAATATGATCCTTAAATTTTAACTCAATGTGTAATTTTATCCTTGAACTTTTAATTTGTTCAATTCCAATATGCAATGTGGTCCTTGAAATAATAATTTCTTACTTGAATTTTTAATTTGTTTAATGTAATTTCTAAATTTTGGCCCAATGAACAATGTCATCCATGAACTAGCACAATGTGTAATTTTATCCCTGAATTTTTAATTTTTTTAATGTGATCCATAAATTCTTTGTAAAAGTTCAAATTAGTCATGAACTATATGAAAATATTTAATATTATCCTTCAATTAATTTGAGTTTAGAGACAACGTTGAACATTTTCATATAATCCATTGACTAGTTGGAACTTGTATTAAAAGTTTAAGGATCACATCAAACAAATTAAAATTTTAAGGACTATATTACACATTGAGTTAAAATTCAAACATCACATTGAACAAATTAAAAATTCAGCGACCACATTGCACATTAAATCAGATTTCAAGAATTATTTGTGTCATTTTCCCAATCCAACGTCATCTTGAAGCCATTCAATGTCTATCGGTAGGTTTCTTGTTGTCATGTGTCGGATGAAAGGGTTTTTATCCGGAACTTAGACTACACTTTTTAATAATAAACTAAAATCACCTGAACTACCGTAAATTATTGAATTCGGTGCCGAATTGCGGACTTCTGCCATGAAGAGTTACCCACTGAAACTAGGTGCATTTTTCCGACCAAGAAAACTAGGTGCATTTTGCCTTTGTAATTTCTTTAAATCAATGAATTTAAAAAAAAGATGGATGTTTGTGAAAAATTTTCGCTGCAAACATAACTTTTTTCTTAACAAAGATATTGTCAGAGACCTTTGCTCTCACGTCATGGGGACTAGAGATGGAGAAAGGACCAGAAAGGAAGCAAGCAAAGACAAGATTCCCCGAGAGTCACGAGCCTCAGCGACCGACAGTTCAGTACGGACAATTCAGCTGACTCACCCAGAAAAGCCAAGGCGATAAAATAAGAATAAAACTTGGGAAACGCGAAGGGGTGAAGGCGAAGTTTCAGATGCAATGGCCAAAGCTGTTTCGTCCTCTCCGATTGCGATTCACCAGCCTTTTTCCCCCCTCGAATCCGGTCACGATGGAGATGACGCACGATGCGTGCGTGAGACTCGCTCGCCTCGCCTAGCCTCGCGTCGCGTGTATTTCTGCATTCTAGGTTAGCTAAACAAGATCATCATGCATGGTCGGATGCTGAGGTTTTATTTAGAGAGGTGCGAGCTAACGATCTGGTTAGACCTAAATTGAATTTTTCTTGATAGTATAGTAGATATGAATAATATTAACATGGGATACCTAGCTATCAGGCGAAAGGGAAGGGCCGATGCCGGCGCATATTCCTTGGGACGTGTCTTTGGTCGCACAAGTAGTAGTTGAAAATTTGAGAAACCATTTTTGACTTTGGTTTGCACAAAATGCCATTGATGCTTTGTTCTGGTCATTAGTTGCTCGTGTATGATGTGTTTCTAATGGAACAACCCTGATAAAGTAGGAGCAACCGTAGCTTTGTGCAAGTACGTAATCATCTCTATGTGACGATGTAAAAGGATTATTTGTTTTCGTTTTCTTATGACGAAGAAGTTGAGTTAAGATGAGATGGGTTTTGAACTTACTAAATCTTTTTTTGGTGCAGAAGAGGCAAGTCAAAATTTGAACAGTTAGTCCAAGCATTGACTTGTTTGCACCTAGTAATTTAGGAAACTTAATTTATGTCGTGTGACTAATCCACGTAGAAGTTTGATCTTTAGCTAGTAAGCCAACTAATAGAACTTCATTTTCAATTTTTTATATTAGTTATGCTTTTTTCTTAAAGAGGATATTTAGAATATTTAGAGAGAGCGTAAAGAAATCACGGTGAGTATATAACTAATACAGCGGATGCATGAACCTTCTTAAGAGGTTGTGGGCACCATTGACTCCCCATTTCCTAGGCAAATAATTTTTTAAGGATAATCCCATCAAAAATCTTAATATCCCAAATTTTTGTTCATTTTTGTATCAGTGACCCAAAAGTACCTTCCATCTAAGTGGCCATTTGAAAATTCGGCATGACGGCATGTGTGGCTGTTGAAATGACCTAGCTGCGCTTTTGGTCAACGTGGTAGCATACGTCCATCATCACGTTAGATCCATTTGCTTGACGTCATCCATGAAAGCTCTCACATCGCATTTTTAACAGTCGCTGTGGATTGAACTTTAACGAGGGGTATCTTTGACTCAATGGTATAAGTTTAGGGTATTAGTGAGACAAAAAAAGAAAAAGTTTAGAGTATTGATATCTCACAGGGAAAAAAATATGATTTTCTGTTAAATCATCCCTTTTAGTTTAACGTAAGCAGAGCTATTAGACCTCCACTAACAGAAATGAAACCTATCAATGACATTTCTTACAAACAATCGAACTATTTTGGTTTGTATCACCCTATAATTAGGTTGCGATCCACTAAAATTAGGTGGTAAGTTAACATTTTGAAACTTTTATTCTAACATACCTCACATATGCATCTCAACAATCTCTCCCTCACATATCAGTTTAATTTTAACTCTGCTTCCCTTTAGCTCAAGTATCCTTCTTTATGATGTGGTCCTACGGAAACAACCCTGGCAAAGTAGGAGCAACCATAGGTTTGCCCAAGTACGTAATCATCTCTACATGACAATGTAAAAGAATTATTTGTTTTCGTTTTCTTATGACAAAGAAGTTGAGTTAGGATGACATGAGTTTTGAACTTATTGAATCTTTCGTAGCATGGAAGAGGCAAGTCAAAATTTGAGCAATTAATCCAAGTATGGAATTGTTTGCACCTACTGATTTAGGCAACTTAATTTAGGTCATGTGACTAATCCACGTAGAAGTCCGATCTTTAGCTAGTAAGCCAGCTACTACATCTTTATTTTCAATTTTTATATTATTTATGTTTTTTTCCTAAAGAGGGTATATAGAAGCATATTTAGAGAGCATAAAGCAATCATGGTGAGTATATAACTATTATAGTGGATGCATGAACCCTCTTAAGAGGTTGTGAGCACCGTTGACTCCCCATTTCCCGAGCAAATAATTTTTAAGGATAATCCCACCAAAAATCCTAATATCCCAAAATTTTATTCATTTTCTATATTAATGACCCAAAAATACCTTCCATCCAAATTGCCATTAAAAACTTCGGCATGACAACGTGCATGCTGTTGAAATTTCCTAGCTACGCTCTTGGTCAACGTGGTAGCGTGCATCCATCATTACGTCAAATCTGTTTTCTTGACGTTGCTCACGAAAGCTCTCACATCAAATTTTTAACGGCCATTGTAGATTAAACTTTAACAAGAGGTATCTTTGACTCAATGGTATAAGTTTAGGGTATTAGTGAGACAAAAAAAGTTTAGAGTATTGATACAATTTTTTGTGAAATCATCCCTTTTGGTTTAATGTAAGCAGAGCTATTAAACCTCTTCTAACATAAATGAGACCCGTCAAAGACATTTCTTATAAACAATCTAATTGTCTATATCATCCTATGATTAGGTTTGTGATCCACTAAAATTAGGTGGTAAGTTAATATTTTGAAACTTTTATTCTAACATATCTCACACATGCATCTCAAAAATCTCTCCCTCACACATCAGCTCAGTGTTAGCTTTACTCCTCTTTAGCTCAGGTATCCTTCTGTATGATGTGGTCCTAGAGGAACAACCATAGCTTTGCACAAGTATGTAATCATCTCTACCCAACGAATGTGAATGGATTATATGTTATTGTTTTCTTATGATGAAGAAGTTGAGTTAGGATGAGATAAGTTTTGAACTTACTAAATCTTTCGTTAGTGTGGAAGAGACAAGTCAAAATCTAAGCAATTAATCCAAGCATAGAATTGTCTGCACATAGTGAATTTGGCAACTTAATTTATGTTGCACAACTCCGCTAACAAAACTGTATTTTCACATTTTATTTATCTATGTTTTTTTCCTAGGGAGGGTCTTTAGAAGCAGATTTAGAGAGAGTATGAAGCAGTCACGGTGATTATATAAGAGTGGATGCACAGACCCTCTTAACAGGTTGTGGACATCATTCACTCCCCATTTGCAATGCAAATATTTTTTTTTTAAATAATCCGACCAAAAATCCTAGTATCCCATATTTTGTTGGTTTTTCCAATGTCTTAACCTTGCCTCAATAACCCAAAAGTACCTTTCATCCGTATAGCCATTAAAAAATTCGACATGATCGCTAGCATGGCTATTGAAAATTTGACCCGGCTAAGCTCTTGGTCAACGTGGCAGCGTGCATCCATTATCACATCAGATCTGTTTGCCTGATGTTGTCCACAAAAGCTACCACATCAAAATTTCAATAGCCATTGTCGATTGAAGTTTAATGGAAGGTAATTTTGAAACGTTGGTATAAGTTTGTAGTATTAGTAAGATAACAAAAAAAAATGAAGTATTTGTATCCCACAAGAAATAGGATTTTTCGTGAAATTATCCCTTTTTATTTCATGTAAGCAAAGCTATTAGACCTCTTCTAATAGAAAATCGGACACGTCAAAGATCTTTCTCACAATAATCGAATTATTTTGGTATGTATTGTCCTATAATTAGGATTGTGGTCCGCTAAATTTAGGTGGTAAGTTAACATTTGAAATTTTTTCCTAACATAACTCACACATGTATGTCAACAATCTCTTCCTCACATGTCAGCTTAGCGTTAAATCTACTCCCCATTAACTCAAGTATCCTCATGCATCAACAAGTTTCCAACTAATTACACAACACCAATTTTCTATTGTAAGACTTTTACTAACATCTCAATAATTTCTCCCCATACGTTAGTGTAGTGTTAAGTTTGTTCTCTCTTAATTCAAATATCTTTCTATGTCAACATGTCTCAACTTGAATCTCCAACACTCACCTCCATTCTAATCTCTTTCTCCAAGCTGAACCTTGAAGACCTCATTGCTACATCGTAATGCCCACTTTCAACTAGGTCTCTTTCGCTAGGTCAAACCATAAGGCTACTACACCATAACACTCACTTTCATCTAGTCCATTTCACCAGACCGAATGATAAAGCTATCTGGAAACTACACCGATTGCAAGATCCCTTCCTTGAAATACCAATACACATTAGGAGGAGTCACCAATCAACTATCGACATTATTGGGAGGGCACGGTAAAAATCCGATACATACCTTCATTCTAGTCTTTCCATGCTAAACCATGAAAATGACCATCGAAACCGCATTGCTACTACACCACAACACCCACTTTCAATCAGGTCTCTTTTTTCAGACCAAATCATAAGGGTACTACACAACAACTCTCATTTTTTTTATTTCGGTCTCTTTCATTAGACTGAATCATAAGGCTGTCTGAAAACCGCATTGATTACAGACTACGTTACTACATCACAACACCCACTTCCAATCATGTCTCTTTTGTCAGACTAAACCATAAGGCTACTACACCACAACGCTCACTTTCAATCCGGTCTATTTCACTAGACCAAACCACAAGGTTGTCCGAAAATTGTGTTGATCACAAACAACATCATCATATCACAGCGCCCACTTTCAGCTAGCTCTCTTATGTCAAACCGAACCATAAGGCTACTGCACCACAACGCTCATTTTTAATCTGGTCTCTATCGCCAAACCGAATCATAAGGCTGTTCGAAAACCATGTTGATCACGAGATTCCTTCCTTGAGGTATTCACCTAATACGGTTACACATTGGGAAGAGTCGCCAATAAAAATATTCAGTCAAATCCACTTTCACTCAAAGTTGCCCCCTTAATTCAGGTATCTTTCTACGTCAACAGGTTTTCAACTAAATCACATTAAGTCCACGCCACATAAGCGCGTGCATCTCAACGGATTAACGACCTCAGATGACAGCTTCCCCTAATAAAATTTAGCAGATCGTTCTCCATCCTAATTCGACATCAGTTTTATTTTTCTAACGAGAAAAACGGACACGCTTATCATTCGATCCGACGTGGATCCCAGGTGACTTTTATCGAAGTTGCCCCCCAAATCGCAAAACAGTGCTCCGCCGCAAAGCGGGCTGGGAGCTCCACTAATCGGGAGGGTTTGACCGGTCGCAGGAGCGCGAATGAGAGGGAGCAACGAGTAAAGGGGACGAGGCCTTGGCGAACGGGGAGGGACAAGTGTCAGGCTGGAGAGGACAAGTGTTGAGCGGGAGGGGTGAACGTGGTCGATGGAGCGGACAGCAGACACCGCGAGACCGACCCTCCCTCACGGGTTGAACCCCCTCCCCTCCGCTTATCTAATTCCATAATTATCCCCACTAATTAACCCAAAAATATTTTATTTACTTATTGCATGTATGCATGTATATTGATTACTTGGAGTTTCTTTTTCTTTTTTTAACAAGCTTTTTAAATTTTTTTTTTTAAACGGGGAAAAAGGGGGGGTTATCGCTTTAAAGAGCCCCACCTAAATAAAATAACAGCTTCTTTTCTTTCTGGGTTCGGTTTCTACTGCTACTGCCTGCTGCTTTCTCGGTCTTGGTCTCGCACGAGAGCCGTTTTTGCTTCTTCTTCTTCTCTTCCGTTCCCAGCTGCTCCCGATCTCCGGCATTTACTAGTTTTCCAGTAAGTTTGTGATTTTTTTCATCTTTTTTTCCTGAAAAAAAGGGGAACTTTTTTTTAGGGGGGGATTAATTAGTTTTTGGGCTGGCATTTTTGGGTGTGGGAGTCACGAGTAAAATGTAGCAACAGTAGAGGATAAAGTGGCATTTTCTGAGGAGGAGGGGTTGGAGAAATACGTGGGGGATTTTTCTGTTTCTCCTACCTACTCGAATTAAAGAGAGAGACGGAGAGAGAGAGAGAAGCCCTCCTTCTTCAGCTCCCCCCTTTCTTGTCTTCATCAGTTTGCTTCCCGGTGTGTCCTTCGCCGGAACTAGTAACAACCCATTTCGTTTTTTCCTCTGAATTTTCTCTTTTCTGGGGGCGTTTCAGGGGGGTTCTTCTTGATCTTGAGGAGGTGATTCTGGAGCAGATCAGCTCAGCTCTTTCGGCCCCCGCTGGTGTTCTGTCCGTAAAAAAGCTTCGGTTCGTGATCTTGTTCTTACCCTTTCATGGTGGACTCGTAGATTCTGCAGCTTAGTTGCTCGGTTCCCGAGAAGCTGAATTTGACTGCAGAAATTTCGAACGGCTTACCTGAAACTGTGGATTATATGGAAGACCCGGGGGGGAAGGACCTCGGAGCTCAGAGCTCGTGGATCCCGGCGACCCCGTCCAAGCCCATTTTGCCGCGGCCGGGGCCGGTCTGCGCGGAGGCGCGAGAGACCGAGGCGAACGGCGAGGACTCGTCGGAATCGGACGAATTCCCGCCCGGTTTCGCCCCGATTTGGCGGGCCGGCGGGGCCGGTCCATCCAGCAGCTCGGGCCGTGGCCGTGGCAGTGGCGGTGGCGGCGGTGGTGGCGCGGAGACCGAGGGGCGAGGCCTCGACGATCTGGCGGCCGCCGGCTTCTACGGCCAGGAGGAGACCGCCGGGATGTGGCCGAATCTGTCGGTCTCGGCTGGCCTCGGGGTGGAGAGCGGTCACTTCCAGGGCCTGCTGGCTCTGGTGAATGCTGCGGCCATGGGAGGGCCGCCGGACGAACGCCGGAGGAGTTCTTTCATCTCCTTCTCCGATCCGCACGGGAGCGGTCCGTGGCCGTCACCGAGCCGCGCGGAATTCAGGGCCGCCAAGCCCGATCCTCCACAACGTCCATGGGTCGATGGAAACCATTGGGCAAGTTTTCCGGGTGAGTTCGGACTGATCTTCTTTGGGACTCGTGCGTTCGGTTCTTTTTCAACTACCTTAAACTGACACGACATGACACGTCGTCATAATTGGATCTACTTGTCAGTGTAACTGACTAAGCCCGACGAATCCTGTGGACCCACGTGGGCGCCTATGGATCCACTTGCATATGTGCACGTGGATCCATAGGCCCGTCGAGATTTGTCTATTTTTTATGTCATATTTTTTTATGATCAATCGAAATTCGACTTTATTTTATATTCGATTGGTTGGTATACACCACGTCATCACTTGACACGTGAGTCTTGGTCAAATATTCGATTACGCCCAACTTTTTAGAATTTCACATAAGTTTTAGGTATTCAATATAAAATATCACTCGGGCCCACCAACACAGGGTCCCCCAAATCAAACCCTTTATCGATTAAAAGGTGTATTAATATATTAATTAATCGAAATTTGACTTTTTCCATTGTTTAACAATTACCTTAATATCTTGTCGTCCTATGGCTTATCCACTAAAATGCTATAACTACGCCATGCTTAACTTTTTGGGTCGTTTCTGGTGCGCCTATAGGCTATAACCCCGCCATACTTCTTAACGTTCAATATATTTATGCTACCCAGTTCACATGGTACAGTGAAAACATATCCAAGCTAAAGAAAATATAAGTGACTAGCTGATGCAAAGAAACGGTTGAGTGAGTGATTCATCTCGACCGTGTATGAGGATGTCGGACTCGAGAAGGTAGAGATTGGTAGTTAGCACGGCAATGACTGAGAAGGACGCGAATATGGAGTCGTGCGGTCCTGAAGATGATTCACAACCGCAATCTAGTCCTTTCACATGCACTTGCATATTAGTCAGATTGCACCATCTCCATTGATTGCTCAATCTGAAACTTATTCATTGCCGTGTTGTGCAGATGGGCTTGCAAATGCTCAAATACACACATACGACCTGAACTTGCCACCCTCGGCGGCTGAAGATGCAATGTCGAAAGGATCAATCCATTTTGCGCCGATTACCCCGGAAAAGGCTCTTGGAGGGGAAAAGAGAATTGCTTCTCAAATGCCCAGCATATGCATGTATGAGAGGCAGAGGCTTGAGCATAACATGGAGGAGGTGGACAGAGATGTCACCAAGAGGCTTGGACCTGAGAATGGTCAACAAGATAAAGAGCCCCAAGAGCCGGTGATGGGGTCGCCGTCTTCTGCTGTTTCCACATTCATGGAGAATCACGACCCTGAGAAGGGAGACGCCCAGATCATGAACAAAACTCCGCAACAGAAGTCAAGAAGGAAAAAACACAGGCCAAAGGTAGTGAAAGAGGCAAAGCCGAAAAGGACTCCAAGGTCTACGGCTTCAGAGCCTGCTGATGGGGGGAAGACCACGGTTAAGAGAAAATACGTGAGGAGAAAAGGAGTTGAGAAAACACCAGCTTTACCCAAGGAAGGGGCTGAGAACTCCTCCGTTGATCCAAAAGTACGCCAGCCGCCCAAAAAGTCCTGCAGGAAGGCCTTGAACTTCGACATCGAAGAACAGCCAATGGAAAAGACACTTCACGCGTCAGCGTCTGTTTCAGAATCACCAGCACAGGATCTCCAAGAAACTAGAAGCGTTCAGCAGAACGTAAGCGAGCAGCTTGCCCAAGAATTTGAGGTCTTTCTAGAAAACAGAAACAAAAGTGAACTTGACTGCAGCACAGATCCAAAGAAGAAAGACTTCATTTCAACAACCGAACAGGGCATGGTAGATATGAGTTTTGTCCAAGATAACCATAATCTAGAGCACTCAGATGCTGGTTATGCAAGGAGGATCCTCAACAAGAAAGGCCAATTGACCAGCAACAATGGATGCGATACCATTGCACAGGTCATCCCAAGAGCCTATCCAGAAGCATGGGGAAAAGTTCAGGAGGCTTCCTACTGCAGCGAGGGCACAACTTTGGTGGGGCAATACAAGCACAATGTAAGAGGAAATTAGATAATTGTGAACTTTCAAAATTCGGCAGCACAAATTTTGTTGGAGCCCAATACAATAGCTTAGAAGCATACATGGCAACGTCTTGGGTCCACTTCCCGGTGATACATAAGAGGAAAAGAACGGAGAAGGTGCAGCAAAATACGGGGACAGCTCACGCTTCCACAGCTAAAGTTACTGATTGGAGCACTCCACCCCAACCCAATTCCTTTTATACAGCTACAACTAGAGAGTTAGGAGCAGAACTCGAGAATAGCCAACATAGTGTCGGATGTCTCCTAGAAATTAATCAAAGAAACAAGACGACCAAAAAGAGATCCAGGGCTCCAACTCGGGTACGAGATTTTGCCTCATTAATCAGGCTTCTACCAGATGATTCCCACAAACAAGCAGAATATAGCTACTCACAGAAATCGCACTCTTGCATAGAAGCCCTTCTAGAGGAGATACAATCGACACTGTCAAGAAAGAAGCGGACTAAGAAGAGACTCTCTCTTGTTACTTCAGCCTATGGCAGTGCATTGGAAATGCATGGACCACTTGTCATGCACAATAACCAAAGCACTCTTAACAGATCATCAGGTACCTAAGCAAAAAGTCACCCATCCTTTGGGTTGGCTGGTCCAATCATGTTCAAGAGACCCTAATCTATAAACTGATTGATTTCTTATTTCTTGCAGGGGCTCAAACAGAGTTATTGTGGAGACAGATGACCTCTTTAGATGCGATCATCAAACAATTGGAGCACTTAGATATCAACAGAGAGACAGACGAATTCAAAATTCATTAGCATCGTATGAAATGACGAATCACGAGCACAATGCACTTGTTCTCTATAAGAGGGATGGGACCGTCGTGCCTTTCGACAATTCATTTGGTCCAATGAAGAAACGACGCCCACGACCAAAAGTTGACCTTGATGGAGAAACCAGCCGAGTGTGGAAGCTTCTTTTGGAAAATATAAATAGTGAAGGTATTGATGGAACAGATGAAGAGAAGGCAAGATGGTGGGAGGAAGAACGGAGAGTCTTCCAGGGGCGTGCAGACTCATTTATCGCACGTATGCATCTTGTTCAAGGTATGTATCTATATTCAAAGGATCCATGTGACCCCCAAAAACCAATCTGCCCGTTAGGTGGATAATGATCTAGTCCACAGTACTTCCAAAATTTAAGATAGCTGATTAAGTTGTTCCTCATCAAAGCCCAACTAATCTATTTCCCTAACTGCCTTGTGAGAGAGAAACAGAGAGCATTATTCACGTTAGAGCACAAATGGAACTTACCCCTACTGGATCCCCTCATTCCGTGCTGACCTGAGCCATGCGATTAACATGGACCAGGTCTATGACTTGCTAAGCTTCAAAAGTGCCAAGAGATTTCTCCAATGACCTTTTAGATTAAGTGATGACAATACCTACTAAACCCTTTGCTAAATGACACTAAGTGGGAGAATTCGAGAGGATATCAGAGAAGTTGCAAATTCTCTGATAAAGCAGTTAAAGCACGAGTGTTGACTGTAGAAATCACAGTTAACTGTCAAGTAATAGAAGCGGTGCAGCAAATAAGGATTACAAACAGACTACATTAAAAGTTTCCCTTAAAGCAATTGTAATAATTATTCACCAAGTCCATACAAAATTCAAAGTGCTGATACTAACACATGTCGTTCAAGAAGTTCACTGCGCTTATGTGACAGCTCACATGTCGTTCAAGAAGTTCACTGCACCTATGTGACAGCCCTCAGCCATTACTTATCGACTTCACCAACTGCTTAAAGAAGATAAACGTGATGTATCTCTGCAGGTGACAGACGCTTTTCTCCATGGAAAGGATCAGTGGTTGATTCAGTTGTAGGAGTCTTTCTAACTCAAAATGTATCAGACCATCTGTCTAGGTAAATTGGCATTTCTGATACAATATACTTGACAACTTCCTATCTTTCACTGAGAAGGATTCTCTCTCCCATTTTCTTGCTTTTGCAGTTCAGCATTCATGTCACTGGCATCGCGTTTTCCCCAAAAACCAATCCCCAAAATGTGCTCTGATGAAGGAACTGCAATAATTATCAATGAACCAGACACGGACATCTTGGAGATGGAGTACCCCTTGAGTGAAAAAGATCTAAATGAAACAGTGTGTGGCCAGAGCTCAATCACTAACAATGAATATGAGAAGAATGAAACAAAAGAGGTTGTCAACAGCAATAATTCTGTCAGAAGCAAACCTTGTAGCATTAGAATAGCAGATGAGCCAAAATGCCAGATGTCAAATTCAAGTACAAGTGTTTCAGAGAAGTTCTCTTCTTACATTGAAGATATTTCAACTGCTGCAATAACCCAAATAGATGAGGGTCATATCAAAGGAGATGGGAAAGCAGAAAGTTCGTCTCCAAATTCAGTAATATCATCTCAAAGTTCTGTGGACTCGCCACCACCTCAGGCTGCTGAAAGGACAGGATCAAGTTCAGATGTTTTGATGAATACTTTTTTCAAAACCGACAGCTTGGAAGGTTTACAGTCATTTATGCAGCTATTGGATATGGCTGGCTCAAATGTTCCACTAGAGGCGTCTGTTCGTGAAATTGAAGATGTGTCAGTTAACAAGAACATGGAGAATGTAGTGAGTAAATCCACTGAGATGGAGGATGGTGACGAAACGCTGCAAACAGACACTTCATGTAGAAGATCTGCCTCAAATTTCACCAGCTTTCTGGGATTTTCAGAAGTTGAGTGCCCAAAAAAGGTGATACAAGAAACCAACTCTTCTGAGAGTTCCAAAAATGAGGAGCAAATTATCCAGGATGAAGCAGCAATAAGTTTCGCTATAACAGACAGTAAGACAACAGAGATTTGTGAAGAAACGCGTGAGCATTCAGTCAAGAATAATCAACCATGCAACAGCTGTCTCGGAGATAGGCCTGCTGTGGACCGTGAGATTGTACCTGAAGCAGCGTGTCAAGGGGAAACCAGTAAAATACAGACAAATGTGTACTTCTCAGAACTTTCAGGGGAAAAAGAAAGCGCAGGCACAAGGGACATTTCAAAAAGTGCTGATCAAGAATCTGCAGATGCACACTCTTCTAAGCATGGTCTTTCACTAACTGACGAATCAAACAAGATGAATATAACAAATACGAAAGGAAAGAGTCGAGGTGCTGGTAAGGAGAAAAAAGAAGATTTCGACTGGGATAGCTTAAGAAGAAATGCGGAATCCAAAGGAAGGAAAAGAGTAAGAACGCCAAACACAATGGACTCTGTGGACTGGGAAGCTGTCAGATGTGCAGATGTCAATGAAATTGCTGATGCCATCAAGGAACGAGGAATGAATAATGTACTTGCCGGAAGAATCAAGGTACTACACAAACCATTATTGAAATTACCATTAGTTACATGAAGGAGGCTTCATATGATATCATGAGCCTGGGCAATGTGCAGGATTTCCTCAATCGGCTTGCAAGAGAACATGGAAGCGTTGATCTAGAATGGCTCAGGGATGTTCCACCTGACAAAGCAAAGTACGGTCTAAAACACTTTTAATTTCATTTGCACATCATGGCAAAATGCATTCATAGACAAGTGTCTTTCTATCGAAGTCAAATGCTTGTTATCTTTTATCATAAACGTGAGTTTCATATGTTTTCCCCAGTAACTGTTATTATAAAGGTATTCTGATGTAAGGCAATGTCAGTTCTTCAGTCATACAAATGGAACTGTCTTTAATCCTCACATCTGGCTTGGATTTTGTAGAGAATTTCTGCTCAGCATGAGAGGCTTGGGGTTGAAGAGCGTCGAGTGTGTGCGGCTTTTAACACTCCACCACCTTGCTTTTCCAGTAAGTTTAAGCCATAACCAGATAATTCGTCATTGTTTTGACAGATGATGTCAGCTAGCTGCCATTGTGAACAGGTAGACACAAATGTTGGACGTATAGCTGTAAGGCTTGGATGGGTACCACTGCAACCATTGCCCGAGTCACTTCAATTGCATCTCTTAGAACTGTATGTATCATCCAGCCACTTATTAACCGATTCGACAAACCTGCTATGCACATACTAATCTATGGGTTTGTACAGCTATCCTGTCTTGGAATCTATTCAACAATATCTATGGCCAAGATTGTGCAAGCTCGATCAGAGAACATTGTAAAGATACTATTTCCTAATTTGGTGCACAGTACCTACTCTAGATTGAATTTACAACGATCAGTAAAGTAACAAAATCTTTGCATGCAGGTATGAGCTGCATTACCAGATGATAACATTTGGAAAGGTATGATATTATTCAGTTCCAGGTTCTCTTTTTTGTTCTGCCCTTTTATGCCACTCCAGATTAAGTATTCAGTTACAGTACATATGGCAGTTCAGAATGATCAACAGATGTGAAATTAATGCAGGTCTTCTGCACAAAAAGCAAGCCAAATTGCAATGCCTGTCCTATGAGGGGAGAATGCAGACACTTTGCAAGTGCTTTTGCAAGGTATCATCATCTCCAGCAATTATGTTCCTGTCCTGTGTGAACACAGCCATATTGAAGTTCCACACAAACAGGACTACTACTTCCAAAATAACTTTGTTTTAGATGCATAAAATTTAAAGCTGAAAAGTATGGCCTAGGCAAAAAGTACAGCAATAGATGCACCTACTTAGTTTAAGGATGATGTTAATTCTAGAAAATGTAACTTTCCACATCCAATTATAACTTCTTCTATTTTTTTTTTTTTTTTTGTGGGGGGGGCAATTCTAATTAGTTGAGGACCAATTATTGTTTTCTTTTCTTGTGATGATGATACTTCAATAGCAATAGGTAGAGTGAATGTCATTATCGCAGTGCTGCAAATAGTACCAGAGAAGAACACATGTTTTTCTGTATATTGAGCACTCATATTTTGTGCAGTGCAAGGCTTGCTTTACCCGGGCCGGAGGAAAAGAGCATAGTGAGTGCAATGGGAAGAAATATAGCCAGCCAAAACATTGGCGAGACATTGCCTCTGTCTTTACCACTGGCAAAAGAGAACTTAGAAGAACAGCAAGAAGCAAGACCCGGAGCAACTAACTGTCAACCTATTATAGAGGAACCTGCAACCCCAGAACCAGACTGCACTCAGATAGCAGAAAATGACATGGAGGATATGTTTTCAGATGATTTCAACGACATTCCTACGATCAAACTCAACATGGAAGAGTTCACCCAGAATTTACAGAAGTACATGCAGCACAACATGGACCTTCAAGAAGATGACATGTCAAAAGCTTTAGTTGCTTTAACCCCAGAAGCTGCCTCCATTCCTGTGCCTAAGCTTAAAAATGTGAGCCGGCTACGGACAGAGCACCTAGTGTAAGTCTAAACTTCTTGACCACTCAAGTGACTCACATATGATTCTCATTCTTTGAATGTAATAAAACCTTCCATGGTGGCGAGACATTTTAGTAGACAATGATACTGGCATTTTCTATTTCTGCCCTATAATCTTTCCAAATCAATTCAACCTATCTCAAATAACTGTCAGATATGATATTCCATGAGACCTAGACCAGCCAAGGACATCAAAGTATAAGAGAAAACAAGAGTCTTGATGAGGATAGCCTTAGATCCAGATGGAAGAAAAGTCTCAATTTACTATCACATCAAGTGAAACGTATATAGGAGTCAAATGGTTCTCTACAATCTTATAGTTTTTGTTTACTGTCTTGCAGGTATGAAATACCAGAGGGACACCCTCTTATGAATGGGGTCAGTTAAAATTGCATCGTCTTGGAAATATAACAATGTGCATTTACTTTGTGTTAATGTCATTTTCCCATATGCAGCTGGACAAGCTAGAAGCAGATGATCCATCCAAATACCTCCTTGCAATATGGACACCAGGTGAGTAAAAAAAATAAACAAGCTTAAAGAGTCCAAGTTCATGACATTTTGATGGCTGTTTGCAGTGATATCAACAATAAAAAATAGAAAATTTGGGCCAAGTTGACTCTAGTGTATTTGTTTGGGTGTTTGAAATGGTTTCATAATCAGGTGAAACAGCTTCTTCTGTTCAACCACCTGAACATAGGTGCAATTCCCAAGAGTTTGGCACGCTTTGCAATGAAATAACTTGTGTCTCGTGCAACAGTATAAGAGAAGCAAATTCGCAGACTGTTCGTGGGACATTTCTGGTTAGAATAGCCATAATCTCAGTATCTATTCTGTACATAGCAGTATCTAAGTTAATGAAATCCATCTGATTGGAATATACCTGATTAAGCAGATACCATGCCGTACAGCAATGAGGGGGAGTTTTCCACTAAATGGCACATATTTTCAAGTTAACGAGGTCAATTATGCTCTGATGTCTACATTACTGAACAGCTTCCCTTAAGGTCATGCTAACAGTGACTGCTATAACGCAGGTATTTGCTGACCATGATACAAGTATAAATCCTATAGATGTTCCTAGGAGTTTGTTGTGGAAACTTCAAAGGAGGACTGTGTACTTTGGAACCTCTATACCGACAATATTCAAGGGTAAACAATGAAAAACAATTGCTGAGTACCACAATGTCTTAATGGCTTCTAAAAGCTGGTCTTTGTATTATAGGTTTGTCAACAGAAGGCATTCAGCACTGCTTCTGGAGAGGTATGTAAATGGCCAATCCTCTTTTTACGATATTGTGCTAATTATTATATTTAATTAACTGCTTTCTTGGATTTTTAATGAATATGCAGAACTCTCAGATTTAGGAAGAAAAAAGTGCACTTATTTTTGCTTCAATCTAAAAGGCATCTGAAATCAGTAGACCAAAGAAGTCAGTTTTACATAAGGCAATTAGCGGCAGGGCCCACAAGACTCTGAATAGTGTCTGACTAATCAGGCCAAAGCATGACTAGCAATGGTTTCTGATGGCTAGCCGACAATATTTTCTATTTCTACTATAATAGGTGAAAGGCAACAGTATGCATCATCATCTCTATAGTCTCTACAAAGAATTATATGATCATTATCATAGATGATTCTATATTCACACAGTCAAGTATCACTTTAAGTGATCTGAAGACATGATCCTGACAGGGGTTAGGAATGCCATCCTCTAAACTTCCGATTCCCCACTCACCCTGCATCCCCATCCCCATCCCCGTCTTTGCAGTCATATCTCCTTGCGCCTCCATTATAGTATACCTTGACTTAGTAAGCTCCTCTCATGCCCAGCTTCAATATTTTAGATGCTTTAGACATCCAATAAAAATCTAAGAAAAAATTGCCAGTGTTGGCTATATAATAGTTAGTAAGTGTGACAACTTGAGCTCTCATCCTTTCAAATCAGCTTCAATATTTAAGATGCTTTAGACATCTAATAAGACTCTCAGAAAAAATTGTCAGCGTTGTCTATATAATTGTTAGTAAATGTGACAACTTGAGTTCTCATCTTTTCAGATCATGTACTACCTATGAAATGGAGTCATATACACGATCAACTGGCTGCCATTTGAGATTAGCAGTGTCTTCACCAAGGGCTTCCTAAAGCCTTGTGAAGGATTCGTGAAGCATTTAGTCTGTTAAATCTTTCTAAGTGCTTCATTTCCAAATGTCTCTCTTCCAGAGAATCTAGGTCTACATAGGTTTAGAAAGATGAGAAAAAAATTGACGTTGAAACATGATGCAATACAGAATCATGACAATGCCCAGTAGGATGGCTGAAAAAGTGATCCTCTCTATAAGTGGAAAAAGTCTAGAAGATGCTCAATCAGCTCTGGAATGTCGAGCATCTCTGACAATAAATATGTCTTGGAAAACGGATATATCAAGAATGACACGAGCACTCATGTCCTCAAATAAATTGACTGGAGGGTTGGAGCTGCCTAGACCAGAGATTCTTTACTTCGTAACATATCCAAGGCAAATAGTGCAAACTGACAAAATACTTCATAGGCAATGCCTATTAGGCATAAACGTCTTGTTCTATGAAGCATCTTCCATGCAATCATGTGCATTGGAAGAAAATGCTACAATAGCAATTAACTACTGTGCTGACAAGGAATTCGCAATTTGCAGGATTTGTTTGTGTGCGGGGATTTGATAGGAAAACACGGGCACCCCGTCCATTGATGGCCAGGCTGCACTTTCCAGCTAGTAAGTTACCTAAGAACAAAGGTAAGAAGGACGATGGTCAATAATGCACACTTTATCGGGTGCCAACAAGAGCAGATCAATAACCATGTTAGGCGAAGCATTTGAGGAACCATGCCTTGGATAGCGAATTCCGGCAACCGTGCGAACCATGGCCAGAAGTTCCGCAAAGCAGAGATTTTAGGGATTAATGAGGCTGTCGTAGTTACTCATCTCGTGCTCGTGTTTGAGCCATTCTTTCATGTCAGTATACAACTCTGGAAGCTTTGGACTATGGAAGATTTTTCACAGGGCTTTATGCAAAAGCGGGGAGATAGTTTTAAGCTATAAAATTCCAGCTACAGTGTACAGAAGCATTGCTTGAGAGAGAAGCTGGCGGCTTGTACTTTCAAAGGCTGTGAGGTCCATTTAGGAAGTATCCCATCACACATCTCTTCATCCTCTTCACATGAAAGCTCCTTTACTCATCATATATTATCACAAGAATGGTGAAAGAAATTCAAAAAAAAAAAAATGGTAGAAGTATATACCCTCAAACAAGTACGCAGGGGACAATTTGTGCGGGGTAAAAAGGCTGGTAAGAAATTCGTCACTTACAATTCCCGTCTAGCAAAAGCCTCGCCCATTGCCGTATGCACTTGTGCCTACTTTTCGGAAGCCTCTGCGAACAAAACACACATCAGAATAACACTCATGACCCTACATTTCCACACTAGCATAAAGTAGGATGTCACAGTGAGCGCACGAGTTTTTCATAAGCTTGGAGTACGCTGCCGTGCCTTCGCCATTCACCCCCACTGGCATTGCGCAGCTCCTAGGAGTACTTAGACCCAAGATATAAGAAACATCTTAGGAGTTTTAGAATTGTTTCTCTATCACACAGCTAGATCTTCACATGTGCCTTTCGTCGAATGCCCTCGAAGAAGAAAAATATCAGCAACAGAATAGAATCTCGCTGTGGCGTAATGTCTGCGCTGAAAAGACAGATTAAAAAGTCCAAGCCCGTCCGAACAATCAGACAGATAAAACTAGAAGCTGCCTCAATTCGGATGAATCGTCCATATGGCCTATAAACAATCTGGACGAACGACCTTCATCCAACCAATTCACCTGGAGAAAAATGCCAGATCCTAACATGAATCGACATCGACCGAATACTAGTAGTGGTAGATCTTGCGCGTCATAGATCGATCCAGAGCGTAGTCATGGCCGCGTGACATGCATTATAGAACGGCGGAAATCAGTCGCGCGACGAGGCGAAACAAGCAGGAAAGAAGAATCCAGGCATTTGACTCGACCTCGATCTCGCGATTAAGCTCCCGATCTCGACGCGAATCGAATCGGCCCGAGCCGAGACGTTTCGGCTCGACCCCGACGATCGAACGAACAGTCGAATCCGAGCGCGTGCAAGGTCGCAGATTCGGAAGCTTACCAGATCCGGAAGACGAATCGCGGCGCCGGCGGAGGCTGGCGGATGGAGGAACCGCTCGCCGGAAGAGGCGACGGGAGGCGGCGCGCTCCGCGATGTTTCTCCCATTTTCCCGATCTCTTTCCCTCGTGATTTTTGGTTTTTCGCGGCCGGGCGCGCTCGAAATGGCGCGAAACGGGAATCCGGGGCTTTAAGTACGGCGCCCCGAATTTTTTTTTATTATTTTTATTTTTTTAGCGCTTTACCCAGCAAGGCGTGCTGAAAGTGGGAGAGAGGGAGATATGGACTTTGAAATTGCTTTCGAATATTATGAATGATTTACAAGTGAGGTTCTTTGTATGTTTCGCAAGAAAGTGAATTATTTTGAAATTATTTTGTTGAAAATGATCGCTTGTGTTATTTAAAAAAATGAATTAATTGAATATGTATTTATCTTTTATAAAAGTATTTAAACATGAGGTGTTGTCGATGAGGAAAATATTTTGCATTAACTAATTATATGATCTATAAAAGCGATCGTTTTTAGGAAACTATTTACAAATGATTTATTATCCACGAAAACAAATGAAGTCTTTAAAATAAGCTAATCATGCTTCGCGGAGATTTATCATACACCATCAATTCCCTTTCTTTGATGGATGGGTACCTCTTCTTTTTTTTCCCATTATATATCTTACCAGAAAAAGTAGTTCTCAAAATAGTTCTCTCTCGAGATTATTTTTTTCCAAATCAGACTAATCTTATATTTAAAACACATATATACAAAATTTCCACGAATCGCGTCAACCTCATGTCTTGATAGCTATACAGCTCTTGCCAGTCGAAGGGGAGCGTAGTTAATTTAGCCAACCGACCCTTTTTCTAGACTAATCTTATATTGAAAAAACATATAAATGGCTTAAGAACATGTGTTGAAACTAATTTTTTAATAAGTCTGTTTTATTGCAAGCTAAAGTAGAATTTAACAAGTCCCTCTTCCTCCCCCTCCCTCTCCCTCCCTTTCTTGACTTTAGCCTTTTTTTTTTTCTTTAACTTTTGGAGAAGAGGGATTTGACCTAAATCTCTCCCTCCCCTCTCTCATTGTTTTTCCTTTTACTTCCTCTTGTCTTTCCTTAGATCTAGTTTTTGTTCTGGAAGTTTTGCTCTCCTGATTTTTTGTTTGTGAGTTTTTCTGTCCAATCTAATTCTAAATTTGGGAGTTTTAATGAATAAGCATTCCTCCTTCGGTTTTAATGATGTTCACCGTAATTTTGGTGCAAAACCTATGCTCATCCAACTTGTTATTGTTAAAAGCTTTTATGTTTCACGCTTGCTAGAGGATTTGCTCCCACGGGTGTCGAATATGAGCTCATTTAACATGTTTATGTTTTCTCTGTGCGATGATTGTGTTAGGGTCACCGAACCTAGATGCATGCCACGCCAAAGGTAAAGTTGTAACCACAATTAAAGATCTCAATGTGCGATCATCACAAATGATGACGTGTGATTCAATAATTGGTCACTGATCATTTCGCTTTAATGCAATCACATATTTGTTTATGAAAAATAAGAATATGATTATCTTTAGCAATCCTCTAATGATATACCTTGATTTCCTAGTTTGTATTGGAGCTATACCGGCCGGCCGTGACCTCCAAAATTTCCCATAGATATTTTCATGTATTATTTTGATAATAAATGAAAATTTCTTTTGACAAAAAAATAGAGTAAAACTTAACAAAATATATGACAAATACTGTTTCTTAGGCATAATAAATATATTTACAATTTTAGACATACCAATATCTTGATCAAATGAAATTGCACTCAAAGTATCAAATGAAATTCGAAATATCACAATTAAATAAAATATCGAATAATAAAAAGGTACGTATCCTATTTTACGTCGTTTTCTATAGAGATTAAAGAAGTTCATTGTGTTATTTCGTTCCCGGTGCCAGAGCTTGAGTTTTTTTTTTTTTTTTTTTTTTTTTTTTCCTTTTTCGTTTGAAAAGGTTAGGCTTTTCTTGGATTTTGCCAATAAGAACGTGACTTGTGTTTTCGAATTGACGAACTCAACACTCCAACGTACAACTCAGCATACCGATTATTATATATACATATATATATACACACACACACACATATATCCAATATTCATTAAAATAACTGGGACGATTATTGTATTAACGAGAAGATTGTAACTAATTATCCAATTTTAGAGATCGTGTTTAAGATTCAATTAATTAACTAATAATCATGCTGATTTTGGTGTTACGAAAAAAAACTAAAATGATATAAATTTACCGATTATGAAGATATGATAGGTTCTTGTATTTATTGATGATCTATGTATCATCATGTTTGATATACAATTAATAAAAAAACGTACTTATATCGAGATAATTAGCCAATGATTATTAACTAATAATATTGTAGTAAATATGTCAATGACAGAATTACATAATAATCTTAACTATACTATTATATTTTTTTATTTATAATTAACATCATCTTACATCAATAGAGGAAACAAGATGTAACATATGACTATTTCGAGATTAATTGATGTTGTTGCCATTAGGAGTTAGCGATTTTAGATTCCGTACAAGTTATATCCAAGACCTACCCGCTACCCATTATAATAGGTTCATTATGTTTTTGAACCTAGAACTTACCATTTTTGGGACTTGGAATCTACTCTATCACATGTTCCAAAGTCAATTTTAGGTTATATCTTTATTATTAATTGAACAATTACAGTGAATCATTATTTTTAGGGTTAATATCACAAAAAAAATCATAAATTGGTACATATGTTATAAATTTATCAAAAAATAATTTGTTTGACTACTCAAACTAGTACATTTTTAATAAATTTATTCCAAATTGGTACACTTGTGACAAATTTACCTTATATTAGTTTTTGTTGAATTTTACTACCAAATTGCAACGTTAGATGACATGTAATAGTTGATTGGTGTACTGATTTGGGATTTTACTCTCCATTTATACAATTGTACCATTTTTGTATTTTTTGTGGTATTATTACAATTTAACAAATGGTATATTTGTGACAAATGTACTAGTTTATGGTTTCTAGAGTTAAAAAAATTAGTTTTGAAAAATTTATTACGAGTGTACCAATTTAGGGTTTGTTGTGGTCATTTAAGATAAATTTATCATAGGTGTATTAGTTCAAAGATTTTTGTGGTAAAAAAATTAGTTTAGAGTAAATTTGTTATATGTATATCAATTTTGAGTTTTTCGTGGTATTAACCGTTACTTTTAATTACCACCATTTGCAGCTATAATCCATTGACTATAACTTATATTTAGACACATGAAACATAAGAAACATTAATAATGTAAAAGTCTTGGCCATAAAATAAAAGTTAAGACTAGTGGTGTCATGAACTATTGTAGAATTGGAAACATAGATTGAGAAAAATACAAAAACTTATTTTATGTTTTAGATTCCAGGTTTCGTCTACTTAGATCCTAGAACTTATCCAATGAAATAGGTTTCCTAATGATTTGAACCTATAACCCACCTTGCATATCTTAGAACCGGAATCAAACAAGTTCCATTTGGTCCTTTTTCTTTTTTTTTCAAAATTTTATCCTGAAACCATGCTCACTCCTAATCACCATAATAAGCATTACAAACCCTATTGTCCATGTCTATTGCAATTTTTGTTAAAAACTTGCAATGTAATGTCAATGTTAAAATTACGACCATTGAAAAAAAAAACATATTAATGTTACAATCAAACTTTATAAAAAAAAGTCATTTAACACTTTCACCATCACGAGTGTTCTTTTGAATATTTTAGGATGCGTTTATTTCGCAAAAAAAAATAAATTATTAAAAATGATCATTTACATCATTTACAAAAATGAACGAACAAAAAAATTTCATCATCAAAGAAAACATTTAGGTATATATTATCATCGGTAATGAAAATATTATTTAATGATAAATTATATCAAGTGATATAAATGATAATTTATAGTAAAATAATTTTTAAATTGCTTATTTTCTACAAACAAACAGAGCTTTAGGGTATGTATATTTCATGGAAAATTAATGATTTGTGAGATATTTTCCCGAAAATGATGGATGAATGAACAAGAAATATTTTCCTCGCTCGCAAAAGTGCACTGATGTAAAATTAATGATTTTTGAAATATTTTTCTGAAAATAATCATTTGTATAGTTTACGAAATGTATTGATGTAAATTGTCCTTGATAATAAAACTAATTTTTTTTGGATAATTATCTCGAGCGGAACGAGCTATCATAATATATTTGTAAAATTATTAATTTTTCGTGAAATGAATAGGATGTTAATCTTCCAGTCCCTTCACTTCGATTATTTAATTGGATTAGAGGAAGCAGGAAACGAGCCCCCGCTCCCAAATAGGGCGACAAAGAAAATAGCGGGGTCTTGCTGCTGAGTGCTGACACGTAAGGCGGCTTAAGAGCCCCGCGCGCCCCCATTTGATAGCTGGGGGCGGTAATGACTAACGAGGGGAGCAGCATATTTGACTTTCTTTCCCATCACACGTATCCAACTTAGAAATCGCCTCCTCTCTCATTGGCCAGTCCGCTTGCCTTCCTCGCTAAGCAACCTCACTAATCATGACAAGGACATGCGAACACGGTTTTAAATTTACACTTTTTTAATAGTTAGTGACGCTCCCCACAAAAAATAATCAAGTTGGGATTATCCATTTCGCATGTGCTTCAAATTAATTTCCACGTCACAAGAAACCTGAAAACTAGTGATATTCATAACACACATTACACCAATCAAGTTGCATCGAAGTAATTTTCGTGTCACAAAAAAATTAAGAATTTTGGTAGATTTACGGTACTTGAGAGAATTGTCGAGGTAAAAATTAAGCGGATTTTTTAGTCCAAGATTTCACTGATTTGGTATTTTGTGTGATATTGAAATAAATCTGGAGTAAAAATGTGATAGTAGCTATTAGTTTGGGAGTTATATGACAAGAAAATTAATTTGGGACCAATATAGCAAATATCTACTTAGAGCTATTCTTGTGATACAAAAATTAGTTGAAGATAAATGCGGTACACTTCCAACTGACTAGTTTGAGATTCCTTATGGTATTAGCCTTCAATAAATGCGTAATGAGACCACCGGCGTAGCCTGAACTCAAGGTAAATGCGTAATGAGTTTATTGCGTAATGAGTTTATTTCCAAACTTAATCAAACGTAAATTTATTTTTAGTGGATTTAACTAATACATTAGGAACACACTTGTCCAAAGAATGAATCGCCATCTGGAAAAAGGAAAAAGAGATATGTACAAAAAAATAAGTAGAAAAACCAACCTGGACAAAAATATCTTCTCCTGCGCCCACCTCTGCGACACAGCACCACAAAAAAAAAAAAAAAAAATAAAATATATATATATATATATATATATATATATATATATATATATATATCTAAAGAAAGGAAAGAAAAAACCAGCACAAATCCAAAACGTGAGCAGAGACAAAACACGACACAAATCTTAACGGGCGTAACTACCAGGAAGCTTTCCCCAGATTGAGCTCGAGGTCGGTGCCCCTCTCCCTGTGTCTCCGTCTCCCTATTCAATTCGAAGCAACGCAGCACGCGAAACCGGAAGCCCCACCACCCCCGATGGAGCGATCCGTCGCTCTCAGCCGTCGATTCCCGCGCAGCGACCCTTCACCGCCTTACTGTTTCTCCTGGGAT
Source organism: Eucalyptus tenuipes (assembly GCA_014182365.1). Classification (NCBI taxonomy): domain Eukaryota; kingdom Viridiplantae; phylum Streptophyta; class Magnoliopsida; order Myrtales; family Myrtaceae; genus Eucalyptus; species Eucalyptus tenuipes. The sequence goes on from CM024537.1 coordinate 17,722,131, forward strand.
TTTTCTCGAGCACCTTGTCGGCATAAGCCCCCCAAACCCATATAAGCTCCCCTGCACCTCCACTCGCCGACCATTTTCGTCTCTCTCCGTCACACACATTCTCTCTCTCTCTCTCTCTCTCTCTCTCTCTCTCTCTCTAGTGCTTCTCGCTGAGAGAGGTGGAAAAATTCGATGAACCCAGAAGAGGAGCGATACCCGAAATCTCCTCCCGGTTCTTCTGACCGAGGGAGAGGTAAAGGTAAGGCTCCTGCCGGTGCCGGGTCGTCTTCTGCGGCCGCGTTGCAGTCCGAAACGCCGTCGTTCGTGATGGGTTCGGAGGCATTGCCTTCTGGGTCGTTCTTCGATATGGAGAGCATTGGCCTCTCCGGGTCTCCTTTGCCTCTCATGGAGTTCGAGGCGTTCTCTCCTTTGAACACGTCCTCGTCGTTCGACTCGTTTTTCGAGGTGAAACCGGAACCTGTTCTCGAAACGACCCATCATCCTCTCGGGCCTCCGTCTGGTGCTGGTGTAGCGGAAACAGAGGAGGCAGGGTTTCCGCGAGAGGCGGTGACATGGAGACTACTGTCGGTGCTCCTCAGCCTCTGGAGTGCCTACAGGGTACTCCAGTCCCACCGTTTCTTTCGAAGACCTTCGATTTGGTCGATGACCGATCGTTGGATCCAATCTTATCGTGGGGGTCGAGCGGCGAGAGCTTCGTGGTGTGGGACCCTGTTGAATTTGCCAGGAGTGTACTCCCAAGGAACTTCAAGCACAGCAATTTTTCCAGTTTTGTTCGGCAGCTAAATACTTATGTGGGTATTTGCTGGAACACGGCCTCCATTGGCTGCTGTTCTCTTTCTGTAAATGCTTTTTTTTCCCTCTGCCTCTTTTTGCTTTTATATTTTGATGTATTTCTTTTTCATTTTTTGCTGCACCGCTGTGCCTTTTCCTTTGTTTCCTGCTTGACTTTGTTGTAAATCAGGTTCCGCGCATGTTTAGTTGTAGTTCCACTGTATAATGGGGGCATAATGGAGGCATTCTTGATGCTGTAATCTGTAGCGAGAGCTTGTAAATGACTTTGAAATTAATGGGTAATTGGTTACATATGTTTCTAATTCTTTAGTCCTCTGGATGTCAGTTCTTTTTTACCGATTATATTAACTTATCCCATGTCTTTTCGATGTTTTGCAATTCTTGTCCACGTGCTGTTTTATTTGATCTTATTTCCTTTAGACTTCCCCCCCTCGGGTTTGGTGCTAGTTTTAGGTGCCTCTAGACATAAAAAATAAGCTTCTTTCTTCACTCATCCTTAAGTTCGAGGCTGGTTTTCTGTCTTGCTACTCCTGATGAAAGAATGTCTCCCACGAGTTTCCTCCGCAGCTGGGATTTCATTCATCTCCTGCAGGTAGAAATTCTCAGGTTTTGGTATATTGTTGGTTCAATGTATAGGTTCCCATGATTGGTTATATTTTATTCCTTATGCAGATTATGCAGCTAAAAGATTTTCTATGTACCGAAGTGCAGCTTCTCCCGTTTATGAAGACTGTTCATTTTTGGCTTGTATGCATGAATGATACATGCTCATCTTTCAGACTATAATTTATCCTTTTGGTCTTTTGGTGATATTTACAAAATTCCATTCCCTATTCATTCTTGGACTTTCATAAAATGTGTTCAGGGGTTCCGCAAGATCGACACTGATAGATGGGAGTTTGCTAATGAAGCTTTTCAGAGAGGGAAGAGGCAACTTCTAAAGAACATTCAAAGACGTAAGTCGCCTCAGACACAGCAGATTGGAAGCTACTTTGGACCTTCCAGTGAAGCAGTGAATCCTGGGTTGGAAGTTGAAGTGGAGATGTTAAAGAAGGAGAAGAGTATGTTGATGCAGGAGGTAGTTGAACTGCAGCAGCAGCACTGTGGAACAGCTCAACATGCAGAAGCAGTACATCAGAGACTTCAAGCTGCCGAGCAAAGACAAAAGCAGATGGTTTCGTTCATGGCAAAATTGCTTCAAAACCCATCCTTCGTAGCGCACTTAAGGGAAAAGAAGGAACAGAGAGAAATCGGTTCTTCAAGGGTGAGGAGGAAGTTTCTCAAGCATCATCAGCCAGAGGATGTTGAAGCAGTCCCCTCCAGGGAAGGGCAGATAGTCAAGCACAGACATGATATGGGGACTCTTGATGCATCTTCTGGATCTCCTATTTTGAATCCTATTCCTGTCGAAAACCCTAAACATCTCCCTGAAGTTTCAACTGGCACAGGTTTAGGTGAAGAGAAGATTCTGCCTCAAGTTGAGGATGTCCTGTCAAGAGAAACAAGGGTGCCACATGATATAGCATCTCTACAGGGCTATCTCAAAACTCAAAATCTGCTTAGAGAGGGGTCATCAAGCTTGGGAGCTGATCCCCGACTCAAGGGGAAGAGTGTCAGTGAGAGCCCAGGGCAAGAGTTCACTCCTCATTACTTTGTCTCTTTCCCAGAGGAATCAGCAGAGAGGAAGGACTTTCCAGATTTCTCATCAGGGTTCGAAAGCATGATTAAGCAAGAGGAGGTATGGGGCATGGGTTTTGACGTGAGTGCTGGTATGTCTAGTTCTAGTGGTGTGGAATGGGGTAATCTTGCTCAATATGATGCACTGGAAGTGGGAGTTACTGGTGGGCTATCTGATATATGGGATTTAAGATCAATGCAAGCATCTGGGCGTTCAGACATTGATAAGTGGCCAGTGATGAATCAACCTGTGATGAGCATGAGGGTCAAGCTGGCCAGCATAAAGATGATATACATAGGGAAATGGATCCATAGGTTGCCCTTTATGTTGCCAAATGATGATTATATGGATCTTAGTAATTGTTAGTTGATGGCGTCTATGCTCCTAGATGAAAAGTATAGACACTTATTGATTAGTAAAAGCTTTCATTCTTGATTGATTCGAGTCTTGGTTCTCGGCAAGGTTTCTGGTTCAGTTGATTCTCTAATACAAGTTTATGTCCTTATGAGCTGCACTAGAGTTGCAGGGCTTTCCTTGGCTCACAATGTCCTTTACTTTTGAGTTGTGAAATTGCAGGTACCTGACCTTGGATGGAGATGGACGCTTCCATGGGAGTTTGGTTGCTTTTCTGAAGCCGGACTGCACGGTAATAGTTCACAAACCTGGTAAGTTGATCCTCTTCATGCCACTTGATCCTTTGCCCTGATTTACGAGACCAGTCTTTCATGGTGATGTGACATTCTAGCACCCCTTTTTCACCCATTCAAATTTGATCACAGAGGCAATTTTATCAACTGGGCACATTGATACAAGTGTTCACAGTACTTTCATATGACACAAGATGGTTGCTCTTTCTAGTTCTAACCGTATTGATAGACTCTGCAATAGTCCATTATGGTGATTGCAAAAGCCCCATTTCATATCTGAAATGCTTTTCCCTGGATAGGCAACTGAAATGAGATGGAAGACAAAGCATAGGGGGATACTGAGATTAGCTAACCAAACGGAGCATTTGTTCGGCCATACCAGAGAATGCTGGCTTGGCCAATATGTTATCTGAACAAATATTCCTGAAGTCGATGAAGACTAGATAGGATGTAGTAACCAGGAAGTCATGTTAGCTGATACATCATCGAAACTGACTGAATGGAAGTTGGCTCTAGGGAATTGGACAGGTGACAAACTGAATAAATAGCTCTTCAAAAGGTTGCGGAATTATATATATCCAACTGTGTCTAATGAACCCATTAGCTTACTGCATATGCAGAAAACCATCTGAAGGTACGATTCTAGCCAATTCAAAGGGTCTATCAGTTGGTTTTTTGGTTTGCAATGACATAATATGAGATCCAAACCGAGAACATATCATACGGATGTTTGTGAGGTTAACATAATATAGAGAAGAAATTCTATCGTGCCCCAACTTGCTATGATGACCTGCTAACTACAGATCAAACTTTCAGAGTCCGCTCTTGTAATTCGAACGGGACAATGTTGGACCCACTACAGAGGAAATCATTGTAGGAACATTTCTTTATTGTAGGAACATTTCTTTACTTGGGAACTATTCAAAGTTTGTTTGAGAAAGTATCTTTACTGCTAGGATGGTTGTCACATGGAAAGAAAAGGAAGGTTGGCTTCTGAAGCTAGTTTGTAACTTTCACTTGACTTCTACTGTCTCGCAGAGTTACTATTAGAAGTAATTATTTTTATATGCTGTGTTTTTCTTGAATTATTTTGGCCAGGAAGCGCTTTGTTCTGCATTCTATTCTTCCTAAATTCCCTACTAACATACGAATTAACAGAAGTCTCCATGCTCCCTGTGATTCTTTCTTATACTGAACTCGTTTTGTGAGCTTATGTGAGCAAGCTTGTATGCTCGTGTGCAGGTTCTGATGAAGGTGAGCTTCAATCTATACAAATCTCTTTATCAGAATCTGTGTCATGGTGCATGTGCAACTGCATCAACGAAGATCGTCCCTATTTGGCCCACCTTTGAGCACGGCACTTTACTCGCCCCCCATCCTTTAGATACATATTTTTCGTGTAGCTTGATGGAGAGCGAAAAACAGAGTCTGCATGCATACTCACTATATTCAATATGAATTTATTTGGACTCGCCTTCTAACCGATCCACTCGTAGTTGATTTTTGAGTCAGTTATGAAGCTATCGACAGTGATGGTGGTGTGTTACTCCTAATCTCTTCTCGGAGCGCTGTTAGATCAGGTGGGTGTCAGGCTCGCTTATTTGATAAATCAGATAAACGGGGTTGGTCCACATGAACCTTGTCCCTGGAAGAAATACAGAATAACCCCATCTTACGCAGGGGTCAACCACCATCATTGTTAGCAGTTTTCGTAGCAGAGTTTGGAATACAGCGAGGCAGCACGTTGGGACAATAGCAGTATAAAAGGTGATTTTATAAAATTGGGAAAAAAAAAAGAAGTTGTATAAATAGGAATTGAGAAGGTGTGATGTTGTAAAAAATGAAAGAAAAATTGCCCCCTGACGTGTGAAATTGATAGAAGAACGCATTCCCTATAAACAATGAAATCATTTAAATTTTTTTTCTAATTTAAAGGTTTGTTAAGTAAAAGCATTGCTTGGTCATATGTTCTACTAATGAACACCTGTTTAAAATCATTTTCATTTGATGAAAGATTGTCACGTCTACCTTTTTTATTAGAAAATATCGAAGAGAGTACCTCACATTTCACCATGACTGTTCGATAAATCTTCAAGCTCAAAAATTATGAAAGCTCTATCAGATGTGATCTTATCCTGATAAGCTACCAGAGTCACTTATTTGATTTTGAAAAAGCAAAGATTTTTAACATAAAAAAAAAAAAAAAAAAAAAAAAAAAAGATTTTGCTTTTAAGACAATAAATTACATTCACTATTATTTTTAAGGGAAAAGACCACCAAAAATCCAAAATTTTGCCAAAAATGACAAATTTACCTCGAACTTTTTTTTTGGCGTGACATGAAAAATCCTCAACTTTCAGAAATCCGTGACACATTTACCCCATTAAGGGCATTTTCGTCTTATTCTTTCTATTTTTCCTTTTCCTTTTTTTTTTTTTTTTTTCTTTTCTCTTCCCTTCGCCGGCCATGATGGAGCCGGTGGAGGGAAGCCGGCGTCGGGCGAGGGCCGCCCTAGCCAGCCTCGGCCGGCTCCGCCATGGCCGGCGAAGGGAAGAAAGAAGAAAAAAGGAGGAAAAAAAAAAAAAAAATTTTAATAAGTAAAAAGACTAAAATACCCTATAATTTAGGGTAAATATGTTATATGAATGAAAGTTCAAGATTTTTTGTCACAAAAAAAAGTTTGGGGTAAATTTGTCAATTTGAGCAAAGTCTAAGGTTTTTGATATTTTTTCCTATTTTTAAAGTAACAGATCTCATTTATAGCGTTTTAAACAGTATTTTTATATGAGAATTTTTTTAAAACTAATTTCGTATAAATGCAACCAAACGGCCTCTCCGGTGTCATTTGGATACATTTAATTTTGTTTTCATTTAGAACTGACAAAAGCATATAACACATTTTTAGTATATTTATTTAAACATTTCTTAAATTAAAACAACTTTTGATTGTGGCTTATACTAATTGTTCATTTATATTCTTTTTTTTTAAATAACGTTTACCATGTTTAGTTATTAATTATATTTTTCTTGTATTTTATTGCTCCACTATACTCTTTACTCATAAACTATATAATCCTAACAAATATCAATTAATCAAAATAAACAAAAGAAACGCATGTTAATATAAATAAGCGATAGGACAAAATTATGGATATACAATATAATATCTGTCATGTACATATTTAAAGGACAAGATAAAAAGAAGAAAATTAAAATATCACGATTGTATGAATTTTAGTGCAACAAATTAGAACCAAGATGAATACAAGCATTTTGTTAATTCCATAAACTTGTTACTTACCAGACAAGTTTTAAATTAGAAAAATGCAATCTAATAAGTGATTCTAAGAAAAGTTTTACGGAGTTTCAATCAATTTTGTTATAAAGAAGGAAAAAAATGTACCTTCTTGAATAGAAGGGGTTTGCAACCTTTCGGGATGAAAATTTTCCTCCACTAATATGATTTTGTGGGAAAATTCCAAATAAGAATCTGAAATGTTTTCATTTTCTTAAATAAGAGCTCGAAATGAATCTTATATTAAATAAGAACCTGCCGTGACCATGGTTGTTTCAAATAGAGCCTTGAAATGGTTATGGTTATTTCAAAAAAGGGTCTGACCTCGCTAGTCTGCTAAATATTCTAACCAATCAAAGGGCGTTTTTGTTCGAATACAATTTTAATTTTAATTTTTTTTATTCTTAGTTTTAAAGTTTCACTTGAAAGAAACTACAATTCCTTCTCTAAGGCCTTATTTGGTTCCATGACAAATGATATCTTGAGGCAGTCCCTCATTTGGAATGATGTTCCATTCTAAACATTTGGATCTTACAAAGTTAAAGGTCTTCTAGGGAGGGATCCTCCTCATTGGCATGAGCATTGATCACCATCTATGTCGACCATTGGTGACCCACAGTGGTAGCATCCGGCAATGGTGGTGACGATGGTTATAGACATGGGCTTTCGATAATGGTGTTGAGAACGAGGAATTGGGATCTTAATGTTAGCTAATCCTGAACAATCCAATTCCGCACTTTTTGAGGAATTTCATTCACTCTGAAAAAAACCCAGTTCGCCATTTTAATTTTCCTCTGGACATGACAAAAGTAGGAATTGAAATTCCTCTCCGTATTGAACCAAACGAGGCCTAAATATTTTCAAACATATAACCCGTTAGAACGACTCACACTAGCTTATTTCGAAGTTTGTCTCTTTTGTCAGAAGATTTTCCAGCTAAAAGCAATGCAGAAAATGCTGAAAGCACCCATCTCTGGATTGTACACTGGCATGATCCGTTCTTGTAACTTTAGAACGAAGACAAGATGCAGCAATTCAATTTCTTCAGGCTCAATTGCAATCGCCATTTGCCACTGGAGTGGCGCTCGCAATACAGCAAACAGAGCACGAGCTAGCTATAGGTCGAGATTCACCAGCTGTGTATGCAAGGGTATCTCACATCAAGAGATGAACTAGCCTCCTGGTTGAACGATTCATACGAAGATGTTTACAGCTACAACCCTAAGAAGAAGAATTCATGTCGAATCCCAAAGGCAACATCATGTCCTTGCATTGAGGACCTTGCCATACATTGCCAATGACTAAAGGCTAGGAAATGTAGCACTAGCTATAGTTCCTAATAGCCAATCTACTAACATGGAGGATGAAAAACATGCATCCCATTTTGAAAGATGATGTAGACATAAAGATAAAGGGCCTGCCACCTACCTTTCTTTGCACGAGTGGCAAAAGGAATTTGCTGAAGGCACATGTAGTGCCATGAAAAAAGATATACATAAATGTATTGCATAAGAGTAGAAAAAGAATCTGGTCAGGCTGACAGAAGGATTCAATCAACAATAACTCATTTAACTGAGCAAAGGTGATAATCATCTATAACAGAGAACAAAATTGCAAGCGCCTCTTTAACGGCACGGGACTAAAACAAAAATGATCGCCACAAAGAAGGCAACTATAGACGAGAAAGTAAGACAATATTAGTCAGAACTTCCCTTCTGCTTTTTTGATGCATGTCCATTCGCTTGTTTGTTCATTTTAGCTTCACGACGCTCTCTCTTCACTCCTTTCGCTTTATTCGGTAGATTCATGTCTCCAAGCTACAAGAGAACAAATTAACAAACACAATTACATCACCATAGGAAAGTGGGGCAAATCTATGTGTCCTAAAGTTTGTTTTTTATAATTCTTCCTATTTCTTCTACTCCCGTTTCTTCTTTTACATTGAGCATAAGGGAGGACTACAGGAAAGAGTGGGGATGTAAGGAAGGTAATATAGGATGGTAGCTCCATAAGACTATTATGAAACTCAATAATATGATAGAAGCACTCACCTGTTGATCAGGTATATAAACCTTCCCGATCTTCCCTTGTATAACATCGCGGCCAACATTCTTTTCCTACAAAGATGATACATTCGAGATCATCATGTCAGTTCATTCCACTAGAAAATAATAAAGGAGATAAAACTGGAGAATAACATGTGATTAGCCAACCTTCTTTTTAGGCTTGTCCGCAGCTGTTTTCATGGCCTCTTTTCTTAAACCATCATTAGGAAGCCGATGCCTACGTAATACCAAGTCCATCGAGGGACCAACTTCCACCAGTTCCATCCTTGGAACAATCGTACCAGACTTCTTAAGTCGCAAAGCACAATGCGTGAAAATGACCCGATTAGAAGATAGAGCTGTGCAAATATAAGCACGGTCTACGCCGGCAAGATTTAAATTCTCCACAACCTGCATAATTAACATGATAAATCTTGTTGACGACATCTCTACCGAATTTAGAAAGAAAAAACTTCAAAGATATTAGACCCACCTCTCCTCGAAACAACTCAAGTAGAACTTCCTTCAAATGCTTCAATTCTTCAACGCTCTCGAATCCTTCTCCAATAAATGCAATAAAAGGTTTAGAGCCCATCTTTGGAGCCAGCTTCTTATCATATACAAAAGACTCCATAGATTTGAAATTTTCTACGCCGACTTCAACAAGGTCATAGATGTGATGATCATACATTCGCCCTATAATGAGATTGTCTGGTCGCTTCTTGGAGTGAGAGCCAAACTGCGATCAAAGAAAGCCAATAAACACCATCAGACAGAAAAGATATCTTTCAGACAGATATCAGTCTATAGTAGTCTCTTTTCCAGAACGGAGCTAAGCACATTCGCAATTCCATGCCAAATGCATAAGGCATCTTAACTTCCTAACACCCAGCTTGTAAAAAATTAGAAGTGGCCAACCCCGATTGAAATACCGAGAAACCCCAGATATATTTCAGACGTCAGTTGCTTCTTCTTCGACAAAGCAAGAATGAGTAACCAACGGAGCAACTTACTCACGTCATCATGCTGTTGCTGATCGAATCAGACTTGCTATTGCACAATAAAAACAAATAATTAAAAAGGTAAAGGCGGGGCTGGACATTCATCAACTCCCAAAATCGAAAGAAAGGAAGCTGTGGAGTCCATATTCAAGGAAGCAACTCATGGTGGTCAAAAGGCAATGGAGAAAACATTCATCAACACCCGCAGTCTCCGCATAATCCGCAATTTACAGGACTACAAAATCAGCACAGCATAATCCATCGAGCACAACAGAAACCGAAAGCCCAAGCTCACCACAAACATGCTGCAATCGGTCTTTTGAGAGAAGAACTCCAAGGAGGTCTCCCCGCCGCTCTCGAACGGCCTGACGTTGTCGTTCTTCCGCGTGTACCTCACCGAGCTCCCCTTCTTCAGGTGATAGATTTCGGTCAGCACGGAGTTCAGCAGCCCGCTGGTCTTCGTGCCTTGCAATATCAGCGTCTTCCTCCCAGTCTCGACCTGCGACGACATCGCCGCCCCCAAAATCCAAAACCCAACCGAAAAAACTCGTCATTCATTCAGACCCTAAAACATGGTAAAAGAAAAAACCCGAACTTTCTGCGTTTTTTCCATATTTTTCGATGAACGAAAGGAGACCAAGAAAGAGGAAGAGCTACTCAGGGACTCACCAGCCTGGGGGCGCGCTTCTCGAGCTCTCGCCTGATCCTCCCTTTATTCGGAGTCTTGAACTTCATCATGCTTACCTGCGAACTGAAACTGCGAGCTCCGTCAAACGCTTCGCCGCGTTGAAATGGAGGACAAAGGGAAGAAGACGAGCTTGTACGCACTTGCGATAATAAGGATGAAGAAGAGGAAGCGGCAGCAAAGCAGGAGTTGCAGAGACAGCGGTTTTCCTAGGGTTTTGCTGCCGGGGGAGAAGAGGGTGTGAATCGAGGAAATGGGTCATCCGACCCGTTTTTTGGGACCCGACCCAATGGGGCCGCTCGGTCTTGTCTAGGCCCGGCCCATTCTCACTCAATGGGCTGGACGAGCGCCGCCCGGAGAAAGACGAAAAAGGCTCGGACAGAGATTTCTCAGTTCAGTCCGGACCGATTCAGGCTTTAGCTTGGATCTTTTTCTTTGGTTTTTGAATTTCTTTTCTCAAATTTTCAAATCGCAACGTTCGATTATTGACAGATTTTACTCAAGATCCAATAAGTTTCATCAAAGAGGCGAGCCTGGTGTATTTTCACTTGAACATGGCATAACTATTAGGTTACATTTGGTTGCTCGGATTTCTAATTAGGATAGAATTAGATATGATAGGATATGAACTTTAGGGAATTTTATTATGTCCTATCCACTATTTCATGATTGTAATAATAAAGTCGAATATATTAATATCATATTCTATATATTGTCAGCTATAAACACCTATATGAATTGCAAATTTCATAAATGAAGATGGTAAAAATTCCTCACGACACTCTTGTATACTTAATTTTCCTCTCTTTTTAAATTAATTTTTTATTTCTTTCTTCCTCTTCCATCATTCTCTAATAAAATTTTATTAAATAGAAAATTATACTAATATACCTAAAGTACTAAAACACCTAAATATGTAATAAATATATATTTATATATTGAATTTATATTATAAGATGTAATTAAATTCAAATATATAAATAAAAATAAGATTAAATTCAAAAATAAATTTTTATTTTTTGTTATTTTGAATTCTTATATTAGAATTCAAATATTATTTATATCCAAATATAATTTTAATTTGTTAATGTAAGAAATTTGTTATTTGAGAAAAAACAAAAATTCTATCTACTTTTATCTCACATTCTTTCTATGATAATTTTATCCGATTTATATCTTTTATATATCTAACTTTATCATATATTGGGCATGTACTAAATGCAAGATATGATCAATTTTATCCTATCATAAATTTTATATTAATCACTCAAAAAAATAAAATTCAAGAACAACGTAAGACGCTACATCAATGCCATTTATTGTTTAACAATCACCTGACGGACACGCCATACTCATTAAAATTCCCATGAAATGAAATGGTAAACTTTAATTGCTACCCCGAACCCTCGACCTCATATTCTATGGTTATGATATTAAAGCCCATCTCCTAAATAAGACTTGACAACGGGACTATATTGAAAGAATTAAACTTACTAGCCACGTAATCGTGAAAGAAGCGATCCATGTAGGAGAACGAAAGAATCTAGGGTAATCAATGACCCCCCATGCTCGGACGTCGAGACTCAACTAGCTCGTTACCATAGCTCATCAAGTTACCTCCTTTTCTTCTTCGAATACCGACCTCCATTTTCTACCTCCCCTCTCCTAGAATAATGAAATCGCATATCTTGTTCCGTCGTCAATGGAGCCTCGACACTCCGACACTTCAATCCTGTAAAAGAGTATGATGATCAATTTACAAAATATCAAATATTTTCGAGAACTTGACGAGCCTGTCACCGCAGTCCCGGTGGTCTGCTGGGACCGAGATTCGACTTGACACTGTCGAGCCAGCTCCCCCACCACCGTCCCCACCTCCCCCGCCCCCTTCGCCACTGTTATAAAAACGGCGCTCCGCCAGCTCTGCGCACAAGGCAGAAACCGAAAATCCCAAACCCTACCCTCTCCCCCCGCGCTCGACCAGAGAACGCTCGCAGGCCCATCGAGGAGCTCGCTCTCGCTCCCCCCCTTCACACTCTCCTCTTCTCACTCTCGCGCCCTCGCTCTCTCCGCAATCCACCGCGCGCTTCGGCCTCGAAGTCGCGGCCCTCCCGGCCTCGTTCTCCGCGCACCATTTCGATCCCCGCGTCCCCGTTTCTCCATCGGTTTCGGGTTCCCTTTCGAGTCCCTTTTTTCGGTTTCCCGATGTGTAATTAGGGCCGCGGTTGTGCCGTAGGAATAGGGGGTTTTCCGATTGTAAGATCTCGGTGTGTTTTTTTTTTTTTTTTTTTTGAGTGTCGAATTGGGTCGTGGGATAGGGGGCGGGCGGGATGATCGAGCGTTTTCTCGTTTGTTGATTTCGTGTTGTAAATGGAGAAAGGGGTAGTTTTTTGATTAGGGTTTTTTTCTGCGGCGGAGATGGATGGCATGCGTAGATCGTTCGATAGATCCAGGGAATTGGCCCCGAAGAAGCCGCGGCTGGCGGCGGAGGAGCTGGGCGGGCGGCCCTACGCGCTGAGGCCGGGGGCGCCGGTCGCGAACCCGCCGCTGGTGCAGCAGCAGCAGCAGCAGCAGAGGTTCAAATTGGCCGATAGAGAAGTGGTGGAGGGCAATGATCCGAGCAGCGAGGCGTACCAGCCGCAGCCCCTGCCGCAGCACCAGCAGCAGCAGCAGCACCAGGAGCTGGTGGAGCAGTACAGGACCGCGCTCGCGGAGCTCACCTTCAATTCGAAGCCGATAATCACCAACCTGACGATCATAGCCGGGGAGAATTTGCACGCCGCCAAGGCGATTGCGGGCACCGTGTGCACGAACATTATCGAGGTGAAAATCCAGTTTTACGATCACTATGTCGCTGTTTGTTCGATTGATCCTTTTCTTTTCTTTTCTTTATTTTTTCTTTTGCTCGAATTTGTACCAGGAAAGCCAACAAATAGTAAAAGGTGTCTCTTTTTAGCTTGTAGTAGAAAAGGATAAGCGAAACATGGCGACTGTTTGAAGTTTCTCCTTTACTTTTCCCCTCTTTCTCTTTGTGGAGTGGATGCTCATGCTCTAACTTGCCAACCTTATACGACTTTAATCTACGCACTGACTGAATAAAATTACCACCTTTACAAGTATTTCAGTGTCCCTTGAGGAGTGCACTGCTCTGACATATATGATGTGGAATTACTTAGTGGAGTTATTTTGCATTTTATTCCTCTCTCCTGTACCTCTCTCCCTCTCTAACCAAAAGAGAAAAAGAAGAAGAAGAAAGAAAGAAGGAAAAGGGTTCTTCCATCTTTCAGGGGTATATTGCTAAAGAAGCGAAGTATGATCAACTTCGATCTTCCATGGGAGATGTGGTCCGAAATGGGCTCTTCAATGCTGGACTTGGGAGAGCTGATTAGTGGTTTGAGATTCCTGGTGTCTTATCCTTATTCTTTGGACTGCGGACATATGTTATCAAGCAGCAATTGGGGTTTCACTTGAAGTTAGGATAATTGTTGTTTGAAGTACCGTGTCAACATCTCTTGAATTAGTAGCTAAGTTTGTGATGCACTGTCTTCTATACGGACAGAAGATTGGAAAATCTCCTTTTGTTTCCTTAAGATTTCCGGAGCTAGTCAACAGGATGTCATTCAACAAGAAGTTTAGGATTCTGTAACAACTCTATTTTTATGCCTATGAAGGTTCTGTGTACCAGCAATTTTATGGTATATTTTAATGCCTATGAAGGTTCTGTGTACCAACAATTATATGGTCTCTTACTTGACTGTCTTCATTTGTTAAGATGATGTGGAGGACTATGGCTTAGATAGTACATAGTCCTTTTTCATTTTCCTTTTGGGATTGGTTTTAACTTTTACGCTCTATGCACCATTAAGGGAAATTGGACCTGCAGTTTTCCATATACCCAAAAAGGAGATTATATCTGATTGTACTAATAATATGCAGGTTCCAAGTGACCAAAAGCTTCCATCACTTTATCTGTTAGACAGCATTGTAAAGAATATTGGGAGGGACTACATTAAGTATTTTGCAGACAAAATAACCGAGGTAAGAGTCTTTCTGCTATAGTCGTCATTTACAATTGTTATGATTTTAGTTTCATATTAGAATAGTTATTAATTTTTGGTTTTGATGTAAAAAATTGAAATAATTGACGAGTATATTATGAATTGACTTTCCATTTACTTGCGCCTTATTGATTTTATCGTTATTGATAGTCTGATTGTTTTGCATAGTTCTAGTCGTCACTCTATTGTTTTGATCCTGTATGAATATTAGGTTTTCTGCAAGGCATATAGGCAAGTTGATTCTTCAGTACATTCAGCCATGAGACACCTTTTCGGGACCTGGAAAGGAGTCTTTCATCCTCGAACTCTTCAATCCATCGAAAGACAACTTGGCTTTGGCTCTACGGGTAATGGTTCGTTGGCATCTACAACATCTAGGTCTGATTCACAGTCTCAACGCCCAGCACATAGTATTCATGTTAACCCCAAATATCTAGAGAGGCAGCGGCTTCAGCAGTCAAGCGGAGTAAGTGCAGTAACAGTTTAAATGAATGAATGGACTTTGAATTGAACATGCTTTACATTTGCTTTCTCTCACAATGATCATGGAAATAAAAGGGATAGCTTATTATGGTCAGTGAAGGATGATGCTAGTTCTAATGTATTATGTACTTAAAGAGAATTTCTGCTTATTTTGTGTTTTCCATTTTCTATTAAGGCAAAGGTAAATGATGTAGCTGGTGCTTTGGCAAGCTCATCTGAGGATTTAGAGAGGCTGGATGGAGCACCTAGTGTTAGTGGTGGACATACATGGGAGGATCCGCCAGTGAAAACGCAAGTAAGTCTAATAGCTCGAACAATGCCGTTTTAGTTTTTTTTAAACTTTTATGCTTTTACCCCTTTGGTTGGTGTCTTGATACATAAAGTTTTCTCCAGAGCATTCAACGGTTGCAGAGAGATTCTCTTGGTGAAGCAGTTCAAGAAAAGAGGATAGGTGTAGTTTATGGAAATTATGACTATGGTTCTGATACGTCAAGAAATTCAGCACTAGGAGCTGGAAGAATTACTGGAAAGATTAGTGAGCAGGGACTTAGCAAGCCTTGGTATGGAACTGGAGGTAGTGTTGCCCAATCACCATCCAGCCAAAGAAATGGTTTTAGTGGGAAGCATGGGATTTCGAGTTACCAGCCATCGAAAACTGCTAGCGTTGATTCTCATCTTCAGCCATCACATGGCATCACAAATAGAAGTGGTGGGATCTCTAGTAGCTGGAAGCACTCTGAGGAAGAAGAATTCGTGTGGGATTCTGTGGACCCTGGATCTATGGAGCGAGATGTAACCAACATCCCTAGTTTCTCAAGAAAAGATCGTTGGACTCTCGATGGTGCAGAGGAAATGGTAAGCTCATGGATGTGGATACTTTTTTGAATTTCAATTTCTTGTGCTTATTTTATGTAAACGATTTTCCCCATATAGCATCTTCATCACGTCCTACTAGTAAGAATGGGTGAAGTAAGAAGCATGAGATTTCATTATTTTATGAAGAAATCTTGCTTTTTGCTCAAATTGATGTCCGTTTGTAACGAAACGTTAAGTCAGTATAGGTTATTACTAATATGTAGGAATTGGAAAGAAGTCTCTTATGGTTTTGTGAAGTATATGCCATTGAGGATCAAAAGTTAGTACTTCTACCTAAAGAAAATGGTTTACTCGTCTGATAGAGAAGAGAGGAAAAATTTATGTTCATTGAGTCCTGTAATATTGCGTATCATTTTCTTGGACTAGCGTTTTTTCTCGTCTCTAGTACTTTGATTTATGAATCCTAGTTTTGTATCCGAAGATGATTTGCTATCTGTAGATAAATCCTTTCTACATCAAACCCCAGTGCAATTGGATTGTTTTGTGTTGAAATTTACCAAAATGATCCTAAAGGTTGTAATCATGGATTGTGCTCATCTTTGCTGTTGTACTTCTCAATTGGCTCCATGGGGTAAATATATTGTTGAAGAGAGGAGAAATCCTAGGTTGGTTCATGTACACTAGGCAGTATAGTATCTGGTGACTAGGACACATTTTTACTGTACCATAAAGTTCTGTTAGAGATGAAGGGGATAATATGCTGTCTCTTTTCCTCCATTCCTAAGAGTTTTGCCTAGGTTTATGTTTTATTTTGCTTTTGAGTGGAATGAAGAAGATGTAGTGTTACACCTTTTTGTCTAGGAACTTGTGTTCAATTCCTGACATATGGTGCATGCCTGCTGGCTAGTGGCCCAATGCAATTTCAGTTTTTCAGTGTTTCTCAAGATTTGAATTTTGCAAATGTTAGGTCACACGTCCAGGTGCAGACTTATGAGCAAAATTTTCCATTTGCTATGCCCTAACTATAAAAATGGGGTTCTAAATGGCAAGGATGCCTTACTTTCGATTTTTTTTTCCTTTGGTGCACTTCGTTGCTATTTATTTTTTTGAGTTCTAATTTGCAATTATAATGTGTAGGGATCAATATCTAACCTTGCAAAACCACTTTCAAAGGATGGGTTTATACATACTGGAACTAATTTAGGTGTGTCAGAGGGTTACCCTGGTAGAGTTGGTGGACTGTCATCAAGTATGGGTTCCTTTTCAAGGAGGGAAGTTGGATCAGAGATGAGATCTCCTAACGTCAAACAAATAGGCCCCGGCTTTTCTCCTAGCATAGTCTCCTCAGGATCCACAGAAAGCCAACGTATACAGTCTCTAGGGCCTGCATCACCTTCTGGACGGTCATTAGCATACCAGCCTCTTTCTACTTCTGATACACGCCTCACCCATCAAAAGTCACAAAATTTGTCCGACCCGCGAGTACATATGTTGCCTCGCACTGAGTTTAAGACAGCTCATCTGCCAGAAAAGTCAAGTGTAGGGCCAAATAACCTTTATAATCAGGATTCCTTGTCGAAGTTTCGCCTCAAGGAATTGAAGCCTTCTCCTCCTTCTACATTTCCTCTTCAAACAAGGCACCATCGTCCTCAATTGCAGCAGGCACGATCAGAACCTGCAATGCCAGAGATATTAGGTCAGAGCAAGAAGCCACTTCAATCCCAAGTTTCTGAACGTGATGCTTCTTCTGCCTCAGAAACAGCAGGACAATCAAGTAAGGGTAGTTTTTTGGCTACCGAGCTTGAAGGTGGAGCTGTCTCTAGTGATGCTGCTGCTAGGCCACCAAGCCTGAGTGCTGTGGACATGAGGTCTCTGCCATCACGAGTACGTACCAAGCCTCCATCATTGACTGGGCCTCCCCCCATCGATTTGGTCTCCCCTGATTTGGGTGCTTCATTGTCAACTCTCTTAGCATCTCGTCGTGATGACTCATCTATTTCAAGAGATGCATCTAAAGTGAAGGCGGGACTGCCCCCAGTGCCACCAGGTCCTCCTCCAACCACTGTTGATAATGCAGCTGACAGGAGTTCTAGTGCAGTAGAAACAACCTTAAATCCAGTGTCGAGTCTCTTGAGCACATTAGTTGCAAGGGGTCTGATAAAGCCGGAGTCAACTTCTGTGCCTTCCCAAATGCCTATGCAAGTGCAAGACGAGGCCAAAGATGATGCTACTGCTGGATTTGGCCCAGATTCTTCAGCTTCAGTCTCAACAGCTGTGCCGCTATCCTCGACTGAAGACGAGGTACCTATTGTGAAGCAAGTTACTGAGAGCTCTGATCCCTTGCCTCATTCGCCTAGGGAAATAAAGAACCTCATAGGTTTTGAGTTTAAGCCATCTGTTATTCGAGAGTTCAGTGAATCTGTGATCAGTCAACTCTTCGAGGACTTTCCACATAGGTGTGGCATCTGTGGCATGCAATTAAAATTTCAAGAGCACCTGGATCAACATTTGGCTTGGCATGATGCAAAAGGTGTACTTTTTGGTTCGAGGGGCTGGTATTTAAACTTAACAGACTGGGTAGCTCGGAAAGAATATCTTCCATCTGGATCTGAAAATATTGTTTCAGAAGAAAAGAGTGGCGAGACGACTGAGATGCATGGCCCGATGGTTCCTGCAGATGAATATCAGTGTGCTTGCATCTTATGTGGTGAGCTCTTTGATGAGGTTTATAGCCTTGAAAGGGATGAGTGGATGTTCAAGGGAGCAGTCCACATGGATATCCCACCTGCAAGCGGTACTATGATCGGCATAAAAAACCAGAGTTCTCCCCAGGGTCTCATCGTCCATGCATCTTGCGTATCAGAAAGTTCACTGCAGGACCTGGGATTGGCAAATGACATAAAGCTGGTGAGCTTCTCTATATTCTGTCTCTTAGATTGGGATATATGCATTTTGTGTCACAGTTGCATTGGGTTAAGTTGTTGGATCTCTGTCTTCTCTGTCCTAAAGGTGTAAAAAGCCTCTGCCAGCTGATCTTTGCAATACTCCCTTGGTGTCAGTGGACCTTAAGATCCAGCCCTAGCTTATATCTTTGATCATCTATTTCTGAACCTGCTTTCTCAGATATAAAATGCGTTGCCCCTCCACATGCATAATAGACTGAGATAATTATATGCATATCTGCTTATGGGGGTCAATATATCTCACTCTCACATGGTTATCATTGCTTTTGCTAGGAGAAAATTGCATGATGCGTGGGGTGTAGTCTATAGTGCACTGTTGCCAAATGAAGCCAATTGAGGGAAATCAGGTTTGCTCATTGTGGGCCAGGAACTTTGGCTTGCATTAAGCTAAATTTTGTTATGTTTCAAATGGTGCTGAGATCTGTTTCTTCCGCATTGAAATTTTCTTGCCTGTAATGTTTATAGTCTGAAGGAAATACACAGAGATATTTGTTTGCGCCTCAATTTTTCCTTCACTAAAGTAGTTTTTATGTTGTTTCTCTCTCTCTCTCTCTCTCTCTCTCTCTGTCTCTCTGTCTCTCTCTCAACTATATGGAGGGGCTGTGCGGTTGGGGACTTGCATCCGATGCTTTATGCCTGGCACTTCGAGCCCTCTTGATTGTCCTCAAATTGGATGGAATGTGAGCTTCAAGGCACCCATTGCGCTGTCCCTTCTTTTCTGCAAAGATCATAGATGTATCAATACATTCAGCAGTTTCTGAGGTTCTTTTTTTTTTTTTTTCCTTTTCCTTTTTCCTTACATTTGCTAGTTTCACCTTCTTTTAGTTGTATACAATGTTTGGTCTCCTAGACCAATGGGGACTGGAGGTTTTTTAACCCTTGATGGAAGAATGAAGTGCCCTCAAATTGATCATGTACTGTTTTTCCCTTCTACTTTTACTTTTCGATGTAGAATTGCCAATGAGGGCTTATATAAGCTTCACTTTAGCGCACAATGCAAAGGTGGCTCTACAAGTTGAATGGCTTTCTCCGTGCTTGAGAATTGTTAAGCAGCATTTATGTTCTTTTGTCAGATTGATCACATATATTCACCATTCTTCGTAGATGCTGCGTTAATAAGAAGGAACCAGATTGATGTCTGAAAATTCAGTTGTTGTATTATGATTGCGACATTATGGTTCTTGAAAGAGTTGCGATATTAGCATCCTTGAGAGGTGGCTGCTTAGAGCTTCGCCAGTCCTTTCTTGGATCAATTAGTTGGTCTTTGATATATGGAGATATGGGGAGCAGTAACTTTTGTAGTTGCTTCTTCGAAGCATATAAAATTGAAGCTTCTTTAGATACTTTTGCCTAATGTATTGGATGGACGACTCTCTGGCACTTTGTGCTGGTCGGACGCATCTCGTCTTACAGGGTTAGCATTGATTCTCATAGCTTGTACGAATTAGCTTTTGCTTTAGGTTTTTGTGACCCTAGACCGAATATTATTTCGCGACCTTGTACTTGTACCATGATCACATCATCATATATGACTGATAGGTAAAATGAGCACATTTCTGATTAGGTTGAGTAAAAAAAGATTCTAAATTTCTGATGATGTCTTGAATCTGACCATTGAGCCCAGAATACCAACTAGAAACTCAAAGCTTCAGATACCGGCGGTAATTAATTGGTCGTAGGTTTTCGAAGTAGAACGTGGTGAACTTCTACCGGTCGATCACATAGTCGGGCGAGAGCAAAGTGCGAGTGCAATCGACCCTCAGTCCCCTCGAGTTTACTCTTGCTGTACATAGCGTATGGTTCTCTGAAACATGTAGAACTTCTGAACTACAAGTCCGTATAGAGCAAAGTAGTGACTTGCTGAGAGCTTTCGGGTGGAGTACAGACGAAAGCACCTCACCAATTGAAGGTAGCAGATAACGAAAGAAAGGCACGAGACGATGGCAAAATCATGTGCGGAGGGCAGGGACACGAAAGGGAAGGACGAGCTACAGAGGTTTGGTCGGTGGACATATTTGCTTTGGGAAGCATAAAATATAAGGCATTTTCACTTGCTCTCTCCCCAAATGGAATCTTTCTTACAATCAATATCTTTATTGCTTTTGTGCATATGAAGCCAACTCCTCCTGTCTTCTGGTTTCCTTACCAACAAAAATATAATATGCACAGGCCAACTGGTAGTAACTAGTGATACAAAGTGTAGATCCAAATCTTTTTTGCTTATTTGTTGGTCCTTTTTTTTCCTTTTCTTTTTTGATGACATAAGCTAGATTTTTTTCCCCACAACTAGGCTTTCCTCTTTTCTTCTTTCTAGCTTTTAGATACATCCCATGAAGATCACTGATTGGAGTAGTAAATCAAGGCTTGTGCTTCTGGGTGTAGATGTAATCCAAGTGAGCCTCTGCAATCATCCTCCTCTTGAGGCATTCTTCATCTTGGTCGCCACATGACTCCTCTGCCTCCATCCCCATAAGCTGCAAAACTCAAATCCAAGCACCAGCAAGGCAAAGACAAGAAGGATGGAATTAAGAGGGGAGCCATTAATGAGGAGAAACTAAGGGAAACGAACTGCGGAAAATCGACTATTATTGATTCTTACATCTGAGAGATCAGTTGCTTCCATGACCAGGCTGCCATCGGCCTCAGGTTTTCCTCCACCCAGGACGACTAAGACAAGTTAAAGAAACATAGTATGGTGAGCGCTTTTTGTTGTGGTGGTCATGAGAATAGGAGCGATAAAGAAGATAAGAAGATGGTACAGGACAGTAGGCTTTTTACCTTGTGTAGTAGTAGTCGATAAGGGGCGAGCGAACGAGGAGGAGAAGAGAAGAAAAGCGAAGAGAAGCAAAGCGAGTCCACCACTGGCCTTCATCTTCCCCTTCACAATCGTCTTCAAGGCTCTCGAGCGGGTCTTGAACGGTTTGGAAACTTCGTGTTGCCGTGAGCACACAGAGAGAGAGAGAGAGAGAGAGAGAGAGAGGATGAGGTTGGAGGAAGTGAAGCTATTTGGTCGTATAAATAACATGAGAATTCAGGCCATTTCTCTGTCTGGCCTACCACTTTCCTTTTTACCTTTGCTTTCCTTTTTCTTTACCTTTTTTCTTTTGATTTAGAGATTACAACGAGAAAGAGACATGCCTCAATTACCACTAAGACGAAAATTACAAAGCCGGGTTGCTCGTGAATAATTACTTGATGAACTTAGTAGGCAAGTTTAAATAAAATTAAAGAGTCACATGTGTCGATACAACTGAAATGTTTCCAGATCCGATAATTCAGATATAATTTAATTAATTTTTTCTCGTGAGTGCTTTTCATACGTTATAAATTTATAACGAATTTATGGTGGAGGACTTGTTGGAGTTGTAGGAGTTGTAGAAGAGACGAAATTCAAGAATTTTTTTGATTTTTTAAAGAAATCGTCACGTCTCATTCTATCTTGGGTCTAATCTTAAATCTAGACCTAAATTTTTAATTTTTTTTTTATCTCTTGTGGGCATCTACTAAAGTTAGAAAAAGGAAAAACAAAAAACGGAGAAAAGGAGGGATGCATGCGAGTGCGCTTACATGAGTTAACAAGTCAACCCTAGAGACCGTCAATGGCCGACAGCTGTTTTGCATACTCCCGCATAAATTCTCGCATGTTTTGCACGGCTTCCATTGCCTTTCAAATTTTTCTTCTGTTTATTTTGGCGATTTACCAATTTTGATTTCAAAATCCTTGCCAGAAGACCTTAATTGGTGCACAAGGTCTAACAACACATGAGTAGAAAACTCACTGATTATTCTTTTCATACATGGTCAAAAGATTAACGAGGTTGGTGGGTCTCTAAATGCCTCTCTCTTCTTCTTCTTCTTCTTCTTCTTCTTCTTCTTCTTCTTCTTCTTCTTCTTCTTCTTCTTCTTTTAAGTGTGGGAAAAATTTGTCAATGATTATTTACTAATTGATATAGTAGTGTATCTTGCGCTTAGAAATATGGTGGAAATCAATATTTGTTTATAGAAACTACATTTTCATTACACTCTAATCGGCCCTTGAACTTCATCAATTCATGGGAGAAAATTGAAATTGCGCTTAGTGGTTGAGCTTAGTGAAAAGAACAGAAAAAATTAATTGAGCATAATGATAGGATTCATCCATATATTGATACGTATACCTATTCTAATTTCAATGATATTTCTCGTACGCATGTATGTAAAAAGATTCATCATTCTTGCCACGCAATATGTCTAAATAATGGTTTTTATTCTCTCTCTCCATCTCTTTTCTAAAAATGCTAGTTGAAGTGGGAAGCTAGCTAACTATTTTTGTCATGTTGGCTTCTTTCTTCTGAGGATATTAGTGTGAAACCATGAGTCTCACGCACAATGGGACACGATGCGAAAATGGGTCATAAACAGACTCATTTAAATCATAAATGGGTCACTTGTTTTTTGACAAAAAGTAGTTAAATGAGTTTAATAATTAAAGATTTTGACCTTAAATGATTTGGAAACCATTTTCATCCAAAACCTCCCATTCTCTTCTCTCGACTTTACAATTTTTTTTTTTTATAAAACCTTATAATTATTTTTTATTTTAATTTTCGTTTTTTTTCTCTCCTTCTTTTTCTTTCTTCTTTCTTCGGTTTTACTTCATGATCTACGTCTCGATCTTGACGGCAGGCAAAAGAAGAAAAAGAAAAAAAAAAAGAAAAAGAAAAAAGAAAAAAAGAAAATTATATTTTAAAAATAAAAATAAAAATAAAAATAATTGAAATTCATTTTTTGAAATAATTATTTTAAAATTATAAAAATTTTCCATTAAATTTGTGTTGTATAAAAATATTTTAGCAATACCATTTTAAAAAAAATAACTAGATATATGTATATGAGAAATAAGCTTGAAATTTTAGTAATATAATAAAAAAAAAAAACATAGGAATAAGTTTTTCTTTTGATTAAATATGAAAATATTTTATTAATATGGGTTGGGTCCTAAATTTTTTGCTTCCCAAACCCGACGCTAAAAGAGCTAATATAAGTCCGCTCAAACCATGATTCGCCATCGAAACTTTGTTATCTTGACATGCAAAAAGATTACCGTGAGACCTAAATTTTTTGCTTCCCAGGACGCTAAAAGAGCTCGTTCGTTGCTCGAAACTTTGGAGCAAAAGAAGCTGGTGGGGCCATCTTGCTTCTGAATTTGGAAGAACCTTTTAGAGACATTGCGATGCTTCTACGCATGTTCAAGCTGCCCAATAGAACCGAATGACGAATCTCTTTTTGGGTCGGTAGCCAAATGACAATTCTCACGCTATAATCTGTCTTTTTATTCCAGATTGCGGAAGGGCATGCTCGAGAATGATACTTGTGGAGAGAGAGAGAGAGAGAGCTAATGATGGCTTTATCAGTACATGCCCTCTATTATGAAGTTTCAAATGAGTGGTCATTCTCCTCATAAACCAACTCCTCATCTTTCATTATTGGTGGTCGCATCGAGGGCTACTACGTTGCATGAATGCATTTATCACGTTTAGACGAACTGGCTTTGGGATAACTTGGGATATCTAAATCTTCGGCTGGACTAACGGATGTAGAAAATTTTTGTATCTCAGTGAATTGGTTTCCGTCCAAAAGAAGGAACGCTTAGCCCGTAAAGTGGCGGTCATTATAACTTGAATGTAAATTGAGCCGAACTTTGATGATTGTGTAACTTGGAACCTGTAAAATCTCTATTGTAAATTTTCTTTAGGTCCCCTAAAATAGTGTGAAAATTAGGGTTTATGTTGCATGTTTGATTATTCATCTCTACTCAATATGGATATCTTATGGCATGCCAGGCACTAATTTTATTTTTATGGTAATTTATGGCATAAGCATGGATGGAGACTCATGAAGTACCTTACGAATCTCATGAACTAGTTTAATGCAATTCTTCGGCTTGCGCTACTGCGACGCAGTTAGTGAAGTTTCAGCCGATGACTTCCGGTTTTTTAATTGCAAATCCCCCTAACACCTCAGCCCTACGAGTTATCCTTGTTCTGGTTTTCACATATTAAACCGTTAATATTATCTCCAAAGGTCAGACCTGTATAATAAGTTTATGAAGTAGTCGACAGGTCATTTTCAATTATTAAATTCGACGACCGGCTGATTGATTTGCTTGGGTTTTAGTGTGAGTATGTGTTCATGTTCATACACCCGAGGAGCGAAATATAATGGGGTTTCGCTTTCTTTGACTATGCCGGATCAAGACAACCACGTACCGCAAAATTTCTGGACTTCATGTGACAAAACGACCGACGGAATCTGAATGGAGGTTTCCATTCGTCTGCTATCAGAATCCATGTGTCACGTTAAAATATAAACGTGAAGCTCCGGGCAAAGGCATCGAGTTTGGACTTATCCGGCAATTGAGAGAGTTCACATAAAAGTAGCAACAGAAGAGAACCAACGACAAACTTGACAAACAGAGACAGTTAGCAATGTGATCCATAGATTCACACTAAAATAGATTGAACCCTTGACAGTTTTGACACAATGTTTACGATTACAGATACAGGTAGTCCAAGAGAAGTTCAAAAGCAAAACACCGAGCGTATGCCTTCTCTTGTGACCGGTGGCTTTGTTGTATCTTAGAAGTGACTTTGCCCTAATGCAAAAGCTACATAGTGGGGGCAGATATCACCTTGATTGATGGTACGTTTCAAAATTATTGATCTTCATGCACCCTGTATTTTACTCTTGATTACTCAACGGTGATTAAATACTTTTAGGATACTTTTTACGGGCCAAATAAACGAGTTCTAGCCACTACATCGTGGTCGTTGATGCCCATCTTTTTACAAAACGGGGTAAATTCAAGATGTTAATTTCCTTGGACATAAACACTATTGGCTACTTCATCACGCATGACCAATGCATGATGTGTGTAGTACGTGCACGGACTTTCACAACAATCAAACGCCTCAAAACCCTAAAAAGAACACACACACTCTGATTGTACAAGCCGACATGAATATACTAATGTATGAAAAGAATGCCACCACCATGAAAAGAAGAACGACTTTCGTCCCGACGTCTTTGTCGCGGCTGACTAGGTCTCCCCTAGTCTCCCCCATCATTCACATTTCTTAAGTCATCCGATGGGGTCGCCAAAAGGGTGGAAAAAGAATAATCAAAACCACGGCCGGACCCGCACGTAAATTGATGTTTTCTGGGGGTCGTCAATTATTCACACTACGCTGTCGTCTAACGCTCCATTGAACCCCACCAGCACGAAAAACAAGTTTGATGTGAGACCAACGACCGGCGGACATTGATCTGTACCTTATTCATCACGAAAGCAGTGACACCAGTATTAATAATTTAACTGGCCTGGAGTGCGACAAGTGCATTTCATGTCATGAGCGATGAGATGTTTCGGTCCACACATCGTCATTTGCGGATCTTCTCCTAACTTTGATGCAATAATGGAGTAACTTTCTCTAGAAATAAATCAAATTTGAGAAGGTTCTTTTGGGATGTTGTGAAGAGTCTAGGGGCTAAATCTTTTCGGGACTCGCGCACGAAAATTCGCAAGTGCTCTTCCTGGATACATAATGGAGATGACTGTAAAAATTCTGAAATTTTTCTAATGGCATATCGTTATCACCATCGTGCGGATGCATGAATCTGCGTCGGCTTATCTTTGTATAGCAGACAAGACACACTTTGACCCGCACATAGGTAATTGCGAATTTGCGGGTGTTCTCTCCCCATCGGAGGGGGACGAATACATCAATGATGAATGAAAAGGTGAGATTGAGATAATCTTGCGCAATTTTCGCAAGTGGTCGCATCACTTTTGGGTCATTTATATCTAGGTCACTGAATTATGATTTGCTTCTGGATAACTTAATTTATTTAGCAATAACTTGATTTAGCTAATTAGTATTAGTATCCGTCTATCATCACACAGGCAAACGAATGAAGCTCTGGTGCCACATCACTCCTATCCTTCACAAAATAGTTGAAAAGAAGGAGAAACTTAAAAAATAAAAACAGAAGGAAAAAGAAAGGAGCCCTTGATGGAGGCAGAGGCCTTTAGCTTTGGCGGTGCAACCCAGATTAGGGTTCAATCTATTTCTTGATTCTATTTCTCCAAAGAAAGTGGTAAACATGCTACTTAAAAGGATGGAAGCTAGATTGACTTGAGACACTGGTCATATACCATATATAAACCCAACATCTTGGAGTATATTCCAAACTCAATTCAAACACCAATAGGATTTCTCGATTGAAAATTCCAAATCCGACTCAATCAAATATAAGGGATCTCGGATATATATGATCTGGACTTGTCGTATCATACTCTTTTCTATAAAACCTTCACGTCTTTGTAGAAATTCCATATGTATGGATATTTAAGCCATCATATCACCGACATTTGCCAGCCTAGTCCAACCTCGGAGGAGCTGTCGTCTTTGCCAAGTTAAGTAAGAGAGAATAGAGGGAGAGGATGAAGACGAAGGAGAAGAAGGAAAATACTATTTAGTGTTGAGGAAAAACTAAACGTGTTTAAAAGATGAAAATATGTTAAGGATTTGACTAAAATTTACTAATGAGTAATATTTTTCATAATTTTAGAACTTAAGCACGATATTTTTGGAATTAGTTAGCTGGGTTTGAGCTTCATCGTATCAACTGAACATATCTTTGACTTATATCGAACCCTATCTAGTGTTCCTTACATACATGGGACCCCAAATCCTTTCCACACCTCGAAATTCGATAATGACTAATTAGAGTGCGAGCTAGTAAGGGACCTCATCAATCTGGACCTGTTTGACCATCCCTAGTACGTAATACATTAGCACCACGTGGCAAACACAATCCGAGTTAGGTGTTGACTTTTCGAAGGACAAGATCAAGACGTGACAATCATTCGCGCTTGGCTTAACTAGGACTGGGGATGAGGTCTCTTCCT
Source organism: Eucalyptus tenuipes (assembly GCA_014182365.1). Taxonomy (NCBI): domain Eukaryota; kingdom Viridiplantae; phylum Streptophyta; class Magnoliopsida; order Myrtales; family Myrtaceae; genus Eucalyptus; species Eucalyptus tenuipes. The sequence goes on from CM024537.1 coordinate 17,749,544, forward strand.
CAAATCTAAACGCTTCTCCGATTGCTAAGACACGTTTTGATGAGCTCTTGATTACATGCGCTTAGGTGCACAAGTGATTTTGTATCCACGCGTGATGATATGCCCATGCACGCCGGACCCCGGCGTCCTTCTTGTTCTCACCCAGAATTGTCTTCCTGGTTTTCGAGAGAGTGCGCCGAAAAATTAAACTTAAAACGGTAGATATAGCTGCTTTATGGAATGCGCATGATGGGACACAGCAAATCAGAACGATTGCAATGCGTGTCGGAAAACTCGAGTGTATTTTAATTCCACGATGGATGTAGCTGGTCAGATAAGGAGGATTGCCAACTCAACGATTAAAGGTCGCTTGTTCAAATCTCAAATTATATGCGCACTCTCTTGAATTTACATCATATGCTCAAAAGTCAGATTCTGAATATAATCTATTTATGAGACTTGTGAGGGTGCTCATGAGTCTCTAGATAGACAAGTCTTTGCACTAATGCCTTGAATTATTAAATGATTTGAGTATTTTTCTCCTGGTCTTACCGAGTCTATGGTTCTTTTATAGATGTAATCGACTCTTTGAGTATAAGGAGAGGGAGTTTTGTCACCATGTTTTGCGCCTCTCTTCTAAAGCCCAATGTCCTTAAAATTTATCATAATGTATACTATTAGAATATTTAAATATTAAATTACGTTTACATGTAAAGAGAGGGAGGCTTGTCACCATGTTTTGCGCCTCTCTTCTGAAGCCCAATGTCCTTAAAATTTATCATAATGTATACTATTAGAATATTTAAATATTAAATTATGTTTACATGTAATAGCTTAAATTTTCAGAATAGTTGATAGTTGTTCCATAAAATCTCACATAGTATTAACGTATGAGGCCTTGAATTCAAATATTTCTAGGCTTTTTTTCTTGGTCGGTTTCTAGGCGTTTATTTGCCTTCTCCATTACATATATATATATATATATATATATATATATATATATTTTCCACACTTTAAGTTTAGGTCAAAGTCTAATTTACATGCGAGGGGGGTGTTAAAATATTTAAATATAGACCATACCTTCATTTAATAAAATTTAAATTTTTTAGAACAATTGATAAAAGTCTCACAAAATCACACATATTAAATGTGTCCACTTTGGCTTAATAATCACAAAACTACAAATCACTTCAAATTTACCGTTGAATGCACTCTTTGCATCCCCCTTGGATTTTGTAGTGAATCTCGAGCACAGAGCATGCGAATATTTGCACCAGTTTGCCGACCTGAGCTAGGCAAGTGGTTACCGTCTCTAGTCCAAATTTGGTTGACGATGTGCGTGAGAGATTCGCGATGGCCATTGTTAGAGATAATTATGATATTTTTCTTAATTTTTCATATCTTTGGATTGTGCATAACGCATATCTATGATTGATTCCGCTAGATAGTCATCTAATAAAGCCTATGTTCATGTACTCATCATTATAAAACACACAAAAATCAAGTGGTAACAGGTTAATATGGGCTCTGTTATCCTGATACACAAAATCAAGGTGACTTAGAAAAAATCAAGTGGAGTATGAAATAATTGATTTGATTTAGAGCCATTCGCTTCACTTGTAGGTGTACGAGTTCATTATTGCGTAAGTCCTGCAGGCATGCGTGTGATAGGTATGAAATCTCTTCACATGCGAAAACAAATACCCAACGGACAAGCAACCGAGAGTTCTGCACACAACATAACTTGAGTTGCTCATCTCAGGAACGACGGTGTAAATTCTTCATCATTGAGCTACCACACTCCGCGATAGGTTCAAAGAAGTAGATTATTAAGAGAATTTGCAGAACTTATGGTGTTGACACTAAAATTGATTTGATCATTGATATGCCGTGTTTGGCATGAGGGTGAGAAATATATAGCACATAGGTAAAGATAAGTGGTGGTCACATGCAAAACGCATAGGTGTCATCTTATATGTACTGAGCCATCAATAAGTATAGGAGTTAACACATGACAATCGATGGCAATATTCTTTAATATCACATGCTCAGTTATTGAAATATGATGACGGACGGTTGGTGACCGCCTATGTGAGCATTGGCGGCAAGTTTTCATTGGAAGTTTTACAAATACTTCTCAAATCACTAAGATGGTTAGCATCAAGAATCCAGGTTGTGGAGGGAGCACTTGCCATTCAAGGACCCAATCATGGAACGGTTGTCGATAACCGCAAACCACCGACACATGATGAAGATAGTTATACGAAACAGGGGCAAAGGAAGTTTGCAAGAATAAAGGAGTATGGACGAGGCCAATGGAAGTTACTTGGAGAAAGACAACCACTGAGCATAATCAAAGAATAGTTACTCCACCTTCACTATAAATACCAATGACTATCCAATAAGAGACCCTTCCCGCACAAATCAAGAAAATGTTATCTTTCAATTATCTTTACTTTTTTTGCACTATACTTTTAATTTCCTTAGTTATAGTTTTTGGATTCACGTTGTCGCTTAGATTCTAGTGTGCATCTTTATCCCAGTACCTCGACGTTGTAACTTTTGAGTCTTGTCGTTGAATAAATTTTGACTTGATTTGGGATTATACAGTGTTTTTTGGATTAAAGAAATCCAATTTCTTATTGAATGAGATATTTTCTATTCGGAATTGGAGAAAATTCGGGTCTCCCTTAATAAAATTGAAAGACTTTTGGTGAAAAATATTACGTTGCGGGAGCAATACGAGAGCAATACCGGCGTGACAACCGGATATAATATGATGGGAAAAACAGTCACCTTGACCAAACGTGTTGCTCCCACTACTAGTTTCTCGACTGCCTATTTCCCATGCCTTACGGAAGACTACATTTAATGAAGGGACGGGTGTCAAGTTTGACTATAAAAAGAGTGTTCTCGACGTCCGGGCTTATCCATCGCAAGAACCATACATCCCACACTTCACATGCGATGCGCATGTTGGTCCTACGTGATCTTTCTTGCCTCAACGCATCGACATGCTTGTCACGATGCACGAGGCTCCTCGAGATCTCAGGGCAAATCCCATGTAAGACCAACGTGTTTTATGCGATGATCTCAAAAGCCACTACTAGGGTTTGACTGCCACAAGCCGACTCGATTTAACTAACATCAAAAGCTTTCTTTTCTGAGGTAGGCGAAGACGGCGGAGAACTTGAAGAATAGGATTCATGCATGGGCATAACCCACCACGAAGTTAAAGTAAATAAAGGCGCTTTATATCGTGGCAAAATGCACCTTGTGCACGTTTGATTGGCTTATTACGCGAGCACGAACACATTCTTCCGGATAAGTTCGGGCGATTTAATCTTTATAGAGGAGGTGGATTAACGATGGCTAATTTATTGGTCAAACGATGGACGAGATCAATGTGAACGGAATGCTGAAAAAAGCAGAACTCAAGTCGGACTTAGCTACTTACACCTTTTATCTTTCTCCGTCCCCCACACAAAAACTAGACAGTTTGAATATGAGCACATGGTAGTTTCCACTACCTTGCGACGCAAGCATCTACTATATGGTGACGATATTTTATCAAACCATGTCTTTTTCACTATAGTAGAATGAGGTTCTTGAAAAGCTGACTAAGGTTCACTTTGGAGGCACCCTTATCTGCACTGCGGAAGGGGGGGGGGTGTGGGGAATCTTACAAGCGCCTAGTCCAATTACTCACATTTGTATTGAGCATTAGCTCATAATTAACAATGCAAGAAATACTAATCACTTAGGGCTTTATTTGCACTGTCTTGGGTTTGATTGTCTCATGGGTTTGGAAAGTATCTACAAACTGATGATTTGGTCAAAGGACATAGTCAAAAACAAAATACCATTCGTTTTAAATTGTCTGTTTCTCGATTTTATTTTCCAGATTCCCTAGAACATGGATCTCTAGGCCTGGAGGATGATCAAGTTTACTTCTACTGTTCCAGGCGGCCAATTCTGGAAAAAACATACATCAGATCAGACTTCTCAACCCTTAATTTCAACGTTGATGGTGTGTTGAAGAATGTCGTCATGTGTGATAGTTATGGTTAGACAAGGAACCCAAAAGCCAAAATAGGTTTCAAAGAGAGAATTGTCAAAGAAAAGTATAGACCGCCTAACTGTTGTCTCAAACGAAATGACAACCGCAAAGATACAACACGATCGTATCAGAAATACTGAAATCCAGGATCTCAGGATCTGTAGCAGTAGCGAATCCACTAAACGGATATTTAAAAGAGACCAACTTCATCAGAATTCCGTGTTTCCTCCTTCCCAGACGAATGGAAGACACCGTTTCTCCTTTTCTTTTCCCTTCAGTGGGAAATTTTTATTATGGAAAACATATGTTTACTAAGGAACTAACAAAATGTGCTGATATCCATCAACCTCCACCACCAGCCACCTGTTATAGTTGTAATGCCTAGATCCGCTTTATGCTGGTCCAATCTCCAACGAGAGTACTCAAGATGATGACTATTTGAGAATATATGATGGTAATACTGTGTCAAGCCATAAGCTTTCTCCCATCTAATGATGTAGTGCCATCTGATATAAATCTTAGAACCAGATCCATGTGGGTCAAGTCTTAAAAGGAAAATTTAAGGTTTCGACTATCTAGACCGACTCTATTCTTATGTATCAAGGTACAAGTTCTTTCCATCCAAGATGGAATCTGGGGGTATTATAATTGGTAACGATTCCATCAATCTGAGGGATAAAGCTCTTAGGAGTATTTGAATGTTCTAAGGAGCCATGGATGGGTAAGCAAATTTCGTTGCCCCCTTAGCAGTTAGAACTTGTTATGATAACTATTAAAACTTTCCACCGTTCCTCCCTCCGCCCCTAAAAAACCTTGATATTTTACCCCTTAAATTTCATATTGATGGCCGTGTCGAACCATTCTGTATTTTTTCCTTTGTAACTCTGCTATTGAACTTTTGACTCTATCTTTTCGTTAAATTTACTTGATTTTCATTTTTTTTCATTTTTCATATGCTAGTCAATACAAAATACATGGTTGATGATCATAAGGGAAACATCAATTTTCTAAAACGATCAGTGTTGAATGATTAGGGGATGGGAGGATCGAGGGTGTGGGTAATGAGAGGCGTTGGCAAAGGCTAATGTTCCAAAGAATCTCAATAACAAGCTCAACAACACTTCCTAAGATCAATAATCCTTTAGCTTGATCATATGGGCGATGGTCTCAAAGGGAACTGGATCAAAGGAGTGGTACAGAAAGAGGGTGCAAAAATTAAATCGAGCAGAGGTTGAAGTTGAATGAGGAGAAGATGTGGACGTAGGCAGACAAGCAGTTGGGGTCCAAGAAAGGCTGAAAAGGGAGAAGTTCCTCCTTATTCTTGATGAGGTATGGGAAGCCAGTAACTTGGATGAATCAGACATCTTTGACTCCACAACCACTAGGGTTCTAAGATCATATTATTTAAATGTTTTAAGGGAAATAATGACTGACATCTAATTTAAGGTGGAGGTCCTGACTCCTAACGGATGAAGAAGCTTTGGGAATTATTCACTAAGCCAATTTGTTTATTAGAGAGCATCAAACCATTAGTTGAGGACATCTGCAACAAATATGGTAGTTTGCCCTTGGCTCTAATTGTCATGGTTTTGGCGCTGAGGGCAAAGGAAAGATGTTTTTTGGAGACATGTCTTAAGTGAGCTGCACATGTCGAGGCCATCTATTTATGGCATCAAACCTCAGGTCTACAACTTAATTAAGGTTAAGTTATTACTTGCTACATGATCATCTGAAAACCTTGCTTTCCTGGTGCTGCTTGTTTTGCGAGGACTACACCATTCTTGATAATGAAATAGTACGAGATTGGTGAGTTGAAGGTCTTATGGGTGAATTGACTTATGATGGTGCAGTTGTTAGGGGTAATACTTTGATGGCTGATTTGGCTGACTCCTGCTTACTGGAAGAAGTGAGTTTCTTGAAGCCATAAAGATGCATGATCTGGTATGCAATGTTGCTATACAGATTTCAATCTCCTTTAATCAAGAAGGTAAGTTCCATGTTCGAGCAAGAGATGGACTAACTGAAATCCCAAGCATTGGAGTGTGAAAACTTGGAAAAGGTTTCGTCTATGGATTGTGAGATAGTAGGATTTTTCGATCATGAGGCTAGTTGTTTGAAAGTCAAAATTCTCCTTCAAGGTAATTGTTGCCCGAGTTGTGTTACAGAGACATTTGCGCATGGATCGGGAGCAGTTGAAGTACTGAATTTAAGTGAAACTCTATTAACATCATTCCCCGTTCTCTTCTCCATGCTTCTAGCTTAGCAGAATGCACGCAGCTTCAATAGTTACAGCCATTGATATGCCTAGAAAAACTCACAATCCTCGATCTTTTAAAATTTCATATGACTAAAGGGATGGGACGACTTACTAATCTACAAGTGTTATCTTCTTACAGATGGCCAATGGTGCATAGAGATCATCCACATCACTTTCATGAGGAAAACCATCAAAGCGTCCATGAGCCTCCTATAGAAAGGAGGGCAACATTTGATGAGCTGCGGTCTCTGATGAAGTCATCCGTTTTATGTGTGGATTTATTTGATACACCCAAGGCATCCAAAATTGCGACATTTGCTGAACCAAGAGATTGACAATGTCAATATGGTTTGGGTTTGACTACTGCCAGACATCTAGCTTACAAGCATATGGAGAGAGATCATCATAGGGCCCAAGTCGAATGGTTCATCTTCCATGGAGAATCATTATTGTTGGATGATCAGCCCAATCTTTAATGAACCTTAAACATTCTGGTGGTGAAAAGAGATGGTTGCTTCTCTCAGTTGAAGCTTCTATAGATTGGACTAATAAAGATAGTAGGAAGTAACTCGGAATTTCACGACTTGATCACCTTCTGCAGAACAAAAGTACTTCTACGGTCCTTTGGACAACCTAGTGTTAACAAAAACTGCATTTGTTGATCGAATGACGAAGCAAAACTATTTTTGCATAGTCATACAAACACATCAGTAAACTCCCCACATTGATAGATTTACCTTGTAGAACTTTATATTTAAGTCGGGTGCTTCTGTATGATCTCCTTGAGAAGGCTACAGAAAGCAACCAGATCTGGTGAGGCTTTTGCTATCACATATCTTATTCTGTTTCTTCCGTCAAGATCTGCCCCTACAGCTTGTTTGCGTTTTGTAGTGGGCTCGAAATCTCTGATTTGAGGTTGTTAAAGTTTAGTTTTCTCCCCTTTAGAAAGGTTTCAAAATCAAATTATAATATGGGAAAATACCAAGTACCATCTTGAGTTTTCATTTCAATGCTACTTCCCATCCTTTATTTTCAAGCAATACATATTTTTACATCCTTCCTTCTTAGTTTAGACTTTAGACACCACATCCCATCTCACAACAAGTATTTATCTATCAAGTTTCGATTTTCCAATACCTCTTTCATTTTCCCAAGGTTCACCCATCCGGTTAGAAGAAACCTAAACCTTTACCAACAGCAGTTGCTGCCTGTTATGTCCGCCTCACGGCCGCCTGCTTACCCCCCTTCTTTGTGTTGTGTGTTTGTCTTTCTCCCTCTCTCGATTGCTGGAGCGGTCGGAGTGAGGTTGTGGAAGTCATGGACAACCTTTGTAAACTTGCCAAGTTCACCGAACCTCTCATCGCCACCACAGAGAGAGAGTGGTGAAGCATGCTTGGTAGGCGGTGGCGGCTCTCCTGGAGATGAGGACGGGGAGGTGGTCAATGGTGTTCAACAACGATGGCCAGTGGTAGGTAGAAGAAGCTGGGTTTAGGACTTGTGGTGGGCTTGAAGATCTGGATCTGGATAGTGGCGTTTATGTTAGGTGGATCAAGAGTTAGGGTGGCGGTTATGAAGGAGGGGGAAATCTGGTTTTTCTCCATTGAGATTCATCTAGTTGAGATGGGGAGATGCGATTACGGAATGATGAAAAAAAGTAAGAAAGAACAAACCATCTTTCTTTCATAGAATGGTAAGCAGCAACAACATCTTCGATGCCACTAGTAACCAACCATCCCATGGTGGCCCTGCCTCTAGATGAGCATTGTCAGAATTTCAAAGAAGGAATATGATATCGTACCAGATTCTATCATACCCAAGTCAAACTATATAATTACCAAATCTAAGGGTTACTGAATGTAAAACCTTAATATGCAGTAGGCTTTCTAGACAATTTCCGATGTGCACGCCGCGAAAGTCCAATGGTTAATTGGATGTGGACAGTACATGGACGCACGGTGTGGGAATAGACCTCTGCGCACCCAATAATTAATGAGTCTATGTTTCGTTGTTCTTTGTTTTAATTAGAGATTATCATGAAGTCATGCCTTTCTTTGCTAAACGTTTCAGTAACCTGTGACCTTGATTAAAACAGAAACAAGGAGTTGGTCAACCCAAAATGGTTGGACAACCGCCTAAAATTTAAGTGTAGATCAGGATCTTCCCATCTGTCGTGCTGACTCCGGGCATTACAAAGAGAAAATAATATGAGAGACCGTCCCTCGTCTTGCAGACTGACTTAGATGGAAGGGGCAGCGCATCGTGCTTTTTTAGTTAGGTTCTCCCTTTCTTGCATGTGTAAAGATTGAGCTGACAATTTTTTGCTCACTGGGAAGTAACATGGGAAGAATAAAAAAGGCCCAAAAAAGTCAAACATGTGCGCGCTGGCTTATCGTTGACACTTCTCGTCTAGACAATTGGCAAAATTATCAAAACAGTTCTAAATCTATCATAATTTTTCCAGTTCAATCCTAAATATTTTTTTTATCAATCCAATCCTAAATATTTTATATTTGTATTGATTCAGTCCACCCGATCAATTTTGACCGGTCGGTACCGACGTGGATACCGATCGCTAATGTGTCATTTTTTAAATTTTTTTAAAATTTTTTCTTTGTCTTTTCTTCTTCTACGATTGACCAGAGGCTAGGGCTGGCAAAGTAGACCTCACCAACCATTGGGGAGGCTAGCCCTCGGTGGCACTGGCAAGGGTGAGCCTTGGCCACCCTTGGTGAGGACTTGCCGTCACACGCGAGGGTTGTTTGGTGACTCGACCTTGCCTAGTTACCCTCGGTTGTGATGGCGACTCTGTGCTAGGGGTGGCCAAGGCTTGCGGACACCAAAGCTTGCCCTTGCTCGGGCTAGATCTAGGCTAGGCAAGCCTCAGCCAACGTCGTTTGCCCTTGCTTGCAACGGAGAGTTCTTGCTAGGGATGGCCAAGGCTTGTGGATGACGAGGCTTGCCCTCACCCTTGCCAAATCTGGGCCAATGCCATTCGCCCTTGCCTACAATGTTGAGTCCTTGCCACAGGTGGCCAAGGCTCGCCCTCGCCAATGCCGGCGAGGACGAGCTTCCCAATGGTCGGCGAGGTCAACTTCATCGACATTACCCTTGGATTGATCATCGGACCGGTCATAGGAAGATGAAAAGAGGAAAAAGGGAAAAAAAAATGAATATATATAATTGACACGTCAGTGTCGGCTTGATGGTCGATGTCGGTCAACGTTTATGTTAGTGCCGGCCTGTCAAAATTGATCGGATGGACGGAATCGGCATGGATACAAAATGTATAGGACTGAATTGAAAAAATTACTATAAATTTAAAACTGTTTTGGTAATTTTTCCCGATGAGGTCCCATCACTTGTTATCTAGTTGAATTTTTGTGGAATAAGAAAGATTTTCTAGGAGATTGGGGTGCTCAAAGAAGGGAGGGGAAGGAAAATCAACCTTAACGTATGGTTGATCTAAAGTTAATTCGATGAGATAAAATGATATCACTACTTCTCGTATGGTTGATTTAATAGCATGAAATGGAGGTGACGTAAATGTCAAACTTGGGGAGAAAAAGTGTCTTATTACCTTAATTTTTATTTACCATTAAAAAGAATTAAGAAATTACGTCAAATAACATATATTGTTAAGGGAAGCTTGTCTAGGTTGATTTCTTACTGTCAACTAACGTACGAATTTCCATTAAAGGAAGATAGGTGACCCACTGAACTTTGTCAAAAATCTTGCCTTTAAAATATTATTGGTCAACGGTCAACGTTTCACATGCCATGCTAGTCTCGACCTCCCGACAGATCTCACATTAATTGCTGAGAAATGGTATCCCCTTTTCTCATTATTATTATCGTGGTCCGCTCCTGAGCATGTGTTCGCTTCCATTTAAAAAAAATCCCTTCAATAGATGCGAACCAAAATAAATATTTTGAACTTTAAAAACTTTGCATAAAGCAGATTCAACTGCCATATGTTCTGAAAGATCTTAGGCATTCCACATTTAAATAAAAGTCAAGTTGGAGAGTTATGACAAAGAAGAGACAAGCACAGGAAAGTCACCCCGAATTAACCAAAAGTTCTTACATGCATGCGAGCGCATGTAAGCCTAAGATATATTAGCTATTAGATTTAGTGGGTGCCACTCGAGGTCGACATGATCGGTGTCTTATACTGTGTTAGGTCTGCATGCACCAAATGAAGGTAAGATTAGCTTACCAAACGCAGAGTACTTATCCGTTTTCTAAGCTTGAACTTTAGGCTAGATGATTTATTTATGTTCACCGCATTTATTCTGTTTGATATTCTTACATGTTTTTACTCTCTATCTATCCCGTCAAGTCAGTCGGGTCCATATCTTGCATTTCATGTTGCGAGTTGACTTATACACGAGGCAAATATTAAGAAATATGCTCGTCTATTTCTTGATAAACGAAAATTTTGAGATAAACAATTCATCTAGATACACTGCCAAGTAAAAGCGGGGAAACGAGTGAGAGTCTCATGGTTAGCTGCCCTACTCAAAGGCTGCTTTATGTTTTCTTTAATCCAAGCACTACTCTCTAGATTTGAAGAAGTCAAAGACTTCATCCTCAAGATACAAGAAAACTGATTTATCAATATGGCTTGTCACATAATCACCTAAATTCCTACATCAAGTAAATCTCTAGCACTTCTGATATCAAGAAGCTGATGCAACTTGCTAGTTGCTACATCGTTCTTTTCGCACTTCTTTATTGTTTGACCCGCAAAATTTTGATCTTCCAATGGTCTGAGAAGTACCTCTACGGACGAGTTAAGCCCCGACCCTATCTGCACTTGAAGAAGATATATTATAAGGACAGTACGTGAAAAATGAAGACAGTTTTCATTATGAGCGCACCTACATCTAGTGGAAATAAACCAATCTTAACGTTTTTTTTAATATTTGATTAAATTAAGACATGTAGCCAGAAGTTGCGTCGAGCTGCGGCTGCGCAAGTTGCACCAACCCAAGACTCCACGTCGGACTTGTGATGTCTGGAATCTGAATCCATTCATTTACTTTCGGTGGTTGGAGGGACGCACGGCTTGCTTTTGCAATAAACTAGCAAATACTAAACAATACCCTCGACCTTCTCGATCTTCTCGAGCGCAAAAGATTTATCTGTCTGGTATTCCCCAGTCCATGCCTCAGATTAGCACTCCAAAAAACGATTGTTCTGTCGATTGAAAAAGGGAAACTTTCGCGTTCATACGATAATATTTAATAAGTGAGTGGCATTTCGGCTGTGCCCGTGAATGGCCCCATGCAGAAGTCCCTCAATCTCGATCCGCTCTCCGGCTTCTCAAACCTCCGCAGCAACGTCGATTCGATCATGAAGATCGGACCGTCTCTTTTCGACGCGATCGCTCGGCTCGCGATCCTTGCGACGCTCTGCTTTCTCCGAGCCAGCTCGCAGGAGCTCCTCAGGGGCTTCGAAGCCGCCCCGAAACCTTCCGTCTCTGCTTTCCAGCCCTTACTCACCGACCCCACCGGCAACTTCTCGCTGAGCTTCCTCCGGGTCAACGGCACGAGGCTCGCCCTCGCCGTCGTCCATGTGCCGTCCTCGCAGCCCCTCTGGGTCGCCGACCGGCCCCGGACGGCCCGGTGGTCCGACCGCAGCACCCGGCTCTCCTTCAACGGCAGCCTCGTCATCTCAGATCCCTCGTCGGGGGTGTTCTGGTCGACGGGCACCGACGGCGACCGGGTCGTGCTCCTGAACAGCTCGAATCTTCAGGTCCAGAAGCAGAGTGACGGCGGCGGCGGGACCCCTGTCGTTGTATGGCAGAGCTTCGACTTTCCGGCGGACACCCTCGTGGAGAACCAGAACTTCACGGCCGCCATGTCGCTGACGTCGTCGAACGGGCTCTACTCGATGCGCATGGGGAGCGACTTCTTCGCCCTCTACGCGAAGTTCGGCGGCTATTCGGACCAAATGTATTGGGAGCACAAGGCGCTGGAGGCGAAGGCGCAGGTGGTCGACGGGGCCGGCGCGGTCTACTCCCGGGTCGACCCGGGCGGGTTCATAGCCATGTACCAGAACGGCAGCGTCCCGGTCGACGTCGAGGCCTTCAACAGCTTCCAGAAGTCGATCGACTCCTTCCTCCTGCTCCGGCTGGAATCGGACGGGAACCTCAAGGGCTACTACTGGACCGGGTCGACCTGGGCCACGAACTACCGTGCCATCTCGGGCTTCTGCGAGCTGCCGAGCCCGTGCGGCCCGTACAGCCTGTGCTCGGCGGACGGAACCTGCTCGTGCCTGGACAACCGGACCGAGGCACGTCCCGCTTCGTGCTCCTCCGCGCCGGGTTCCGGCGACTTCTGCGGAGGAGGAGCAGGGTCGGGAAGCGGCGGTTTCTCGGTGCTGCGGCGTGACGGTGTGGAGCTGCCGTACAAGGAGCTGATGGGGTACGCGTCGGTGCCGTCCCTAGACGACTGCGAGCGCGCGTGCGAGAGCAACTGCAGCTGCTGGGGTGCCGTGTACAGCAACGCCACGCGGTTCTGCTACACGATAGATTACCCGATCCAGACGCTGCTCGAGGTCGCGGACGAGACCAAGATCGGGTACTTCAAGGTGAAGCCCGCGCCGGCCGGGAAGGGCAAGGGCTACGAGGTCGGGTTCGGGGTCGGGGTCCTGATGTGGGTCCTGCTTGGGGTCGCGGCGGTGGCCGTGGTCGGGCTGGTGGGTTATCGGGTGTGGAGGAGGAGGAGGAGGGGAGGGTTGAAGGGGCATCTGGCGGGCGAAGACGGGCTGGCCGCCGGCCCGTACAAGGATCTCGGGTCGGCGAGCTTCCGGTCGATCGAGCTGAGCAGTAGATGATCCGATCGACACCGCACGAAAAGCGGACAACGGTCTAGGCAAAATCATTGATGTTTGGTCATTGGGACCGGTCGAAAAAGTCGTGGACAGTCGATGCAAACTACTTGAGTTTTTTTTGGTTAATTTCTACTTTTTAGAACCAAATGGGGACGTCGTGTAGGTCTTTAGGATTGATTCAATTGACTAAGATGGGACAATACAATAGTGCAAGTTGAGACAAGAGTGCGAGACAATAGAGGAACAGTTCGAGGAGGTGTGACGCAAGACATGACGATATTTGGTTGGATTTGGTCGGCGGCGGATAGCGGGGGGGTTTGACCGACTGCAAGTGGAAAACGAGTGGCATAACGATGCCACGTGGAAGCGAAGATAACTTGGAGATTTGATTTTCTCTTTTCATTTTCTTTTTTTGGGGACATGGTGGGTGGGTGGGACTGATGTGGGCGCAGAAGTTGGGCGGCGTGCCGGATCGGAGAGATCGATGCCAGCACACGTGCGCCGCGTGAGAGGCGGAGCCACCGCCGACCTCAGTCGTTGCTGTTCTTTGACATGTTCGAGACCTCTCCAAGGGAAGAAAAAAAGGGCAAATGTCAAAGATAGTAATGGCGTTTGCGAACTTACCCCGACTTCTTGGGAAAATCTTAGTTCCTTGTGAAGTAAATATTTTTTTGTCGTTGACTTTAATGAATTCGCGTTTGTGAATTATGACGGTGAAACCACATAGGAGGTCAATGGAGGTCCTGCGTTCATGTATCCACAGCTTCTTCTATTGATTGAGAGTAAAGTCTATAATATCCGGAGCTTTAGCATGTGATGGGAACCTTTCAACTTGATTTGTACGAATTTCATAAGACAAGCGACCTCTGAGTTTGATTGTGCCCAGCATCAAGCTCATTCACTAGATTGGGATGTGTTATTTTGTCTCATGTGAGATTCGTCGTATTCATTTGAACCCAATTTCCAAATACATAAGTACTCTCTCTTGGGAAGGGGTTGCAAATGAAAATATGATGTTTTGTCTAGTTTACAATTCTCAGTTAGGGAATTGAACTATATTAAAATGTTCAATATTAGCTTTTCAACAATGGAAGGGTTTTTAGTGACAAAACTCATTACTAAGAAGGAAAACAACGGATTTTTAGTGACAGGACTAATTCAACACGAGCAAGGAAAACAACAAATTCTCCCTCCTCGACATCTTTATTTCTATGGAACCTTTAAATCAGATGAAATGAAAAAACGAAGGATAATTGTTCACTATGCTTCAAACGAGAACACCAAATTCTCCCTACTTTGTACTAGCGAGAATCGTGTATTTTGACCCGATGCTAAGTAAATGAGAACGTCTACGAAAGATGAGCAATTGAAGCGAAAATTATTTTGTTAAAGTGAATGATACAAAGAAGTTCTATTTGTTTAATGAAAAATGAATGATTTAAAAATATTTTATAAAAAAATCGCTTGTATTACATGAAATAATTAGTTAATGAAAAAAATTTTCTTTATCGACAATAATTTTTGTATAAACATTTTCGTTGACGATGCAAAATTTTTTCATTAATTCATTTTTATAAGTAATGCAAGTGATCATTTTTATGAAAACAATTTTCAAATCATTCATTTTTTACTAAATAAACGCACCCATTACAAGTTCAATTATATATCACATTCACATAAACCAAATCCGCGCATAAAATTTTCTCCATCTGACATTGTGTCTCCTTAGATTGGTGCTCGCTTCAACAAATTCCACTAAAAATAAATGAGATGATGCCATTGGACACATTGAAATAGTTTAGGATCTAGTTGAATCGATTTGAAATTTCAATCATAACATGTTGCACATCAAACTAAATTCCACAAACATAATTAAATTAATTGAAAATTCAATGATGGCGTCAATTAATCCGAGTAGGAAGTGGAATTGAGAGAAAGGCTTGCAATTGGAAAAAAAGGGGAGGAAAATTGTTTGTTTCATGAAAAATGAAAATGATTGGATAAAAAAATATTTTCATTATTCACAAAAATATTTAGATATAAATTGTTGTTGGTAATGAAAATTTTTTTTATCTACTAATTATTTCAAGTGACATAAGAGATTATTTTTAGGAATTTTTTTCACATTATTTATTTTTCACAAAATAAACGGGACATATATAGTAAGAAAGGGAAGTAAATTTGGACAGAACAATTTCACTCAAGAAGGGAAAGTTTTATGTCAATGAATCCATAGAGGGTTCACTTGTCAGACTTTTCTCTCTTCTTCTTATCCCTTGTCTCTCTCTTCTTGCACTGCTTTGTTAGTTCTTTTTGCAAGCCATGGACGACCTCTCTCCTCTATAACCCCCCCTCTCCTTCCTTTGGCCCTCTCCCTCACTTGCATGAGGTGCGACAACGTCATTTAGAGTTTGTTTGGTAACGCTTATGTTTCGGAGAATAATTTCTTTTTAGAAATAGTTTTTTTCTATCTCTATATCCAGGAACAATTTCTTAATAAAAGAATGCGTTTGATGACTACATAAAATTTCTATTCTTGGAATGAAAAAAGAATAGAAATGCGTTTAGTATGATTCACAATATATGATTTCTTTTAATTTTTTTCTTATTTTTCTTTATTACCGCCATCGTCGATCATTGCCGCCCCCGCCGTTGCCGACCGAGGCCGGCCCCGATCCGATTGGCGCAACGGTTGGTGGCGGTGGGTGGTGGTAGTGGGCGGCGGTCCATTGTCAGCGGTCATTAGTGGCTGGCGGCGGTCGTCGGCGGGCAGCGGTGACGGTTGTCGGCATTGGTCGGTCGGTCAACCAGCCGGTGAGCGACGGTGTCAACCGTCATCGGCGGTGGGTGTGGCAGCCGGCGGCGACAACGGCGGCGGCCGGCGGTGGTGACGGTGGCTAGCGGTGGCCTCAATGGTCATCGGTGGTGGGGTGTGGCGGGCGGCAGTAGCTGCGATGGTGGCTGGCTGACGGTCGATTGGTGGGCGGCCGGATAGCAGGGACAACGGCGAAGGGAAGGGGCAGCAAGGAAGAAGAGAAGAAAGAAAAGAAAAGAAAAGAAAAAATAACTTATTTTAAAAAATTGTTCTTGGGAACAAGAAGTTACTTTTTTTTTTTAATTTTTAATTTCTTGTTTCTGTTCCAAATCTATTCCTCAGCCGCTTTTCTATTCCGCAGAATATAAAAATCAATTGATGTTATCAAACGGATTTTTGTTCTTCTTTTGTTATGAGGAATAAAAGAACAAAATTTGGGAGGAATAGAAACGTTACTAAACAAATAGGCCTTACTTGCCTTGTCCCTCACCTGAGCTCAACCTTTGCGCCTCCCCCATCGTTGATGGCTCCATGATTGAAATTGTTCGTTGGCTAGCAGCCCTTGGGTCCAAGAACAAGCCCAAGTCCCCCTTTCTTCTCGTCATCTCTCGTGATCTTGAGCCCTTGCATCCTCAAGATCCTTTGCACTCTGAGTTTTTGCCTCCCTCCACAGCTTTAGAATCTGACACGGGCTCGCTAGATTTGGCGCAGGTGATCGTCACCCCTGGCTATGAGAGTTGACCCTTGGCTGAATTCTCTCGTCGGATTGGTGAGGGAAACCTTAGATTGTGGCCGGTCGTCAGCCATGGTTGAGTATCAATTATAGGCCAAAGGGAAAGAAAGTAAAGAAATTAAAAAAAGAGGGAGCAACGGTGAAGAAAAATAAGAGAAACAAAGATGCGAGTCTGCGAGAGGAGAGAGACAAAAGGAGAATGATTTGACAATGGGCTCATGAGGGACGTGTGTCGCGATGAGTGGATCAATGATTTGTTGAGTTGGCACATTTTATGTATCCTATATTTTCTTGTATTTATAGAGCTACTTGCACCTAACCCCTGATTTTAGTAAATTATAATTTGCTAGATAAATCAGAAATGAGAAGGACATCCTAAAAAAATTTGGAAATTAATAAACATACAGAATTTCAAATTAAACATTGTTATCCATTCTCTGTCACATACGCCATGGATCACGACCATTTGGAGGCTCTAGTAAATGTACATGGACTGATATCTTATCAGATATCCCTTAATATAACATCTAGAACGAACTTGCTAGTATTTATATCTCTATCCAGCCTGACAAAAGCGAAAGCTACGTTTATCAGTCTTGAAACCCTCATAAAGAGCCATTGACTTTGGCTTGTTCAATCTGCTCAGTGAGTAGCAAAGTCCAATAGTAAAAAATTTACATCGATTTAAGTAGAAGCAACTGTTGTTGCAGCTTTGGATGATGCAACTTCTTGGTTGGTGGTTATTAGGTTTCCATGATTTTGAAAATGGTTTCTCGAGTTGGGAAATAACATATCACCATACAGGAGTTTGCCTATTTGGATCCCTCGCTCGGGCCATGCCTATGCCTTGCCAGGTGCACACGGTTGATCAACAATGATCATGGAGTTCACCTATTTAAGGCGGACTTCCTCGTCCAAACAGATTAACATTATTTCGCTCATTATATCGATCTCATAAATAAAATTTAATATTCTTAACATTTTGTTAGCTAAAGAGAGAAGTAATGTTGAGCGTCCCAACCATTTAATCACACCTACATTATAAGAAGAGTTTCAATTGTCAAAACATGGATTCGGCATTCCAAGATCAAATCGTCAAATACCCTTATTTGCTTATTTAGTAAGTGCTCCAGCGACACTCCTCAGCGAAATTCTTTGCAAAACATTGGAAGGGCACGCATGCGAGTTTCGACTCCTCTTTAATATAGAATTTCTCTGTTGCTCATGTTAAGTGCATCCAAGGGAAAGTCTTGCCTTCAGCAAGTAAAAATGCACTTTCCCTTTGTCAATTGCAAGTAGAGTGGACTTTGAGATTGAAACGGCGAATTCCCAAGAGTTTCAGCTGTTCTTTTCTGGACAATATAACAAAGCAACAGGTTGTTTTTCTTAACAAACAAAAAAAAGCTAGATGGCCTTTCCAAGTGATAATAGCAAAGAAATTCATTAGCATAATCCAGATTTGCAAAAGTGTCAAATTGATTGCTTTCATGGTTGCAGTAAATTTCATACAAAATATAGAAAAACTTTATCGATAAAATATATCCGCTACATAATAAAATCAAGCGACGTTTGCTTATTTTCAGCTATGTATGTGAAACATTGAGACCTCAAACACATTGAAGAGAACTTCTTTACTGAATATATCATCCTAGTATAGTACTAATTGACATACGATGGCTGTGACTCGTTTTTTGAACTCCTAGAAAACGGTGATTATTCGTATTCTTTCGTTGCAGCCTAGCCATCATCAGCAGAAAGGGAGAAGACTCCTCAAAACCGTGGACTTCTATTGTTCTTGAGAGCCCAAAACTCAAAAAAGGGGCTCAGGACCATTTCCATTTCATTGCATGGGCCTGTAAACCCTAATGCCATCTACTTCAGCTATAAAAACTCACATCGATCATGCTCGTCTCAAGCTGGCGATCATCTTTGAGAGAAGTCATTGAAACCCTGGATTTCCATGAGGTAACGAGACTTAGACCGAGCATGTTCCTAATTCGCGACTGCTTTCTCAGTTTCTCTGTGTTCATAGTCTTGTTCCTTTGGTAGGTCCCTTGCGCTCGTGCTAGCTACTATTTCGTTGTCCTCGTCGTGTAGTCACTTTGGCTTGACTTTTCTGCTCTATGCTGTATGATTTTGGCTTTTCAGTCTCCATGGTGGATAGTTTTTTGAGCGTAAGGAAAGAGCAAAAGAGAGAGGGGAAGAAATGGTTGTCGTCGCAACATAGTATCTGGTTGCTCCGTCTAGGCGTCAATTTGGGTACTGTGATGTTTGATGAGAGCTCAGTAAGGATCTTCGAGATGGAGTGGATGAGATGAAAGCCAAGAGTGGGGCGTTCCGTTGGTGAGGCCGAGTTGATGTTAAGAAATGGTCGGGTAGAGTGGGGGCGCATCACCATGGATGCAGAAAACCCACTGCAATTCGAGGGAAGTGGTAAGGATCTTTGCTCGCTCCGGTGGTTTCTGAACCCCATGGCCCGATTCTTGATTGGTATGGATTGGAGGAAGATGATTTGGGTCTTTATGGGGCTTTCTGTGGAAAGCTGGAAGAGTTGCTTCCAGAAGTTTTACCAGTGTACTCCATATGGGATGGTCATTGACATCACTTTCGCTGCAAGATCAGATGCTTTGGAGTCAAGGACTGCAATCAACAGTGTCATTGTGATGGGAGTGTATCGACAGCTCCTGGATGATGTGGAAAGGCTACTTAAGGAAGAGAAGCTGTTCGATGTTTTTGTTGAGGTGACTTTATTACTTCACAGATGTGCTGTTCTTAAAGGGACTTGTGGAGGATTTGCTTATGCATTGAGCTTGAAGCTGATTAATGATGAAACTGCACTTGGAACTGTGGATCTTCTTCAGAAGAAGTTTGAATTTGAGTCGATGAGGAAAATGCTCATCATGTATCAGCATCTAGTAAGGGAAGAGAAGTCGTTTGATGTGAAAGAGAAGTCGTTTGATGTTCAATATGGATGTCAAGGCAACTTTACCACATCACAGACATGCGGGATGTATAGAATTCATGGAGAATTCTTTTATGTATTGGATTTGAAGTTGACTAATGAGGAAACTGCACTTGGAATTGCGGATCTTCTTCGAAGAGCTTAGAAGATGATTCCGAAGTGAAAATTGTCATCATTTAAATGACATAGGAAGATCCTATAAATAAAGGACGAGGATGCAAGTTGTTGTTGACATGTAGAGATAGATAAATTACTCGTCCTTAGGCTTGAAGTTGGTTAACGTATTCGGATTTACGGATCTTCTACGTAAGAGGTTAGAGAGTGATCATAAAAAGAAAACTCTCATTATTTTTTTTATAATTTGTACATTAAAGTACCACTAAAATCCCTTATGGAGATGATAAAAAAGCAATAGGTTGAAGTTATAGCGATATGGCGAAATCTAGATGTTTTGTGTATTGATGTGGACTCTTGGACCAACAGTTCATACTCCATGTGTTGAAGGATATTAGCAATGATTATGAGTTGAAACACATTGCTCAAGAATTGTGCAAGCATGCTTTTGGCTGCATAAACATTGAAGCATGGGAGTCCAGTTGCTCAGAGGATAGATGTAAACTCAATAGTAGTACTGAGCTAGAAGGATTTGGAAGATGGGAATGCCAAAATATTGTTCTTAAGCATTGGCCTTCCTGGTGGAACAACCTCAATCAAGATCCTATTATCCATTGCATGGCTTTGGACCATTTAAAGATTTCAATAATAGCAACAGCATAGAGGGCGCTAGGTATAAGCCAACTGAAGATCTAAACACCTTGCTGGCCTCTTCTTTGTTGCCTGGATAATGATGACAGGTGAAAAGGAATGATCATGGGGGTAAAGAGTCGCCAAACGATGAAGCTCAAAGAAATGCACTGGGATACTTCCTCTTCTGTACAGAAGTTACTTATGTCTGGCTTTTTCAGGTTTCCTTGTTGTGTTTGTGAGTCTTTGGCATTGTTTGAGCTTCCCAAACCGAAAGGGATGTGGAAACTATTGATTTGCATTAGATTTTACAATGTGCAATTGCCGTTGCAAATTTTGGGTTTGCCATTGCCTTGACTTCATTTTTCAAGTGAAAGGCATGAAAAGGCAGGGTATTCCTGAGTAAACAATGCATAGCTCAGATAGTGTCATGCTTACATTTTCTTTCTTTCTGGTTTTTTGGCAATTTTTCAGTTTGATCAGATACCTTAGAGAGCATTTGAACTCTTCCTTGCTGAATTAGATCATCAGATTCTGTTGTTTTGTACTCAAGATCATTGAAAGCCGATGCACACATAGCCCTTATAAACATGAGGGCATATGAGCACAATCCTGGTGTGAGGAATATTCTGCAGATTTGCCATTTGAACATTCATCTGAATGCCTGATAACGTGAACCTAACCATGTCGCTGAGTACTTTCTCATTTCGAGATCTCGCGCACAGCTGCGAGACTCGGACACGCTAGTACGAGCGACCCAATTCAAGTGGGCTTGCCAATGCATGTAAGTCAAGTTCTAAGTTTTTGCAAACTTCGTTTTTCGAACCACTTGGAGAATGTCTGAACGTCCGTCCAACCCATCTAAGTAGACGAGCGGCAAGCTAATCGAGATTTGGAAACCACGAAATCTTCCACGAGGAAACGATTCCTCACGGCCCTTCAATCTCGGCATGGATAATCTACATTTGAACGGACTGAGAAGGTGGATTGGATCTATTACACGAAAGCTGATCCGAATGTCTTGAGAGCTATCTACCTGAGACGGTCTTCCTCATCGTTAGAAAAAAGAAGAAGAAAATAATAAGGAATTTAAGGTACTGAGTACTCTTCTCGGGCTGTCAAGACATCGCTTACCACCCGACGAAATGGACACGCTACTTGTTCGAGACAAATCACATCACAATTTGTTTGCGGTACTCAATAATACGTGCGAATCATTCTAACACCGAGATTGTTGGTGAGCATAATGTGGGAATCATTTCGGAATCAAATTCCGAAAAAGCAGATGGCTTTATATCGACGAATCATTCTCACACAGAGAAAGATGCTAGGGTTCGGGTTCACCCACCCCACACGGTACCATCAAAGCAGGGCATGTCAACGTAATTTGCTGCTCAAGTTGGACTGGGATGAAACTCACTTCATCTTGTTTTTCAATCTTGAGTTTAGGTGTGCGCAGTTTGAGGTTCCATTCATAATTCACTTCCTTATTCAAGGTCACTTGGAACTCAAAATCTATCTGTCAAAATAAGTTCCTTAATTTTTGTAACTTAAAACCTATCCTGTATACTTAGAAATCTTGATCTTACTTTATTACAAGTTCCAGGGTCTATTTAAATTCCACTTGTACTCTCATTGAAGTTTACAGTAATCATCACCTCTAATCACTATTTATTACAATTTATTAATTACGACTCAAATTTGGACATACGAAAATTATGAACTATGGTTATGGATATCGTCAAAATTGGAAGTAATGGTTTCAAATTATACACACATATTTTGGACGCCATAAATTACTACACAATCGTGCGAAAATATAGAATAAGAAAAATAAATAAACTCATTCTAGGTTCCACCTAGAGCCTACCAGTTAACGTAAGTTTCCCAATTTTTAAAATCTAAATCTACTTTGCATATATTAAAACTTGGAACCAGACCGACTCCTATCGGTCCGGTTATGAGATTCCCATTCTACTTGGAATCATGTTGTCCCAGTTGACAATTAGCCTTCCAGCTGCAGTCTGCGCTATCAACCTCTGTCAACGTGATCTTTGACCGGTCAGTGGGAAGCTAGACGCAGCGGCTAATCGACCGTTGTTGAAGAAGCATATGTTCACGTGACTTCTCCACATATAGATCTGATCTGATCCGATGTGCGTGCTCATGTGTATGCAACCAAGCTGATATTAAGCGGACATCGTCCTGAGCTGCACTGAGAATACTTTAATTAGTGCCGTAACAGTTGGTTGGTAGCTCCTGTCCGACGACCATTACTACAGTTGAAGGTTGGACCGCTAAAAAAAGAAAAAAAGAAAAAAGAGCATTGGCATAAAGGCTTAACCGACATCTCTCCCCCCGCCCAAAAAAAAAAAAAAAAAAAAAAAGAAGAGAATTTCATAAAATAAATTCTTTTTGAGCTTAGACATGGGGATCCGGAATATCCTCCTAGACGCAGCATCTATGTCGAATATTCTAGAGGGGTAAATAGTACATCTATCTTTATTAGATATCAGACTTTCAAAGCTCTTGATTGGACGAGGGGTAGAGTACTTTAATTTATAGTCGCATCCTACTCAAACAGAGTTCTGTTTTGTTTTCAGAATTTTGGATATCGCAAGATAAGTTAGATGATGGAAATAAACCCTTGAATTGCAAGTATGAATGACTTTTTTTTCTAAATCAAATCCTCTATAAAAGTAATTCTCAAATAACCTCTCAAAAAATTATCTCCCAATCTTAGACTCCTCATCGCCAAATCAATGCTAAAATTTTACCTTTCCTAAAATCTTTTTAAAAAAATTCAAGTTTTTGCACAAACTTTATCATTTTTAGAATAATTAAAATCAACAAATAGATTGTTGACAATCCAAAACTGATTTTACATTTTTCTTAGTCCAAAAATTTAGTATCTTATTTGGTTAAAATCATGAAAATAGGCAAGAACTTTTAGATCATGAAATTATAAACCCGTGTCGAGTATGATTATGAAAGCGCCGTAAATTTACCAATTCCCTTCGGATTAAACCAAAACAAAAAGATATTAAAAACAATAAGATATTTTGACTAGCACGTGAAATCACACAAATTTGAAGTGTCCAATTATTTTGCTCTTTACATCGAAGTTTACAAGCACATTGAATTCTTTTTTTTTTTTTTTTTTTTTATGGGGGTCGGACTATAAGACATATTGGATTAATACGTGAAATTATACAAAAAAAAAAAAAAAAAAAAAAGAAAAAAGAAACGTCCGAAATTTGAGTTGCTTTTGCGAGTAGGCACGGAAAGGGGCGTTCGGCCTCGGGACCCGCCAACCAACTTTTTCGCCCCGCCAATCGAAGAAGGGCCGCTGGATTTCTACCCAACCTGGGCACCTAGAAAAATCAGGAGGCGCAACGGATATAGCAGGAAAGGCAGGTGGCACCCACTCAAAACCACCATTGCATATAGCCCAGGGTTGAGCCCACTTTATGTCACTCGCAAATTTTTTTAATTCGAAATGCACCAATTTCACGAAAAATAAATAAATTTATAAATATTTTTTGAAAATGATTGCTCGTATGACTCAATTATAAAAAAAAAAATGAACAAACGAAAGATATTCTAATCGTGTGCAGAAAAAATATTTAGACATACATTATCGTCAATAAAATAACTTTTCGTTGATTAATTGTTTCGAACAATATAATCAATCATTTTCAGCTGGAATATTTTTTAAATTATTTATTTTCGCGAAACACAGAAAACCCTTGATCTACAAAAATGACACGACGGAGTGTTAGGACAAAAAAAAAAAAATCGATAGAGTGTGAGAAAACATGCGGAAAGGATTTTCTTTTGTCTTTTTTTTTTTTTGCTCAAATTTTTCTTTTTATCTTGAGGTTTGGGTGGGGGGGGGTCGTTATAACTTATAACAAACGAACCAATTTTTTTTTTCCTTTTTTTCCAGCAAAAGGAGATAAAAAAAAAAGGAAGAAAAGGAAGAGGAGATGGAAGGAATGATGAGGAAGACAAGACCGGCGTGGAGCGGGCGCTGGTTTGACATCGCCGTCGCTCCTCGGAACTAACGTCGGCACCAGGATTTAGTTCGGCCGGCTGTCTTTCGCCCACCCAATCACGAGCATCCGGTTTTTGAATTAGACTTTACGCGAATTACCGATCATGCCCCTTCGCTGCCGTCGACGGGAAAAAAAAAATATCAGTTAGCCGATTTAAATTTATAATATCCATCACCGAAAAATCCGGATCTTTTTCTAGTCCCTTCACTGCCGTCGAAGGGAAAAAAATATCAATTAACGGATTTAAATTTATAATATCCATTACCGAAAAATCCGAATCTTTTTCTAGTCCCCTTCACTGCCGTCGAAGGGAAAATAAAATATCAATTAGCCGATTTAAATTTATTATATCTATCACCGAAAAATCTGAATCTTTTTCTAGTCCCCTTCACTGCCGTCGAAGGGAAAAAAAAATCAACTAGCCGATTTAAATTTATAATATCCATCACTAGAAATCCGCATCTTTTTCTAGTATTTTATGGGGATTTAGATTGGAAACGAATCGATCTTCCGAGACCATCACGGAACGCGAGTGAAACCAAATGAGGGAGAATCTCCTTCTTTTAGCTCCCATTTTCTCGCTATGCACAAAATATAAAGGATTAATATTCTGAAAAATCCTAAACCCAGTACACTTGTGATAAATTTACCCAAAATTGGTATACATTTGACAAATTTATCTCAAACCGGTACACTTGTGACAAATTTACCCTTCATTAGTTTTCGTTAAATTTTAACTAGTTAAACTATTAAGTTAAATGACACGTGACGGTTCGTTGGTATACCAATTTGGGATTTTACGCTCCGTCTGTCACAGTTTACAATTTTTGTGATTTTTTTGCGGTATTAATCCAATTTAGTAGGGGATATATTTGTTACAAATTTACCAGTTTGGGGTTTTTTGCGGTCAAATAAATTAGTCAGTTTAGGGTTTTTACGGTCAGTCGGGGTAAATTCGTCGCGAGTGTATCAGGTTTGAGGTTTTTCATAGTTAAAAAGTTAGTTTGGGGTAAATTTGTCGTAGGTGAATCGGTTTGAGATTTTTAAGGTATTAACCCAAATATAAAATGGTCTTAAAATCGCTTTGTTTTTTTTTTTTTTTTTATCCCTTTTGTACCAATTTTGGCGACAATATTGATAAGAAAATTCTGCAGGATCACCTTAGTCAGGAGATGTCGTGGGACGGGTCGAAACTCCAAGACCCGACCCGACCCGAAAACGAAGAGGAGGAGGAGAGGGGAAAACAGTAAATTCCGAAGCCAACGGACTGCCGTGCGGGGAACGACGCACGAGCCGCGACAATCTCGAAGCCACCCGCAGTCGCTCCCCCGTTTTTTCGATTTACTCTTTTTTTTTAAATATTATTTATAGAAATTTTCATCGATATATTTTTTTTTCACCCACCACCTCATCACCA
Source organism: Eucalyptus tenuipes (assembly GCA_014182365.1). Classification (NCBI taxonomy): domain Eukaryota; kingdom Viridiplantae; phylum Streptophyta; class Magnoliopsida; order Myrtales; family Myrtaceae; genus Eucalyptus; species Eucalyptus tenuipes. Next base: position 17,775,406 of record CM024537.1, read on the forward strand.
CTTTTCGAATATTATATATAAAAAGGCTTCGGCCCTGGTCTTTCTCTCTCCAACCTCAATCCCTTCGTCAAATCTCTTCTCTCGCTTTCTCCGTCATCTCAAGCCGCCTCCTCCTCTCTCAGTCCCTCAGATCGCCCGAAACTAGCGAAAACCATGTCGTGCTACAAGGGCAAATACCATGGTACTCTCTCTCTCTCTCTCTCTCTCTCTCTCTGTGGTTCCTTTTGGAAGAATATATCGGATTTGATCTCCATGTGGCATGCCGGTTCGGTCGAAAGTCTTTGCTTTTCGTAGCTTGGCTTCTTTCTTGCGAAGTGGGTTCGATCCGTCTCGTCTGCTTGATCTGGGGCTTTCTCGGTTGATCTGCTGATACCCGTTTGAATCTGGAGAGTTTCTCCTCGTTTTTTTTTTTCGTTTGCCGTATGCTGATTTTCTTGCTACTGAATTGGATTCGGTGGTTGATCCTGTTTACCCATGTCGAAGTTCGGCTGGCGAATACATATATCTGTCACATCTGTGTTGAAAAGTGGGTGTCTGGTTTGATCTGCTCTGGTTTGGCCCTTGCTTATCTGTATCCCTGGCTGAGCAGTTAGTTTGCGAGGACTCTTACTGGTAGGTGTGGATTTGATGGTGTGGATTCGAGTTCTACGTCACTGTAATTTGGAGGAGGACGTCGTAGATCTAGCCAATCCTAACAATTTGATTGTATCTGTTTTTTCTTTTGCGCAAAGGGTTTTCGTTGACTGCTGATGAATCGTGATGCCGTTCTTCCTAGATGATAAAATGATTCGACCCTTTTTTTTTTTTTTTTTTATCGATTTGACTTTGTTTCATTGGCGATGGACGGCTTCTTTGCGGGACTTTTTAGTTGGATCCTTTTCCGCATAATTATTCTTGCCATGTATCCATTTTAGAGACGGTGGTGATGGAAAGGGGTATAATAGTTCTAACGCCTGATGAATTTTTGGGGTTTATGTAGATGAGCTCATTGCCAATGCTGCCTACATCGGTACCCCTGGGAAGGGTATTCTAGCTGCTGATGAATCGACTGGCACCATTGGCAAGCGGTTGGCCAGCATCAATGTTGAAAATGTCGAGACCAACAGGCGCATCCTCCGCGAACTCCTCTTTACCGCTCCTGGAGCTCTCCCGTGCCTTAGTGGCGTGATTCTGTTTGAGGAAACTCTCTACCAGAAGACCGCCAATGGTCAGTGTTCTCAATATTAGCTAATTTAACTAAGTATGTTACCCTCGATCCATTTATCAATTCAAAATTCAGTTGTCTCGAAATGAGTAGATGAGAAGCTCATCATGATGTTTTGGCATGCGAGTCATCTGCAGGCACGTGTTAATGTTGAGTCTGGGTTATTTCCTCATTCACTGAATGATTGTATTTATGCAGGTAAGCCCTTTGTTGATGTCCTGAAGGAAGGTGGAGTCCTTCCTGGCATTAAGGTTGACAAGGGCACAGTCGAGCTCGCTGGCACAAATGGTGAGACCACCACTCAGGGTCTTGATGGCCTTGCTCAGCGATGCCAACAATACTACACAGCAGGTGCTCGCTTTGCCAAATGGCGTGCTGTGCTCAAGATTAGCCCAACCGAGCCATCTCAGCTTGCTATCAATGAGAACGCAAATGGATTGGCAAGGTACGCCATTATCTGCCAGGAGAACGGTCTGGTCCCCATTGTGGAGCCCGAGATCTTGGTTGATGGTCCCCACAGCATTGACAAGTGTGCCGACGTGACTGAGCGTGTTCTCGCCGCTTGCTACAAGGCCCTAAATGACCACCATGTGCTCCTCGAGGGAACCTTGTTGAAGCCCAACATGGTCACCCCCGGATCAGATGCCCCCAAGGTTGCTCCGGAGGTCATTGCTGAGTACACCGTCCGTGCCCTGCAGCGAACAGTGCCTCCTGCTGTTCCGGCCATTGTCTTCTTGTCCGGTGGGCAGAGCGAGGAGGAGGCTACTCTGAACCTCAATGCCATGAACAAGCTCAAGGGTAAGAAGCCATGGAGCCTCTCCTTCTCCTTTGGTCGGGCCCTACAGCAGAGCACCTTGAAGGCCTGGGCTGGAAAGGAAGAGAACATTCCCAAGGCACAGGCTGCACTTCTCAGAAGATGCAAGGCCAACTCGGACGCAACTCTTGGAACATACAAGGGTGATGCTCAACTTGGCGAGGGCGCTTCCGAGTCTCTCCATGTTAAGGACTACAAGTACTGAGTGGCGGATCTAGGCTTTGCTGCGATACTAGTACTTGTGCGTCGTTTGTTTTGAGGATTACTGACCGTGCAAAATAAGGTTTGAGTTTTTGGCAACGGGAGTTTAAAAATGGTTTTTCATTGATGATTTTTAGAACTCTTGGCACTTTTCTTCTGGCTTGCTTTATAATTATGGATGCTTTTGAGAAAGAATACACCTTGTGCGTTGTTGAGAGACCATGCTTGGAGTGGTTGATGTACTCTTTAGATATGCGATGCTCATTCATTCATGTAATGTATCGTGAGCGCATGCCATCAACATCAGGTGTGGCTGGAAGAACATCAGCTCCACTAATCTTCCTGGTCCCAGTAGAATGGACATGATGTTTGAGTCTCTTCATGGCCTAGTCCTTGTTGCATAATTAAGGACAAAGTATTTATTTAGATTCAGCATCAGTTGTTGGAGATGGATCTACATAAGATCATAGGATGCTAGAAATGTTAGCGTGCGCATCTTCATTACACCAAGGCTATTGAAATGCTAAAACTAGATAGAGTGCAATTAAACCAAGGTCGTACCCCTTGGTAGCCAAAATAGGGTGCGCTAATAGTGAGAATTTAACTCACAGAATTGGGCCAGACGAAAGAGGGGAAGCAATAGCATGAGCCAGAACTCATCTCTGCAGTACTCGTCTTATTATCCTATCGTCTTCCTCAAACTCCAAGTCAGAATTTTCTAGCATCGATAAAATTGAGTTTGTTTGTCCTAAAAAATTTGTTTTGCTGACCCCATCCCGTCTCCGGAAGCTCTGTTGTCAAAAGTGTCCATTTTCTGGGATTCAACTTGGAGAAGCATTAACAAGAGAAGTTGCTAGGAGATAAGACCTTTCTTTCAGACGTGTAGTTGTAGTATTGTCTGTGTTTGACTTGAATTTCCATTTGTAGTTCGCCTAAAAATTGGTGATGTGTAGTGTGTGGTACGAGTTTCTCACAAACTATGTATTGGTCTATTGTTTTTATCGTGTAATTGTATTTTACTTTTCTTTTCTTCTTGTACCTTTAATTTGTCTAAATGTTTCGACGAAATACCTTTCGAACTATGGATCAATGAATTGATCAACAAAAGATGTGAAGGGCCATTTGTTGATTCTTCAGTAGAAAATGCAAACTGATAGGAAAATTTTTGTACAAACTGATACGAAAATTAAATGTCCTAAGATCAAAGAAAATCGTGGCTTTGTCAAGCCATGTAAAAAGGGTGTACTAAAATGTAAAAATAAATTGGAAGCAAGACTGACCAACTGGTCCTTTGCACAAATTACAATTCCAATATATATAGATACTAACAATAACGAAAAAAAAATCAAGCTTATCTTACGTGATTCCTAAAATGTAGCAATTTATATTTACAAATTATTAGATGACTGGATTACTCAATATTTATTTTACCTGGACTCTTTCATGCAGGCATAATCAATTACTTTCAAAGCTCCTCATTGCATCGCTCGATGGTTGCCATAACCCATGTTTATTGGCCCCTAGATCCATAATACCACAATCTGATGATTATGGTGACTTATCTTTTCATGGCTGCATATGTCCCTTTATCGATCAGGTGCTCGTGTTTTGAAACTTAGTTTTTCATTCATATTTCCGTCGGCTAAAACAAATCATCTTGTTGACTGGTTGTACTTATCGAATAAGTGTTGGATGCAAATTACGCAATCTCAAGATTTCCATAACTAGAACAAGAACATGCATAATTGGGTAGAAAGATTAACGCACATGTTTTGGGATTAATCGTTCTTGTAGCGGAAGCGAAAAACTGATGTTCCACGCGCAAGTTCTTCTCCTCTATTGCCATTCGTATCACTTGCTCAATGAGGTGGCCCCCTCACCTTTAGCGTTAGGTAAACGCTCCTTATGTTAGGATACATGTGAGAATTAGGGTTAGAGGAGAGACTTGAGCACTATTTATAGAGTTTCCAGCTAGGCTCCCTTATTACGGGTTAGGCTCAACTCGGTCCACACTAGCCAGCCTCATATTAGACTAATTAAGAAATCTTATATCTCACTTTAGACCAACCCCGTTATACGGTAACCGTAAAACGGTAAATTACAATATCAATTAACGTGGTCCACATTAGAAAAACTCTTACAATAAGAGCCTTCAACACTTGGTAAAGTTTGCTTTTGTTGCATCTTGTTTTGCGTCTTTAACTTGGGTTGACACTCAAAGATGAGTATTTTTCTCTTTTGTGTCAATAGTTACGTAGATTCAATATAGTGAGAAAATACACAACCATCGCAACCATTATAGAGGAGTGTGGTGAAGATTCATACTCACAGGAAGACATCTTCTCTCATATTAGATCAATAATGGCTTCCTTTGATTAGCGTACACTATATTTATTAATTTGATCTCATATTCATGTGATTGAAAGATCCTATTATTATAGCATTGGTTTATTCAATGCATGAATATGGTTATAATGTTCATTATGATTTTTTGATTTTTTTTTATGATTGATTTGTGGTATTTCGTTGATGATGGAATAAATATATGATGATAATCAATTTTTCGAATATCTTATGGCATAAATAGTGAAAATTGGGCTTACAGAATTGGGCTAGACGAAAGAGGGGAAGCAATAGCATAAGCCATAATTCATCTTTGCAGCACTCGTCTTATTATTCTACCGTCTTCCTCAATTTAATCAAGTTAAAAGACTTTGTTAGAGAATAGAGAGAGAAAGTGTCACCGGGGAAGTGCACAGGTGTTGCCCCCTTAAAACCCCGTGTCAGAATTTTCCAGCATTGATAAAATTGAGTTTGTTTGTCCTAAAAATTTCGTTTTGCTGACCCATCCCGTCCCCGGAAACTCTGTTGTCAGGCATTGTTTGGCCAAAAAAAAAAAAAAAAAAAAACTTAGATAAGCATTGACAAAAGAAGTTGCTAGCAGATAATATCTTATTTCTTGTTTCTTCCAAACGCGTAGCAGTTGTATTGTATTGTGTTCGACTCGAATTTCCTCACAGACTACGTATCGGTCTATTATTATTTTTGTGTTGTTGCAATTTACTTTTGCCTTTTCTTTTCTTCTTGTACCTTTACTTTATTGTGCTCGATTTGTCGAAATGTTTTAAGGAAATACCTTGGCAAAGGATGTGAAGGACCATTTGTTGATTTTCCAATGAGAAATGCAAATTAATGAGAAAATAAATATGTAAGATTGGAGAAAATTGTGTCCAGCCATATAAAAAGGTATTAAAATGAAAAAAAAAAAAAAAACTAGAAGTAAAACTGCACAATTGGTTCTTTGCACAAACTACAATTCAATGTTCATAGCTACTACCGACAGTTAACAATAGTTATGAAAAAAAAAGTTCATCCTACATTACTTCTATTATTTAGCAACTTGCTTTTACAAACGATTAGATGACTACATTACTTGACGTTTATTTTTCCTTGACTCTTTCACACCTAGCATAATCAGTTACTTTCAAAGCTCCTCATTCCGCCGCTCGATGGTTGCCATAACCCACGTTTATTGACCCTTATCGTTCGTGGCTTCCGAGATCCACGATTCCATAATCTGATGATTATGTTGACTTCACCTCTTCACGGCTGCATTCGAAATTGTAGGTTTCATGACTTAAATAATTACTATATTTTCAGCTCGTCGTGAGTCATGTTAGTTGTGCCCTTTGTCGATTAGGTGAGGCCTTACTTACCGATATTCATATTCTACGATCTAGTTTTCCTTACGTATTTTTTGCTAAAACTAATCACCCTATCAATGGTTGCACTTATTGACTAAGAGCTTGCTTCCGCTGCATCTTGCTTTGTCTCTTTAACCTGAGTCGACGCTTAAAGTCCGTTTTTTTTTTTGGTCAACAGTACCGTAGATTCAATATAGTCAAAATAGCATTGAATGTGGTGATGGGACACACACCGACGAATAGGTTGAACGTGGAACTCCAATTACAGTTAATCAGTATGGCATGGCAAGAAGACCCCGAAATAGCATTGTCACGAAAGATTAAGTGGTGATGGGCATGAAGCATCCTGACACTTCCCTATGAGCTTCCATACGAGACTCTGCAATCCCTTGGCATGTATTTGAACGATGACATCTCGTTGATTAGGAAAACTCAGGCAACAAAATGCGCATATCTTTCGCAAGGCAAGTGCTACAATTTAAGCGTGTCGTGGACGCAAGCTAAAACTGTGGGTGATATTCCTGAACAGTATCGGTCTCTTGGATTTCCTATGGACCATGTTGGCGTTGGAATTCGGGCCAACGATTCATGTTTGGCCACAGTCGAACTATATTCGAGGATACATTGTGGCGTTAAATGCGAGCAATGACTCTAAGCTGATTGACTTTAATCCAGTTAATTGCAGTTGGCCAAGTGAAATTGTTACAAATTTGATGAGAAATTACTCCCATTGTAGAAAATTGCGATGCATGGATGTATATTATAATGTCATCTCGATATGTTGTTACTTTAATCTTTCCGTTGTTCAATTTCTTAAATTTGATGGAGTAAAAGTCCAATTTCTTGCTTAAGATGCCATTCCCTTTGAGAACTCGGGATTGGTCGAGGAGCTCACCTCGACAATTCAATATTGAGTTCGCGTTCCTTACTCGATTGTTGGTCCTTTTTTAACACACAAGCACTGGATTCATTTCAAAGTTTTCGATTAAGTAAAGTCGAGCAACGATCAACATGGCACTCCTCGTATTTTCATTTCAGTAGTTTTAGCCCATTCAATTGGCCCAAGTTAACGTTAGGGTTCCAATCTCTTTAGTTTTTCTTTTTTCAGTAAGCATCATCCAAAAACGTGAACTTTAATCCTGTCATTATTGCATTGCTTTATATCACCTGTTTGCATTAGTATGATGTCCTCAAATGTCAGATTCGTGGCAAGGTGACCCCGACAAGCTAACTCTATGGAAATATATCCAACAGCTGTCTCGTAAAATGTCCTCATTATGCACTAATTCCATTTTCCAAAATCTATCTAACATTTTTGTTAGGGTCGCTAATACATTAATAAAAGAATCCACACACTCACGTCCATTTCCTCTTAAAAAAAAACCAAAAAGGCAGAAAAGATCTCAGATTTGTTCCCATATATGAGTAAAAATAAAAAACGAAACCTAATTACTTTCTCTCCCAATGATGCCTATAAAATGCGCCATCCTACACACAAGATTCATTCGGATATAAATTACATCTGCAATAGAGCCGATTGAACCTGATGGAGAGGAGTTCATCATCCAAGATAGCTCTCGCGCTCATGCTCGTCTCTGTTTTGCTGTGGGCAAGTCTGCCATCTTCAATGGCCGCGCTTGGTGAGTGCCACAGTAACGGGGATTGTCTCACCATTTGCGCCTCAGGCTGTGGACTTTGCACCAATACCGAATGCAATTGCTTCGACGGGACGCCGCCGAGTTGCAATAGCCGTTACCGCCTTCGAAAAATAAACACTCCTTGATGATGCCATATGAGAACTTTTACTCACTTGGATTCATACTTATGTCCTTATCATGAAATAAAATATCATCACGCGATGATATTTAAGTGAAATATCGTTCATCTCTTTGTGATTTTGCCACAATTTTGGTCCGCAGAGAAATAACTGCACAGATCAAGCGAATTTTTGCGCCTTATAACTAACAAAACTCATGAAATTTATTCTAGAAAGCAACCTAAGAATAACTTTGCGGACATATACTCCTAAATTGTACATTACTACATGGACGCTTCAAGTTTCAATTCGTCTTCTCAAAGAAGAGTCTTTATGGAGCTTTCAAGAGCATCAAGCTCGAGGTGGCTACTGCTAGGCGAGGTGTAGAGAGGGTAGACGCTCACAGTAAGTTCCTAATTCCCAAAAAGGCACAAACTTTAAATTGAGTGACAAATGTGGCATATTTTTTTTTTTTGTCTCATCAAACAACACGAATTTTAGGTTGAGTGATGAATTTACCCCAACTTTTTTTTGCCTCGAAAAAATCACCAACTCTCACTTAAATCCCAAATATGGTTCCCTTTAACTTAGATTCATTGATTGTCCTCAGCAATAAGTCCATGTGCACTTGTTGGCCAGATTTAAAATACTATTCATTGTCTTCTTGTTTGAGCCACAACTTGAAGAATAACAGTAAAGCTATTCATCATTTTTCTTACACTTTACTGGCAAGTCAAAAAGATCTCTAGATTAAATTTCTCTGATTCGACTTTGCCGCTTTGTCGTAATATGAAGTTGTAGACCACTGCCAGTTAAGAGACACCATGGACGAGGTTTGCCAACCTCACGACTAGAAACCTTTTTTTGAAACAAGGTTGACTTCAGTTAGAGAGTTAACGTTAGGGGCTAGATTTGGGATAAGGTAAAAATTTGTGATTCTTTACAGATACAAAATAGATGGGGCTAGAATTGTCATTCAACTTAAAGTTGGTACCTTTTTACAAGACAACAAAAAGTTTAAGCTAATTTTGTTACTCCACTTAAAGTTGGTATTTTTTTACGAGATAAAAAAAGTTAAGGCTAGATTTATCACTTGACTTGAAATTGGTGCTTTTTTTTTGGAATTAGCCCCATAGTAAGAGATAGAAAGTTGAGCAAACATCTCAGGAGCCACTTCTAACTTACAGTCGGAATGGGCCTCGACGAAAGAGGGGAAGCAATGGCAGAAGCCATAATTCATCTTTGCCGCACTTTTGTCTTATTAGTCTTTTGTCTTGCTCGATTTAATCAAATTAAAGACTTTGTTAGAGGATAGAGTATATCCCCGGGCACATGTATAGGTGTTGGCATCTTAAAACCCCAAGTCTGGAATTTTCTGATCCTCGTAACATTGAGTATGTTTGTCCTAAGTTTGTTTGGATTCCAAAATCTAATGTTCAAGCTCTAAAGCTTATTCTAGAACTTACCATTACACTCGTTCACGGGGTTCGCATGTTCTCGGACACCCTTTTAAATCAATGGACGAGTGGTTGGACAATCAATATTTTTATTTAGATAAAAATAAAATTAAGAATTTAAGTCATCAAAAGTATGTGAAGAATTTTAATTAGATGTTCTAAAGTTCTGGATGATATCCCCACAATAATTCAAAAGAAGAAAAGCTCACGAGTACTGCAATGCTCTTTATTCAATAATATAACATGGTGAATAATCACTTCATAGTGGGCAGGACCTCTATATATATCATGGAATCAATTTAGCAGCTCAAAAGTCTAATTTCTTTACATATGATTGTACCGGGCGTTTGTGGGATTTGATCCCACAAATATGAACTTATTAGAGATTGAAATATCCAAAGCATAGATTACGTGCAAAGTCATTCAATATATTTTCAGTATCATAGACAATTTTCTTAGACTAACTATGAATAAAATTCGAAATCTTATACTAAACAAATAGGTAAGTATTATCTTTGTGGTACCATACACCATTTTATTTTAGGGAACAAAAAGGCTTATATATCCTTGAAATTTCCCTCTCTAACTCTAACTACAATTGTCAAATCGAGATACCGAATTGTACATTTAGATCACAAATTCACGAGAACCAAATTGTAAAAATACAGTAAAATAATGAAATTTCCCAAATTTGGGTGCACCTTTTTTGCCAATTTCACTAGTGCTTTGTTAAAGTATATACAGAATTCTCATTTGTTCCCTCATCGATAAAACCTAAATGATGAAATGTTCTAACTCAGATTTGATTTCCATAAATGAATAAATGTGAAAAATAAAATGTAATTACTGTTTTCCTCCTCAATGACGCCTATAAAATGCACCACCTTACAACGCAAAGATTCATTCGAGTGAATAATACATCTGCAACAGGGCTGATCGATCGCGATGGAGAGGAGATCATCATCCAAGTTAGCTCTCGTGCTCATGCTCGTGTTCGTTTTGCAATGGGCAAGTTTGCCATCTTCAATGGCCGTGCCTGGTGAGTGCAACAAGAATGAGGATTGTCGCGTAATCTGCGCCTCAGGCTGTGGGCTTTGCAGCGAAACTGAATGCAATTGTTTCGACGGGACGCCGCCGGGTTGCAGCCTTCGAAGTGTAAACACTCCCTGATGAAGTCAAATGAAAATATCTACTTACTTTGATTCATACTTATGTCCCTATTATGAAATAAAACATGATTATATGATGATTTTTTCGTGAAAGATGGCTTCTCTCTTCATGATATTGCTGTACTTTTGTATTGCTTATAAGTGATTGCCCAGTTAACTTATTTTTTTCGGCATGTATAACTAAGAAAATTGACGAGTTTTATTTGACAAAACCGAAGAACAATGTCGCTGAAAAATATACTCATTTTCAAGAACAGCTTATTCATAATCATATTTATCGATGATAAAAACTTCTCGCGTTAATTCACTTTTGTAAACCTTACAAGCAAGCATATTTCAATTTTGCACGAAATAAAGGCATCAGTCCTCAAGACTTTCCATTAGTGAGGGATTGGCAATGTTTCGATGTTGGAACACTAAAATTTTGTTCGTTGGAATCAATCGATTGGGTCACAAATTCTGATTTCTCTAATTACATATGATTTTACGTGTTCACAAATATGAGCTTATTAGAGATTGAAACATCTAAAGCATGGATTACTTGCAAGGTCATTCAACATATTTTTGGTATGTATTATAGACCATTGTCTTGGACTAAGTATAAAAAAAGTTCCAAGTCTTATACCGAAAGAATAGATTAGTATTATCTTTTGGGGTATCATACACAATTTCATTTCAGGAACAAAGTGGAGGATAGCTCTGGAGTTTCCCTCTCTAACTCTAACTATAATTGGCAAATCGAGATACTGAATCGTGAATTTAAATCATAAATTCACGAATACCAAATCGAGAATCCAATTGTATAAATGCGGTAACATAATTTCAATTAACTTTTTTGCCAAATACGTGTATACTTTGCATCGAGAATCAATGCAATTGTTTCTCGGCAATGCTGCGGAGTTGCATTAGCTGTTACCGCCTTCAAAGCATAAACAGTCCTCGATGAAGCATATGAGATTATCTAATTACTTTGATTCATACTTAAATCATTCCGAAGATCACTCATAGAGAACTTTTAAGTTTGGTATAAAATTTGCCATGATTGATTAGTAAGTAGAGGTCGTACTTTTAAAATTTGAGGAAAAAGAGATGATATTCTGCACCCTATTGAATTGATACCACCGATTGAAAATCAACTGTCAATACTCATCCTAAGCTAATCTGAATTTCTTTCATTGTAAAATAAATGGATATTAATTTTATAATCTTTAAATAGATAACATTACGCCGTGCATTTGTTTAATCTGTTGAGCCGTTAGTTATAGGTGTGCCTGAACTATAGTTGTTCTAAAATTATACTGCGAAGTGTTGTTATATATTTAATAAGTGATATTCTTAATTTTGACATTACTTTAAAACCTGTAAAACAGGTCTTTGTTTGAAAAGTTACCCAAAGATAAGAAGGGCGTTGGAATTTCTCTCTCTCTCTCTCTCTCTCTCTCTCTCTCTCTCTACCCGATTCTTATTTATTTTAGACCCATAAATTTGTGTATTTGCTTTATTATTCCATATCTTTCTTTCTAGCACATCATAATTTGCCACAAGAGCTCATTAAATGGAAGGGGGAATAATTTGGTAGAAAAAAGTGCTTTGTGGGTGAAATCAAAGATCTTTTATCTATTATGCATTCTATCTAAATCTTAGCGATTTAAAGTTGTGTAACTTTACATACACATAAATGGAGTTACACGAATATTAAAATAATATAATAGAGACGTGGATATATGGTGTTAAGAAAATCCGTGTGGACATATGATGAGAGCACAACAAATTTTGGTTCATCAACGACAAGTTACTTTTGGAAGTAGATAGTTTCCTTATACATGAAGTATATTTTTGTAGCCACTCGCATAGGCGTTATATGCAACTGCTAGCATAAAAAATCAACCATGCATGCCCATAAGTGGATGGCCAAGACTTGGAGACCTAGTCCAATTTCAAGCAAGATAAGTGTCGCTTCGCAAAACTTGCAAAACCATTTAGGTCATAACTCTTGCATGTGATTGAACTTGATCGCCCAACAGGCAATAACATCATTGACATAATTCGCCCAACAGCTGATTAAAAAAAGGGTCTTTTTATTTATTATCGACTGACTTCAGGTAAATACGCATAAAAACAAACGTTTGAATTTTTACTTCATCAATTACACATACCATGAGATATGTAATAGATATATGTATGTATGTGTGTATATATATATGTATGTATGTATATATGTATATATATTATGTGTGATTGCAAAAAAAGTGCCTCAAAACACTCTTTAATAAAACTTAACTTAAAAATATCCTTCAAATATAGTGAAAATCACTGTCATGTGAGGAGTAAAATTTCAACTTTCATTAAGTTTATTTTCGTGAAAGTGATTATATCGACTTCCTTTAAAGTTTGACTTTCTCATTGTTACTTTTAGTGAGGTCAATTTTGTTGTTTAAAAATGTACCAAGTCGGGATGATTGGTTCCCTATCTGGTCCGGACCGGATCATGAACCCTATCACTTGGCAAAAACAATTTAAAATATACTAAATTTTTTAATATTTTAGGGTTTTGCTACTATTTTCAAGAAATTAAAATATATAATTTTTAAAAAAAGAGTCAGTCCGGTCGGGTTCTCTCCCTTCCCCCGCCCCTGCCCCCTGGGGAATTAGGAAACAGACCAAACATCAGTGGTTCCATCTTATGGCATCGGGAACTAGACCAATCCCCCTGTTAATGGTTTGGTCTGGTCCATGCGATTCCCAGTTTGGACGGTTCGACATGCTTACCCTAGTAACAATCGTCATAACATAGAATTTCTTTGGGTTTTCGAATTAGTCCATGCTTAGAATATTTATGGTAAGACTTTAGCAAATTTGAGCCAAAACTTTGAGATTAGTGGGGTCAATTGATTAATGGTTAGAATATTATGCTAATGATCAAATATTTACTGTTTGATTGCTACCCTCTTATAAAGCGGTGCCATCTACTTTTAAACTAAGTATCCTGCACATAATACGGGGTTAATATAAGCTCAGCATCACATAAATTTTGATCGTGTACTCACATATTTTGAAATTTTAAATTCTAAAATCAAATGTGCAAGCTTTAAGGCTTATTCTAGAACTTACCATTATGCTGGTTCGTAAGGTTTGCATGCGTGTTCTCCAGGAGACCCTTAGCATACGATGAGGTTAATAAATGGAAGATTGGTTGGAGAATGAAGATTTTCAGTTAGATAAAAAAATATCAAAATTATAAGTTATCAAAAGAATGTGAAGAATTTTATTTAGATACTCTAAAGCTCTGGATGATATCCCCATAATAATTCAGAAGAAGGAAAGCTCACGAGTACAACAGTGCTCTTTATTTAATAATTTAACACGGTGAAAAATCACTTTATAATGGGCACGACCTCTATATACACCATGGAATCAACTAAGCAGCTTAAAATTACAGTTTCTTTAATTACATAGATGTTGCCGGTCATTTGAGGGATTTGATCCCACAAATATGAACATATTAGAGGTTGAAACATCAAGAGCATAGATTATATGAAAGGTCATTCGATATATTTTCAGTATCATAGACAATTTTCATAGACTAATTATAAATAAAGTTCGAAATCTTACACTAAAACAAAATAGGTAACTATTATCTTTGGGGTACCATACGCAATTTTATAAGGAACTCTATGTGGCTTAAATCCCTGAAATTTCCCCCTCTAACTCTAACTACAATTGTCAAATCGAGATACTGAATCGTATACTTAGATCACAAATTCACGAAAATCAAATTGTAAAAAATGCGGAAAAATAATTATAATTTTTACCAAATATGTGTGTACTATTTTTGCCAATTTCACTAATACTTCGTTAAAAGATCCAAAACATTCACATTTGTTTCCTCGTCAAGAGAACCTAAATGACGAAAGGTCCTAACTTAGATCTAATTTCCATAAATGACTAAATATGAAAAATAAAATGTAATTACTTTTTCCCTCAATGACGCCTATAAAATGCACCATCCTACAACGCAAAGATTCATTCGGGTGAATACTACATCTGCAATAGAGCCGATCGATCGTGATGGAGAGGAGATCATCATCCAAGTTAGCTCTTGTGCTCGTGCTTGTATTCATTTTGCTGGGGGCAAGTTTGCCATTTTCAATGGCCGTGCGTGGTGAGTGCAGCAAGAATGAGGATTGTCGCGTCATCTGTGCCTCAGGCTGTGGACTTTGCAGTGAAACTGAATGCAATTGTTTTGACGGGACGCCGCCAGGTTGCAGTAGGCGTTACCACCTTCGAGGCATAAACACTCCTTGATGAAGCCATATAAGAATATCTACTTGTTTTGATTCTTACTTATGTCCTTAACATGAAATAAAATATGATTATATGATGATATTTTAGTGAGATATTGCTCCTCTCTTCGTGATATTACTGTATTTTTGTTTTGCGTAGAAATAATTGCACAAGTTAATTTAATTTTTTCGGCTTCTATAACTAATATAACTCATGAACTTTATTTGACAAAACCGAAGAGGCTTAGCTGTGCGTTTATATCGCATTTGCTGTCGCTTACTAGATCTCGCAGTGCGTTTATATCGCATTTGCTATTGTCTAGAATAAACATTTAATAGACTATACTCATTATCAACAACAGTTAATGCTCAATCATATTCACTGATCATAAAAACACCTTGAATCAATTCACTTTTGCGTACCATACGAGCAAACATATTTCGATTTTTCTCAAAACAAAGGCATTAGTCCGCCAGAATTTCCATTAATAAAGGATTGTCTATGTTTTTATTTTGGAGCATGAACTTCTTTGTTTGCTAGAATCAATGGGTTGGCTACAACAATCTGATTTCTCTAATTAGATATGATTCGATGTTCACAAATATGAGCTTATTAGAGACTGAGACATGTAAAGCATGGATTAACTACAAGGTAATTCAACATATTTTCGGTATCATAGACAATTTTCTTGGACAAATTCTAAATGAAGTTCAAAATCTTACACTAAAAAAATTGGTAAGTATTATCTTTGGGGTGACATATACAATTTTATTTAAGGAACAAAGTGGAATTTAGCTCTAAAATTTCCCTCTCTTACTCTAACTATAATTGGCAAATTGAGATACCGAATCATGAATTTAAATCATAAAATTCATGAATGTGAAATCGAGAATCAAATTATATTAATGCGGTGAAATAATTTCTATAATTTTCTTTGTCCAAATATGTGTGTACCGATGCAATTGTTTCTCAGCGACGTTGGGTTGTGTTAGCCTTTGCAGCCTTTAAGGGCGCGTTTGGTAACGATTCTGTTCCCGGAGCCGATTCGACTAGAAATGATTATTTTTGATTCTCGTTCCTGAACCGATTCTCGAGTAAAAAAGCGCGTTTGGTAACTCGTCCAAAATTTTTGATTCTCGGAATAGAATTGCGTTTGATACCGTGCTAATTGATTCTGTTTCAAATTAATTTCTTTTAATTTTTAAATATTTTTTTTACTTTTTTCCTTTTTTCCTTTTCTTTTTTCCTTTTTTCCTTTATTTTTTTATTTTTTTCTTTTCTTTTTTGCCCTTTTCTCCTATTCTTCTTCTTCTTCATTTGGCCGGTCGCCGGACCGGCGACAGGCCAGACGAGGGCCGGCGACGCTCACCGGAGCGTCGCCGCCCTCGGCGAGGTCGGCCCTCGTCGGCCGAGCCTCGCCGGTAGCCGGGCGAGGCTCGCCCGGCCCCGCCGAGGCTCGGCCTCGCTAGATCCGGCGAGGCCGAGCCTCGTCGGTGGCCGGCCTCGCCCGGCCCGGCGAGGCCGGCCCGGCCACCGGCGGGCCGGGCGAGCCTCTCAGTGGCGGGCGAGCCTCGCCGGCCGGGCGAGGCCGGCTCGCCACCGGCGAGGCTTGGCCTCGCCGGATCCGGCGAGGCCGAGCCTCGCGGGCCGGGTGGGGCTCGCCACCGCCGGCGAGGCTCGCCCGGCCACCGGCGAGGCTTGCCCGGCCCCGCCGGTGGCCAGCCGGCCTCGCCGGTGGCCGGGCTTGCCTCCGGCGAGCTCGCCGGACCTCGCCCGGCTCGGCCAGCCTCCGGGCGAGCTCGCCGGACCGGCGGACAGTGACCGGCGACCGGCGGCGGCGGCGGGCGGCGGCGGCGGGCGGCGGGTGGTGGTGGATGGCAATCGCGCGATGTCGGAAGGGAAGAAGGAGACTTTTACTGTTTTGATTCTTGTTTTGATTCTCGGACGGAGAATCACATTTTTTTCATTCTCAATTCTCATCCCAATCTGTTCCCGGGAACAAATTTGTTCCCGGGAACAAAAATTTTACCAAACGCGATTCTCGTCCCAAACTGATTCTGGGAACAAAAAATCAGAATCAGGTACTGTTTGGCACGTTACCAAACAGCCCCTAAAGCATAAACACTCGAAATAAAACTGGAAATAAAACATGATAATATGATGATGACTAATTTGGAATTTTTTTTCAAAAAATAATTGCTTTTAATGTTTAGAAAAAGTAGTCATGCCTAACTATTTTCGTAGATAATGAAAAAAATTTCTATCCATTTATTTTTATAAGCGATACAAACGATTATTTGTTGGAAAATATTTTTGAAATCACATATTTATGCGAAACAAATGCATCCTTGTTACAAAAATGCAATCCAAGCATCTTTACTTATATATATCTACCCCTGGCTCTGATATTAAATAGCTCTCAGGATATGGGGTTCTATATAAGGATAAGAAATAATAAAATGATATGGAAAGTAATTAAAATTACAATGTGACCTCACGCACGGGTGGTAGTCCGCACTCGAGCAGAGATCCCACTGATTTGTGTAAATAGTAATTAGAATAATAATGTGACCTCACATAGGGGTGGTAGTCCACACTCGAGCAAAGATCCCACTAATATGCGTAATGAAGGAAAAAAATTAGGAGATATTGATTGTGGTAATGATGTTTGTTGGGCTTTGATTATATCTAACTATATCTGTAACTGTTGGAATGATTGTGATGACGATGGTAATGGGGCTGATGATTGTTGGACTTTAGGTGATTGTTGAGCTTTCATTATGTCTAACCAAGCTTGAAGATGGTCTATTGTTGGTAATTGGGGTTGTGATTTTGAAGTTTCGGCAATAGCTTTGCCTTTGTCTTTTTTGGACCTTGGCATTGTTTTCCCTACAAAAAATCTCTCATCAGAAAATCGTGTAAAGAATTTGATGATCCATTAACAAACTCAATATCAAAATCAAAGACAAATAATATGGCTTTCCATCTGGTAAAAATTTGTTTTGAAGCAATATTTAATACATCTTTTTGTAATACTTCTTTTGCCGATTTACAATCAATACGTAATCAAAAATTTTGATTTAAGAGATCACCTTAGAATTTAGACATTACCAGAAGAATGGCTAATATTTCTTTTTTTACGGTAGAGTAATTTTGTTGAGTTTGGTTCTAATGTTTAGAAACAAATTGCACTAATTGTTCTTTATTATTTTTTACTTGTTTTAGAATACCTCCATATCCTATATCTGAAACATCTATTTCTACTATTTTGAAAGCAAAAGGATCGGCAAGATGAAGGCAAGGTATTTCTTTAACATGAGTTTTGATTTGATTAACAATATTAGTGGGAGCTGATGTCCATGGTGGATGATTTTTCTGTAATCTTTAGTGTAAAGGCTTACATAAAATATTAATATTTGGGAAAAAATCTATAATGTAATTGAGACTTCTTAGGAATCTTTGTAATTGGGTTTTATTTTTAATTTCATCAAGAAATTTTCTTGCAAAAAGAATTTATCTTTCAATTAGGATGATAGTTCATTGAGAAATGTAATGTCCTAGAAACATAATTCTTGTTTGGAAAAGTGATATTTTAGATGGGGAGACTACTAGGCTATTTTTCTTAATAATACTTATGAATACTGAGAAATGTTTAAAATGTTGATCTATATTAGTAGAAAAAAATTAAAACATCATTTATATAGACTAAAATATATTCAGAGTAAGGATTAGAAATATCATTCATTATTCTATGAAATTCAGAATGAGCATTTTTCAAGCCAAATGGCATTATATTCCATTCATATTATCCAAATGGTATTGTAAATGCTGTTTAGTATCTATCTGACTCATCTAGTTGAATTTGCCAAAATCTAGATTTCATATCAAACTTTGAAAATATTTTTGAGCTATGAACTCGGTTTAGTAAATATTTTTTGTTTGGAATTGGACACCTAATCTATTTTAGTGCTTTGTTCAAAGGTTTATGATTGATAACTAGTTTGGGTACTCCTCTTTATAGTTCAGCATTTTTATTAACATGGAAAGAGAGCAACTTCAGGGTGATTGACTTTTTCTAATTAGTTTTTTTATCTAATAAGTCTTGAATTTCCTTTTGGCAAAATTGCAAAATTTCTTGGTTTATTTGAGTTGGTCGAGCTTTTGTTGGAATTCGTTTTTCTAAGAAATCCGGATCATAAGGAAGACTAACAATATGTTTCTTCCTTTCCCAAAATGCATTGGGTAAGGCAGAACATATGTTTTGTTCAATATGTTTTTGGAGAGAAGAAATTTTCTCTTTTAATTTTGGATCAAGTAATTTTTGTTCTATTCTTTTGAATTCCAAATTATCTTTTAAAATTTTGGATCAAGTAATTTTTGTTCTATTCTTTTGAATTCCAAATTATCTTTTAAATATTGAAGTTGATCTTCTTTGTTTTTTATGGTGCAATTTCAGCAATTGAATTTTTCTTGTAATATATTTAAATTTCTTGTCTATGGTTTAGTAATGAAATCAAAACTAATCTTTTATTCAAAGTCTATTTTTTAATTCCCTTATTAGTGACAGTAAAAGGTTAGATTAATTGAATAAATGTCATTCCTGATATCACATTTTGTCTCATATCTTTAACTAAAAGAAATGATGTTGTATAAGACATTTGATTTTTTATTACAAAAGCTTCAGGCAACTTGTAACTTATTCTAATTTTGTCCCCTAAAACTGATTTTAATGATTCTATAGTCTTGTGAAAATATTTTGTTGGTATCAAGCCTTCTTTGATGCAATTAAGACCAGCTCCTGTATCAAAAAGTATTGCAGTATCAATAGTAAATTCATCATTGATTTTTATTGCTATTTTTCTTATCCATTTCTTAATGTTATTTCTGATAAAGTCATTAAAAAATTAAGATAAGTGTTATCAGTCGCATTTTGTTCTTCTTTTTCTTTTCCCTTTTCAATTTTAGATTTTATTGCCAAAATTTCTTTTTAAATTTGGGCTTGGGTATCTTTGAGAGCTTTTATTTCTAATTTTTGCTGATTTATTTCATTATTGAGATCATTTATATTGATAGGTCTAGATTGTACTTTCTTATTTCTATTAAGAATATCTTTGAGATTATAAATTGTATTAGAATTAGTTTGGATCTTCATAGAAGATTGAAACATATCTAAATATTGTTTTTTAGCTTATGGATCTAATATATTATCGGTTGTCTCTAACAAAATTCTTCTTCCTTTGTTAATACATTGATTTCAGGTGTCGATTCTTCAGGAGATGAATTATTTTCTTCAAATTATGATGAAGTTTCTATTTCATTGATTTGAAGACTTGCTTCTTCAAGAAAGTCTTCTAAAAAAGAATCATCATTAGTAGCAGCCATGATGTTATTTAGTTGATAGAGAGTCTCTTCATCTATTGAAAGTTCATTTAATCTTTTATTTATTCAGCAATATTTAGAAATAAGTCCTCTTTTCCCACAATTGTAGCATTTAATATATTTGTTAATTTTCCTTTTTGATTTTTGTTTGGGTTTATCTTGTTTATTGGTTTGTGATTTTTTTTTGTAATGATTTTTAGGTTTTCTTTTTTTAGGAGGACAATTTCCTTTACATTTTAGTTTTAATGAGGTATATGAAGTCTCATATTGTGCATAGAAATCTCCTAAATCTTTATTACCTAGTAATTGTTCTTTCTTTAATTTCTTTTGTAATTTTATTGAATTACACATTTGTGTTTCTTGTATATAAACATAAGAAATTAACTCTCCATATGATAATAAGTGATAAGGAATTTGACCATCATATTCTTCCCTTATTTTATTACGAACCTAATCTCCTATTAAACGAGGTAATTCGGCTAAGAATTTTTCTTTCCAAAAGGGTTAGTTGTAGTCTAGGCTAACCAAAACCCTTTGTAAGAAAAGATCTTTTATTCTCTAAATCTCCCTAGAGATTCACATTTCATGTTTGAAAGAAAATCTTGATTTACGTCTCTTATATGGGAGGGGTCTCCTATGAAATGTTGTGATATAGAATAGATGAGAGTACAAACAACATCCTGAATGGCTTGCCCATTGGCATCTTCAATACGTGGTCCATATTCATCTATTTTATATGCATTTAAAATCTAAGTTATTTGTTCATCAATAAGATATTTATTCCACCAACCTTTTAGTTGTCTTGTAAATCTAGCTACTAAAAAATTAGCAACATCATGATTAGAAACTTGTTGTTGGGTTTTATAAGCATTGGCTACCATAATCATTTGATTCAGAATATTAATAGTATTACTTTTTGAGACACCATCTATATTCCATTCATAAATGGCATAAGGAGAATACTTATTTTGAACTCTTTGGAACGACTCTTTAAGGACAATATCAGGAGGAGTGGCCCTTTGATAATAAAGTTTTTGGAGATTTTTTCATAAAAGTCTATTTATTTCTGGAATTGATTCATTTTCAGATTCTTCATTGGATTTTTCCAGGACATTTATTTGGTCAGGAGTATCATTGATAACTAGACCTCTTATCCTAGAAGTCTCTTTTGTAGGAGGAGGTTCCTTAACATTAGGAGTGTCTAGAACAGGTATCTTTCCTAAAGACCTTCTTCTATTTTTTAAGGCTTTAGTGAATTCTGGGCTATAAACTTTAGGAAATTCAAAAGGTTCAAAAATTGGTGGTTTGAGCATTTCTGATTTTGATAATTGAGTAGAGTACAATTGAATGGAAGATTCTATTCTATTTAATTGATTACCAATAGTATGGAGATGTTGATTGCTATAATTTTTGCTGTATTATCTTCGAAGTTTAGGGATCATCCTTATCAACTATGACTAGGAAAGGAGTAGCGGAGTAGTAGTGATTTCACTGTCCCTATGCTGGATTTTTATCCTTCTCAAAGGAGGATGGTTAGAATCTATAGTTTGGCCATTATCAAGTTGCCATTTATAAGCATGATATAAAACATAGACTTCTTTAGGTTAGAGAAAGTATTCTTCAAACCAGTCAAAAAAGAAGATATGAGTTTCATGTTTATAAAGAAAATCATAATATTTTTCTTTAGTTTCTTTGGCTTGTTTATGGAAAGTATTAAAAAATCATTGTCTAATTTCTTTATTTTCTTCTGAATTAAATTCTTTATTTAGAAACTCACGGTTAGGTTTAAATTCTTTTTCAAGAACAAGAACCTCGCGATCGGCTAATTGTGAATAAATGAGAGAGTGATGAAGAGATTCTGGATTATCAAAGTTTTATTCATTTTGATCTTGTTGATAAATAGGCCTAGGAATTCCAAACCGATTATCAATACCACTAATACTAGGATTATTAGGCTAGTTTGAAGTTGTAGCCCTATTATGATTTTTTGGTGGAAGAGTAATTATAGATAGGAGGTTTGGATGGAGATCAATTGATCTCCTAGAGGAAGAGGAAGGAGAAGATCTTATATCAAATGATCTTCTTTAGAATTGAATGATTACTTTTCCTTCAGGATGTTGAACTATGTTTGTTGGTTCATTATTACGAACAACCTTTGTAGGAGATTGGTATTCTAACTCCCATTGTTCAGGTAAAACAATATCATTCCAATTTATAGATCTAGGAATAATAGTATTAGCTCTAGTGATATCGGCTTGGAGTAAAAGAGTTTCTCATTTTGGACTGTATTTAAAAGCATTAATCCCAAAATATGATATCATTGCTTTATAATGGACTCTATAGACAAGAGCTAAAGGAATTGATCCTTCAGCTGTTTTGTAATTATGTGTTTGACTTGGAGAGTTAGAGATTTTATGACATTTGGATCTTTGAGTGATGCAGAAAAATTTGGATAACAGTCAAAATGAATTGGGCCATTAGAAAGGCTTGTTTCAACTATTCCTAAAAGAGAATCTTCGAAATTCAATGATCTAGCATTATGTAAGGCTAGTAAAATAAAAGTATTTAAGCTTTCTTTGGTAAGAGGCTTAATACCTACTTGTACTAATCCTATGTGAATATAATTATATTTTTGCATGTGTTTGTTAAGAGAATTTTTTATTTAATAGTTTAATAGTTTCAAAAGATTTGGAAAGGGGTAGATCTCTTTCTTCAGTGCTTATAACGTAATCTGATTTTCTTTTTTTCTTTTTTTAAATCTAAACTTTGATTGTTTATAAATTTGATCAAGTTGTACTTTAGGAATTTTCCAATTTTCTATAGATTTATTGAAATCTTCTATGTTTATTTCTTCCCTATGTATAGGACCTTGATCTAAAGACATATGTGATATAGAACTAGAGGAAGATGTTGATCTTCTTAATAAATCCATTTTAATAAGTTTGTTTGCACACTTCCTAGGCTACCAACCAGAGTTTACCAATGGACTAACTATCCGCGCGCCTTTGAGACCCCAAAAACTGGACAAATTCCTTTTCTTTTCTTAGGAACACATACAATATTCGTCACTACAAAAAGGATAATGGTAACCCCCATTAACTACTTCATTTATGAATTTCATAGTAATAGAAATACATGTCCTATCGAAACAAAATTTGTAACTTGCTATCCTCTTGCCTAGCAGGCAAAGATTTACCTCCGCGGAAAGGATGATTTATTCGTATCAACATGAGAGTCCAACTCAATGCCAGAATCCATCTTTGGGTTTTATTGCCTGGACCATTACTAGCTCGACACACCTCACCTAAGGAAAGTTCCAGCCAAACTGGACAAAACTATTAAAAGAAAATATTAAGATAACTAATATATCTCCCCTCTTGCTCTAATACCAGATAGCCCTCGGGATCTGGGGTTCTATATAAATGATAAGAAATAATGAAATGATATGAAAAGTAATTAAAATCACAATGTGACCTCACGCAAGGGCGGTAGTTTGCACTCAAGCAGATATCTCACTGATATGAGTAAACAGTAATTAAAATAACAATGTGACCTCACGCAGAGGTGGTAGTCCGCATTCGAGTAGAGATCCCACTAATATGCATAATAAAGGAACATGTGACCTTCTATAAGGGTAGTAGTTCGCTCGCAAGTAGAGATCCCACTTAAAATAAAAGTGAAAGAAGGCTAATAATATGAAGTGTTTGAAAAGTGATTACAAGAGGATACAAGTGATGGATAGATGAAAGTGAAGGATTGTAATTAAAAGAGGCTAGTGGATGCAAGGGGACAAGAGCACGAGAGAGCAAGTGAGCTAAAGGCAAGCCGTGCCCCTCCTCTTCTTTTGCTCTTCCTTTTATAAGCAAAATTTGAATGATTTTTTTAATTTTTTAATTTTTTTTTTGTATATATATATATATATATATATATACACCTAGAGCGGGAACCGGACTAAGGACCAAATTTTGGGAACTGAATCGGTTCCTAGATATCGATGCTCATCCCTAATATTTGCTACCTAGGAGTACGAGGATTATTGTTAAGGTTAGATTGATCTCCTCATCCAAGTAAAATTTCCTTAATAGTTACTCAGCCTCTATATGAATATCTTGTGGACAGGTGTTCATTGTGATCCGTATAGTTTTACCCTAATCTCAATTTCCCCTGTTCTTTGCTCGTCCAAGTATCTATTCGAAGGTTCCGCCCAAATTCTCTCGCTTTCAACTACGGGAAGGATTTTTAAACGAGATTGATTCTTCATTAGTGCTTAAATTGCTTGCTGGAGCTAATTGACGACGCTCTAGGGGTTTAACTTGATTGAAAAGAAGGTCTATCTAATTGTTCGTTTTATCGTCTCTACTATATATGAAGCAAATTCAATATAAGATTTTAGGTTTAAACTTTTACTCGACAATTCTGTAAAAATGTTTGTCTTTTGAAAAGATGCATTTAAAAAACATGACATAGTAGAGTGACTAAAATAGTACAACTAGTTATTGTGTAACTAATTTCATATTACTCCATTTGTACCATGGAAAATAAATAGTAATAATAAAATATTTTCATAGAAATGATCGTTTGTATCAATTAATATAATTAGCTAATGAATAATATTTTTTATGATCAATAACAATTTATATCTAAATAATTTTGAGAATAATGAAAATATTTTTCATTCATTCATTTTAATAAGTGATTTGAGCAATTTTTTTAATATATTCTAAATCATTCATTTCCGCTTAATAAACACACCCTAAAACTTAATTTTTTTCTAAATTGAATTTAAGTCTATCTCATCAAGCAACCATCTCCCATACTAATTCAAATCTTTAAAGTTAAATCTCTCTCTCTCTCTCTCCCTCTATATATATATAGACACACACAATCCACCAACATTTGATTCATTTTCTCCTTTTATATTTTCACAGATACCGCGTGTGCTCTTCAGCTAGAATTTAGAAAACAGTTCCTTCTCAAGCCAAGTTTCCAGACCATTCGATCATCTCCACTCATTATCTCTAGTTCCATTCATTTTCTCCTTTTATATTTTCACGATACCGCGTGTGCTCTTCAGCTAGAATTTAGAAAACAGTTCCTTCTCAAGCCAAGTTTCCAGACCATTCGATCATCTCCACTCATTATCTCTAGTTCCATCCATTACACCATTGAAAACTTAAAGGACAGTGATTCGGCTTTCTCCATCAGAAAACGCTGTGCTTGACACTTGATCCCTAAACTGTGTAATGAACCTCAGCTTTCATTTATGTCCTTGATCAATTTCTGTCTCTTTCCAACGTGACTCCATTCAACTCTAGTGGGTGGTTGCCACACCTAACAGCACCGGCGAAGCATCTGTCTATTCACTTTTTTTTTTTTAATGGTGGCGAGGTGGTCCAGCACTCCCATACATGAGATTACGTTTGCTTCCGTGATTCCATCAATTGCAGAACGTTCACTTAGTGATTCGGAGATTTGTCAAATAGTACTTTCTTCTGAAGGATCGGGGACTTGCTTTCTGAAGCCCGCACCAATTGACAAATAAGCATATGCGATGGCTATATAGAGAACTTCGGTATGGTATGTAGGCTGTAAAGATTGGTTTCCACAGGACACATTTTTTATTAGTAAATTTATATGATTATAATTACTTGTTTCAATGGTGATGAAGATAACTTGTATGTCCCAAAGATTGATGCAATCGAAAAGGTTCGATCCGCGTTTGTGACCTCATACGGCCTCAGCCGACCCTAGACTGGAGGTTACCTTCAGATTCAGCGGTTGACTAATATCACGGCGGAGGGAGGGAGGGAGGGTGGTTGAGGCGGCGGTGAAAGGCAAGCGACGTTGTGCAGAGAGGGGAGAGAGAGAGAGCACATAGAGGAAAGAGGAGATGTGGACTGTGCCATAGGCATTGCTAGGGTTAGGTTTTTATTGTTATTATTCATCTTTTTCGGTTTTTTTATCATGCCATAGGCTGAGCATGTAAGTAGCAACGAAAAGTCTAGTCACAGGATATTTCCTCCAATAGGGATGAAACACGACCCTCTCCAAGAAATCATCAGTTTGTGAAATATTTACTAAACATATATGCAAGATATAGAGAACGAGATTTGGCTCATACATGTACATCCGCTTTACTTTCTATTATGAGCTCATCAAGTCACTTGCCTGTAGTTACAACTAACAGATTTCGCCTCCATGTACAATTTTGGCTTCATAGAAAGTGTTCCGTAGCTCCTATTTAGCACGACCCAAGTTTTTTTAGTCAAAATGCCTTCTCTATGATTGTCGAAATAGAAAAGGGTGTTGGTCGCAAAGTCATCAAAAATTTGTTAAGAAGTATTGGGAGCACCAAGGGAGGTCTCTCCCGTGATAGTAGTAATAAATTATTTGCTCATTTTACTAGACTCAATGAACATGATGTCTAGCAACAATAAAATAAAATAAAATAAAATAAAATAAAATAAATAATAACAACAACAACAACAATAATAATAATAACAATAATTTGTTTCATGTCTATTGTCACATTATGAGATTTTATGAGACTATTATTAATTATTTTAAAGGCTTACGTTGTTAAGTGAAAGCATGATTTATTTATATATTCTAACATACATACACGTGCATCAACACTCATCTATATAGGGTAATTAGCAAAGGGACAAAAGAGGAGATTATAAACCATGACAATGGTCGTGAAACATTGATTCCACTACAGATTTGCAAGTGCGTTATAGTCCTTCCTTCTTCTCACTGGGCCTGACATTTCTGTTTAGTTGAGAAGATGGTTAAGTGTCACCATCAAGCCAAATAACATTGAAATTAGGGTTTTGGTGCTAAAAAGGGCATTACAACCCAGACCCCCAACATAGCATTCTGGCTTACAACCCCGCTCTCTTCAGATTGCAGTTCATCCACAACTGGTTTGCATCTCCTCACTCTGCTCAAGTTTTCGCCAGCACAACCCATCCACCATTAAAATGGCTCCTCCGATCGTCGGCCACCACCGCATCCCTCTCACCGTCCAGCAGCTCGAATCTCCACCGTTGCTTTTTCCAACTCACAATAACCTCAATGAGTTCTTCGCGTTCAAAAAATGCCTCCAGCTCCTCGGGCCACCGCCCGCCTTACAAAGGAGTGCGCTGTCGCAGCAGCGGGAAATGGGTTTCAGAGATCCGTGAGCCCAGGAAGCCCACTAGGATATGGCTCGGGACCTTCCCAACTCCCGAGATGGCGGCGATCGCCTACGACGTTGCCGCCCTAGCGCTCAAGGGCCAAGACGCCGAGCTGAACTTCCCTAACTGCGCGGCTTCACTGCCGGTCCCCGCCTCTGCCTCATCCCGCGACATCCAGGCGGCAGCTGCTAGTGCCGCAGCCGCGGCTGGGGCGGCTGGGGACGGTTTGCTTTGGAGCAGAGAGGGCGAGAGGAGTGGGAATAATCATGTGTTGGTGGAAGGGGTTGATTCCGGGGCGGTTGATGATGATGGTTTTGTTGACGAGGAAATGCTATTCAACATGCCTAGTGTTATCGCTAACATGGCGGAGGGGATGCTTCTTAGCCCTCCTCATTTGGATGTTTCCAAGGACGACGGCAGCTCCGACGGCGGCGGCTCTCACAACCTGTGGAAGTTCCCTTAATTAATATCCAAAAAAAAAAGGAAATGCTTCATTATCTATGTTTTTCCATGGAAAGAATTAGTCAGTTCAAGAGTAATATTAATAGGGTGACATATCGCGCAAGATAATAATGCGTGCATGTTATGCTATTAGTATTGCTTGTGGAAACTAATTTTTACATGGGAAACATATGAAAAATGAAGAAAAAATATATAATATAACTAAAAACTTATAACGATAAGAATAATAGAAGTAAAATGGAACCTATAGCCATCCCTCTATCGAAAAGTCGAATGCAGGAGAAGCTTTGCCTCTCTGAATCGCTTGTCTATAGACGTTTCTTCGCTCGCTGTGGGGAGTGGCTCTTTTTAGTATCTTAATTTCTTGATATCTTGAAATGTTGTGGGGAAAATGGGGAAGATATCGCAATGTAAATATAAGTACCTGAATTGCTATTATTGAACACTTTGTGGTATAAATATGTATGGTGTGTTGTCAACCCTCTATGCTGTACAATGATACATGCATATATAGTTATCATGTTAATTGCCATTGATGTTATTTTATCCTTTACTTTGGCAAAGACTGTAAGTGGAATATAAGAGCCTTCAGCATCAATCTTATCTAAGCCTTAAGCAACCATTATATTTAGGGTTTACTTAAAGTGGAAACATAAGGTAGTGGTACGATCTTTAGGTGTGCGAAAAGGAAGGCAACGGACTTTAGTCCCGAAATTAGTCAAGGATCTATAATCGAAGCGTTGAAGTTAGGGTTTGACAGTTTCCTTGTGAAGCTGTGGCGCAAATTCATTCTTAGCTTAAGCAAATTCACTGGCCCTAATCCCATTAGCAATTTCATTGGTGAATACACTCTCGTTTGCCAATTTCTTTGTGGCGTTTCAGCAAATTCTTGGGCCATGTATTGTTACAAGGACATGATAGATTAGACCCAGAAAATTATGACGGGACATTTTCCCCTGGTCCTTCGATATTAAGCAATTGTGGTATATTTTGGAGTCGAGATACTGTTTGCTCAGACCCTAATTTCTTTTTCCCATCGGATTTTGGTAGTATGGTATTATCGCAACAAAAACCGGTGACCAAGAGTATGAGAACTGAAAGATATCGACTTGAAATGTACCAAATTTTCACCATGATGTAAATTAGCATCATTCTTTTGAGATTTCCTCCATCAGCAGTAAATCACTGGGATCATATATAAAAATTAAAATGAAGATCTGAGCTTTCCTGGGCTTAGAAAATAGATCAGGCCAATGGTATGTCCTGATGATACGAAGGAAGTAGGCCACTAAAAGAGAAAAAACAGAACCTCCAAATTCTAGAAGCGAGTCATTGCCTCAACAGAGAAAACTCTCAATACCACAAAATTTGATTCTATTTTTGGTTTCGCGTGTGATCCTCACGGAAAATTGGGATGGTTATACTATCGCAAGTCCAAAAACGCGGAAGTGTTTCTCGTGTCGGTAGAGCTCTAGAGAAGTTGATGAGTGCAAAAATCCTGTTGACAAAAATAGTTACCATTTAGTTTCTTTCCGATAATAGTAAATCATTGAAACTTTTAAAAACTTACCAAACTCTGTCTGACCGTTTACAAGTTGCGTGAAAAATCAAAATAAGTTGGTAACTCAATTGGAAAAAGTGGACAAATCAGTTAAATTGAAGGTGGTAATTTCATGCAGGAATTGATAAATTTAAGGCATGGTTGGAAATGTAGGTAAAGAGAAAAATTGTAAATTTAGTCCTAAATACGTACATATTCAAATTAATTCTTAAATCTTTTAATTGGACTAATATAGTTCTAAGCTTTTGAGTAAAAATGTAACCAAATCAACTTGGCCAAGCCTTATTGTAAAAATTTCTAACTTGACGTTCCAGTCATCATTGGCCGTACAACCGTAACATATAAGTTGGTCATTTGCTGTTTGTCGGCAATGTATCGTGGACAAATTTGCTGGAAATGACACCACTTTCTTTCTGTCTCTTGCAAAGTGCGTAGGGATCTTTAACTGCTTCGTGTGAGCTGGAGTGGAAGACATGACGGATGAAGACCTCTTCTTGATCGTCAAGCGGCGATGAGGGAAGAGAAAGCAACCTTCCTAGCCACTTCCTCAAACTAAAAACCGTATGTCTCTCTCTCTCTCTCTTTCACAAACCAAATCCAATTGCAGAATCCGTAATCGCCACCGCAGAAATCCCCTCAACCGATGTCGACAATCAACAATCTAGACCTAGGCCAGACGGCCCGCAATCCATCCAGATTTAGACTTGACGCCAAGCCGTTGAACCTCCCAATGTGGGACCTCGGCCCTTGGCCCTCGAGTTCACCGAAATGTCGATGGCCACAAGCTCGACGGCCACAGAGGAGGAGTGGCCGAGCTCACTGAGATCTAGGGGCTCAACCCATGGCCGTCGAGCTCTCGGGCCATCTTCATTGTCAAGCAACGGAGGGAAGAGAAAAGACAGGTGTTAGCACAAAAAAGAAGGAAAGAAGAAGAAAAAAACAGAAAAATTTAATATGGCATTCTAATCACATCATTGCCATAACTAGCAATGAGTGGATCATCACGTTAGAAATTTCAGGCAAGACTTGGATAGGAGGACTTTATTGTTTTTTTTACTAAAAGGTTTAGAACCGCACTAATTTAATTGAAATGTTTAGTACTAAATTTGAACTATACAACAAGTTTACAACCAAATTTGCAATTCTCCCTAAAATAGAAGTTAGTAAAAGGAAATAAATTAATTTTGGTGACTGAAGAAATATAAACTCAATAAATAACTTCAATAGGAGTTGATAATCCAAAACAAGTCGATAATTTTGTTTATACCAAAAATGAGCAACTTTTGGTTATTATGAACAAGTGATAGACTTAATCATGAGAGCAGAATTTAGCAAATAACAAAAGTCATCGATAAAAAGAGCATAGTTTAATGAATAGCAAAAGTAATTGATGAAAAGAACAGTCGACAACTTGCTAAGCAGCAATAATTTCAGATATTTAAGCTTGTTTAGATAAATGTTAACATCTTGAAGAGCATCGATAACCAAGGAAGCCATCGATAGCAAATGTCAATTATCTGGGATAAAGTCATCGATATCAATATTAACATGTAGCTGCCCAGTAGCTATACTTTCGAATATTTGAGCTTCTTGCGAATAAATGTTGTCATAACTTCTTGTACCCACAAATGATGAAGCTATTGATCTAAATTTTAATAACCGCCTAGAGATGAGAAGTCGTTGAGACAAGAAGATGTGGAACCGGAAGCTCTAGAGATGTGAAGGCATGACTAAAAATGATGAAGAGCATCTTGTAGTAGTTATTTTGTGAACACAATAAATACTAGTGTTTGTGTACAATAGAAGCCCCCAATCAATCAATAAAAATAACTTGTTCTCTTTCACTTCATGTGTTGTAGTTTTAGCTGTAATTTCCATATATCTCAATGTCGATTAAATTCTAATGTATATCTAAATTATAGTTTTTAGATACATCTTTGTCGATTAAATATCAACGTGTATCTCTACTGTAATTTCTGAATATTTTATCGTCAATTAAATTCCATTAAAGAATACATATTGATTTCCTTGTGCATACAATGTTTTCTGTTTGAAGTCACCATAGAGCCCATCTCCTTTAATGAAAAACTTAAGTATGACTTTTGGTGAAAAGAATTTTGTTATTGAGGTAAATTCCAACGAAACAAATTTATTCTAACAAAAGTCAGCAAATTACTCTAAATTAAGTCGATAAGTTATTTAATTTAAGAGCTAGTAAGCTTGAAAGGCCCAATCCCCTCAAAATATCTCTAACTTTAGCTTAAGTTCTAATTATATTATAAAAAAATTTCCGTCTCATAAAAATCTTCCAACTTTTGGTTTAGTCCTAGTTCTACCCTAAACTTTTTTTGTCTTGTAAAAAACTAAATTTAGGTGTAGCCCCAATTCTATCCCGAACTTTTTTTTGACTCATAAAAATTACCAACTTTTGCTTGAGTTCCATATCTCCCTCCATCTAAAATTGCCCTTAGTGATGTTGTATTTCCACGTCATTGCTTTCGTTTTTTCCCAAATTTCATATCCAAGAAGACGTCATTTGGAGATGAATTTCTATATTAATGCAAACAAAATCTTATTGGATCTAAAATTTTGGTAAAAACTAAAGCAATTAGAGCTGGCTTTCTTCAATTACTCTCGCTCTTAAGAAAGTTTTCCTTCTATCTCACTCAAGGATCTTCAATTTTGCGCTCAATCTTCAGCCTCTCGTGCTTGAGAGTCTTTCATCTCTTGCAGTCGAAGAGCTTTGCTTGATACACTCGGCTTGGGATGCTAGAATAGCTAGCGCTTAGGTGATTTCCATCTCTTGGTTATCAAGAGTAATTTTGAATGGAAAGTTAATGAGGGCATATTTGACTCAAAGAAAAGCTTGTGGTTTTATGAGATAAAAAAAATTATAATAGAGTTGGGACAAGACTAAAAGTTAAGAGCTTTTTATGAGACGAAAAAAAGTTTGTAATAGAATTGGAATTAGAGCGAAAATTGTGCTTTTGTAAGAAACTAAAATTTTAAAATAGAATTGGGATTGGAGTTAAAGTTGAGGGTGTTTAGGGTATTAGGCCAAATTTGAAGCTCCATATGTTGTGCAAATAAAGAGTGATGAGTTTATACAAAATTAGTACTCTGCAAATTATAAAATAAGTTGGCAATTTTCCAAAAGTGTCCCTAGTAACTTTTAAACAAGCTACCTGCCAAAAAAAAAAATCGTCGGTCATTGTTTTGCCAACAATTGTTTGACACTTACAAAAATACATTGAAATATACAGCACAAAAATCGGTACGTTTTACCCTTTTGAATGTGGAAAAATCGACTTCTATTGTCAGCTAAAAAAAAAACGTATTTTGCCAACAATTGTTTGACACTTATCAAAGTACACTAAAGACGTCTTTTGAAGATAAATTTCCATGTCAACTTGGACCTGAAATTTGGGTAAAATTTAGAAAATTAAGGGTTGGTTTTCTTCAATTACTTACTCTTAAGATAGTCTTCCTTCTGTCTCACTTGGGAATATTCGATTTTGTGCTCAGTTTTCAAACTTTAGTGCTCGAGAGTCTTCCATCTCTCACAGCCAAAATGCTCACGCTTGAAACACTCGATTTGAGATGCTCAAATAGCCTGAGCTCGCATGCCATCTCTTCGTTGTCAAAAGTAATTTTTGAGAGTGAGTTAATGACAGTAGATTTGACTCAAATAAAAGCTTTTGATTTTTTATGAGACAAAAAAAAGTTTAGGGTAGAGTTGACACGAGACCAAAAGTTTGGAATTTTTTATGAGATGGAAAAATTTAGAATAAAATTGAGACTAGAGCTAAAGTTATGGATTTTTAATGAGACGCAAAAAAATCAAAAATAGAATAAGGACTGGCGTTTTTTAGGAAATAGGCCAAATCTGAAGCGTCCATATGTTATGCAAATAAAGGGTGATAAGTTTATAGAAAATCGGTACTCTGCAAATTATAAATACCTTGGCAATTTCACAAAAGCGTGAGTAGTAACTTAAACAAGTTACCTGAAAAAAAAAAATCATCTGTTATATTTTTGCCAGCAATTGTTTGACACTAATTATAATACATTGAAATTTACAGCACGAAAAAATCAGTCCGTTTTACCACGGATCACTAGAATATCTGCTAAAACCTGATGCTGATAGTAGAAAAATCAACTTCTATTGTGGGTCGATGATTTCGAAATTCTTCTCCAACGCGTGTCAAAGGGGATTTTGGTTTTCCTCCCTTTGCTTTGAAACTCGCTCTCGGTTCCTAATTCCTTCGCAGCGTGTCCTGCGCGAGGATGAGATTGTCGGAAATCATCCGAGTGATTGTTAGAAGCTTAAGCTTATTCGAGTGACAAAAAGAGCAGAAGCTGAACGATGTTGCAGAAGCACTCCATTCTGCACCTTTTCACGCAAGTGAAAAACGATAAGCGATTGCATTCGTGAAAAGCAAGCAGCCAACCGACAACCATGCCAACCTGGACTATACATATAAGGCTTTCATGAACGCTGGAGCTTCAAATTTGAAGAGCCGGGTCTTTCACCATTGAAAGAGCAATCCAAAAGTGTACTAGGCAAAATTCACGGGTAGAGTCTCACATTGGAGGTTGATGAGATTGTGGGACCAAAACGTGTCTTGTATAAAAGATCTTGTTGATATCCCAGGCTGAGGAAAAGATCTGCATGTGTTTTACGAAGAATTCGACCATAATTTTTTGGTGGAGCGGCAGAAGGGATACAAGTTAATCTGCCGAACAATGACGTTGGACGTATGTTAAAAGCATAACGAATTGGAAATTTGAGAGAGGTTTCGAGTAACGCTATTTGCAACTGGACTATAGCTTATTTACCTTGAATCACCGTCTAGTTTTGAGCTTGTTATTTCAATTGTAAATGCACGAAAGAATGCATTTTGTACTTAGACACATTAAGCTTTTGTCTGGCGATAGACAATTTGTGCGAGGGACCCTCTGCAAATACACGATAGGTTTGGTTCTGTAGATTGGAACAGTGATGCGATTTTGATTTGTGTGAAGGATGTGCTTGATTTGTGGAAAGGGTTCAGCAAGTTTAATTTCTCTGTCATGGGGTAAATGCTAAACAAGCAAAGAAGCCCAAATATCAAGGATGAGTTCTGTACCGAAACCCAAGGGATGATATATACATGTGTGTACAGAACAACCTGAATTCCTGCATGTCATGCCTCTCAGCATTCATATCACATTCTCCATTGCTTAACTATTAATATATATACATAGATGGCCCAAAAAGGTACATACGTACACATACTACACCAATTTAAGATCCTTTCATTTCACTAGATGTCTCTCTTTTCTTTCTTGTTTCCTTCTGTTTTCTTTTTCAGATGATCTCTCCAGGGTTATTCTCTATCCCTTCAAAGGCGCGCAAGTTAGGCTACACCCCCCCAACCAGATGCTTCAGTTTTCAAATCCTCTTCAAGTGAATGCCAACCAGGACTCAACTCAACATGGCGGGTGGGATTTAACTGCAGCATTTCAAATAAAGTTTCCACCTTTCCTAGAACTTGATGCCCAAACCACATGATAGTTCCTCTGTCAGTTCTTGTAACAAGGACCCAAAAATGGCAAGCTCTATCTCTACTGCAGTGTCCCCCACCTGGTCCTTGTTATTGCTTCTCTTCCACAACCCATCAGCCTCATCGCTAACAAAATCTTGATCCACCATCATATCAATGGTACTAAAATCCACCCCCTTCCATGACCCCACCAATAAACCTGCTTCCCTTGCTCATCCTCATTACTGATTAGCCTTCTCATCTCGCTTGGGACTCGCACATTCCTCAGAACACAAAGGCTTGGCCTGATCAGCGATCGTTTGGCACTGCCTTTTTCTATTATATTCATGGGTTCAAAATCGTCATCATGATCCTCAGACATCACCTCTTCTGGGCCATCTTCCTCATCGCTGATCTGTTCCAGCATTCGCTTCTCCAGTTCAACCGGGTCTAGCTCCGCGAGCCTCTCGAATCTGTAAAGCTTCTGCAGGAGCTGCTGCTTTGTTCCTGAAATTTAATGAGTCTGTTAATTTCACATGATTTAAAAAATAATCGACTGTCTGGGTTTAGGAAGATTCTGAACACGATTTAAGACTCACAACTTTGGAAAATTCCTCCAATTTTTAGAGTACAGCACAGGATCTAAGTACAGAGTAAATCAAATCCACCACACATGAGGTCCATCTCTAAATTTGAATCTTCCTGTGAAGTCCAAACCCACCCAATGCACACCAAAGATATAATAATAATAATAATAATAATAATAATTATCATCATAACCATTATTGTTGTTGTTATCGAATACTTTCATTTTTTTTTTTAAAAAAGGGACATGAAAATAAGCAAAATGGGTTCCACTATATTTATGTGCTGCTGACAGATGATCAGAATTAAAGCAGAGCACCACCACTTATGCGG
The DNA here is from genome assembly GCA_014182365.1 of Eucalyptus tenuipes. Taxonomy (NCBI): domain Eukaryota; kingdom Viridiplantae; phylum Streptophyta; class Magnoliopsida; order Myrtales; family Myrtaceae; genus Eucalyptus; species Eucalyptus tenuipes. Next base: position 17,811,018 of record CM024537.1, read on the forward strand.
TGAGGTCCACTCCTCATTTTGAGGATATGTTTCCGAAGAGATGAGAAATAGTGATTACACGGTTGCGTGTCCATACAAAGTAACTGGAAATGATTAATAAAAGATTTGCTCTTCCCACCCATCAGAGCTTGCGGGACTAGCACGGTAATGATTATAACTAAGGACATCAGAATCATTCAAGGATTTCTTCGGCTGCAACTTTGGCTTTTGGAGCTGAAAGGGAAGCAAAAGCCTGGTGTAAAAGTGGGCTAGGCTAGGATGTAAAGATGATACGTTTGATAAAAAATGAATAATGTTCTGAAGGATGCAACTTTAGAAGAATTCCCAAGGAAAATTGAAAAGGAATTGGCTCATTTTCTTTCTCATGACTGTCAAGGCATTTCAATCTCAGTATTCTAATAAAGAAAAATGGAGTTATGTTCTGCTAAACCTCAGTGAAACACAGTTTCACGCTAACACAGAGACTCAAAATTCTCCAATTTTCTCCAGTTAACAAAAATGGAGTTATGTCCGATGATCATGTGGCAGGGCTTGATGCTCTTGTCCGATTCATGCGTGCACATAGTAGTCCAAATTCGATCCGAAACGCAAGACGACGACCGAAAGGCTCACGCCCCCGAAGAGACAACAATCCGCACGTCAGACCCCACCCCAGATACGGCGGTTCAAACATCAACTCGGTCATATGAAAATGACCCGCCAATGCAGCGCAAGGCGACAATCAGATGAACCCAAAAGAACCCGAAAAAAGACCACCCAATTTGCTCATCACGTAGCAACGCCTAGAGGTTGACGGATGGTGACCACACAACCAATTCGCGAAACGTACAAAACTTGATAAGATTAATGGTACTGATTATTAGAATTGTACGTGAGACAGAGAGACAGAGAACCAGAGAGAGAGAGAGAGAGAGTGCTTTGATACGTACTCTGTACCAGGGCGTAGCTGCTCTCGTAGTCGAAAACGTAATCTTCATCGCCATCATAGTAATCCTCGGTGGTGGGCTCGTCATCGTCGTCATCCTCGAAGGGACGGTCGAACACAGACACCGGACTGCACTGTTCCTTCTCTTCCTCTTCCCCCGCCTCCTCTGCCACCGCTTCTCGTGCTTCAAATTTCTTCAAGCTCATCGCCTCGTGATCGTCCTTGTCCTGGTCGTACAAACAGTCGTTAGTTCGTGTTACTTTTCGTTCGCATCTATATACAAACACTGTTCATGGAAAAAACTATAACTTTACACCAGATCCACCATCGAAGCAAGAAATAAAAGATTATAAACATAGTCATTACTCAACAGTAATTGCAAGGTAATATAAAATGTTGGGATGAATTTGTATGGTTGCATTTCGCATCAATTACACGAATCATATCTCGTATAAGCTTCAATCATTTATTACCGAAGTCATTAACTACGTTTTCTTCAACTAGTGGACGAACGACCCTTATGGATCCACACATGCATGTTCGATTCTCTGCGCCCAAAAGACATGGAGAAGACAAATTTGGCATCGCAGCTTCGACTCGATCAAGCAGTGGTTGGATCGGATGTTGACTATTCCTCTAATCATGCTCATCTGATTAACCTTGACAAAACACTAGATCAAGAAAAACCTAATGGCGTTATGGCAAGCGGATGTCGGAATCCGACAGAGGAAATAAGAATTCGACACTAAAAAAAGAAAACAGCCGAACTTGTCGCTTTCAAGAAAACGAATTTCAAGACAAAACGGGGCTTTCAAATACCGTTTTGCATGGGCCGAGCACGATGCAAAGTACGATTTACATCTAATTGCAAGCAAGAAGTATTCCCACTTTCGAGCACCAAAGCAAATTCTTGTGCTCGACCGGGAAAATTGACTATTCACGATTTTCGTGTCGTGCAATCGGCAGAGCGCGATCGAAAAAAACCATCTGCCGACACTCCCAATTTTTAATTTTCTGATTCGCTCCGTTAGAAAAGTCCAAACGCCTAGGATGCTTTGTCACCACTCGCGAGATGACTCGGCGGAGTCACGGGTCAACTCCGGCAGGCTCGAATTATAAATTCGTGTACAGTAAACGCAACTGAATTGCCGAGATAAAGCATGATTGATGTTATTGTATTTAAAAGTAATGCGATGGTGTGACACGAACGCGAACCTTCGGGTGGTCGTGGAGTCTCGGCGATGCCGCCGGCGACCGGAACTCCGGAGTGCGGCGACCGGACGGCGGGCTCTTCCGGAACATAACGGGACGGGGGCTGTCGCTTTCGCTTGATGATAGATTATCAAAGCGCCGAGGAGACTGTGCATCTGCCCTTGATTTGGCGACAAAAGCGACCTGTTTTTCTGCTGATAATGTACCCGTGAACGCTCCGTCGTCTTCTTTGTTCGTGCGGGAAGATCTTCTCTGCCTCAGAATGTCCTTCACCGAGAGCTTCGACCCATGATCGCCGGCTTCCTCCCCCGCCTGTCCTCTGATCTTCCGCTGCTTCGACAGCCTCCTCAGTAGCGAGCTGAAGATCCCAACGCCTGGGGGTTTCGCGGAAGCAAGATCGTTCTTGAAATTGTTCTTGCTCTTGCTCTTGCTCTTGCTCTCGCTCTCGTTGTGGTTGTGAATTCTGAGGGCTGCTTCAAGAAGCAGAGCGGCTGTTTTAGCCGGTACGTGGAGAAAGATGGCATTTTTATCAGTCGGGCCTCGAGTCCGGGGATCGAAGAGCGGGGATTTTGTTGGGTCCGCAGAGGAGGCGAAGAAGCACGGATTCTTGCAGAAGCTATGGCCGAAGTTCGAGTTTTGACAGATGGGTCTTCGTTTCTTGGGGCTCTTGAGCAGGCAATTCTTGCGCCTGTCCGAGACGTGGTTCTTGAGATGGAAGGGCTCCTGGTCCTCTCGGAGCAACTCGTGCAGGTGCTTCTCGGCCATCAATTTCGTCGTGGACATCAGAGAGACTCTGCGAGAAATGCTTATGCAGGGACACAGAGAGAAAGTTTTGCAAGAAAGGAGGAATTGATATGGGGAAAGAGAGAAGGGTTTGGTGGAAGGCGTATAAATTTCAGCACAGGAAAGGAGGAGGAGGTAGTTGCGACTGTGGGGCAAAAGGTGGAAGCTGGAAAGGGGAGAATGAAGGCGAAAGAGTTGCGTACATATATGGGAAGCTGCGAGAAGAGAGAGAGAGAGAGATGAGGGGGGGAGGGAGTGACGGAGAGAGATGATGATTCAAAAGACAAAAAGTAAAGTTCGAGTCGATCTGTAAAATAATGCACGGTTGTAAGTGACATGAAAATGTATTTGTAATTGAATATTTGAGTAAAGTTGAGGTCTTCGGCGGTAGTTTTTGTCTGGAGGGACCAATCTGTCCTGTATCTGCAGTACTTCAAGTTCCTTCTTTTTTTGGTAATTTTCATATAATATCATTAATAAGTGCATTTGCTTCTAAATTTTGGATTATACGTTTCGAAATTTTGTACTAAAGTTACGAAAAGAAAGAATTTTGGAGGAACTATACAACGACTGGAGACAACAAATTGATTATATTTAATGCTGAGTTAAACTAACATCATTTTCGCTTGGTAATAGAAATTGCGAAATCTCATGGTTGGAAAATCAAGGGGGAAAAGGGGTTGGTGATTAGGATGAAATTATTAAAGAATAATGATGGGAGGAAACATTAATTAAAGAGGACCGTGCGGGGGGTGTAGCGGACAAGACCAGTGGAGGATCCGGTACCGAATTGCAATGTCCATTGCCTGTCTCATGTCTATTCGCGTTGATTCGTCCGCGAGTTAAAGATGCTCATGCACCGCCGAATTCGGAAGATAAAGAATATATATATTATAAAGAAATAAAATATTTAATGGGTGGATTCAAATTTTTTTTTTTTTTTAAATTTTGGAAGGGCGACTTAAGGTTTTGGCTTTGCCACTAGGTGGATGAGCTAGTAATTAGTTATAGGTAACAGCTAGTGTTTACAAATATTGGGTTTTGTGCTTGCGTAAGCATGTTTATAGGTTTTTTCTATTGCGGCCGTCCCATTAGTGATGCAAAAAAAAAAAAATTGGGAGAAAAGAATAGACACTGGAGTTTGATGAATTGACCATGCCTTACCAACCATCAAAATATCTTTCTTGATTCAAAAATCTTAAGTATATGTGTTTATCCGATAAATTCGTTTACGCATAACAAAATTGCCCTTGTCTAGATTTATAATGCATTATTTTTTTTAGCATAATTGCATAAACAGTTGGAAACACAATGCCAATTCACAGCAAGAATTAAGTACATAATTCGATTGGGCATGGAGAGTCTAGATTCAAATGTCTTTCGATCTTAATCTCAAAGTGAATTCAAAATCAAATAGGGATTATTCCAAACATAAATACAAATCTCCACCTTAGCTCGAATTCAACTATAAGTTCATCAATTTTCAAAATTCTGATTAACTCCAAGCAGCGCTTAAACTTGATCAAAGAAATGTGATTCATCGACATATCCGTTGGATATATACTTCACAGTAGGATATTTGTCCTTAGACCAGTTTGGCAAAGCATCGAAACCTTGAGAGTGTGTACTCATGACAACACTGTAGACATATTCTTCTGAATCTCTATACCAAATTATCTTCTTAGTTGTCCCAATTCTTTCCTGATAAGTTTTAATTTCAGCTAATCAATTTCTAAGTATGCCTTTTGCTACAACCAAAATGCTAATATAAATAGACATCGGCACTATTTCCAACCTTAGGACCATGTTGACTGGTCATTGCACCAGACCTTTCATGCGAACAACCAGAAGATCTTTTAGCGCTTTTAAAGAAATTTCCTTCGCAAGAACTACTCGGCCTCCCTTGCTTGAACCGACAAATTCCTCTCGTTACTTGATGTAGATACGCTTCTCCAACTTCTAGTGCAGAAAAGTTATCTCCATCCCAGTTCTCAAACCCTAAAAGTACTAGTATCAATCTATGTTTCACCGAAGAATAAAAGATCCCATTATAGTCTGGAAATTTTATATTGAAGTATTTCAATTGATACGATTAAGTCCTAAATCTTTTTCAAGAAGCTTATCAACTTGTTTTTTTTTTTAAATAACTCCCGAAATTGTCTATGCGGCAGTTAAAAAATACACAATTGACATATTAAAATGTACTATAAATATAGTTCTAGGATTCGACTGTACTTTAAAATAATGGCTTGGGACCTGATAATGTTTAGAATTTGATTGAGTACGTTTCATGCAATTCTTACAATCTTAGTCAATGCCTTATGTTGCGTGCACCTTTGATCCCAACGCCGCCTCTAGATAGGTAAGCGGTCCTCAATCTAAATTTACTAGTGTAGCAAATAACTAGACAAAAGCAACAAAGTGTAAAATGATCATCGTTGTTCACTGAATTAATCTACGCTATGTGCATGTGGCTATGATGTATGGCGCCCATTGCTCTAACTTACTGCCCGTATTATCCTCATTCTAGTTTTCCTAGGACCCTCATCTAAACTAGCACCCATATAGAAAAGTTAACTTGTTTCTTAACGCCCTAATCCATCTAATTTACTTGAGTATCCTTACTACCTCATGGCATCGCCAGCTTATCAAGTATGACACGTTCACTGACCTAGAATCTAGATGATTAGAGATCTTACGGTCGACCATCGATAACCTTTCATTCCCGATGTAAATCTTGGGAATGTGCATTTCTTCGCCATTTACTCAGTTTGCAGAATTCGCATAAGCACACGCGAGACATGCAAACACTCACTAGCCCGAGCAATCAGGAGGTTTATTTGTCCAAAGCTCCTGTAGATTACCACACTCCATAGTTGAAGAAGATATGTCAATAAAACAACAAACCATATCCGCTGCCTTGACCCAAAAGTCTCATCACAAAGCAACGTTTTGTGTAAACATCAGTGCGTTTGTTTAATTGGGAAGGAAAATTTACTCATTATGACAATTGAAAAGTTAATTGATATATTTAATTTCAAACAAATTAGAGAAACATTATATATGATCGTACATATCAATAATATTTAGATATTTTAGAAGACTTTTAGGGGTTTCATGATAACTAAAATTGTAATCATGCCTGCTGTAAAATTTGTGAAAAGTAAAGAAAATTAAAAGCGGAAATTAACCAAGTTTACATAAATGCCATGTGACGCGAGCTGCAAAAAGAAATATCTGACTCAAAAATTAACTATTCGATTTTTATGTAGTCCTATGTTATTGAGAGACTTCCCAAGCACCCTATTTATTGTCCTATCTTTTTTGACAGAGGAAACACTTCCTTCGGTCCACCTTTAGGACCCTCTCAGCCGGACGAATGAATGCAAATAATTACCATTTCGTTGAACAATAGAAATGTGAACATATGATTTTCTGTTCGAGAAGAGAGATGGGTATGTTTCACGTGATTTTATTTTTGAATACCCTGAGAGAAATTGTTAAGCACCTGTTGACAAAAAAAAAAAAAAATCCAAGTGTTCTGTCGACAACTTGATTGGCGGAAGCCAATTGAGGGTGATAGAAGTAGAAAACCTCTAAAATGCTGGAAATAGTTAGTTGACATGAAAACCCAGTTTTAATTGATGGAGATATGGGTGAAAATGGCTAAGTATTAGAGCAAAGAGTTGACAAATGAATACCAACTTGGTCGATTAAAGAGATGTTCATGATGCAACTGTCAATGAAGTAGAGATGATGTAACTGTGAAATAGTAAAGCTACAATCTCATACGTAATATTTTGTAGAGAATGATTGTGAATTATAGGAGCCATCTACTGCACATTTTGCTTTTAGTAATCGCTTATGTAACCATCTATCGTAGGTATAAGTACTTGGATTGTAACCTCTACAAAAGACCGTCAATCTATCCAAGAACACATGTCGTTCATCATTATTTTCACCGTATTTTACATTTCAAGCATTATTTACATCGCTGGCTACAATTATTCCTAGTATTCTTACCTCTAAATTTCTTGTAATTTACATTTCCTGTTAAAACATGAAGAGAGGACCTTTCAAACCCTTGTCGATCTAGTGAAATCATTTTATTTAAATGGTAATTCACCAATTTGATGAAGAAGCACATGAACAAAGAAATATTGTCATTTTCAATACATATTTTTTGTGTTATGTGCAATTAATGCATTGGGAATAGCAACACTTTTTTATTGAATATGATCAACAAGTGCCATCCGAAGCACTCGGTAACATAACTCTAAAAGAAACTTTGATTTATTATCTCAAAGAATAAGATGGAACTACTACACGAAACCCCTCCATAAAGGTTGGGCTTAACCTCCAAAACTCTCTCTCCCCAACAATATAAATTCCACTGCCGGCAGACTGATGGAGGGTAGCTTCCCCCGTTGTTCACTCGAACATCTTCAAGTAAAATAATATGGAATAGACCTGCCTACTCTTTGCATGCTGATTCTTCTGTCGAGGAGCTTTTATCAAGTTGACCAAAGACCTCTTGCCCATCATCCGGAGATCATAACGGGGTTAACAAAGACTCACATGAACCAATATTTTTAAATTTGTTCAGAACAACACCGTTTGTCACCAAATAGATCATAGGCAACATATCGTCCCTCGGAATCAAAACAACAGATGTGCATGTTAAGGTACATGAAGCATTAGGTTACCGAATCAGTTCTCCAAATCCGGTAACTCTACAAAATCCTTATATACTCCGCCACCTCACTTTATAAATCGATATTGGGAAACTGCTTTTGTCAGCATCATCACTCCGAATGAAATTCAAATCACTGGCACAGTAGCATCGCAATGGAGAGGAGGGAGAGAGTGGGAAGGAACGGTTTGAATGTGTGCAAGAGAAAACATCCTCGAGCTGTCCGTGGCCAACCTTGCCTAAGAGATCGGGAAGTGAATCCGTCCACGGCCAAAAGACATTCAATGAACAAGATTACCTCTGTCGGTACATGCGCTGAAAAGTATATCGGAAGACCGAGAACCGGGCTCCCCAGGCATCTCAGGAAGTTTGACCCACCCCTGAGGGAGTCAGAGACACACGAGAGACCACAGAATCAGACATTATACGGGACATTAATTTTTTTCTGTCATCTTCGTTACATCTCTGCAAGTTTGCTTTTGCAGGACCTAGATCAATGTCATTTGCAGTTATTTGAAGGTTTACTTCTGTAGAGTAGCCAGCAGCATACCTCTAGCTACTCATGGGGCATTGAAATCATAATTCACCCTATCAAATTAAGCGAATTCAGTAGCCATTATTTTGACAACAAAAAAGAAAAAAAAATCCAGGAAATAAAATACCCATGTTTTAAATTTACAAAATCCTATAACTACGCATAACTATAGTCTATAGGGGACAAAAACGCGATTTATGACTCTTAAATTCAGAATAACTATTTAGCATTCCATAAATCTCTCATCTTTCTTTTGACGATATAGAGATAATATTCCAGAATGCAATCAAACCTTTTTGTACTTCTTTAATTTGAATTTTTCAAATCTTTCCTTTCACGACATGGAGATAATATTCGAGAATGCATCCAAACCTTTTTGTACTTCTTTAGTTTGAATTTTTTTAATTTTTCTTTACATATAAGGTGTGTGCTCTCTTTTTTTTTTATTGTAGATAATTCATTTAGGAATTCATGAGGAATTGTTAACTTTCTCGACCAATTAGTGCAAATTATTCTTTTGATGTGCCTTTTGTTTGTAATTTCATTTGGATTAAATTTTGAACAAGAAAAGGTTGGCTTAGCTATAATTTAATGTATTTTTTATTTACTAGTTGGTTTCTCTTTTCATCCTTTTACATATAAGATTCTGGTAATTATCCTGTGGATCAACAAGGGTCCCCAAGCATTTAATGCATACTTAATTTGAATGTCAGCTTACCAACTGGGTTGAATCATTTAACAGATTAATTTAATGAACCAATCTTTATTTTTCTTCTCTAGGTAATTTAGTAATTGCTTCTAAGGACAGGCGTACAGGCGTTTACCTAACTATTTTTTATTTAAAATTTTGGTCACTGTTTGCTTGTTATAGGACACGAAGTGCGGTCCACTGAAGGGTTCACTTTACAGCTGGAGCTACAGTTTCTACTGTGCACGTAAGAGCGCCTTTGAAGTCGGTAAAAAAAAAAATCTGCTAGTCATTCTTCTGTCTTTTTGCTAGGCTGGTCCTTTTTATAAAATCAAATGATGAGAACGATAATAATTGAAGGTCAACTAGTAACTGATTACTTAATTGAATTTTATCTTTGATTAATGACTGATCAATGCCCCCATAAAGCGCTCTGAGTTGCATTTGCCAGCTACCGTTATAAACTTCTCATGATAAATTTGTTTTGTTTATGGCTAGCCTCTCATGACTGATTTCTCTTTTAGAAGAAAATGAATCAATTTAATTTATTTAGACTTTGAGAATCCATATTTGAAACGAGTATCCAACATCTCTCATTTACATGCTCCCTATATTGATAAACTCTCTCTACCAATCAATTTAACTTTTTAGGTTAGATATTCCAATAAGGCATGAGAGTTGGGTTTTGCCCAAAATTTATTTCTCATCCACAGCCTCCTAATTCGTCAAATTTCATGTGTTATTTTTAACTTGGCTTGGACATGAGAGGGAGGGTTAAGTTTTTCACGTCACTTTTCTATGGATTTATATACTTTTCTATGTTCATCTAATTTCTTTAAAAAAAAGAAAAAGGTCCGATGAAACTCAAAGCTCATACACATAAATCTTGTCAAAATTGGAGGGAATCCCAATTCTAATTACCGTTCTATGAGTGATGATGTCACTGTGGGGGTCAACTCTTTTATTTCATCATTAAATTGCAAGTAGAATAACATTTGAGATCGTGATGAAATTCAAGTAATCTTAGTCATTCTTGTGCTCTCTAGGTGGACTCAATTATTGAGAAAGGGTGCGGTGGGATCATCTTGAAATTTTGAAATGCTTGATGGTCGCAATAATTGCCGGGCGTGCATTAACTCCATATCAAATTAAAAGCTTTATCCAAGATCAGATTAATTGATCGCCGTACACATCTTTGCCTTTCCAAAAGCAATTGGAGCAATTTTTTTGAAGTGGATATTTTGGTCCCTCGTTTTAATTAGGCAAAACCCAACTTTAATTTATGTTCGCCGGCAGGACAATAATAAAAGTGGTCTTTCCGTATAAATTACCATCTTTTAACGTACAACTGAATTCCCTCTAATGATTAGTCCAGCTGCATAGCCATTGATAATGGGGTCCAATATCAAAGAATTCCCTATTTTGTCAATCGAATGTTGTTGATGCACGAAGGTGGGGTTCGAGCTTCCACTAGCATGAAATTTCAATATACTAGTATAGAAATACCGGATGGGTTTGCAAAATAAAATTTGGTGAAATGATTATAGTATAGCGGGTATCAAAGTAAGCAGGCTATATTCAAATACCTCGTAAAATTTGTCACTTTACTTTATAAGTCAATTTTGGGTGTGCTTGACAACCACATTAATTTTTCAGCACTTAACACCACTAAAATGCGTTAGATGATACCTTAAGTCAAAAATAACTTAATATGTTAAGAGAGAGGGCTCATTTTATTGATTAAGCGGGTACAATATTCAATGGAAAATGAAATCGTACTAATTACATTGTAAAACCTTCTAATAATAGTCCCTATTTTTCATTTTCCATAATTGAAAACTTCAACCGTTAGTATTATGCACTTACTTTTCAATTTTATCAAGCCTTTATACACACATTATACATGTCTTAGTGAATACTAGAATATTTCCTGTGCGATCTACAGGATGAATTAGGCTTTAAAGAAAGTTGAATTATCTTGTCGTCGTGAAAAACCAAATAATTTGTCAATAGAAGGGCGAATCCTCCTATTGCATAATCCAACCAAATATAATTTCTACTTGTAATGTTTTAATTGTGTTTAAATTATCGTTCATATGACCTCTCGTATACATAGTGCTAGAATGTAAAAGGACTCGGGATTGATCATGTTTTTGCATTGTATCTGAAACATGCAGAGGTAAATTATAAATATCGGTGGACAAAACTAGGTTGGGCAAGGTATCAAACTATCACGATATAGATATAATGTGACATTCTTTTTATGCAAGACATGAAGAGAATATATGTATAATTAAAAGAAATACTTTCCGATTCTAAATGAAAATATAAAAAGAGAAAATTTAACCAATAACTAACAAGTTACACCACCATATTGCATTCAAATTTTGTCCTGGAAATTGAGAAAAAAGAAAATCAAGTTATATATTTTTGAAGATCGCATCAATAGAATGTGATTCATACTCCCCATTTCATCTTAATTGAATATATTTTGTTTAATAAGTGTTGGAATAGAAATTTTAGGTTAGAAAACTTGATTAATAGTGTAATTAAAAAAATCAAAATTTCATAAAATCCTCAAGAGGCAAGATAGTATTTTTACTGTTCAAATCCTCTCCATCTAATATATATATATATATATATATATATATATATATTCTTTTATGAATAGCAAAACAGTGGTATGAGGTTAGGTAAGAAGTAAGAATGAAGTAATAAATGATAACATGGTTGAAACCATTGGAAATTTATCATCACCCATTTCCTATTCACAATACATTCATATTAATATACATAGAATGAGCTTTTATTTGGTACATTAGTGGCACAAAGGGATAATTATACCTAGTAGGGTTTAGATGCTCCTATGTACTCAATTTTTAACTTTGGTATATAATTTCATTCCATTAGTAGAAGAGAGTTTTTTTTTTTTTTTTCGATCATACTCTACTCTTATTTTAACTCTCACTCTTAGACTTTTACTTTGCCTCCTTGCAGGGCGTGGAGTCGAAACTCACATTTGAAATTAAATCATCCCCATCCCAACCTCCCAAGAAGGTAAGGATTCAAACCCCCACATCTCCCTTCCATGGAAGGGTGACCACTAGGACAAATCCTAGTGGTTGAAGAAAGTTTTCATTTCATATAAAGCCTATTTTATACTAGTGGTATACCTTATATGGAATGACCTTAGGATTCAAGCCCCAACCAAAAAAGGAAAAAAAAGAAATGAATGTGACCTCAAGATGCTCCTTTAGGTTTTGAAGGGATATATAACAAAAGGAATTGGCAAAAAGTCATCTCAAATGTCATGCGATGTTGCCAACAAAAACTAAAACATTTTTGCTTGTTATCAATGTCTACAATGAGGAGCATGCCTTTAGTAGATAAAGTTCAAACATATGAAATATGTCACTAATCTAATAAGATGCAAGATAAAAATAATTTAGATAAATAGCAAGAACATGAAATTATTTGTACTTGATGGCACAAAGATTCAATCTGCCTAATCCACAAATATAAATCTATTTCTCAACAACAAAATTATGGACATTATTTGTTGTCATTCAAACATATGCGTCCGAAAATAGGTTGGTTACTTAATAGAAAAGAAAGACATTTTTATTTCAATAATGCAGTGCAGCCCATTACATGAAAGATTTTTTATTTTTTTCAAAGGGATAGCTAATAAGAATAATTTTGAGAAGACGCTAAAAAGAAGCCTTGTCGGCCAAAGTTATCTCACAAAAAGTTACTAGGAGCACAGTTTTGGCCCTCTAAATCGCTGGAGTAAATTAATGTTTTATAAGATTATTGCAAAGCTCCTTTAAGCCCCTATCCTACCTTTTCAAAAGCTTAAACTTGAAACGACTACTCGGCTGCTTTCATTCATAGTCCAACACTGCATTATGATTAAAGTTTTCCTAATTTCACACTACATCGCTTGCCTTCTAGAAGTAATATTCCGTACAATAGAGAGACATTTCATTGTCATTATTGGTCATCATAGGAAGGAAAACCACATTGGCATGTTTGGTAGCCCCAGACCATATATAGTATGAATTATCTCACCCGATATGTATTGACATACCATGGATGGGACAAGGTTGAATAAACCCGAAAAATTTAAGGTCCTTGGATTACATATGAAAAGAAAAAACGAGAAAAAAGCTTCCAACTTCCAAAAACAATGTAGTGTTGGGGAAGAGAGGAAGCGGGTGACACCGCTCCCGACCGTGGCACGACGAGGGAGAGAGCAACGCAGGGAGAGTGATGTCGAGTGCTTGGCTATGAAAAAAGTGAATTATCCTTTTTTTTTTTTTTTTTTGGCAACCGAGGACTCCACCACGGGCTCCCCCGTGCCTGAACGAGGCCTGAGGGCACCGGCCCCTATACCTCGGGGTGGACTAACCCAGCAACCCACCGCCAGGGCCCCCACTTAAATCGTTAGCATTTGCGGTTTCAACTCTCGACCTCGGCGATGAGGGAGGGACTCTCAACCAACGCAACTACCTACGGATGGGTATGAATTATCCTTTTATATTGCCGGAAACTCCGAAGATGGCTTTCTGTTCTATACAGAATTTGTCCCATGTGGGTCCGCTACTGAATAGATCCGCTCCCTCCTCCTCTCTCCATCAAACTCAAAGCGAATTAGATCTAGGATTGCAACCATCTAATCTAAAGGTCGCCAGGGAACACCACGAGCCAATCGCAGCTCCTGAACGACAATGTTCACCATGTAATGCTCACAATCCTCTCTCTTTATGAATAATCAGATTCCGTGATGGTTCTTGAGCGACCACCACAATTGAGACAACCACCATTATAGTAGTCATTGTACAAGCGAATAGGTAGTTATCGTACAAGCGAATACTGTTTTGGTAGTTACCATTGACAAGAGTGACAGTCACGTATGCGGCAGTTATAGCAATTGATGTCCTATAGATCCCAGTTTGGTTTATTCGTTTTTCTTCTCAATTTTTAGGAGTCTATGAGTTATTTATCCGACCCACCTTTTATTAGGTAATTTATCAAACCAATGACACGATATAATGAAGCTCAAAAGATTTTTTTCTCATTCTATTATGTCCTTTCAAGTTCCGTGTCCTAATGATCAAACACCGCATTCTATACTAATATACTTTTCCTAAAAAAGACTTCTAGTTAAAATGTGACCACCTTTAAGAACATACAAGAGTTAAAAATGATTAGAATCTATACTCTTGAGTTGATATGGTTGATGTGATCATCAAATGATAATGGATCATGTGATTAGATTGTCAATATATACTAAAATCTCACATTCTCAATATGAAATTAACCAAAATATCCAAACAATGAAAATGCATCCAACTTTTTAGATATCGTAACATAATTACACAATTACCACATCACATCAGTATTTTCCAGTAATATCAGCAAGATTCTAGACAAGGCGCATCAATTATATACAAATAAAAACTTATGATCAAGGCCCCAGGCCAAGATCCATCGAAAACCAGGAATGGACCGTGAAATTTTATTAACGTCTCCCTCTCTCAACGTTCCACGCTGGTGGTCATGGCGATGACTCGAGCCTAGGATCCTGAGCTTTCCCCTCGGAACTTGTCCCTCCACCCAATTTAAAAATCCTCCAAGCGCGACCCAAGCGCTTGACGCTTCCTACCGCTAGACTCCAAAACTGCAATGGAGGCAAAAACACATGAGATGCGATGCTTGTCGGATGCGAAATCCTGCGGTAGACGGTGCACCGTCCGCCCATCACCAGGTACGACAAAACGCAGTGAATCGATCCGTAGAATTACCTTCGCACGTTTCGCCATGCAAGAGCATCCACGCGTCAGGAGCGGTCGGATCGCTGTCCGTCCCATGTTGCGGACTTCGGAACCGAGCACTCCGATTTTCGGTGGTTTAGCCCCGTAAGGTCGTCTTCTACATGAAAAATGTGTTTGTTAGCAGATAATGATTGCGGCCGGATCGCATCCACGCGTGATCCGTTTTTTCCGTCCAGGATCAATTCACTATTTTCAAGATAATGATTGACTGGAATAATCAATTTCAGAAGATATCTTCTTGTATAAAATGCTATAGGGTTTGAAGTCGACCTCATGTCTTATTAAGTGTTTTGCAATGTAGTAGTAAAAATACAGAATCTTCTATTGCTACTTAGGGAAGGCTGACCATGCGTTATTATGTAGTGTAATTTAAGAAAATCTCTTCTCAAATGTAGAGGCATGTTAAGTCCGATGATAATTTCTGCAAGCCGCCTTACTTAAAGCTTTTATCCATCGGAGTATGTTTCTTCGTGGGTGTGATAGATGTTTTGAGGTTACTTGAAATAAGTTATTTTCAATATGGATTAAATAAGTTAATCTGGGTCGGACCCATTCCCACTCGAGGTCTAGAGAATTAGAAATATATATATTTCCAAAACAGGAAATGATCTCCATTCAATGGACACAAGTGTATGGTTTTATAATCTAAGAATAATCTACTTTGTGCACACCTCATGAGAATGTAAGGGAAATTCAATTTGGCCTCGTTGTCCTCATTCTCAAATTCTTTATTCTAGTAGTGACCTCACCTCAACGAGCAAAAACAGATTCTCCTTGCCACAAAACAAAAAAATATGTCCCTTTTATCTAACTTAGGATGCTACTAATGAGTGGACCGACAAGTTTGTTTATGCAGGAGTGTGACAAGGATGGTGATCATGTCACTGCATGTTCGTGCGGATCGAATCGAGTCCTTGTCTAGACCATTCCAGCAAGCAATTAATCAAATTGTAGTTGTAAAGCCCTCGTTCACTGAACCTTCCTCCCGACAGAAAGGATTAATCTTTTGGATTAGTACTAATCTTTAGATTAACACGAGCATCGTCCGAGGAGGAAACCTCGTGGAAGTAGCATGAAACGTGGGTAAACGACGGATCGTCACATCGTCAACCTCAAGTACTTTTTGGCCATGTTTGACTGCTATTTGCTTTAACTTGTGCTTTCTAACTTTTTACTTTCTCCTATTTTTACTTTCTCCTATTTGCAAAGTTAAAATGGCTAAGCGTTGGGTGGAAGTGAAGTGACTACCCACCGCTTTACCAAATCATTTCATGAGTTGAACTTGGATTTATCGATTTATCTATAAGTACTGATTTTCTCCATCGCCGTGAAAATCCACATGCGGCGTCAAGATCCGGCCATCCGTGCAATTGTGAAATAGATCTCGCGCCGACAGCAGACGGAACAATAATCCTTTGTGCATTACATTGTGCAGAGATCATCCTAGAATTTTCACCAGAGAAAAGTAATCTAGCCAAAACGATCAGATTAAAACTTAAACGAACGGTAATAAACCTGTCGGTGGGCTTTTGAAGGCCGACATGTGCAAAAGGAATTGGGCCAACGAACTTGTTATTTTTGCTTCATTCTCGAATGGGCCCATCGCCCGATCCAGTTCGGTCTGCTTTCTCTTCTCGTCGAGTCCTATTTTACATCTTCTTTTTCTTGCATTCCTTCTTGATCATGTCTACAATCTGAGCTCATATTTGATTTTTGGCAAAAGAGAAAAATTTTGGATAATCCCACTGAAAATCCTAAATTTTTCCCTATGGTACACATACACCTAATTTTTTTTTCCTTCTCACTAATTATCCAAACTTGTATCAATGACCCAATAATACATCTATTAGACTTCCGTCCGGCTCCTCGGATTTTCAACAGCTATTATGGACAAAACCATGACAGAAGGTATTTTTGGATCATCAATACAATTTTGGGATATTGATGAGATGGAAAAAGGTTTTGGGTATTGTTGTTATATCTCTAAGAAAAATTTAGGACCCTTGGTGGGATTTTCTCTATAAGATGTGATTTTTGACGGAACAATATTTTCTTCTTTTTAATTTATTTTATTTCAGAATAGTTTCGGAGTATCGCTGAAGTAATCTTAAAAGATGTAGATAAGATGCTATCCCTCTTTATTCCAAGGGAAAAGTTGTAAGTTAAAGTTTACTGTTTCTACTTTAAGAATATTTCATCTACTATGCGAGCTAAAAAGGAATTTTCTGAAAAATATATCCTCTTTAAGCTTTTATGCATCAAAAGTGAGACCAAGGCCGCTTCTTCTTATACCTTTACTTTTTTTTTTCTTTTTAAATTTAGGTGGAACGATAAAGAGAAGAAATAAAGAAGAAAGAAGTTCTTTTTTTTTTTTTGTTAAAAGAAAAGAAAGAAGTCCAATCATACCATATTCTCACACTATTAGTTCCTAATTTATTTTTTATTTTTATTTTTTGGGTCCAATAGTTCCTTTTTAATTTATTCATTTACTTTCGGTTCAAAGTTATGGTGGCAAAGTGTAAAGATTCTACTTTTACAAGCAGAGCATAAATTTGCATGTACATAAATAACGTCGAAACACATTTAATGATGTCCTCGATACATTGGAGGTAAATATGAAATTGTTGTGCCAATAAATATGAAGTTTATAAGCATGCGCAATGAATGATTTGCGCTACCAAACGTAGAACTAAGCTATGAAACAATCTGAGTCTCTATTTTTGGTGAGACTAAAGGTTGCTTCATGTTTCATACATGAATATTGGCCATAAGGTATATATGATCGAAGAAATTTATATCTTTCGTGGGCAAATAACCAATTTTTAATGTTGTAACATACTAACGGTGATAACAAAGATTATGCAACAAAGTCCATAGTTTTAGTAATTGGCGAAATATTTCCCTAGAAAGAAAAATTGAGACTAATCCTGCCTTAAATCCCCCACCGCGGGTACATTGCATCAATTTCCAACGGTTGGGGTGGCCTTCAAAAAATTGAATGATCTGGGGATAAATTGAGGATATCCAAAAGCTCGAGGGCGGGCAAATGGTGATTTTGCCTTTAATTACACACTAATTAAACTATCGGTGCAAAAGCTTACTGGACAAAAAACTAGTAGCATATAAAACTCCCCGAAAGACAAAAGGAGATATTTGCGCCACTGGCCCCTCCCTATTATTTTATTTGTAAAAGAAACATCGGAATAGAAAAACAAAATGGTCTACGTTTTCATGAAGGGAAAAATAGAATCGATTTAAAATTAAAGAGTTGCACATGGTTACCGGTGGATGCTACAAAAGCTGGTACTGGGGGAAAAGAGCAACGAAAGATATTTTAGGGAAAATTTCCATTTAAATTGCATTTATTTCCCAAAACATCAATTCCATTGAGTTTCAGTAACAGAATAATAAATTACTTCAATGGTGATTATGACGTGCATTAATAAATTACTTCAATGTGTTTCTCATGTGATTCATAAATATTGGGATCACATAAATTGGGGGCACAAGTTAAAATTTTAATTGGGTACCTTCATTTTTTGCATTTTATCTGTTCACAACTCTTCTTAGTTTCCTTTATAACCAAAAAACAAAAAAAAATCAAAGGTACATTTGTTTCGCAACAACATAATAATTAGAATTTTATTTTTTATAACTTTGCCCTTTATATTGCTGGTTAGTAAGAAAATCTTTTATTAACAATAACGATATGTCCAAACATTTTTATTAATAATGACATTATTTTTTGCTAACTCATTTTCTCAAGTGATGTAAACGACAAGATTTAGAAATATCTTTTCTAAAGATTTTCTAGTGGAACAAAAGCACTTTTGCAGAAAATCAACAACTTGAGAAACATTTTTCTACAATTATCGTTTGCATCGCTCATAAAAATAAGTAAACAAAAAATACTTCCATCATCAAAAGAAATATTTAGGCCTAAATTATTGTGCATAATACAAAATTTCCCAGTGATTAATTTTTTTTAAAGCAATATAGATAAGGTACTTCACATCATTTATTTTTCGTGAATGAACGAATCCTAAATTCCAGTCAATATTAGGGGGCTACGCTCCTCCTTGGTCTCATATCCATCCTCGTATGGACCTAGGGGAGATATAAAGTTCGAAGCAAAAATTCATAAATGTTTTTTTTTTTCCTCATATTTTGAGTTATGGACAAAATATATCAATCCGTCTTTTGAATCTGAAATTCTGGCACCGTTGAAATAAAGATCCATATATTTACTACATGCTCACCTAACCCCACGTTCTCCTTATGTGTATGTTGAGCCAATAATTGTTGCCAGCGCCCAGCAATAACTTCACTTTTGGCCAAATTCAATAACAATTGTTAGAATAGTTCTCATTCACAAGTACAAAGAAAGTTGTGGACGATGGGGGACCAGAACTGAGCTTTTGAAATAGTAACGGTCCACTTGGAATTTTGTCAATGTATCCTCGAAAGAGAAATATTCTTTTGAGCCGCCTCTTCGACTTGCAGTATTGCCTCTAAAATCCTAGTCATGAAATGCAAGTCCAGACTGTACGAATCAACGCATTTGATTTTTCAATGTAGTGAGTAGAGGAGAAATGCGCAACACTCCATGCCACGCATTGTATGGGGAGAGCTTGTGGAGTCGTAGTACTATTGCTCGATGATAGATCCATCCTAAAAGGTCATCGCTTAAAATAATCATTCGGGAAGCCCGTCTTATGTGGATCGGGTGAAATTTTTGGAAAACATAGATCATTACGATAGTCGAAACTATCAAATCTGAATGTCATGCAAGAAGATGTGTGCAATGCTGTGGAAGCCATTTCCTGGAACTGTGGATTGCCTCCCGTGGGCTACTTTTTGTTTCTTCTATACTTCCCTTCATTGACAAGAAAGAATGATTCTTCTTGTTCGATATTCATCAAATCTTTACGCCAAGGAAAAAGCCCTTCTTCTCTTTAAATCTCTGCTCCATTTATTTTTGGCATCAATTGGTGCTTTTCGGGGCAGTTTCCTAAAGATTGCATGAGATCGAGTGCTTGAGTGCTTCTGGTTCAAGCTTCCTATGCACCATAATTTAAATTAATTCAAGAATTTGATCGTTATTAATGTTGTTATAAGATAAAATGCAATTCATCTCGTTCCCTAATAACTTAAACATTTAGAATAAATAGGAAAAAAAAAACTGTACATGACTGTTGAAACGGTCACCGGACTCGTCAAATTTCACACGCGTGGAAAATGAATGCTCGTCCGCATTGTTCTCTGCTAATAATATATATCTTCTTAGAAAAACAGCTCTACATTTGGAGGCTTAAAAGAATTCACAAAGAGTTTCTTCGTATTTCGAGAATACAATATTATTATTTAATCAGAACAATCATCACATGTCTAGTGTTTTTGAATTTCTTTATTTCTTTTCCAATCGATGAAATTAATGCTTGATTTTCTACTTCTTAGATATTTTCATATTTTTTTTTTTGATTCGTCAGATTTTCTACCTCTTAATTACCATAAGTTGTCAATTATACTACGTATTATAAAATTATAGAAGAATTAAATATTTATCTATAGATTCATATTTCATTGGATTTTCTCTTAAAATTTTAATTCTGTTGGAAAAAAAAATTAAACTTTTATTTGGAAAGGAAAAAACTCATGCGTTGCAATGGTATCTTTCTTTCAGAATAATAAAAGATGTGAAATTAGAAAAAAAAAATTCTTCCCATATATAATATATATCTTATGTAATAGATTTATATATTTATATTTAAATTAAGGTTTCCGAGACTTTTTACTGAATTTCTGTAGGAAAAAAGGGAGACTTTTATTAATGAACACCCACATTCAATGTACTAAAGTCAATTTCAATAAGTTAGATTAGATATTTAGATATCTGCTCTGGGAATCTTTAGCAACTAAGGTCGTTGAGACTTTCTTTTCTTCTTTCTTTGATGAACTGAGGGTTGTTGAAATTTCATTACCACAAGATTGCGACGATTCAACCCTAATTGCGCAGTAGTTTAACTCATTTCTCTAAGGAGAAAAGACTACTTGAACACAACCACCACTAGCATCTTGAGAGCACAAACATTAGGAAGAGTGCATCTCTTCCAATCTCAACCTCAATATATCCAACAACTTCAGTATTTTGTATCAATTTCAATGTCAATCACATACTATGAAGAATAAAATTTAAAAGGCTCAACATGGCGACGAAGATATCCTAACAAACACATTTTCTAAAAAGATAAAGATGATAGTTTGTCAACCCTCACAAAATTGGCCAAGCAATAATTGCTATGTTCGGATGCAAAAAACTTCTCGTTGCACGATGTATTCCATTTAAATTAACCTCAAAGCACATACTTGCTATCTTGCAAGGCTGGAGCTTATTTTGCTAAAGTGAGTGAAGCAGTTTGCGAGCATTTATTAAAAAAAAAAAAGGATAAATATATAAAAAAATCTTAAAACTTGTCATGAAAGTAAAATTAAGTTGAAAAACATTAAAAAAATACAATCAAATCTTAAAACTTATCATAAAAGTGCAATTAAATCCTATAACTTTCAAAAAAATGCAATCAAATCCAAAAACTTGTCAAGTTAATGTAATCAAATCAATGCAATCAAGTCCTTTCATTAACTCCGTCCAACTTAAATGGCCCATAACTTCATATTTTATAAGTATAAAATATTAGTCGAGGCGTGGTTCGACTGCCTGAAAAAGGCATAAACACTCTAACTATACTTTTTATTTTATTTTATTTTTTGTACATACCTGTGTTGTTTGGCAGTCACAGCATAGACATACTGCCATAGGCCAATCCTTATTATCATTACCTGTATTGACGTGCTCCACACTGCCCCCTTCGCTTATCATGATTTTCAGAATTTTGCGCAGCAAGAGGGGCCGAGGGCACATGAGCCTCTGCACTGACAACCGCTTCTCCTCCTCATTCCTTGAACCGAAAGGAAAGTTTGAAAGGAGAGTCTCCTTCGAGGACGGCAACAAGCGGTCGCAACGGACGACGTCCTTCTCCACGGTTTCTCAAGAACAACGTATTTTTTAACATTTACTTTGGTGTGATTGTGGTCATTCCCCGTGACAATCGTGCTGCTTTATTGCTTCCAACGTATTATTCTTCTGCAGTAAAATCCAAGCGCTTCGTGCGTTCCGAAAGGGAACTTTATGAGGTTGTCTTCTTAAACCCTTCTATCCTCCTTCCTTTTACCTGGTCCATCCCCAGCAGCGACGCCCTTCTTCAATGAACCAGTTTTTTATTTATTTTTTCTTTTTTTCCCTTGAAAAGTTCACTCATTCTCACGCTTTATGCATGCTAAAACGGATTAGTTTTGCCAACATAGTTTACAATATCCCATGCAAAGACCTTTTTCTCTGACCCACAGCGTTGCCCGAGAGATTCTGATTCGGGTTGCTACCGACATGCTCTAGCCTCTAGGTTATCATGAGCAGCTGCGCTAAATTATCTTGACAAATCATCAAATCATCAGATGCTCTAGAATTGCAGTTTCCCCCTCTGTATATTACAGAGATAAGCATTCACCACTTTTGTGGATACTTATCCTAATAGCTTTTTCCCCATTTGGCTCTGTACACGCCCTGACCAGAAGGAGAAAGAGACCCCTGCGTTGTATTCATCCTCCAAGTACACGGCACACAAAAGTGACAGAAGGTGGCCAAGAACGGCCTTCCTCAGAGAGACAAGCCAGGCTCGGCAACGGGTCGAAAAATAAGAAAGTAAAAAGACACTGCAGTTTTGATGGACAGTTCAGTTCTACGCATCTGTCTTCTTTTTTGGGGGATTATTCCCTTCCTAAATTAGTTAATTGTAGGCACATCAAATGCAAATGTAGAGAAAAAGCAAACAAAGGCATCAGAAAAATCAATCATACAAACAAACCCAAAAGCACCCACCTAATGATTTGAAAATTAAACACCATTTTACATACATATCATCACAAGGAAATCTAATCAAATCAGTCATCAACGTCAAGGCTATGCCCTCATTGTAGGGTTTCTATGCTCTTAGCCAGCTCCTCCAGCTTCTTCATCCTCGACTTCTCACTTTCTCCCACCAGCTGAAAAAAATGAAAACGCCCAAAGAAAAAACAAACGTTTTCTCAGATAGGCAAATATTGAAAAGAGCCCTCTGCTTTTCACATGCTTTACGGTATCAATCCATATAGATCTAAGTGCAGGACTAACCTCCATTAACTTGTTAACGAGCTGTACTTTCTCCTTGTTCTTTTCATTGTAGGCCTCAAGGGCTTCCTTGTACTCTCTCTCCTGGGACAAATCAGGACACCGAGGAGATTCAGCGACCCCATTTTGGATCCAGACAAGGATCAATTGCAAGAATGTGTAAGTTTCGCGAAAACGATGGTATGTGGATGGGCAGAGAGAGAGAGAATCACCTTCTTCTGGCAGGTGTGTCCCAGTGGTTTTAATTCCTTATTTACTGCATCGATCTTCTTTCGGACAAGTGCAACTTCCTTCCTCATTGGATCTGACAATGCCTCTAGTTCCTGGCATATTGCCAATCGGTTTTTAGCCACAGAGATGTTAGATTCGCACCAGCTCCAATTGAAAGACTCTAATTTTGCTTACTGTTTACAGCCAGGACCATAATTATTAAACCCAGATTCAGAGGCACAAGTTGACTCGAGTCAAGAGATGTGAAAGGATCTTCACGGGGTCTCTCAAAAGACTACCCCATTCCTTAATCAACTGCCTTAATGTATTAGTCAAACCATATATATCTTGGCGTTGATTCCAAATAAGAATGGAAAATACATTGCCCAAAAGTGGGGAAAAATTACACTAAGCAGAGCCCCAAAAGGTGAAAAAAGAACGAAGAAAGAGAGAAGCCTCCTTGGTTTCAACAAACAAACAAAAAAACAGCATCATTGATGTTTAATTAAAGTAATTACCTGGCAAAAAGGAGGGAGGACAAAGAAAAACAAAAGAAGAAATGAGAGATTTGTGGAAATCTGCATCTCAGTTCAGCCTAATCCAGCAATTCTTGACCTTTACTTTTCTCAAAAAAAACCAAAATTCACGAACAAAAAGCTTGATTTTTTATTAAAAAAACACAAACCAAAGCCTTCATCTTTCAAGAAGTTTCAAGCTCAAATCCAAGATCGAGCTAATTCTGCAGAAAACTACCAGAAAAGAAAATTGAAAAAACCCCTCGAAGCTAAAGACTTGTTTTTTCGTGCACTGACCTCTCGAATCGTGGCGAGCCTCTTGGTCTCCTCCTCGACGCGACCCAGATGCGACATGACCTTCTCCCTGACCTCCAGCTTCTTCTTCTCGATCTCCTCCTCCTTGGCCCTGAAGGTGGACAGGGCCGATCTCGACATCTCCTCGTCCTCGCCGGACATGGACAGGTTGCTGGTGAAGCTCAGGCTCCCCGACAGGTGCTGCGCCAGCTGCTGCCGGGGGGGCTGCGGCTGCTGCTCCGGTGCCTCCATCGACATTATCTCAAAGAGCCTCTTGCCCCGCGGAACCCCTGCTTCTCCTTCCTCTATCTTCTCTCTCTCTCTCTCTCTCTCTAGCTAATACTCTCTTCTTCTGTCCTTTCTTTCTCTCCTCTCTCTCTCTCTCTCTCGAAATGCGTAGCGTGTGCGTGTGCGAGGAGTCTCTGTCTCTCGCCGGTCGCGAAATGGGTGTGAGAGAAGGACCAGGCTGGCTGGCCACGGAAGTTTTATAGGAAGTGTGAACGGGGAGCGAAGCGAACCCACCTTATCTCTCTCTGTCTCTCTCGCTCGCTCGCTCGCACGTTCGCTAGGATCGAAGGGGAAAACAGGGGAAATTGGAGGAAAAAAAGGGATGAGAGGGAGGATAATATTGGGGGAAAGTGAGGGTTGAAATGGCGCATTTGCCACTCCCTGTTGTGGAAAATTCTCTACTGGAGTTTTCCTGGGTAAATATTGGAGGCCTGCTTCGGGTGTCCATCATCAGGTTCAAGAACCCAAGATTGACTTTTCCTCTTTCTTTTTCTTTTTGTTTACTTCCCCAATTAGGGAGTTTTCCTTTCAATTTAGTCCATAGGACGAGGGTAGTATTTTGTCAACGTTGGGTAGATCATGTCTTTGCCAACGGTGATTCTTCTAGATCACATGCAATTACAGGAAGGTATCAAACAAGCCTTACAATGCATAGCATTAAGTGAAAATTCAATTTTCGCATGACATTTTTGTTCCTCGTCAGATCGCCCTTTGACTCGCCGTTTAAATAGCAAATGTGGAGTCTTTCCCTTTAAAGTTGAATCTCATGATTTCTCTGATAGTATTGTAATGAATAGTGACATAGTCATATGTCATTAACGCAAGGATGCTATTTCCTTTTTGGTTGGAGAGGACGCTATTTAATTTGGTGTATTGGTTAGCGTTTTTATGAGAGCTAAAATAAGCAACTAATGTAACCGGTTTTTGTGACCTCTAAAACCTTGCCATTAAGGTCATACGCGCCAAGTATCTTGGTGATTACAAAATAATGATAATAACGTGAGTTACTAATAATCATTAGTATGATGTACAAGTTACTATTCGATGAGCTTTTGAGTATACTTTTGATGGCCTCATTTACATAGCATATCACAAGTATTAAAGTGGGTTTTTTTTTCATTTTTATTTTGGTATGTTTTTCAATAACACAACTCGTCGCTGCTGCTAGCTTATCAAGCCATTATGAAAATGCAAACTGCGGTCAAATTAGCAAGTCAAGCATAATCGTTTGTCAAATCAACTCGAATTAATTTAGGATTTAAGTGTTCACAACATAATTGTAATCAAAGTAGCGTGGTCATACGAAAGAGTTAGCACCAATTAGACCTTTGGTACTTTGACATGACAAATAATGATGTCAACGAGCTTCTTTACCTATAAAAATAAATAAGAAATTGCAACCTCTTCTTTTAAGAGAATTTATTCAGAGTCCCGATGCACCTGCCAATTTGCAATTTTCTTAATTTTGGCAGACGCCTGTTTTCCACCAACTCCGACATGAACGGCATCCACATGCGATGAGTGAGATGACCACTTTAATTTTTAATTTTATTAAAAAAAATTATATGCAAATTGAAGGTACAAACTAAGCATATCAATTAATGGAATTTTATTGCCATTAAAAATTAAATCCAATCTATTTTTTGACCTAAAAATAATTTAATATTATCAATACCACATGTTAAAAGGAAATTAGACGTAAGTCACTATCGTCTAAAGATAAGCATGCTTCCTTCTATTTAGTATTTTCGTTAGTGTCCTTGTCGATTAGGGGGAGTTTGGTGGGCTGTGTCAACTTCCTCGATCCCTAGTATTTTAGATTTTAATTAGGTACAATTTTTCTAGTATTTACGAAATGGGATAAGTAACGACTTGGAATCCATTCCGTCCTCCAAAAGGCAAAGAACAGGATGCACGTCAAACGTGCCATCTTTCAGCTAAAATTCAAGTTGCCAAAGGAGGTTTTGGAGAGTAACTATAGCAAGCAAACATGGTCCAATTTTTTCTCCTTTCAACAAGTGGCTTTTGTAGAATGGAAATGTTTATGTGACTTTATGGAGTGCCGAACATGATAGTGATCGGGATCTCTAGAAGTATCATTGAAATCTTCTATAGACCCCAAGATACTATTATTTTGTAATGGGTACAATGCACATAAGAGAACTAGAATATAAGCACGCATGTAATTTATTCTATTTGGAATCTAAATACTAAAAGAATCTAATTTATATTTGGCTGCACCGAGACAGAAGTATTCTCAAATCAGGTAAGCTCTAAACAAAATAAAAGATTAAAAAAGGAGAAGGAGAAACGGAATTGATGAAACTGGGTTTTAGCAATGTGCTTATTTGATTTTCCTATTATGAAACTTTTTTCAATTTTACATCTTCATCCACACGTAGATTTAAAAAAGGAAAAGCAAAGCACTTTGAAATTAAGGAAAAAAAAAAAGAAAGGGAAGAGGTATCTAGAAAATACAAACTACTCCTACCCTTTGTACAATGATATATGATTTGTTTATTCAATTTGGAAGACAATAATTTAAAAATGATGTAATCTTAGGTTTCGACATAAAAAAATTCAGTTTGCTCATTTCGTAATAAACGGTAAAGGCAAAGGACATATCTGTAAATTCACACAGAGAGGTTTTGCTTAACTTTGACGTTTGGGGAGTGGAGTGGACGGAAAGGATCACCTGACCGTCTCACCACACTCGCCCAAACATTAGACAAAACCAAAAGGAGAGCCGTGATAACCAAGGCATTTACAGAAAGTAATTTACTATTTTAAAAAATCGGGACAAAATCGAGAGCTGATCTGACTTTTTCGAACAAATTCGACCAAACTTTAACCGAGTTCATGCACTGTCTTAAGCCCTTTTGATCAATGATTGACTCCTTTTTCGTGTCATAAATTTCCACATTATCTAATATTTTGGAAGTCACATTACCATTATTAAGTCAATGGACGCTTCAGAAACTTATTGTAATTATCCTTTGCAATGACATGATCACTTGATAATGGCTATGGCCTTTTGTGGGATGTGAAGGGACCATCTGACAGGTTTTTCCAAGCGAACCCCAGCAAGAACTACCTAAAACTTGAATAATTTATGGTCATCAATCGAATCTATGATGGCCCTAAGAATCTTTTTGGTGGGTCCACTAATTCTTGTTCCTAAGTGCATAGCATATTCGACCGAAAAAAAAAAAAAGGTGCATAGCATCAATATCGTTAGCATGGCATACCCAAAGCACTTGCTAATGACCATCTAATTTAGAGATTTCCACCCTATAAGTTATTAAATATTTCCGAATTGTTCCATTTCGTTTTCAATTAAGTACCTAACTTTTCGAGATCACTGGACAGAAACCTGAATACCATTTTGAGCGCCTTATCATTTTCTCGGTTTGAACAAAGGAAATCGTCCTTTAGGAGTATCGATGGGTTCAAATCGAATAGGTCAGCCCGCAGTGCGGAGCTGATTAGCAAGCCATGCTCAATGTACTTTCTCAATTAAATCGTTTGCCAGAGCACAAGTTTATTGCCGACATGCATTGTCAACTCAAACTCCAACTAGGCAAAAATTGCCACATCGAACGCGACTTTGCTTTATGTTTTCCAGCGCAGCCAGAAAAAAAAAATTCCCATTTCTTTATTTTTCTTTTCCACTTTTTTTTCCATCCATGGTTGACTATCGCTATCATCGATGCCATTGCCGCGAAATCCGCGGAACCTTACTACAATTACGGTTGTCGCCACCACCTAGACTCACTCCACCACACTTTAAACGTCTTGTCTAAGGTACCACTAGGTCGAGGTCGTACGATGACCCGCAAGTTCAAAAAAAGATGATAAGGATATCGCAAATATCATAACTTTTGTGCGACATTCAGTTGAATGACATCCGTTTTTTTCTTTTTCTTTTTTTACCCATTTGAGTGGCATATTGATGTAAAATCCTTCGCTTGAGTGCTCATTCTAGCAACTCGTCTATGTGGCCTTTTTACTTAAATTCTCACACCGGTATAACCTTTTAAAAAGAAATTGAAGTCCAACGTCAAAATTCTTTGCCCAACGTGGTAAAAGTAACAAATAAGTCATCATTTCTCTCTCTCTCCCTAAATGATTCCTTCACAAAAATCAAGAAAAAGTGTCAAAAAAGCCTTAAACGTATTATATTTGTCCAATTTAGTCATATATTATTTGATTTGGTGTTAATTCAATCATTTCTACTAATTTTGGCTAGATATTGTTAACGTTGACATTTTCAATAATATTTTAATAATTTTCTGATTTTATTATTATTTTTCTGATTTTTTTCTTTTTCTTTTTTTTCTCTCTCTCCTCCCTTTCTTCTTCCTTTTGCTAGCAACAAGGCTCCCTTCATGCGGGCCCTCACCAAGCATCGCCCGCATGAAGGCAATGCTTGATGAGGTCGCCCTTGCTAGGGGAAGGGTTGGGCTTGCCTTGTTGGGACTCATCCAAGCCAAATATGGCAAGCCAACCGTCGCCGAGGCTTAGCCTCACCATGGCCAAGCAAGGTCAACCCACCAGACCACCACCTGAAGGAAGAACAAAGGAAGGAGAGAAAAAAGAAGAAAAAAAAAGTAGAAAGATAATAAAAAATCGAAAATTATTATTAAAATATTATTAAGAATTGTTTATGTTAGCGTTAACGATATCATGTAAGCTGATCAATGTTCACGTTACTAATATCTGGACAAAATTAGTCAGAATGACTGAATTGACATCAAATTAAAATATTTATAATTAAATCGATACCATTAAATGATTTATGACTAAATTAGTACAAATGCAATAAATTTACAATTCTTCTGACACTTTTCTCACAAAAATTACGACCTCTCTCATAGTATTTCCCTAATTGCTTCACTTCTAGTGTTATTATTTATATATGGTGTGCTGAGTTCGATGTTGGAGTGCCATTGTTTGGAAAATGTAATCATGGTTGTGACCGAGGCGGTCGAAGCTCTGTGTGAGTATGCGTGGGGAAAACAATTATCGAGCGTCCATAGAGAATTTTTTTGGCCGCCCAGGACTTTTCTCTTTCTTTTTGTTAAAGTTGGTTTCGCAAAGGCTGCGCTATCATAGTATCCACCCATGTGCAAAACATTTTATCTTATTCCTGTTGCACTCGCACTCATCTTCTGGACATTGGAGTACTTGAGCACCCGACGTTTCGTGTGATGAGGTTGTTCAGATATAAAGTTTGCGACACGTCGTTCTCGATGAATTTAAGTTTCTGAGTGATCCATCATTGCCATCATATCAAATTTAGCTATTTTGGATTTAATTTTACCCACATTATTTATGGGATAATCATCTAAAAAGTCTTAAACCTATTGTTAATGATCAATTCAATTCTAAACATTTTACTTATATCAATTAAGTTCTAAACATTCTAATGATTTGCCAAAGTACTAAAAACTCTTTTAAGATTGTAGTTTTCCCGACTAATTTCGATTGGAAATTGTTGACATGGTGATTCGAGCATCACTAGCCAACACTAGGATGATTTTTACAATTTTTTTCAATTATGGTCGATTGCAGGAAATAGGGAAAAAGGAAAAAAGAGAAAACTAAAAAAGAAAGAAAAAAGTGAAAAGGAAAGAAAGAATTGAACAAAATTTTGAAAATTGCAAAAATCACCTATATTAGTGCCGATCATGCCACATAAAACGGTGGACTCATGTTAGTAATTTTCATTCAAAATCGGCCGAAAGAGTTACATTAAAGGCTTAGAACTAAATTGACATAATTAAAATATTTAGAATTGAATTAGCCATTATATATATGGGTGATCTATTCTCAGTTCGATCCTATCCCACCTAAAAATCAGGATCCGGATCGGAGGAACTAGTCCCAAGAATTTGAAACTATGGACTGGACCGCCAGGTCTTGGATCGAATTGGACCGACCAGTCTAGTCCGGTCCTGGACGGTCCAATGGAACCAATCATTCAAAGGCATACACTATTGTATTGCAACATTTAGTAGGAAGAGCCACATTCCATTTTCTCATGAGCTTCATCTCTATCACGTTCTTTAGCCGTACTATAACTATTAGCCACTCCCGTGACCCGTTGCCTCATTTTTTTCATAAGCTTAATCTGAATTGCAGATTCCATATTAACCATCTTCATTCACTAAACCTTCAAACATAAAATACTGAAATAGAACTCAGAAAAACAACATCATCACGGGCAAAATACTAAATCATCACACAACCTTAATCATTTAAAGGCAATGAAGCATCATGGGCATTTAGGAAGAGCGTTAAACACCCATGTTTGAGTACTCAAGCCATGCATGAGTCCACCTTGGCCCTTCAAAAATTTATGGGGGGCCGAGCGTGAGCTAAAGTGAAGAGAGGACATGGGGCCGAGTGTTTGTAAATTAAGTTTACACTTTAAGAAATTAAAAATATATAAATTGATCCGATCCGAGCAGTTCAATTGGTCTAGTTCATGCCCTAGAAATGGGAAGTGGACCGAAAGCCACAACTTCCAATTTTATGGAATCGGGAACTAGACTGATGTCCCCTGACTAATCCAATCCGATCTAGGCAATTGCTAGCTTAGTCGGTTTCTGTTACACACCCCTAGTTGTATAACAAATTTAAGACTTTTTGGATAATTTCCCATCACCCATTTTCATGATTTTCTTCTTTATGCATTTTGGATTTTGACCTATAGCTTTATCTACTCTATTGAGTTTCGCAATTTTCGGGCTTCAATCCTTCTACTAAACCTTGTCTAAAGGGATAACAATCAACTCCCAATGGTCCCCCATATCCTTTCAAGCAATTGAATATCATCCTGCCATGTCTTGGTGTCCCAACACAGGTAGAAAGAGAATTCGTCAGCAGAGCAATTCTGTCTATGATTTCATCTTGATCCCACCTGTCTGATTCCCCAATCCTGCAGGGAGCCTTTGGAGCATCATGGCCACTGGGATCTCAGCACTGAGCATATATATAGATATACACGACGATACATGACGGCCAAGCGAAGACTTCTTGATGACACTTGTATTATTGTAACTGATGAATCGGCTATTGCCGTCCCCATTCGATAGAATATGCTTCTCCTGTTCTCTTCCCATTTATAAGTTTTGCTGGTTTTAATGCATTGCTTCAAAGGGATGGCCCTCTCCCTAAAATAATTTATGCCATACTTACATCTTTCCATTGCATACGTATACCATCATCGCCACAAACTTATATAAGATTTCTAGTTGCACTTTTAGTCTTAGAGTAACCAATAAAATCTACTAATTTGTTCTCAACTACTATGTATAATTGATTTTTGTGAAGTAACAGGTTGCTGTTAAGTAAAATAGAATATACCAGGCAATGCTTACAACCAAATACTATTACGTGATCAATTTATATTGGCCTTCGCACATCTCCGTTTAGTAATGATATGTCGTTGGAAGGTCGGTATAGATCAGTATTTTAGTGGTGACTCATGATTGATTGGCTTGTTAGAATGCACACTATAAGTAGGCTATGACCTCCCCTCTAAGCCTCATTTCATCCATCGAGGCCGTCTATAAGGAAGAAGAAGAAAAGGAAGACCAAGTCGGAATTCATATGGCTTGCATGTATTGAACGATGCAATGACAATGACTTAGCAAGGCCAAATAAGGTACATAATTTTGACTCAAACCTACTATTTCAAACTCTACATATGAGTATTAGATTGTTGATTAATAAAAAACAATACTTCCAATCATAGCGCTCCGGTATTTAGACATTTTCTTGTGAATATGGTGTTCGGTATCTCACACAATAATTTAGTTCACATATAGATACTAGAGTACCAATTCAAGTTTTATTTCTTCTTTATGAGAAATATTTTTCTATGAAACCTGTGGTGGATTAATTTATATGAAAAAAGTATAGTTAATAATGGACAATCTAATACATACAAGTATTAGATTGTTGATTAATTAAAAAAACAATACTTCTAATCATAGCGCTTCGGTATTTAGACAATTTCTTGTGAATATGATGTTCGGTATCTCACACAATAATTTATTTCGCATATAGATACCAAAGAACCAATTCAAGTGTCATTTCTTCTTTTTGGGAATTATTTTCTTTGAAACCTATGGTCGATTAATTTATATGAAAAAAGTATAGTTAATCAATGGACAAATGTAAACCCCTTCCCACTATTTTTTACGGAAAAAAAAAAAAAAAAGAAGCAACTGCCTTGCTTGTTATTAAAGATCATGAAAATTGTTTTGAACTAGTAAAGAATGAGATTATCTGCATTGGGAACTATAAATTTAAATTGTTAAAATTTTTAAAAATGAAAGGTTTATCAGAATATTTGACAATTATTTTAAATTCAAAGTTGGAAGGTCGGAGATTCGTGCACTTCTTAACAATTTGTTTCTATCAATAGTTATTCAAATTAATGTTAATTTTAGACCTAAGCATGGAACTTCTAATTAAAATAGTTGAGGTTGATGTTGCTATTGCGTTTGTGCTATTAAAAGTCGAGGTGCATCTCATTCCGATAGATTAGATACCCAAAGTTCAAATACAAAAGCCTTTTAAGCGCAAATTTATGTCAAGATTCTCGATCATCGTTACATTACAAAAATAGTAGATTTCCATCCATTCATCGGAACTTCTTTGAAGTTTCTACATATTAAAATTATGACGTTTTGTATGGGAATAACAATAATTTATAAGTCCAAAAAGTCATAATCATTTCAATTTTATGAATTGAGTTCTAAACATTTTTACAAGTCCATTCAATAGATTTTGGCCAACGATTGTTGAATGTGAATGTCGGCCATTCTATGTGGCGTTGACTAATCATAATGTGGAAAATTTTTAGTAATATTTTAA
This sequence comes from Eucalyptus tenuipes, assembly GCA_014182365.1. Lineage (NCBI taxonomy): Eukaryota > Viridiplantae > Streptophyta > Magnoliopsida > Myrtales > Myrtaceae > Eucalyptus > Eucalyptus tenuipes. Next base: position 17,844,108 of record CM024537.1, read on the forward strand.
TTTTTTTAGAATTTTTTATTGCTTTTTCTTTTCTTTTCATATTCCTTTTTTTCTTTTTCTTTTTTTTTTTTATTTTTTACTTGTGGCTAGTGAGGGTCGCCGAACCCTTGTTGGCCACAGAGCAATGGTAGTCAAGCCCTTGCCTGCATTGCCTAAATCTGGGCAAGGCCATTGCGGTCACAGGCTAGGCTGGCCTTGCCCATGGTTGCCAAATCATGATGCAAAATAGAGAAAGTGATATATTACTTCTATCACCACCAAAATTGTCTCAATTCCTACATTTCCCATAAATTCTAAAATGATTCTAAATTTCGCAAAACTAAATATGCAGATTTCTTGTATTTTTTATTATTTTTATTTTTATAGAGGAGAAAGGCCGTAAGGATCTAAAGCTAAATCTGCGGATCGACAATTTGGCTATCGTCATCGATCGCTTTCACCGAGACAAGAATTTGAACAGGATTGGCAAGCATTCTGTTGTCATTTAGCACGAGATTTTGTCCATTGGGCTGGGATTGGACCGATTGGAGTAGGTCGTGCCTTCTTGTCGAGAAAGGGATATGTAAGGTAGGCAAAGTTGGTTGTTGTTACCTAGGGTATCGTCACGTTTTGTAAATTTTGCTTGGCTCTTTCTCAATCTATTCGAAGGGAACTAAACGTTGTTGTAGCTAATTTAAGTTACAAGAAAGGTGAGACGTTTAAAATGCACTTAACTTCGATGAGTTCAAAGCGTGATTTAAGACGAAGAAAGTCACTCTTATATAGGCATCTTTCAATATATATATATCGTCGAGCAAAAATAAGGGTAGCATCTTCCTCCGTCCCCGATTGATCCAATTGTGTCTATGATTAGAGGGTCACAAATATGAACAGTCAAAGATGTTATTCAAGGCCATATTCCTCCATACATCAAGAAAATTGTCCAAAAAAACCTAAATTAATGGTACGGTGATGGGAAAAGTATCAAAAAAGCACTAAACATATTGTTTTGGTACAAATACAATTCTAAACCGTTCAATTTGATCAATTTAGTCTTAAATATTTTCATATTGTACCAATTCAATCCATCCGATCAATTTTGGCTAAAAGTCGCTAATGTGGACTAGGGGTGTGCATGGTCCGGGCAGGCGGTTCCCGACCTAGAATCGAGAACCGCCTGCTAAGGACCGGTTCCAAAAAATTGGAACCGAGATCCACCCATTTGTTGCATGGATGCACCTGGGAACCGGACCGCCGGTCCGGTCCGGTTCCCAGGTGGATCCATGGAACCGGTCTCACTAACCACGAGATGAAAATCTTAAGCTAAGGAAAACCCAACATCAAAAGAGAGGACATAATTGATCTCAATTCTCAACTGCACAAAGCATGAAAGAGAAAACACGTTTGTTTCGGTCTGATCAAGTCGTGAGGCAGAAAGCTTAAGACTTTATTAGTCGCTTGACTTACGAAGTAGTATATAATTTCGTTGGGCAACCAAAAAACACAAAACCTAAGTTTCATAATCGACTTCAGTCTCTCAGTTATGCTACAACCGATAAGCTTTCGAGACCAACGGGTTACAGCATATCAGCCCTAGCACCAGAACCCTCGCAATCCAAAATTCATCGCTACATGCAAAAATCAAATTGAATAAATCAAGAATTTCCGCTCCGAACCAGGTGGTTTCCGCAACTTCGGAAAACTTGCGCGTCTAATTCGCTGTTTTCACTCCGATCGGTTCAACAAAAGCAAGTATCCAAGTACAGACTCGGCTTAATTTCAACCTCAAAGAAGGAAAAGGCAGAAAGAAAGGACAAAATCCAGAGCCGAAAATCCCTCTAACACTGAAGAGAAATACCACAACGAAGCAAGCAAGTGAACACATGTGAAGAGTAGGAGAAGACAGGAGGAGACCCACCTGAAGCTTAATTGGAAGTGAACACATGTGTGGTTTACTGGCTGGAGCGTAATGCAGTGAAGCCAATCCCCCGCAGAGATCGCTGCAACTCCGTCGACGGAATCGGAATGGCAATAGGGGGAAGAGAGAGAGAGAGAGAGAGAGAGACGAGAGAGAGAGAGACACGGAACCGGAGAGACACAGTGGTCGCTATCTAGGGTTTGTTTTAGTAATTTTTTTTAATATTAAAAATTAATCGGTCCTATCCGGGTGGGCAGGCGGGCAAATTCGCCCATGGAACCGGGACCCGGACCGGTACCCACCGGTTCCCATAAATTGAAACCGGGAACCGGACCGGTTTCCTCAAGAACCACCGATTCCGGGCGGTCCGGGCGGATCTCGGTTCTTTTGCACACCCCTAATGCGACACCAGTCATCCTATGTGACAAAGGCCGACGCTAATGTGGATAATTTTTACAATTTTCTAGAAAATTTTGAATTATTTTTTCTTTCTTTCCTTCCATTAATTTTGGCCAACGAAGGCCTGCCGGTGGGGCAGCAAAGGCCCTAGGCAAGGCAACCCTTGCAAGCGGCTGGTGAGGGCTTCCTGGCCCTTGCCCAATGATTGTCAAGGGTCGCTGACCAAAATGAAGGGAAAAAAGAAAAAAAATATATTTTTAAAAAAACTCAAAATACAATTTAGTAATATCCACATCAGCGCCAGCCATACCACGTAAAATGTCTGACTTCCAAGCCAATGATTTCTAGCTAAAATTAGTTAGAAGACTCAATTAGCAAAATATGAAAAGACTTAGAACTAAATTGGTTCAATTGAAAAGTACTAAATTACCACCAATACAATGATAGGTTTAGTTATTTTTCGATACTTTCGTCGTATGGTGCATAATTCAATCATAAAATTTTCAAATTTGCCAATTTAGTCTTAATTTTTCTATTTTTATAATTTGCTAATGTAATTCTTTCGAACACCATTATGTTATTATCCCTTAAAAATTTCAAACTCTACCGGCTTCGGTGCGCCTCTAAAATAGAAGTTATAGAGTAATCTACAAAAAGGAATTGAACTTTGACCCAACATATAATGTGGTTCTTAAACTTTAATTTGTTTAATATAATTCCTAAATTTTACCCCAAAGTGTAATATTGTTCCTGAACTTTAGATTTATTTAATGTGATCACAAAATTATATGAAAACCGAAAATGTTTAATATTATCCTTATATTAATTCAAGTTCAAGAACAATATTGAACGTTTTCATATAATCTATGGACTAAATTGTCTAAAGACTAAATTGAATATGTAGCAAAAGTCCACAAATCACGTTGAACAAATTAAAAGTTCAAGGACCACGTAACATATTCGACCAAAGTTTAAGGACCGTTTGTATTAAAAACGGAAAATGCAAATTGAGAGGACAAAACATTCTACTTGTTGGCACGGCATTTATTTGTAAGGAATTGATAACGATACTTTCACAAACAGATTCATGAAACAAGAGCCCGATGAAGACTCGCCAAACCACGGCAATATCCCTGCGCATGCAAATGCATGTAAGCGAAGTAACATAAAAAAACATAATAGGTTCATCGGCAAGGAATTGATGTTCGGAGGTGCGCGAAGCCAGATTCAACCAAAAAGCAGGGAGGCCAACGAAGCCGAGACTAATGAGTTCGACTGCTCAGAGAGCCACTGGAGATGCCGAGATGGGCGGTGGCAAAGCTAGAGATAGGTGGTGCTGGCAGTAACGCTGATCAGTCGAGATCAAAGACAGGGAGAGAAGTCGTGAGTCACGATTGGTGGAATCGAAGAAGGGGAGAGAGAGAAGAGATTAGTGAAGAACCAAGATGGACTATACCTGTTTTCTTTTTAACTTTTAAATAAGTTAAAAGTGCGTTATAATAAACCCCGTGTCAAAATTTGGGATTGTGATCCATTTTAACCGCCCTACTCGTCAGCAATCACCAATCCAATTTCATCTAGCCCTTTACACTGTATGTTCTCTATCGCATAAATGCTCAATCGACGGTGGGGTCATCACTGTGCATTAGGCTCAACACAAGCACGTACTGTCTCCACGACAAGCACCAGCACACGATAAAACTAGAGAAACACGAGGCACAAGACACTGGCCATTTCGGACAAAGGCTGGGAGACTCAGAAACTCAGAAGCAGCTTGTTTCTAGCGCCATGTCAAACGACATGGACACCACATATAAGGCCAAAACTCAGCCTCGACTGGCTTTCTGATAAGGACATGGCTTAACCTAGCCAGACTCTGTGACTTTCTGATCTACGGCAGGAGAGGCAGGAAAAATGCCAGCTTCCATGGGAGACCCAGGATTCGATTCTTCTTGAGTCGAGTCATTAAGAAGCAACACAAGCATATGATCCAATCCATTCTTGCGTGCGCCTGGAGTGTGTATGCCCAATCAATCTCAACCGTTAAATTATTATGTGAGTCTTATGCGACACTCGCATGCTATGACGGTTGAGATTGATTGGTCTCGCATGCTCCACGTGCAAATCCCATAGGGTTTTTGGCCCAGTCATGATTGTTTGGACTCCACTCCTCTGAGTAATGAGCAAACCTTATCATTTGAGTGATGCTGCATAAACATCATTGGACCAGGGTAAAACAAAGTCGCGAGTATACCGATTCAAGGTGACGACCACAGATGATTATCTTTCCTTCAAGCTTTGTAGAGATTAAAATTAGCAATGGAAGTCATATACATCAGCTTGATCATCTTTGCAGGTTTTGCCATAGGCACATCACTACTTTCAACTTCTCACTTTGAAAGACCGACAATAGTTCTAAGTTTAAATGTCTCTGAAAAAAGTGGTGCTACATGGGCCAACTTTCGAATCCCACTCCAGGAGGCCGGCTAAGTGTTATTTTCGGAAAATTAATTCAAGAAAAATTCTTCCACTCAAACAAACACACCCTTATTTCATTTTGAACTCGTGAGTCTTCAACGTCGTGCAAGGACGGTGCCACCACCCCCTCGACAGCAATCCGGTGGTTGTCTTCGGGCCTCTTCTGATTTAGATTTTTTACCCTTTCGGCAATACGGGTTGAAAACGGGTACGTCGCATACCCATTAAAACAGTTGCGCTTTGCTACTCTAAATCCACAACAACCCGTTTTTTAAACTATTGACTAACTCACGTACAATCCACTCCACCAAATACGAGTCTTCGACCCATTTCGCCATCTCTAAAAGTCAGGTCCAAGGATCCAGCAAGCCCTATCTAATGCTAAGTTCTAAGCCATTGGACTGACGATCCAATCTGTTCCAATCTTACGATCCAATCATAAAATAACAATGTTGGGATTGATGGGCCGGATCGTGCTTGTAAAGGGAGCCATGCCCAACCCCTTTTGCCTTGGGAACACAAAGAAGAATTCAAAGGGTCATTGTTTGACAAGTACCCAATTGCAATGGAAAGAGCAATGAACATCAAAATCATGCATTCTCTTTTTCAAGTTCTGAACTTTGAGAAACTCACTTAGTTGAGATGAATTCACCCTTCTTCTTCTTGTTTCGTAGTTATAATCACGCCATAATCATGCAAGAATTTCAATAGCATGAGGAGGGTCGGGTTTTTCTATGTTGTACCAAGGCGCCATTCATCGCAAAGCACACCCACCTAGAAATTTGATAAACGAAAATCAACGTGAAGTATTGTGCATTAGTTGGAATAACATACGTTGAAAACGCATTTGTCATATTTGATCCTAACGTTACGTGCTATCACTTGTCCAAACTTGTGTAATTTAGTAATCATATACATGTCGGGCGGAGCATAAAATAAATAATATAAAACTAGGAAAAAGAACTTGTGTCCTAAGAAGCTTGAACCAGCGAAAAGAAACAACCATGTTTTTTATCGATGGGTTTACAACTGTTAGACATCACTTGTATGCAAAATCAACTAAAAATAGGTTTGTGATGTCTATTGATTGGAGGAAGTTTCATTTTTGTCAGAAATGGAGGAAAATATGGCTAAGGGTAGGTTGATAACCCACAGCAGAAGGCATTCTACCCAATAAGGCGGATACCTCAGATCTTGATTCTAAACATGATTTTCATAACTTGAATTATGATTGCGTAGCTCCAAAACTCCGCCTCATCTATGAAGTCGTTATCTGAAAAATAAGGTTTTCCTATGAGTTCCGGTCCAAAAGGTCAATTGTGGTGTCTCTCATCATGGAAGACTTTCGGAAAATGATCGACAAGCGTGTTATTAGGATATGGTAGGGTCAAAAAGAAAAGTGACCGATAAGTTTTGACCAAAATAATATCTCGAGGATTGCTCCGACAGAAGTATTTCACCATCCAACACATCATAAACAAATGACATGGTAATTGAATTTGATAGATACGAATAATGTGGCAATTATGTTATGTCTTGTGCATATGACACTGTAATAATGTGAAAATCGAATATGTTGCGCATGTAGGATATACAAATGACGTGGCAATTAAATATGACAAGTGCGTACGACATGTGAATGACATGACAATTGAATATGATATGTGCAAATCATATAGATTATGATGTGGCAATTATATGCGTATCATGCATTTGTGAGATGGCAATTGAATACAACCTGTATGTATGGACATGCATTTGTGATATAAACATTGAATATGACATAAGTTAATTTGATATGTGTAACGTGTCAAATGATTACTTGGAAGATGTTAAAGATGCATGGACGCAATTTTAAAATTCGTGTGTAATCACCTTTTTAGATTGAATTTTTGAACAATAATGATTCGTACTAGGGATGAGCAAGACGGACTCGAATTGGAAATCATCTGGACCGAACCGACTAATTATCGGTGGTTCCAGGGAATGCTAGTTTAGTTCTTGTTTCCATGAAAACGGAACCAGTGATTTTCCATCAGATTCCCTATTCCAGTGTGGCAATTAGACCAACCAGCTATATTTATTTAAATATCTTAAAGAAAACAAATAAACCCTAATCGGCCTTTAGTCTTTCCCTCTCGCACCTCCTTGCTCTTCATTTTAGTCTCTCCCTCACGCCTCGCTCTTCACTCTCTAGTCTTTCGGCTCTCACTCAACAAATAGATCTCACTGATCAATAGCTTGGTTTCCACTCTTCAGTCTTAAACTGCCTCTCCCTCTAACAAAGTAATACTTCATCAAGAAACATCCAATTTTTCTACCTATTCCAAGTTTCCTATTTCGCTCTTTACTCTTTGGTCTCTTGGCTGTTGCTCTAACTTCAACCTATTTCACTCTCGAGGTCTCTCTCTTCACTCTTAGGTAATGCTCTAAATGACCACTTTTTCAAATGATGCCAATAATTTAGCAGTTTAGCTTTAAGTGCGAAAGCGGCCGTTTGTTTGTTTGTACAGATGAAGATTACATGTTGGATCTCTAATTCACATATCCCTTCCTTAGTAGAGCCTCTCATTGCAAGCATTCCTTGTTCTTTTTGCACCCTTGAGGAAGAGAAGCACCCATGCCTGTGTCATTACATGTTCATCAGATGATTGCTAAGTGACTAGTTCCACCGGACCGAACTAGTCCAGTCCGATTCCCAATTCTTAGTTAAGATCAGATAGAATAAAAAATAATCACCCTTAATTCCCACGCAATGGGCCTTAATTCATGAACTTGGTACAAATGGCTTCTTTGACCTATTAATATAACCTAACCATACACCTAAGACTAATTCCTTTTGATAGTGGTAGGCTTGAAAATAAGGGGTTTATTCGCACCAATGCTTGTCTCATTGCATGGTCATTAGATGATTACTAAGTGACTAGTTTCATCATACCGAACTAGTTTGGTCTAATTTCCGATTCCTAGATAGGATTGGATGGAACCAAGAACGATCACCCCTAATTCCCACGCATTGGGTCTTCATTTGTGAACTTGGTATGAATGGCTGCTAATCTTTGACCTGTCAATGTAACCTAACCATACACCAAAGACTAATCCCTTTAATAATGGCAGCCTTCAAAATAAGGATTTTATTCTAATGCTTCACACATCAAACACCTTATTCTTTTTGCACCCTTGAGGAAGAGGAGCGCCAATGTCTGTCTCGTTGCATGGTCATCCGATAATTGCCAAGTGACTAGTTTCATCGGACCAATTCGGTCTGATTCTCGATTCCTAGATAGAATCAAACAAAACTAGGAATGATAATCCCTAATTCCCACGCAATGGGCCTTAATTCGTGAACTTGGTACAAATGGCTACCAATCTTTGACTTGTCAATAATACTAACCATACGCTTAAGACTAATCCCTTTGATAATAGTAGGCTTGAAAATAAGGGGTTTATTCTAACACTTCACATATCAAACACCTTATGTATGCATTTAAGAGAGTAGTTGCCCAAAATCTTTGCTTTGATTTAGACCAAAGATTCTCACGAATTATAATTAGTGTTTGGTAAACACTATTTGCATAACAATCATAAAGAACTTTAGTGCCATTTTTCAAAGGAATTAAATATGAGCTTAGTTGACCCTTGACATCTTAAGCAACAGCTTGTCCTCAAGGTCACGTGACCATAGGTGAAGTGAAAGTCTCGCAACCCTAGACGAGGCAACACCAAGGTTGCGGAACCTCCAACGACCCTAATATGGCAATTGAGCATTGAAAGACAACCTAGGTGATTGTCGTCATGGTCACACTATGCCAATCGAGTAAACATCAAGGTTGCTCAACCTCAAGCAACATAGATTTGGAGATTAAGCATTGGAGGATAGCCTGAGCAAGGGTAGCTAAGGTCGCACAACCCTAGGTAAATGTTGCTGAGGTTGCAATCTCGAACAAGCCGATGTCAAGGTCGCGCGACCTTAATTGACCCAAATTTCATCTTATCTATTAAGTCATAAATTTAAAAAAAAAAAAAAAACTGATAAAAACATAACTTTCGTATGACGCTCGCTTAAATGCCATTACTATTTTTTACCATTTGATGCCATAACTTTTCCAAAAAACAACATTCGCTTTAGTGTTATAATTCAATTTGATCACTTAGAGCCTGTTTGTTTGTGTTCTTTTTTTATTCCCCGGATCACAATTTATGTTCTTTTGTTCCGAGGAACAAAAAAAGAACATAAACGCGTTTGTTTACACTTTTGTTCCAAATCTATTTTTTTGTTCCCGAGAATAAATTTGGAGTAGAAACAAGAAACAAGAAAAACTTGTTTCTTATTCCTTGGAATACTTCCGAGAAACAATTTTTCTCTCTCTTATTTTTTTCTTCTCTTTCTTTTCTTCTTTTTTCTTTGCCCGATCGCCAACCTCGGCCATGGCCGACAACCGGCCGTCGAGGGCCGACGACCTCGTCGGAGCGTCGTTGTGGCCGGGCGAGGCCGCCGGCCCTCATCGGCCGGTCGCCGACTAAGGCCGAGGTTGGCAACCGGCTAAAAGGAAGAAAAATATAAAAGATAAAAGGAAAAATAAAATTAAAATTAAAAAAATTAAAAGAAACAAAAAAAAAAAATTATACAAATTTATCAAACGTGTTTCTTTTTTTTTTCTATTCCAAAAGAACAGAAATTTTGTGCGATTACCAAACTGTTCTTCTATTTAAAAATTGTTCCTCGGAATAGAAATAATTTTTTCTATTTCTCGTTCGCAAACAATTTTTAAACAAAACGTTACCAAACGCACCCTTAGATGCTATAATTTTTTAATACCATGTATTCAAGTGCTACAAGTTTGATGTGACATAACACTTTTCATGAACATTTTTGAAAACTCATGACATTTAAGTGATTGAAAAAGTTATATGATACTTAGATAAACGATAAAAATATTATGTTATTCAAATGGGTATTATGTAAAAGTTGGGGTTAATACCCTGAAAAACTCCAAACTGATACACGTGTGACAAATATACCACAAACTATTTTATTTGCCATGAAAAGTCTCAAACTGATACGCCTGTAATAAATTTACCTCGATTAACCATAAAAAAATCCTAAATTGATATATTTATGACAAATTTAACTCAAACTAATTTATTCAACTATCAAAAATCCCAAACTAGTACATTTATGACAAGTATACTATATGTTAAATTGGATTAATACTACAAAAAAATCAAAAAAATTATAAACTATAACAAACAGATAATAAAATCACAAATTTGTATACCAGTCAACTGTTACGTATCATTTAACTTAATAATTTGATAGTAAAATTTAACGAAAATTAATAGAGGGAAAATTTGTCATATATGTACTAATTTGGGGTAAATTTAAAAAAAAAATGTGCTAGCTTGAGATTTTTTATGGTCAAAAAATTAGTTTGGGGTAAATTTATCATGAGTGTATCAGTTTTGGATTTTTCGAATTTATTTTTTTTTTGGTAAAGGTGAGAATATATAAATAGCTTTAACCAACTGTACACAAGATCGACGCCAAGAACAAACACTCAAGGAGACAATAAGTCAAATAGAGTGTAAGGGAGCCGATGTAAAAAGACAACACCCAAGAACCGGGGAACCACCTACACAACAAAAGAAAAAGGCAACGAGAGCCAAAAGGAGCCACCCCACAAAAGGGAAGAAAAACAAAGACCAGCAATCTTCAGGAGAGCCAAACACAGCAGAGGAAGACGAACACCAGCTAGCTAGATGAACAGCTGCGAACCAGGATGAGCACTCTACTCGGATCGAGAAGAGGCAGCAATGGAAGGAGGACCGGCAAAAATGGAAGAATCGAGCCCCCAACTTTGCTGGAGCCTCCTGTTCCTATGGTTGTCCACCACATTACTGAATGTGAGGGTTTTTCGAATATTAATCCTAAAAGTTATGATACGTGTGGCGCCTGTTTTTCCGAAGAAGGGAGGAGAGAGAGAGAGGGTGAGGGTAAACCTCGAGAAGAGAGGAGTCATGTGAAGGCACGTGAGGGAGGGGGTGCAATAGGCATCGCGTGCCGGCGTGCTCTCAACCGAAAAACGTTAAGAAAAAGGAACACGGAAGGGAGGAGGCGGGGATGGAGGAGGGGCCCACGTGAGCGACCTGTCCGCTTCTGACCGTCTTTTACTGACACCCCCCGCTCCCCACTGCACCTTGTCAGTTGACGTGTGTGGTGTGGCGGTCACCCCCACATGTGACCCCTCTCTCTCTCTCTCTCTCTCTTCTTTTTCACCCAATTTTTTTTATTACTCTGCCAAGAAAAAGACGAACTAGCTGACGTGTACTCTCGGCCAGGTGGGCCCCCACCACTCCCCCAATCCGTACTGAGCATCATATGATCCGAGATCCATATGTCTCTGGCTTTGGTCTTGGTCCTTGATGCTTTTGAGGCTCTTCTTGCCTTTGCCTCCTACACTCCCTTCCCACTTTGTCCCTTTCGGCTTTCTTGCAAGTTACCACATTTCCTAAATCTCGAAGAAAAGATTGCATGTGATTCTCTCTTCTTCTTCCTTCTTTCGGTTTTTTATGTTTTTCTGTCTTTGTAGGTTCATAGCTCAAAGAAAGTTGGTCAAACTAGAAAGTTTGGGTCGAAAGGATCTCACGCAAGTTGGTGGGAGCATCTCCTTTTACAGCCTTGGGGGGTGTCAAGTTGGTGCTTTGCTTGTCTCTGTGTTTTCCATATGGGTGAATAAAGAATTAGGGTCTTATGCGTCCTAACTTGATAATCTTGTGATCACATGCCATGCGAGTCAAAATTCAAGTGAGATATCTTCTTTTTCAATCAAAGAGTGTATATTTAGTTGCGCTCACTAGGAATGACCATAGTTTTAGAGTAGAATCCGAACCTGAGAACTAGAATGGTAAAAATCGATACAATTCCATGTTCTACAATATGTATTGTAGATTTCAGATTCCAAAAATTGAAGGACATGTTCTAACAAATAGGTGGAACCAAGATCCTGGAATCTACAATAAGTTTTTGTACTTTTTTTATTATATATCTTTATGTGATCCTCTGGCATTCAATGATGTCAACGATAAGTGTGTAATTTATAACCACTATATTGAATTTTCATTTCCAACAACATCCATGATTAAGACTTTTATTTTGTTAATAGTTTATAATATTCATGTATCTAGATATGAGTTGTGGTAAGTGAATTATAATAAATGGTGGTCATTAGAGGTAATAATTCACTACAATAGCTCAATTAAGAGTCAGAGGGCACTTAGGTAGATCTTGAAACTCATAACAAGATAAGTTCCAAGTTCTTGACTATGTAGAGTAGATTTTACTTTACAAAAATTAGGGAACTTGTTTCAGACGGACAAGTTCCTAATGGAAACTAGAATATTTTTTTTATTTTTTCTTGTTCTATATCTTCACATGATCAAGTGATATTCATGATGTCCAACGATAAGTGTATAATAAAAAATAACTATATTAAATTTCTATTTCCAGTAATATCCATGATTTGTCAATATTTCATAATTTTTCATGCATTTAAATATGAGTTGTTGTTAGTGAATTATCGCAAATGGTGGTCATTAGAGGTAATGATTTGCTACAATCGCTTAATTAAGAGTCGAGTGGAATCGGAGTAGACTCCGTAAACAGTAACAAGGTAGGGCCAAATCCTGAATATGTAGAATAGTTTTAGGTTCAAAAAACTAAGGAATTTGTGCCAACGGATAAGTTTCAAGTGAAATCTTAAGGTGCGTTTGGTAAATATTCTGTTCTCAGGAACAATTTTTGATCATAAATAATTTTTTTTATTCTGTTTTCAAAAACAATTTCTAAATATTTAAGCCATTTGATAATTGTCTAAAATTTCAATTCCCGTAATAGAATTGCTTTTGGCACCATTCTCAAAATTTCTACTTCAAATCATTTTCTTTTAATTTTTAAATAATTTTCTTATTTTTTTCTTCTTTCTTTTTCCTTTCTCCTTTTTTCTCCTTTTCTTCTTCAAGGGCTACCTGGTCGTCGGTCTTGGGATGACTGGCGACCGGCTAGACGAGGGCCAGTGACCTCGCCAAAGCATCACCAGCCCTCGCCGAGGCCGCGCCTCGTCAGCCGAGCCTTGGTTGGGTGAGCGACCTTGTCAGATCTGGGCGAGGCTCACTGAACTAGTTGCCGGCGACCGGCGAGGACAGCAGCGGCAGCAATTGAAGAAGAGAAGAGAGGGAAGAAGAACAAGAAAAAAGAAGATAAAAGAGAAAAAAAAAATGGGTTGGTTTGATTCTAAAATTGTTCTCGGGAACAAATAATCAATTTTTTTACTTTTTGATTATGTTCCAAATCTACTTCGGGGATGAAAAAAATAGAAATTTGTTCTCGGGAATAAAAGTTTCACCAAACGAATTTCTGTTTTAAGTTTACTTTCGGGAATAAAAGAACAGAAAATTATTACTGTTTGACAAGTTGCCAAACACACCTTTAATAGAACCTAAAACTGCTTACCTTTAGCACTCATTAATTGTTCTAAAGAATGCAAAAGTCCACTTTTTTTTTAAAACAATTTCTATGCGCTTGCTAGTGATCCAGACGACAAGATGACCGCAAGAGAAAATTTAATGTAGTGTAGTAGGCTGCAAACGACTTTTATCTATATGCTATAAAAGCTTTTGTCATTAGTGTTGCGAGAATGAAACGTGGATTATACATACTAAGTGCCTTTGGCGAATCATTATTAAAACTCTCGACAGGAGCATGAAAATTTTTTCGCAATACAAATTAACTCCGAGAAATGCTAGGACGATATGTGAAGTCATTTTTACAAAATTACGAAATCCAATCTACTAAATGGCACGATTTTACACTTTTTTTTCTCTCGAGAAAGTACATATCGGATAAATTGAATTTCGAGCTATACAAATAATTAGTATACATGCATTTGATATTGGGGAGATCGAAGTCGTGTCGGATGGTGGGGAGCTAGGGCTCTTCGCTGGTGGGCACGACCAGAAAATGACGAAATTGCCTTATGCAAAAGGGAAATTACGACAACAGTCATAAAGTACCAAAAAGATGATGCTTTAGGCCCAACATATATTAGGCTTTGTCTGATAATTCCCAATTCCATTGAATATGAAAAGCAATTTTTGCGGTGGGTCAACCAGACTTACAAATGAGATGCATTACCATACTATTTTTCAAATTAATTCGGAAAATAATTAGAATTTATATCTTGTCCCTGAATTATTATTTGCAAAAGGGTTGTCAACAAAGTAAAGTAAAAAAAAAAAAAATTCATGTCACATCGAGTTCGATCACAAGTTAATTGCACTTGCTAACATTTATGAAAGGCCCCAAATTGGAATATTGTGACAAATTTACCTCAAATTAATTTTATAATCACGAAAAATCTCGAATCAGTACACATGTAACAAATTTATCCAAACCTGTACATGTATAATAAATTTACTCTCAACTTGTTTTTTGACCGTAAAAAATCCAAATCGATATATTTATGACAAATATGTCATTCGTTAATTGGATTAATATCACGAAAAATTACAAAATTAATACATTTGTGTTGTACACTCATGTTATCCAACTCATCAATTTAATAGTAAAATTTGACAGAAAATAATAGAGAATAAATATATCACAAATGTACCGATTTGAGATTTTTAGTGGTGGTCTAAATTTGTCACAGATATATAAGTTTGGATTTTTCGTGGTAAAAAAATTAATTTACGTACATTCCAATTTGTGATTTTTTATAGTATAATGTTAGCAAAAAGTAAAAACTTGGTTATAATTTTTAGTTATTGCACACAAAAGCGCGCTAAGTTGTCACTATTAAAAATATATATAGTGGGGATAACGACACAAATGATTTCTGAATTTCGGCTGAATATGTAATATGATCATTAAATTTTTTTTTTAATATGATATATGAAATTTAGTTCAATATGCAATACGGTCCCTGAACTTTTTGGGTATATATTTCATGTAGTTCATTAATTAATTTAAGTAGGAATTTGGAAAAATTGTAAGTTTAGAAATAACATTATAAATTGAATTAAAATTTAAAAATTTCGTTAAATAAATTAAAATTTCAGAGGTAGTATATATAAAGCTAAAATTCAGCCGTCATTTATGTCATTTTTTTTCCAACAAACGGTGACCTGATTATCCAAATGTTGATATGGGTGAGGCAAAGCGTAAGGAAAAGTGAGCCCCGGCAGGCAAAGAATAGTCAAGTCACCTCGTCTTCTCACACACAAAACGACAGGCAGTTCTAGTTAGTCATATCTGCTTCGTCTTCTTCTGCTCTTTTCTTCATCTCGCCTTCCCAGCATCGTGCATATTTCGAAAATGCGCTGTCAAACTAGGTAAAAAACGAAATAAAAATTTCAGAAACCCAACCATTTGGTTGGTTGGGGCTTCTGCACGATGCTCTGACAACACTTTCATGGAAATGTCTGATCGTCCTTCGCTTCCGCTTCTGTCATCGCTCTGTTCATCCCGACTTTTGCTCCCTTTGTCCCCTCCCCAGAAGATCTTCGTGGCACTGCCCTTTCGGTAAATACGTCTATGAACGGATGGTGTACCTGTCACTTGGGCTTCCCCAGTATAGTTGGAATGCACAGTGCGTGCGTGCGTGCGTGCTTGTGCGCTCACTCGTCTGCAACCTCCTGTCGACCCCCGGTTTTTCAAAGTAATAAGGTAATCTTTTCTGTGTAGTGGCTGTATATAGAAAGAAAGAATTTTACATTAGATGCATAGTTAGAAAGAGGAAATCCCACAAACAACTTCGATCTTGCGATAAGCTAAAGGTTAAAAGTGATAATGGTCATTGAATGAACCACGGAAATAAGGAGAGCAATGGACATGAATTGAGCAAGGATTTGATCACAAGGTATTAGGCGTGATTGTCATGGTCGCTCTAAGTGGAAAATTCTGTGATCAAAGCAGAAGATCGACATGATTCAAAGAAAACTTTTAATTATGATGTATATGTGTATTTCAAGTTTGGATCATAAAGCAATGGACACAACTCTAATTTATCCCATACAATTATTGAAGCCATCTGTATAGTCATACCGATCATTTTTTCTTAGTACATTGTTGCGTTACTTGTATACTTATTGGAAAAGTTAACACAACGATTCTTCATATATGACATTGCTAAAGTATAAAATGGAGTATTTCTCGATGCATGCAACTAATTATTTTAATCATGCAATTGACTATATAATCTTTTAGAAACTCGACTCACGCAAATATTCAAAGCTCAAAAAATTCATGGATGGATACCAATTTAATATATACGTTAAGGGTAACACTAAAAATATAAAATGTGTAAAACTTGCAAATGATGTAGTCACGTGATACAATCACGTTCCACCAATAGCTACTTGACTTATATACTGTATGGGCTAATGCCATTATCTTGCGTTTGTTCACTCAATATTCCCTTATGTGCTTTTAGAATTTTTTTTTTCCTTGGAAAGATTTCCCCTACGAAGAATATATTGTTTTCATATTATTATAGAGTTACTAAATTTAAAACTTAACCTCCATTTCACAAAAAAATTAAAATCTAAAAAATATTTTCTTTAAAATGATTGATTATATCACTTAGAAAAATTAATGAATGGAAAATGATTTTATTATTGATAATAATTTATATCTAACTATTTTTATAGTAATGAAAATCTTAAATTTTCCATAAAACAAACGCACATCTGATAAGGAAATACTTTAGCATCACCCTCTCTGAACTTCGGTAGCAAAAGGCAACTTCCTGGGGTTGCCCGTCTGATAAATTACCTAGTTAAGAAGAAAGAAATGTCAGGCTCTCATTATTCATGACCTGTAGGAAGCCCGCGCACTTGACGAGAAAATAAAAAGTTACATTTCATAAGTCAGTTTTCAAAGCATGGGACGACGTCATTGGTGGGCTCTCTCTCTCTCTCTCTCTCTCTCTCCCTCCTTCCACGTTTTCAGCGTCTGCAGAGAGTCGAAGCTTTTGCCTAGAATCGATTGGAGTTCCTCTTCCTCGTTCACTTTCCCTAGACATCTTCAACTTCAAATTCCCGAGCCGACCCTCAAACGAGCTCAATGTCTTCTCATTTGCAGCAATGGCTGCTGAATTCCGAGTCTCATGACCAAGAACTCGGAACCTATCTAATCAGGAATCGAGTCATGAGTTTTATGTTCCCCATCCATAAGATATGTTAAACTTATTTTAAACTCAATTGGCACATTATATTCCCTCGACAGAGATGATATAGCACTTCAAAGCTCCTTGGTCCTCATAGGAGCAAATCTCTTTCTCAATTCTATATGTACATTTTACATTAGATGAAAGCCATTTAAAAGCCGTTCGGCCTTGATAGAGTAGTTTGCTAGTAGAACCAACGTTTTAGAGCATTAATCCAGACTAAATCGGCCTTTGCCAGTTCTTAGGATTAATTTAACCTGGTGGGTTCACTTAAAAAGCATCATTCAATTGGCTAATTTAATTAGATTCAACTAGATTCCATATGCATCCTAAATTAAGTTAGACCGATGCTCACCCCAAGCTGGATATAACACGCAGCATTTTCATACTCTTTTTTGTTGTGTGAATCAATGATAAATTTTGGGCCTCCGCTGGTAAGAACTGTCGTCCCTTGATTGCTTGGTGCTTGGGCAATTTTTTTAAACACTCGGGTCAATTTTTATCACAGTCATTTAAATCTCAACACTTTCAATAAAATGCTATTGATGAATTTTGTTAACTTGGTTAGTTTTTGTTAGATGCAAAATTTAGTCTACGATTTTAATTAGCTTTCTTGTCTTGACTCAACATCGAAAAAGACTGAATTTTTTTTTTTAAATGAGAGAGAAAGAGAGGGAGAGATCGCAGTTGGGGGAGGGGACGGCACCGGAACCTCACTAAGAGGAACCAACGGTCGATCGGCAAAGATGGGGGCAATACCGCTACCTCCTATGGAATCCCCCGTTATTGATCTCTTTCTCTCTTTCTATATTTTTCGTTTTTTAGTTGTTTTTTCCCTCGCGTAGCACTTCCTTCGCACCTCATGTCAATAAAAGAAAGTGAAAATTAATACAAAAGAATGCTATGAAAATTTCCAGTCGAAAAACAACCAGAGCGTGAATGATAACCATTCTCTTTTGGGAAATAATTTCTGTCTTTATTCTCTAAATGAGTTTCTAAGGAAAAGACAAACGTTGGATAATTATATATATTTTCTATTATTTTAATAGAAATTCATTTGATACACCTTTAAAATCTCGGATTGCCAAGGCAAAGGGTGGGTAGTGAGAGAAGTTTTTATTTTTGTTTTTATTGCAAAAATAGAAAAGTAGAAGAATTTCTACTCCTCATTTATGTTCCAAATTTATTTATAAGTCAAAAACTTATCTCAGAAAAATGAAATTATATTACCAAATTGATTGCTATTGTAAATTTATTCTCAAAAATAGAAAAAAAAAAAAAAAAAAATATAATGGTTATCATTCGTGTCCTAAAAAGCTCATATGAATGATTGCACGAGCGAAGTAAAAGTTTTAGCATTCAAGTGCAAGACGATAACAAATTTTAACACTGCTAAGATGATTATCCCTTTCCTTTTGGCTTGAGAATACTGAGGCTCAAAATTCGTTTCCTTTGGCAGCACTCATGTATGCCCAAACTAAAAACCCTCTCACTGGCTTTGCCGAAGAGATCATTATTTTCTGGCCTCACTTGAATTCGGTTTGGGACCAAAACGGAGCAAAAGAAACACGAACGGGTTCTTCGTATTTTCCATGCATATTCCCTCGGCAGCAGTACGGTACAGGAATTAGAGATCCTGCAAAAAAACAAACATATTCTTTCGGGTGCAATGGCCGATATATAAATGCGATGTCTGGACCCTTCTTCCCCCTGGTGGCAAGTTGGCAAACCGGCTGAAGAAAGAAGCAGAAAAAGAGAATGATAAAAGCCTGAGTCGCCACTGAAATGGAACTGTGCCGTGTCAGCTGGAGCCTCCTCCTCCTCCTCCTCTTCTCTCCCTCTGATCTGACCCCAACCCAATGTAAATGCCCCCTGGATTTTCACATAATCGAAAAACGCGAAGCCCAAAAGAAAAATGGTTCGAGAAAATACACGCGCCAAGAGATCAAAGCGTATTTATGCTCTCTCTCTCTCTCTCTCTCTCTCTTGCTCAGAGCCCCATGCATGCTGCCTTATTCTTTTCCTTTTATATTTCCAAAGCAAGAGAGAGAGAGAGTGAGAGAGGAGAGTAGCTCTGCAGGTTGTTTCTTGTTCTCCCTCAATCTAATTTACTCGTTAATTTGTCGTTTTTTTCTCTCTCTGGTTTTCTTTCTTTCGCTGGGGTTTGTCTTTAAGTTTATTATATTCTTAGGCCTCTTTGTTTTATTTTATTTTTACCTCTTCTCAACTGTCTTGTCTGAGAGTGTCTTTTTCTCAAGTGCCCTAGCCCTTCCCCCACTAGCCCTGGAAAAAAAACAAAACTTTGCAGGCTTTTCATGTCAGAAACCATCCCTCTCTCTCTCTCTCTCTCTGCGTGAGGGGAGGTTGCTGCTTGAGAAATAAAAGAACCTACAGGAACAGAAGTCACTGCAAAAGCCTTTTGGTTGCATCTTTTTCCCCTCTATCCCATTCCCACTCGAATACCAACTCACCAAGCAGAACGAGGACCTTCAGACCAGAAAAAGAAAAGCAAAACAAAACAAGGAGCTTTTAGCTATTAAAACCCAACAAAACAAAAACCCCCGTTAAAAGCAAACCCCAACCAATCTCTGTCTCCCTCTCTCTCTCTCTCTCTCTCTCCATGGACTCGCAACTGAAGCAATGGAGGAAGCAGCAGGACGGGTCAGAGCCACTATCAGGAGCAGCAGCAGCAGCAGCAGAAGCGCCCTCTGCAAAGTTGCCAAGGCTTGTTCTTGACGAGCCCCATCATCCGCAATCCCAATCACAATCGCAACCAATGCAATCTCTGGCTGCTGCCTCCTCCACTCTCCCTCTGTTTGTTCCCGATAAACTCAGCAGCAACATGTCAGCAGCCGCGTTCCCAGATTCTGCTCCTGCTGCCCCCAGATCCTTCCCCAGTAAGCTGCTTCTTTTCCCTCTCCTCCTCCCGGGCTCTCTCTTCGTAACCGCCCCAAACATAAGAAAATGAGGAAAAATAGAAACAATGATGTTTTATTGCAATAAAGCTCCAAGCTTTGATTGGATCTGTTCTTGGTTCCTGCTTGATTGAGTTTTATGTTTGTGTGGTTTTGGTTTTTTGCTTTCTTGGTGGGTCACTTGATTCCCTTCTCTTTTCTTTATTTGCGGAACAAGCAAAAGCTAAATTTGCTTCTTTTGGGCAGGGATGGGGAGCTATTTTAGCTTGGCTCAGTGGCAGGAGCTGGAACTTCAGGCGCTGATCTACAGATACATGTTAGCTGGAGCCGCCGTCCCGGCCGAGCTGCTCCAGCCGATCAAGAAGAGCCTCCTTCAGGCCCCTTATTTCCTCCACCACCCTCTTGGCCATTTGCAACATTACCCTCAATATCAGCCTGCTTGTAAGATTTCTTTTTAAATTTCTTTTGACACTCCATCAACTAGCCTGTTGTTTCTGCTTTTCTGGGTTCTGTTTTCCTTTCCATCTGGTGAAGATGATCGAGCATTGGTTTCCCACCGTCTCATATTTTGGTTGTTGTGACTGTTGTATTATCGTCCTTACCTTGCTGATACAGTGGATAAGCGGTCTTCTTGATCGCTAAAATGACATGTTTCTTGAAACGTTTTGTTGCGGGCACTGTTGTTGTTAGGTAGACTCGGATCTTTCAAAAGTGTCTTGGACTCCTTGATATTTAATCTCCTCTTATGTCCCTTTTCGGGTTTCTCGCCAGTGTTGCAGGCAGGGTACTGGAGCAGAGCCTCCATGGATCCGAGCCCGGGAGGTGCCGCCGCACCGACGGCAAGAAGTGGCGGTGCTCGAGGGATGTGGTGCCCGGCCAGAAGTACTGCGAGCGCCACATGCACCGCGGACGTAACCGTTCAAGAAAGCCTGTGGAAATCCCCACGCCTGCCGCCGCCGCCAATGGTGGCGCCACTGGCAGGGGCTTTAGTGGGACTAGTCTCAAATCTGCCGATCCCGCCGTGGTCGCCGCCGCTGCCGCCCCTCTAGCGGCGGTGGCCGGGGGCGGCGGCCATTTCTCGCTCTCGGGGCCTTCGTCCTCGATCGATCTCTTCCAAAGGTAAAACTTTCCCAACACCCCTTTTACTAAATAAATGAAGAGAAGGTGTACTAATTATAGACATGCTTGGCTTAGAGAAGAAAAATAGTCATCACTGGCATGTTTTGCTTGGTACTAATTGGTGGGGCATCTTTCCATACGGTCATTGATACAAAAGAGAGTAACTCTGGATTTGGTGGTATCTGAATGGGGGTTCTGCTCAAGGTCAGATTGATATTTTTAACTGGGTAGGTCCCAAATAAAGCTGTCGTCCCCATTTTTATGCCTCAAATTTGGAACGGAGCTCTTAGATTCTGCATTAGCTGATCCCAACCATTTCCTTTTTGAAGCATTGGACCCCATGAAGATTTTGCTTGCGTTCGATTGTTTTCAAACTTATTCTTTGCTTAATACTCTTGCTTTTTCCTGTGTCTTTCCTGTGCCTCTGTGCTTTTCTCTTTTCAACAGTTACTCCGAGCCCAAGAGCGACAGCAACAAGCACCTCTTTGAATCCCAGGGCGAGGCGAACGGCGGCAGCAGATCTGACGGGCACATATTGAGGCACTTCTTCGATGACTGGCCGCGGTCGCTCCAGGATTCTGACAACTCCTCGAGCAACGCCAGCCCGATGAGCTCGTCAACCTGCCTGTCCATCTCCATCCCTGGCAACCCCTCCTCCGATGTGTCGCTGAAGCTGTCCACAGGCCACGGCGACGAGCCCAGCACGAACGACAGGGACGCCGCCGCCGAGAGGGACCGCCCGCCCCAGCTCGGCAACTGGGGCACCGGCTGGTCGCCAAACCAGGTGGCTTCGATGGGGGGTCCGTTGGCCGAGGCGCTGAGGTCGTCCACGAGCCACTCATCGTCCCCCACGAGCGTCCTGCATCAGGTGCCCCGCGGTTTGGCCTCGGAAGCTAGCTACGTTAGCACCTAATCCGGGGTCATTGGTGGTCTTAAAACAAATGAGGGGTGACAGAAGATATAAGTGGTGTCCTGTCTTTTTGCTGTTTTTGTATGGTCACTCTTCCCTACTTACATCACTCATCTGATATTTCTCTGTAAATCGGGCGTGTTTGTGTGGTCCTACGCCACATTATCTTTTCTGAACTGATCTTTGCATTAACCCCAAAGTGTTAATTGGGAAACAAGAAAGGGAGAGAGTGTACTATGCACCTGAAGGTGCTGATTTCATGCATCGAGATCCGATGTGGCCAATCGATGAGATATCTCTATACCCTTAGCGTTTTTTCTCTTTTCGGGCGGGAGAATATATTCTCGTGCCTTGGCCGAACTGAAAATGTGGCGTCCATGAAAAATACCGATGCGGTCGCAAAGAGCGCATGCAATGGCTTTGCATTGTGCGTCGATTCTGTGCAGAACTCCAAGACCGCAACCGTACCATGATGGGGGGGGCATATATTCCTGTTGTCTCGCGTTTGCGATGAAGCTTTTTAGGCATGTTTTTCAATGTAAAGAGAGCGCTTTGTTGCAGAGAATACAGTTCGCCTCGGAAGGGTCAAAAGCAAAGCATAATCGTACTGCTGCTGCAACTCAAGAATGCCGTGGGACATCTCGCTCCAAAGATTTTCATATGCCTGTGGGTACTTTTAGCAAATGCCAATTTCTCATCGGCCAACCTTTCCCCTTCCTTTTTTCAAGAGTAGCCGTGATTTTAGCTCTTGCATTTAATTAGAGTCAATATTTCATAATGCTGTAACCACTTAAATTCGCTGAACAAATAAGCAAATCGCATTCGAAGTTCTTATTGTATTTTCTTCAAAACTACATGTAGAAAACTAATTCCATTGTTGAGGTATTGGTAACTCAGCACCTAACTTGCATCACCCGTGCCAATTAAAGTCCTAAGTTAGGCTATCCTCCCCAGAGTCCACCGCGGCCTAGTTTTCTTGGAGTAAAAGCTTTTACGTTCATTATGCGAAAAATACTTGCATCTCCCGTTCCAATTAAAGTCCTAAGTTAGGCTATCATCCCCCGAGTCCATCGCGGCCTAGTTTTCTTGAAGTAAAAGCTTTTACGTTCATTATGCGAAAAATCCAAACAACGACACACTAATTTTTACGGGTTTGCACTTCGTTATAATCCATCACATAATGTACTCTGTGGAACGATTCGTGCATGTGTAATGGATCGCAAAGATTAACTCGCTCTAGTGCTGCAGTCGTGAACCATGGCTGCAAGGGTCGATATTTAACTCAATGTCCATCCAGACATTGGGAAGGTACATTTTGCTGCTCCCATGCTGTTCTTGGGAAGTAAATGGAACGGAATTCTTCAAGCCAAATTACCTCGTCGCGTTATTTCCGAAGAAATGACTCAACTATAGCAGGATCATCCCTGTGGCTGTCACGCTAAGGGGTTCCAACCATTCTCTCAGAAAAAGGATTGAGAGAGAGAGAGAGAGAGATGACTGCTGCGGAGCTTCTGGATCAGCATAACTCATGCCTGCACCATGATACGGTTGGTTATGCAGTCGAATTCGGGACATAATCAGGCACGGCAAGGAACATTAGTCAAAGGCTGAAAAAAATCAAGTAGAGAATTGAAGAGCTTGCGATGATAAAACTAATCACTGTCTACTGTACATCATTGATATCTATCCCATATACAGAGCCATTACGCCTGTCAAGCACTAGTCATCTGCTATTGCATTAAAATACTTCCGACATACTTTACAAAAAGGTTGTTTCTCGATGCCGCGCATAACCTTGAAAAGTATCACACTTCATTCAGCGATTGTTCTATTCCTCTCATCTGTTGTCTCTAGAATGGTGGAACTGTGACGGTATGACCACAAGGGCTCCTGCACCTCTTTTTGCCTTAGATGCACTCTGCATGGACTTGCCCATGTACATGTCGGTCGTACATCAGACTGAGCATTTCAAGATTTATCCAAGGCTTTGACAGGTAGCTGCTCATCCTCCACAAGGGCGTAGACTATGGCTGTTCTGGAAGGTGCATACACCAAGAAGGAACGGGGTCGGTCGTCATACCACCCTTCCTGCATTCCACAGACCAGAAATTAAGATTGCTTAATTCAAATTAATGAGTTCCTGAGGGGAAAAGAGAGAGAAACAAAACAAAAGCTGTCGTGTGAAGCTTGAGTGGAATTCTTACAAAGGTGAAGTACTCCGCCGATGGGTCAATCCTACTATACCCTCCAAACAAGGCATCATCTGAATTTAAGACAATCTGAACGAAGAAACGACATAGTTTAGACACACTCAAGCAAACTTATCCAGAGGGGAAGATCTAAAGTCCAGTTTAATATGGGGGAAGAAAACAAAAGAGCAATGAAAAAAATAGATTGGTGAAATTCCTTCTGGTTGATCTTTTAGCATCCTGGATGAAATCGGATATCTGAGAACACTTAACGTGAGGGCATGCTGATGACAGAAGTAGTCAAAGCTCAAACCAGAGGCTAGAACAATCCGAGGTATCTATATTGAGAATTAAGAATGAAACACAAAATGCTGGAGATACAAAATCACAGGTACATGCAGGACAAGACAACCTAATATATCAGCGAAATCACCAACATGCAAGTAGAGATTTAGCATGTGTTGGAACCGCCATAGAAAATTTAATATGGGGGAAGAAAAGAAAGAGCAATGAAAAAAAATAAATTGGTGAAATTCCTTCTACTTGATCTTTTAGCGTCCTGGAGGAAATTGGATATCTGAGAACACTATAATGTGAGGGCATGCTGATGACAGAAGTAGAGTCAAAGCTCAAAGCAGAGGGTAGAACAATCTGAGGTATCTATATTGAGAACTAAGAATGAAACACAAAATACAGGAGATATAAAATCACAGGTACATGCAGGACAAGACAGCCTAACATATCAGTGAAATCATCAACATGCAAGCAGAGATTTAGCATGTGTTGGAACCGCCATAGGAAATTTACAAGGAAATACCTTATACTTTCCAGGCTTCAAGCAGCCTACACAGTAGTCCGTGTAGCTATTATTCCAATGAAAATTGAAGACAAACACAAGGTTTCCCCTTTCAAAGACGACGACCCTGTCTCCTTCATCTTTTCTGGATATGTATTGGTGCTCAGAAGTCATGAACTGCAGCACATCAAAATTAGTGTTCATTGTTTTTTCTAGATAATAAGTGTCACGACCACAAGAAAATATTGGCGCATCAAAAACAAAAAAGCATAGAAAGTCGAAGCATACTCTTTTATTGAACAAACAGAAGAATATCAGCTCTATCCCAAAAAGGGCATTGTCCTTACAAAAACAGAACCTCCTAAAACGGGCAAAATTGGTTTAAAGTTTTATACTTATAGTAAATGTATGTAAATGCTTTCATTGAGCTCTTTCTGTTACTAGGTTGGCACCCCCCTTGGTAACAGTGAAATTCTCTTATCAAATGAAAAACAAACATACTCAGGCAGACAAATTGCATAAAGCCATTATTTAATCCAAGATTGGCCTTCTCTGACTGTTGAAAATTCTTAATGGAACTCTAGGTTCCGGTGAGAATTGATGTACAAGGTCACAGAGGTGAATATATCCTTCAGAAGAGCCTGAGGAATGAAAGCTAGAGCAATGTCTTATCATCTCTTCAACTAGAACATAATCTACAGAAAGACCAGTGGTGCATTTGTAAATGGAAATTCTTAAGTTCCTTCATATCACACACTATTCCTCCATACCCCTGGGCCAATTCTCTACTCATTTTTCACATATCTCAATGATATCCAAAAAGTAAATTGTGATTGCAGCATTTTACATAATATAGAACAACCTCACAAAAGTAATGGAATAATCTAGATATTAAAAACTTACGCCATAAGCTTCTTCAACATGCTGCATAGCCTGATCAAATTCTTGCATTCCCCGGTATCTTAGATATTCAGCATCTCCCTACACAAGTAGGGACATTAGTTTGCAAGAATAACAGCAAAACAAGGGGTAATATCAATGGCCCTATGTTAATCAACAAAAGAAGAATAAAAATAGAACAACAGATAAGATAAAATATGTATATTAACAGAAACTTAGACACAAGTCAGGCTAGTTAAGCAAAGTGTTTATGGCCCCAGTAGATCGGGAATTACTGTTTCAAGTTCAAAATGATCCAATTGATAGTAGCTTGAACGTTCAAAAATCTATAGCCAGCTTGGACTTTTGATAGAAATGTGATAATCAGTATGCAGAGCTGACTCCATGAAGCCAATAGAGTGCAGCAAAGAAACTAGCTTCATTCTCTGGAACATTCATGATTTCTTTTTCCAGACCGTGTTTGCCTTCTATAATGGTTTTGCAGTACTTGCACAAAGTAAATCCTCTCCCTTGTGCTATGTTGCCCATTTAAGTCCACAAGAGCTCCATGCAAAATTTTGTGATGGAACAGGGACAAGAAACAGAAGGGCAATGTATAAAGTGATTGGGCACCTATGTCCATATCAAGCAGTTAAATGGAGCTGATACAGTTGGTTTGGATGCTAAAGAGTGAAGACAGGTTTAAAAATGCTACAAACATGTTGGTAGACAGGATCTAACAAGAGAAAAAGGTGCACTAGAACACTGGTATTTATAGAATCTTCTCTGGACACTAAAACAAAGCTTGTTGAATTACCTACATGTCATAAAGAAGTGAGGCTGACATATGAAGTGTAGAACTTACAGCAAGACTTTCTAACCACCAAAAACAAGAAAATCAGGCACCTGCTATTCTTGGCTTATTTCTGTTCTGTAGTCTATCTACACTATTTTGAGCCTAACTGATGACTGGAGTTGAATAACAAGTTGTTCTACATGAAATTGCGTATATATCTTCTTGATTTTGAAAAAAAGCATGGCTATATTGGTTTGAAGGCTGATTAAAAACTTACTAGATCAAATCTTCGCCGGCATTTATCATAACTGAAACCGTTCCCTTCCCTTGGAAAGTCGATCCATTCTACTCAAGAAAAAGTAACAAGCAGCCCTTGTTATTGCAGAACCATCAAGAGGTGTAGCAGGCAACATTAGAAAGAGAATCCTTGAATATGATTCTCAAATATATGAAAAAGAAAGACAACTCACCAGGATGTCCAAATTCATTTCCCATGAAATTTAAATATCCCTCCCCCCCTAATCCCATAGTAATGAGCCTGATCATCTTGTGTAACGCTATTCCGCGATCTATAACAGGAGTTGACGGTCTATCCAGTGCCATGAAATCATACATATCCTGAAACAAAACCATGAGAATGATGAGTTATCGGAAGATGTAATTGTTCATTCATAACTGTCAATCATGTACATTCAAGTTTCCACTACAATGAAAAATGATGTTCATAAGAAGCTATCTAATTAGGGCGTGTTTGATAACGCTTTTGTTCCCGGGAACAATTACTGATCAGAAATGATTCTTTTTTATTTTGTTCCCGGGAATAATTTTTACGCATTTTAAGTGATTTGGTAACTGTCCAAAATTTCAATTCCTGGAATGAAATTGCGTTTGGCACCGTGCTCAAAATTTCTAGTCCAAATCATTTTCTTTTAAATTTTAAATAATTTTATTACTTTTTTCCTTCTTTTTTTTTTCTTCTTTTTTTTTTTCCTTTCTCTCTTCTTCTTCTTCAAGTTGCCGGTCACCGGCCTTGGGATGACTAGCGACCGGTCAGACGAGGGCTGGCGACCTCATCGGAGCGTCGCCAGCCCTCGGCGAGGCCGTGCCTCGTTGGCCGAGCCTCATTGGCCAAGCCTCGCCAGTGGCTAGGGGAGGCCTGAGCGAGGCCCACTTGGCCACCAGCGAGCTCGCCGGACCGGTTGCCGGCGGCGGCGGCGGTGGACGGCAGCGGACAGCAACAGCAGCGGTGGCAGCAGATGAAGAAGAAGAAAGAGTGAAGAAGAACAAGAAAAAAGAAAAGGAAAGAGAGAAAATAGGGGCCTTGATTCTAGAATTGTTCCCGAAAACAAAGAATCAACTATTTTTTACTTCTTGATTCTGTTCTAAATTTACTTCCGGGAACAAAAAAATAGAAATTTATTCCCAGGAACAAAAATTTTTCCAAACGGATTTCTGTTTCAAATCTCCTCCCGAGAACAAAAGAATAGAAATAAGTAATGTTTGGCAACTTGCCAAACAGGCCCTTAACGTCAAAACGCAGTAATTTTAACCACAAATCATTTGCAGAATTATACACACGTTTTTAGCACCCAATCCCTTTGGACTTGCAGCAGAAGCACACGTGGCGACATTTAATTGGTAAATGTCTCTAAACACCGAATAACTTTCAAAAGATCAAGTTGAATCAGAATACTAGACGACATAAGTATCAATCAAACCATTTAGACAATGAAGGAAAAGTATTATATAGGAATTTTAATGTCCAAGCAAAATAAACAGAAGAAGCAGACCCATCACCAGAGTAAATGTAGGCTAGCTTAGATAAGATTTTGTCTGACCTTGTCCATCAACCAGAAAGCAATGGTTTTATCACCAACCAGAGCTTGATCATGACTCTCTGCATAGGAAACACACTTTTCCAACCACCTTCTGTTGGTAAGTGTGTGAATAATGTCACTCATTCTCCAGGCTTCATCTCTCTTTCTGCAAGAAGTTCTTGATCAGACGTATGCAGAGCAAAGACGATAATTCTTATTCATGTTATGAATCTCTTTCAGTATGAATTTGTTTATCAGGACATTCAAAACAAGGAAAGAGCATTCATTGTCCAGTTGCACATTATAAATAGGAAATGTGGTGCTGGTAATTAAAAAAAATCACGAACAGGTGAGGAATGTCAGTGTTGTCCAAATCAGAATGGATGGACAAACTGCACGTAGAAAGCAATGGACCAGGCTGCGGCGAGGATATGTGTTTGCCAACACCCCTACCCTCACCCCCACCCCCCAAAAAAAATAATAAATAAATAATTGCCTCACCTACATTTTTCCCAAAAGTAGACGTAAGTCTTAACTTCTTATAGAGAATATATTGTATCAAAAGACAAAATTTTGGCTTAAACAACATTCTTGAAATGAATGATAAGTAACATTGGTGCTCAAAAATCTTAGAAATATAACCATTTAAATAACATTTTCCCAAAGTGAACACAAAAGTTTAGCTTTCAGGACATTCTTGAAATGAGTAACCAATAAGATCACGAAACACTAGGTTTAACTTGTTTAGAATTGAAAACAGGGGAACCAACAAAACAAAATGTATGTGGGGCAGGGCTAGGGATAGAGTCCCCATCGGAACCTCACCCGATCACAGAATATTCCCTACCAAGAACCCCCCACCCCAACCCACCCAACAAAAGAATAAAATAAAAGAAATAGAAATAGCAACCTATGGTGAATAGCGCAGGGGAGAGGCACACAGGCAGATCCGAGCAGGGACATTTTCAATTGACCACCATAGCAGAACTGGATTATCCGGCAGTTACTAATCCAACAGCACGATCCATGTCCTTATCATTTTTTAAACCGATAAAGAAAACACTAAGAATACATGCTCATGTCATTTTTTTCTCCTTCACTTACTTTATCTTGACCTTGAGATGTCTCGGACAGATTCTTTCTTAATGTTTTGTAAGATACAAACCACCATGGAGAGAAATGTGAAAAATTTCATTCTTATTCACCAATTTTTCTACCAGGATCACTGATAATGAAAAAGTTTACCCCCATTTAATTCTAACTTGTGTCGGATGAATCCAAAAGTTTTTGAATCAATGTCATCCTCATTAGAAACTAAAGAATGGGACATGCATAAAGATTGGCAGTCAATTTCTCCTTCACTTACTTTATCTTGACCTTGAGATGTCTCGGACAGATTCTTTGTTAATGTTTATTTCGTTCTTATTAACCAATTTTTCTACTAGGATCACTGAGATACAAACCACATCCTCATTAGAAACTAAAGAATGGGACATGAATAAAGAAATTATCTTGACCTTGAGATGTCTCGGGCAGATTCTTTGTTAATGTTTTGTAAGATACAAACCACCGTGGAGAGAAAT
Source organism: Eucalyptus tenuipes (assembly GCA_014182365.1). Lineage (NCBI taxonomy): Eukaryota > Viridiplantae > Streptophyta > Magnoliopsida > Myrtales > Myrtaceae > Eucalyptus > Eucalyptus tenuipes. Next base: position 17,874,110 of record CM024537.1, read on the forward strand.
ATGGAGTATTTCGTTCTTATTAACCAATTTTTCTACTAGGATCACTGATAATGGAAAAGTATACCCCCATTTAATTCTACCTTGTGTTGGATGAATCCAAAAGTTTTTGGATCAATGTCATCCTCATTAGAAACTAAAGAATGGGACATGAATAAAGATTGGCAGTCAATTGACCTTGAGATGTCTCTAATAGTTCAAAAATTTTTCTACAGTGCATTTAATTCCTTAATTTTTGGATTTTTCATTAGTGTTATGCATTATGTGCATTCTTAGTTCTTCCTTTCTTCTTCAGATGCTTTAATTTGCTTCCTCGGATGGATATGCAAACTTTATGCCATGAATAAGAAATCTATCTGAGAGACTGACTTTATCTTTCATTGTGGATCCTTACCCTACATATTTGTCGAGCAAATTCAACTACCATCCTGTCGAAATTTTTCTACTTCCCATGCATGGACTAGATACTCATTCAAATGACTTTAGCATCTACATGCGCATTATTGTGCGCACATGCAATTAGAGGTTCGAAAAGAAGATAGCAACATACTTGAGCATTTCAATCCATTTATCAGCTATAGCCATATGCAAGCGATAATCAAATCCAACACCCCCATCCTGGACAGGAATGCAAAAAGTTGGCATTCCACTGACCTGTAAGGACAGTCAACCAAAAGTTAAAAAAATTTAGAAACTCAGTGCCTCATTGACCAATTAACTAATTAAAGCCAAGTAAAAGCTGAAGATAGTTTCTCACAATGATATTCCAGTATAGAAGAAAAAATTAGAACCACCGCTTTGAAGAGTTTTTCAATGTTAAACTTGGATGCAAAACTCTTAAAGTGCGACTAACATTCCATACAAACTATGATGAGTTTTTCATGCAATTTTTTTTCTTCTTTTTTGTGCATCTTTTTTAAAAAAAGATGCACAAACTGTGATTTCAGTCTGCAAATTCAAAGAGGTAAAGTTATCATCATCTTTTATCTTCATCTCACAAAACTGTGATAGATGGAACAGAAAGCTAAGCTTCCACAGCGAATTTCTTCAGCAAATAATTTAACCCATCATTCTCAATCCTCTAAGCACTTGATGAGAAGGTTAAAACTCTTTGGAATTAGGATAAACATAACCAATGGTTAGCAACTGTATCTTAAGAACTGCCAACAACTACCGCCTATAATTTAATTATTTTTCCACATCAATGTTTTTGACAGTCAGTCATTCAATAACAGCTGCCAGAGACATTTGTTTTTGGCACGTTAAGAAATATTTCTCACACTGTCTCACTGTCTCAAGGGAAGCCACCTGCCTGAGGATGGTCCCAACATTGCACATTAGTATATGTTGAGGGAGGTAGAACTAATTACTTGGAATAGATTCCACAGTCAAATTCAACAATAAATATCTCATATGTGGTTTGCATATAATAAACCGTTGGAGAAAATAATTTAGTCAGGCAATTAGATTGCTAAGAAGCTTTCACCAGCTGAATCTAATTAGTATAAGTTTGCACTTTCTTAACAGACTATATTTCAATGGTGATACATAATCTAGATTAGGTTCACAATCATGCAAGAATATAGAAGAGTTAGAACTGACTTAGAGCTACCAAATTGATGTGAACATTATACCGTTTCTATGTTCTTCACTCTTCTAACCAGTAAATTCCTTGGAGCAATGCATTTAAAATAGTGGGTTCCATATCATGGATGCATTACAATATTGATTGGAGCACCACAACTAAATGGCAGTTTTGATCCAACGGCAACTAAAAGAAAGGAAGATAAAGGGGAGGAGAATGTAACATATACAAATCGTCTCAGTCTTCAGGATGCATGGATCAGACAGTAGTTCCAAGATGAATTAGAATCCAAACCAGTCAACAACAATGATTTCATACTGCTTATGCTAAGCCGTGAAAGTGTCAGTTGAGAGATAACAAAATTGTAGAGCAAGAGAATTTACGTACATCTTCTCCAATAGCAATAGCCTCGGGGAAAAGCCCATGAATGAGATCATTCACAAGCATCAGATAAATCACAGCATCCACATCAGTGGCAAATCCAAAGTACTCGTTGTAATTTCCAGTAAATGCTACCTGAAAAATAACAAGTCATTAGTAAATTGTGCTTCACTACAAGGAAGCAAGAGTGAAGTGAACTGAATTGTTAAAAACAAACTGTTACGACAAATCAAAGTAAATATAAACAGCAAATGTGCAAGATACATTTAAGTAAATGGAAAATAATTTCAATGAAACCATAAAAGGAAACATTAGCATCATGCTTGTTACATTTGATTTATAGCTGAGGTTCAAAACAATGCAGCGCGCTTAAGAAATTTGGCCTGAACAGTTTCAGTCATGTGGCCCTCAACCTTCAAAAAAGAGTGTATCATCAAGAAATGGCGGAAATATTTTCAGGTGACTTTTCAAATTTATTTTTCCTATGGTAGTGAGGCCGACAACATACAATTAATAATATCACCTTGTCATATTTTTGGTTAAACAGTGAGCCCTTCAAAAACCCAAGAATTTTCCAGCTTGAGATGAACTTTCCCATGCCCACACCCACACCACACCAATGCCATACTCATAAATATCTGTCTGTTGCTTAGATACAGAATAATGTAGGCCAAAGTGGTGCAAGTTGAAAATCACCAGTCATATAAAAGTCAGCCCTTTGGTAGTCACTTAAAAAAATAGGGTTGTCCTAGGTTTCCATTTAACTCGTGGGTCCTTTTGGAGTGACTTTTTTTTTTTTTTTAAAAAGAACTTTTTGCACTTGTTTTTGTTCTGGTCACATTAAAAATTTTCGAATCCCTAAAACTTCTCAAATTGTTCAAGTATTGAAATGTAGGATTTATTTACCAAAAACTCTGTCAATCAACCAGGTCTTAATAAGCTATCTATCAATCAATATGAAATATTATGATCCAAACAATTGTCCCATCCATAAAACAAATAGGTAAGAAGATACATCAATTCAGCATTGGTACAATCTTCTCAGTCAGCTATTGGACCGCTTGATATAATTCGTTTTCAAAATTCTGGAGGGTACAGAAGCCAGAAGAAACAGTTTTGAAGGTAACTTTAACAGGAGATTGTTTGATACATGTCTCAAAAGCATTTTGCAACTCCAATTTTACATTTTAAGACTTGAGTTTAAGCTTTAATTAATTCTTGACTCATACTTCAGCACAGTTATTGATACTAGATTGAGCTTAAGTCGAGCTTTGAGCATGAGTTTTTGAGTCAAGTCAAGCTCATCTGGAGGTAAAGCTGCTCAACTGAAGTCAATGGTGCTCCTGTCAACACCACAAATTCTCCGAGGAACCATACAGGAATGCTTAGTGAAAAAGAGAGTAGCCTTAACTTTCAAACTTGATTTTTAGCTTTAGTTGCGGTGTAGAATGCAAGTAGCTTGCGTATTCTTAAAGCATATATATCATGCAAATATGCAGTTTCAACTTGCCTTATGTGCATATAGCTTTTCTCTGCCTAATGTATGTTTTGGGGTCTAAATTTTCACATAGTCCTTGTAAATAATTAAGTAAATACATACATATATACATGCATGCGCACACAAACACATGCACATATAATTACCTAACAGTGCCAATACTGATTACTGTAAATCTGGATGTTACCTGCAAACCATGGTGAGTATACATCATTGATGTCACACCATCAAACCTAAAACCATCAAATCTGTATTCCTCAAGCCACCACCTTGCATTTGAAAGGAGATACCTCAATACCTGGATCAAAAAGGATTTAACATTATTAGGCACAAGAGTTCTTCTAAGAAGATGTCTTCCATGAGGCAAAGGAAAATGGGTGAGGGAAGGGGGGAGAAGAAGGGAGAAGGGAGGGGGAGAAGAACTGACGCAACACATTCCAGAGTCAGAGCGAAATCAAGTTTGTACAAATTTAGTTACAAATAATACTAATTCGCTAGAAGATCGCACAGGAGAACATACCTCCCAACTTCCATAATTGAAAAGGCGAGAATCCCACATCCAATGATAACCTCGTGACCCAGAGTGGAAATAGTGACTGTCGGTTCCATCAAACATGTTCAACCCATCTAACACGTTATTTGATGCATGGCTGTAGGCAATAAAACAAGCAATCAGGGAGAGTACAAAAAGGAGCAGTATTAAAGTATATTACAAAGTAAAAAGACATTTTTATAAGATGAATGTGAGACAACCGGCAGATGATACGAAGAGGATAATGAAGAGATTAATGTCGCAAAACAAGTGGATTCAGAAATGACGACATCATTACTGTAGAGCAGATTCACTTGCAATGCTAAGGGTGTCAACAATGTACAGATTTGTCTCGTACTCAACAATAAAGATCAACTAACCACTCTCTCTTATTCAATACCACAAAGATTCAACTACAGTAATTGATATTGGCCTATTCATTTCATGCAAATGAAAATCTGATGGACTTCAACATTACTCAAAAATATAAGTAACTAAATGATGCCCCAGTACAGTCAAATCAAATTGCACAGTTATTGAGACAGATTCACCTAGTAATAACTTTCTTCTAGAAAGCAGCTCTTGCATGCTTCATGTTTTGTCGTGTTTTGAATTTGACTTACAAAATGACAAAATTAACAAGAATCCCAGCCAATGCAATAAAACTGAAATTCACCAGATACCTGTGGACAATGTCCATGAGAACAAGGAGACCCAGCTCATGGGCTTTATCTATTAGAGATTTGAGATCATCAGGGGTTCCAAAACGGCTGCTAGGAGCAAAGAAGTTTGTCACATGATACCTGCAACAGAAAGAGTTGGAATTACAGTGAACAAAATTCAAACATGATTGGCAACCTGCCACTTATGTACCACACAGTAGATTTCATTCAGAAATAACCATAAAAATCAGAATATACATGGCAATTCCAGGAGAAAAGCAATTTACCCAAAACTTGCATAATATGAATGTTCTTGAATCGCCATGATCTGAACTGCATTGTAACCCAGTTTTTTAATACGAGGAAGAACTTCATCTCTGAAGTTGGCATACGTATTAATTACTGGCTCCTGCATCAAACCACAGAACTGATCATCGGTGAAGAGCAGTAAAGGAAAAGGAAAAGGTCTCAACATGGAAAACAAGAAAAAACCCAAGAAGGATTAAGATCATTCTTAATCACTACATATACGCAACATTGAATTGTATTCTCAAAGAAGAAACCGGACAAATCTTTAAAGTTAAGAAAATTGGCATTTCTATAATAGAAATAGGGCAATGTTGATTTTCTTAATAAGGAACCAAACAAAACATTGTTTGCTACAAAGAATATAGCCATTGAAAGCAATTACCATGCATAAATTTACTCTTAAGTCCATAAGCCATAGATATAAAACAAAACGACTGAAAGAACTGGCCTCAGGGTCATGCAATGAGAAATGACATTAAATATAAATTGTCACGACTCCACATAGCTAGCGAGGAGAAAAAAGTACAACTCAGAAAGAAAAAAAGGCACTCTAGGCTCAAGAAAGAGATTGAAAGAAGAAATTCACCGTGCTGCTCATTCCGACGTGTGTTTCATAGATCCTAAGTGAATTTGGCCTTTTTGGTCTGGGGTGCTTGAAAACATACTTCATCTGTAAAGATAATCACAAATTTACTGTTACCTCTGCAGATAAACACAAACTAGTAATGACTTGACTTCGCAAGTATCACATCAACCCAATACATTGTACTGAATCCTGCATTATTTTTGTTTATATCGAGAGCCGTATCCAGCACTATCGATTTTGCATTTGCTAGTCACGTACGGATTCACAACAATCATCTCATTCACATGACCTTTCAGGTATTCAAGCATCAGTCAGATGTAAATGAGATATTCCAAAGAATAAAATTGTTTGTCTACCATACTCACAAACTATATTCCACGTAGGGAACTGAATCAGTATCAGTGGTGGGTTATCCAGAAATACTCATCATTGCAAGAAATAAAGATGTTCTGATCCCCCCAACCATGAATAACAAGAGAGGTGTAAGATAGAATAAGCTATTTGACAGAGCCTCCAGAGTGGGATGGAACATAAGTATCAATAAAAAGTTGCTTCAGTATGCAACACAAAGTATCCTTCAATCATCTCAGACCTGAAAACCTCAAGTGCTCTTGGCAAGAGATTTATGAACGATTATATGATTATTTCATCACAGCATTCTAAAGGTTTTTTACGGGAAGCAGACAGCTTTCCACTAAAAATCTAAAGATTGAAAATTAAGTCCCTGAACTGGCTATTCTAGGTGTGGAAATTTCTATGACAGAATGATTTGACTCTGAATAATCTGCAAAATGAGAAGCAAAGAATACCCTAGGGAATAGAGCTTCAGTCCAGGATAAAATATATGTTATGTTCCAGCCAGAGGCAACTAGGACAGACTGTCAGACTCAGGTTGTGTGAAGGCGAGGTATCGTACTTCTGCAACCTAAGAATGTTGTCCGTGCTGCTTATTCAACAACCAGTAGGTCAAGAGTGGTCCCTGGTTTTCACAGATAGTAACATGGGATGTCCCAAAGACGGGCTAACATAAGAAAAGTTATCTGAATCATCCAAAGATACCTATATCTATATGGAAAGAAAACAATATTAGAGCTTTGGAGGAGAAAAGGCATTTACTACAAAGCTAGATTGGTTAACACTGTATGATTTGGTCTAAAAAGAGCTAGTTCATTGCAAGATACATTACATTTACATAATAGTCATGCTAGCATTGATTATTCTTTTCATGAAAGAAAGGGAAAAAAGACATGAAATGTTACTGAAGTCATGCAAAGTAGTAGTTTTGACTGCTACTTAGTATCGGCAATAGGTATGAAAAAGTATCTAAAAATATCCAATTTAGATATTTGTACCCTGTCGAGGTAAGGAAATACTCAAATTCTATTAGTGAGATTGGCATGCCAAAAGTTATTCCACCAAACAGAAAACAAAGACTACCAAAGGCCGGGAGAAAGGGCCATTCATCCCTTTGATTTGATATAAATTACTTCAATAAACGAATTGGATGCAACAACAAAAGTAAATAACATTCCCACCACAGAAAGAGAGCCCTCCTCATACAAGTAGCAAAAATTATATGACATACCTCATCTGGGGGATCGTAGTATATCCCATTGTATGGAATTTCACCTGGGGCTTGTACAGAGAACTTGATCCAAGCAGGAATTGAATCTTTGAGACCAGATGGTGTATCCATTCGAATCTACATCTCCATTAAAGAAGTAGTAATTACCGGAATGCACTTTGATGGAGAATCTATATTTTGCATTGAGCTGAATATTTAATGAACAACTGCAAAAAGTTGAGCTTTAATTCATTTTTATTCATTCTTGACCAACTAGGTTATTCAGAATTTGAAACAATAGGAGAATGGCCTCATGCTTCCAAAAAGACAATCTAACGAAAAAAGTTGATTTTGTTACAATAATCATAGTTAAATAAAATGGTACTGCATAGCACATTTGTCTCATTAGGTAGCTCACAGCCTTATAACCGCTGTCAATATAGGTAATATCTACTCCACTAAAATGAGAGGATGTGTTCGAAAGCAGCAAGAAATTATTCATTCCATCAAACGGCACAAATTTGAGGTTGCTCTGATCTAACCAACGGACTACACTGGGAGTAAAAGCGTAGTCCAAAAGTTAAAAAGAGAAGTTCAAACGAAGATTGGAAAGTTGGACACATTAATATCTTCCGAAGGGAAGTACTTTAATCTTATTATGATACTTTCTCAAGTTCGGCTGTATTGAATGTGTTCAAGTAATTCTTTCCTTTCCTCTTCTGAAAGAGATGAAGCACTTATCCTTTAAATGAAAATAAACTATCTTGCAGGGCACTCATGTCAGATGATTCATCTTCTTTAACAGTCATTGACAACTACATGGCCCTGGAAGGATTTACCGAACATCGTGGTGGAAATTACTCAAGTCAAGAGTCTTAATGGAACAAAACGATAGAATGACAGCCAAGAAAGGGAACCACGGTTGGCGTGCGGAAGTAAATAAGCCATAAGCAGGACAGCAGAGACTTGCTTATCTAGGTGATAAATTTGTCCACAAGTTGAAGGTGCATCCCACTACATGAAGAGCTCTTGACTTATATCAAGTTTCCACTGTCTATATTAGACACACGAGCAGGAGGAGTACAATGATGATACATTAAAAGCGAGTAGTTTGTAGATCTAACATGGGGCTAACTCATTCAGGTAATCATAAACTTTCTTTTCTTTTCTTTTTCTTTTTTTCAGGCAATTTAAAGGAGCAACAATGATTATGAACTTCAATCTCCAAATATTGCAATGGGGCTTTGAGCCCTAGGAGATGGAGAATATGCGTTTCAAAGTTTTGAATGGAATAATGAAAGCCTTCTAGGAGTATATAACTAATATATGCAGCCTTTTTGCTGTGACTTATTTTAGTTTTAGCTATTGCTTTACTGTTTGGAACTTGCAACTTAGATTATTCCAGTTTAAGGCATAATTTCAATAATTTAATAGACAATTTTTCTCAAAAACCATAAGCATGACAAATCTTGAACAACTTCTGCTTCAGACTTCTACATATCGGACTTGGAAGAAATTATCATGTAAAAACAGTGATTGATTGAATGCCCAAAGGCAGAAGAGAAAGTTTGCCTACCAGTAATTGTTGGAACCAGTTTTTGGCAACAAAGGATTTTAAAAGATAAGTCAAGCTTGGTAGAAAGCTAAAGAGATGTGTATAAGTTTCATAACAAGTAGCACTTTCATTATATGTGTATTAGTTCCAGGACTGTGATTGCAAAAACAAGTCATATAATTCGAAATTGAAGAATAATATATGCTAATTTCAAAAAAAAAAAAAAAAAACTCAATCTTCCCATATGAAGCAAAAAATAAGTCATTATTTACAGAACTAACTTTGTCATAATCAACTTTCATTAGAAGTAACTATTAACTAACAATTCATCTACCAAATCACTATAATCAATCAAGAACTATCTTCATTAGTGATGCTTGAAGAATCACCGAGTCTATGTGAAACGATATGGTTTCTTAATTTGTGTTATGAGCATTCTTAATGAACCCACATATCAATCCTACATTAAACAATTCCTCTAGGAGTGGCTATACTTATTTCATAATAAAGGGCATCAGAAACTTGGATGTATGAATGGAATATGACCTACTTCAGATGGCATAGGAGCCCATTCCGATCGTTCCTTCACAGCCTGAAACTACTCTTAAAAATTGTGTATACCACATAATTCTTAAGCAGGAGTTTTGATGTAAGATCAATAATAATATCCTATAAAAGAATCTCACATCCCGAGTTCCTAAACTCTATATTAAACTGACAGGATTGGGTAAAGATCAACTATATGATCTGTATTGAAATCCTCTTCACGAAGCTGTCCCATCCTCGTATCTATTTTAAGGGTGGAAATTCAATTAGCTGCATGGCATCGCTGCTGAGACTTGATTACATCAAGATATCCATTTCCAGGAAATAAGGTTATACTACTCTCATGAATCACCCAACTTGATGAAGGCAGATAAAGAGTTCATGCAAAAGGAGACAACCTTTACTCGAGAACCATGAGGAATTGCTGGGGAACCATCTGCATTGTTAGGTAAAAAGATCTCCCAGATGCCAAATTCGTCCTGTTTGCAAATTAGTAATGCATTTAAGCATCAGATTAGATGACTATTAGCATAAAATTGAAAAACAAATATGTTCTATTACAACTAAGTTATTGTACCATCAAGATTCTTACACAAATATCTTAACAAAGTGAAATGACCTATATCACCCATTTATCAGATCATGTCTACTTCACACAATACAACACAGTGCATCCATGAAAAAAATCATTCATTACTAGCAAGAGTAAATTTTCATTGTCATAAGAAAACCCTTAAAAACATTCTCGTGAAACCAAGATAGTATATAAACAAAAGCAAATGTGAAGTTCATAATTTCCATCACAAAAGAATCCAAAAGACAATATGTCTATTTTATGCACATGTTATCAGACAGATATGGTCATGCATCCTCTAATACCACTGTCCTCAAGAACATGAAGAAGCTACATATAAACATAACACAAAGGAAGCACAGAAACAAGCAAGATGATGTGGTACATGAAGTCATTCCCCTTGCAGCAAAAGAAAATCTGTAAAACTCTTAACATCCTTGTCCCTTCACTTAAATTTGACAGAGCAATCCTTATTCACCAGCATCAGCTGAGAGAGAAAACAATTTATATCCATAACATATGATAATGCAATAAAAAAGCAAAAAGAGCATACCCGAGTCATAACATCTGCATTTGAATTCCAATTGTTAAAATCTCCAATCAATGCCGCCCACTGAAAATATAAGAACCAACATGCTTCAGAATTACAGCAAAAAAGGCGATCAACATTTCAGCCAAAGCATTGATGAAGAAAAAAATCAAAAACACACAATCAAAGTGCACATAAAAAGGACTAAGTAGTTCTAGAGATAAAAGGAAGTTGAACTTGGTCTTTTAGAATATTTCAGCTTGTCTTGGAGAGAAACAAATAGGAGAGTCTCGAGGGAGAGGGCATCTTGATATCCTGCAACTATAAGTATGGAGTTGCATTTTGGAACTTTTAACATCGATACGAAAATAATGCATAGCTATTCCTTGATTGTGTTGTAGATAGTATGTAATTCGCTATTCATTATAATTTATTAAAGAACAGTGAAGAGAAGGGACAAGCAGAAACAAACCTTGGCTCCAGGTGCCCACTCCCTATATGTTATGCCATCAGCACTGGAAAATTTTAATAGACCGTGTTAAATTACTGCCAGATCCTCTTGTAGACGAAGCATGTAGACGCATACAATATAAGGACATACAAACATAAATGATCAGGGACAACATGAATGCTGTGAACAATATAAATGCTTACCAATTGCACAGATAATAAGTTTATGAATATGCATGCAATATCTTACTCTTTGGTACTTTCTATTGAGTCAATATTTCCTTTATGCTCTATTACATATAGTTCATACGAAGCCACTAAGGGTCATGAGAAAAAATAAGACATTGGTGCATCCAGGTATCAAAATGCCAGAGAGCTGCATATGCAGAACATATTGCACCAAAACAAAAACTGAGACCTGCGAGTAAAGCCAAACTTTTCGTAACCCCGAGAGAATGCCTCCAGCCCACCTTCATATTTGTCAATTGCTTCACGCATTCTTCGATATTGTCCAAAACTGAAATTATGAAATGCAAAATTTAGAATTGACATCAGAGTGCTTACTATGAACGTAACCTGAATCAACATAACCAAATATGTATGTACTATGGAATTCACGAGTGAAGACTGCAACACTGCAAGTAATTTGTTCTTTCCTTAAGCACTCCCTTTCGACGTGAGATATGAGCTTCATAAGAAGAAAAAGTTGCTAACTCCATATATTGGAGACAAACACTGATTTTTCCAGAAGCGATTGTCATCATAAGATTCAAACGATCCATAAATGCAAAGTGTAAGCTGTTACTTTTTCCAGTAAAGATCCATTCATTATGATCATTGACTGCTAAAACAAACTAAGCAATGAAAGAATAATATTATGTCCCAATAAAACAAGTTATCCTGCTTTCTATCCCAAGTCAAGTCAATGATGAAGATGCTGTGATAGATTTAACAGGTGCAAATTCACAAAAAAAATAATTTTTTTTTCTGTACATTGAAATTATTTTTGAATCTTTAATCACTCTTCAAACATCCTATCTATTGAAATTTTTATTAAGTTTATCGTCTGCCTCTTTACTTATTGTTTTTTTCCTATAATCCTCTCTACTTCTCCATTCTTCCATCTACATGACTTCTGCCTGGCCAATCATTTCAGTTACAAAATACAATTACAGACTCGAATTACAGAATTAGATAGAGTTACAGCTAGTCAGTAGTCAGCACGGGAAAGTCCAAAAATACCACTTACAGGAAAAAATGGTGAAGAGGGTAATGAATATCCGCAATTACCCTCACATAACATTTAATGGGAGATAAGTCATTGCCGAGTGGGTCAAGTATGCCCGGTGGCACACGGGAATTATGAGTTATTTTAACTTCAATGCAACAAAAATTAAAAAGTAAATGCATACTTTAGAATTAGGACATTGCGTATTACATAATTATAGGTAGAGAACCAGAGCATCTCACCGGTAGTCCAGATGCTCACGAAAACCCAGCAAAAGTGAGTCTATTTCATATATTCTTTGGCCAGAGCCAGGTGGAGGGATTGTCCTTTTCCTTTCTTCCTCTATCTCAGTTACTGCAACATCTTGTAAGGGAGCAGATTTCTCCGAAGCGTCTCCATCACCTATAACTGATGAAGAAACAGAATCTTGCTCCTCTTTCACCTCAATCTCCTCTTCAGCTTCCATAGTCAGATCATTGGAATCATGAATTACCTAAAAGGACAGCATAGAGGGGAGAAAAGTGTATTTAAACACCTCCAAATCAAATCCAAAATTTAATTTTAGTTCGAGCACAATCAAAGACCAAGACATGAGGTTATTTTTGGTTTTGGATGTCATAATGAGTATAAGATAAAACTGATCACTAGCCATGTCTGCAAGAAAAATTAAGCATGATAAATCACCTGGCATCACAGATTTCAATCTACAAATCCATAATTATATAATTCTTTCATCAAAATTCATACAATGGTTGCATCTCGATTGTGAGCCCATAAACATAGGGGTCAAGCTATTTGCCTATCTGTAGTAATTTTGATTGTGAGCCTATAGAAAGTGCAGTAGCTCCACTGTAAAGAACTTTCTAATCGCATAAATGACAATTTGACCCGTGGAATAGCGGCCTTTGGCTGTTGTTATGAGAATATGCAACTCTAGGATGGAGATGTAGGTTAAAAGAGGTTAAGCAAACGCTAAAAGGACATAAAAAGGAGAATAAAAGGAAAGATCTTGAGTTTGGGAGCTTGTGGAAAATTTCACATGGAACATAGAACATGTACATATAAAGTTCCATAAAATCAACCTGGTGGGAAAGGCTTGGTTTTTCTGTTGTACAATGACTGGCATTCCATCCATGTCATGCACCAGTTAAAGTAATATTATTCTGGTGAAAGAATATCTTCGAGGATCAGCCTTCACTACTAATCATGACAGGTAAAAACTCTGAAAAACCATATTATCAATTTTCCCTAAATAGCAGAGTATGCTGTAGCTCCTAAAAAAATGCAATGTGCTCACATGCCCCACCTTCCTTTTTCTCCCCTCAAAAGGAAAAAAAAAAAAAAAAAAAAACCACCCACTTCCACCCCCAACACACAGACACATACACATACACAAAACCAAAGAGAAGACACGCCCATAGATGGACGATAGACACATGGTCCTGCTCCAAAGAGAAGCCACGCCGATAGATGGACGACAGACACATGGTCCTGCTCATGCAATTACATGGAAGAATGAACACATTTACATCTACGCAACTACACCCGCCCACCTATACCCATAGACACAAACCTGCACCAAGACACATGTACAGCTTGCAGGAGTGACAGCAAGTTCACTATCCATGACAAAAACTCAGTTTATACAGAGATGTATATGGTAACTTTTAGTAAGATATTATGATTTTTTAACTTTGAAATGGCAGAGGGCATTCTTAATCAATTCAGAATTCCGAAGTGCACACCCGTCATTTGTTTTTTTACAAATTTCTAATATCCATATGCATTCAGATGCATGGCCAAAAAAAAGCATTCAGATTGAGGCAGTCTTGAGCAGAAAATTATCTGCATAGAAATTTTAGATAGTTGAACCAACACATGAGGTCTTAAGAATTAAGTAGTCTAGACTCTAGATTGATCATTAGGCAACATATAATCAACAGCTTTTCATAGTCTCCCTCTGTAACGTCACTATGAACCCCCCCAAATTTGGCCTCGTAGTCCAAATTGCTATCTCATATTGTTCTTTATAAGTGCCAAATTACTTTTCGACCCAAAAAAAAAAAAAAAAAAAGTGCCAACTTACTACCATATTATCACCATAAAACAATATAATATGTGATGGAAGAAGAATGACATTCCAGCAACGTCACTTAAACGAGGCTCCATTACTCAATACATTCAACATGGACTCACGAACCTGGGAATCAGCAACTACTTCTGAAGTTTCCACTTGATCTGTTGAAGAAGTAGGGACATCACTGTAGCCACCAGGAACAAGTACTCTCTCGGATGCAGCTAAGGATAAGGATGAGGTGTCAGAATCATAAGAAGACTTTCCAGCGAATATCTTCCCTACAAATAGGCACCAGGTTAGCTTCATATGTAAGCTAAGAAACCAGTCATCACTCATAGATGGAAGACTATCTTTGGGAAATAGTAGAGCTCCTGATAAGAAAATCAGCCTTCACAATTTATTGATCTATGAATACAGACCGTAAGGTCGAGAAGCACCATCGCTCGGGAACTAGACTCAAGAATCTTCATCATTATATATAATCACAATACAATCAGTATCCACATATCATGAGGAAGTTTTAGCATGCAATCTAAGTCATCTAGCCCGACTTTTTCTAATTATATTCTTTGGCCGGACTTTTTCTTTTCCCTTTCGAACCACCGCCAACGTACTTACAACGAATCATGTTCGATCGATTCCATTCCCAATATGCGGAAACAGAGAGTCCATCACTGCAGACCGCAGTCCAGTAAATTTACGACGTCAAGCTCTAAAATCGCATCTACAGAAGTTTCAAGCAATGGTTCTCCAGGAAAGATGATTTGAGCCAAGTCCCGAGAAGTTAATCCAAACTACCAATGCCATATATTTCTCAAATTAGTAACATACAAAATAATCAGAACAAAGGCATCCATCGCACAACACGTACGCGTTGCAAATTAAGCAGGCAGAGCAGGGGGCGGTTGAGCATTCGATCGGACGAACCATTCTATTTCGCTTCACTCGCGCTACATTCTCGATCGACTTCGGGCAGATTGCAATAACAACCGCAACCGAAAAAAAAAAAAATCACTTCCGAAGCAAAGCGAGGAGCTTTATCACTCCACCGCGAAGGGAACGCGAGGAAAAGGCGATCCCGAATCAGCAAAAAGCCAAAAAAAAAAAAAAACCGTCGAACAAGAGAGAGAGAGAGAGAGAGAGTATACGTGAGAGAGGAGGGGCCTTGTTGTTGTTGTTGAGCAAGAGAGAGACGCCGCCGGAGCTCCGGCGGTCGCCATTGAAGCCGGCGGGAGAGGAGGAGACGCACGCCGACGGTGCGGAGGGGAACCGTATTCCCGACAGCGTATACACCATCTCCTCTTCTCCCCTTTTTTCTAATCCTCTCGCGACGGACGGAAGACGAAGTGACCAGAACGCGCACAGAGAGAGAGAGTGAACGGATCTAGAAACCGAAAGACTGCTTAGAGAAGACGACTCCAGCTGAAGGATAGAGAGAGAGAGAGAGAGAGGGTGAAGAAACGGAAAAAGAGACGATTTTTTAACGATTCTTGGAAGAAACTGTGAATGACTAGGCGACAAGAACCGAGCAAGAGCAGAAGCGCACAGATAGGAAGGAAGGGAAGGGTGGAGTACGTGTGCAGTCGGGAGTTGCATGGAGATTGCTGCCGCGTTCTTCGGTCCAAAAACGACGGTACATCTCGGCTTTTGATCCCCGATTAATTAATATCATCCTCCCGTGATTATCGAATTAACATTCCGAGTCCAACACGGATTATGATTAAATCACATGTTTCGTTTAGTATTTTCTTTAAAAATAGTCACTTGTGATCATTAATTAATAAAGAATATCTACGTTATTGATAATGGTTTGTGTTTAAATATTTTTGTGAAGCGGGGATACATTTTTTTAAGCACTGTTTCTCAACCTCAGCAAGTCCCTCGTACGTTAATTATCATAGCGGTGGGACCCAGCTCGGGTGGGGGTCAAGGATCTTTCTGCGCCGTTGATTTTTTAACTCCCCGATTTTTATGTGCTTTCGGCGGATGAGAGCGATGGCGGGGGGCGGGGGGCCGTGGGGTGCCACGTGGCGAGGGGGATGGGGAGATCCCCGTGTGTGGTTGACATTCTCGGGGATAGCTATAATTTCCTCTTCTTCTTCTTCTTTTTTCCTTCCTTTTTCTTATTTTTATGGACCTTTTCTGCTACGGCTTTGGTTGCCCTCTTTTCTAACTTGTCATGTCACGGAAAATGCAAGTTGATAGAGAGAGAGAGAGAGGAGGCCCTGCCCTTTTTGTGGCGGCTGACCATGATATGATATATGGTATTGGCCTTCATGTCATTATTTATCACCCAACTGGTCACATGATTGATCCCTCCACCGTACGATAAACAAATTATAATTCATTTTAATAGAAGTAACTTTTCAAAAAATCTAGATTCCTATTCGAGATGATATGACAACCGTGCAACCTTAGCCCTTAAAGAGTATGAATTTCAATCATTGACTCGATTGGAAGGAGATGTCATTTCGTGAATATTTAAAATAAATTGCCGATCGCAGAATTATTGATGTTGTTGGTTAATTGAAAAGGGAATGTCACGATCATAAAGGCAAGTTTAGAGCAGGGGAAAATCAATTAAATAAAAGTTGTTTACGATATTTCATGAGATTTATGAACATCGAAAAATTCAACCTCACAAGAGTTTATGATAACTTACTTGGATAATTACTAACTTGTCATTTATAAGGATTTGCATTCTAATTACAGTTAATGAGGAAGATTACTAAGTACACAAGCTATAATCAACGGCAATTTGTGGTATTCTATCATCAACGACGATTTGTATTATTGTATTGAATAATTACGAAGTGTTGACATTGCCACGTTTCAAACTACGACAATTTGTGGCATTATGCTATTGAACAACTACTAGGTGTTAACATTGCCATGTTACAAACTTTATAGTGCAAATACCGTCTATAAAGATGAATTGTTAATGATAACTAAAAATGACTTACACTCCATAAGTTTATATTACAAATCGGCAATGATTTCCAATAAATCACAACAAATTTAGGAATTTATGGCTCATGGACTAAATCCCACCTTTTTTTTTCCATCAAGCATGACAAGATTAATTATATTAACTTCCATTTGTTTCACGAAATGATTTGAAAAAATATTCATAAAGATGACTGCTTGAAAGTCAATAAAAAGTGATTCATTATTGACAACAATTTATATCTAGTATTTTTGCATCAGTTTTTGACTTTTTTAGGAAAGAATTTTCAAATTATCCATTTTTTTAATGAAAGAAACGCACCATTAATAAGAAAAGCTTTTGGAATACCTTGATCAAAAGTAGAAGAAGCTTAATTCATATTCCCCCAAGACTACCATCATTCTGTTAATGATTCTATTAATTATGTGGCTCAATAGAGCACATCTATTTAATGAATTCTTCACAAGGACTTGTTAAAGATCAAATGCAAATTTTGGTTGGATGAATGTTCATTTTCATATTTGCGTTAGTGAAAATTCTAGTTTACTTTGAGATAAAATATGCATAGACTCAAATCATAAAATGAAAATCTTTCTCCAATGGCAAGTAAACACCTCTAAGGCTGCCAAGGTATTAATAGGCCTTTTGGTAAAGAGGTCATGAGTTTGATTTAAGTGGTACGAATCCCAGACGGCTCATGTTGCATAGCCTAATTGCAGTATGGCTTATGAAGAAATTTATTAGAAATAAGCATCTAATCAAATAAGATACCTGAAAATCGGATTAAATAAATAGGTTTTTCCTACATTACTAGCTAGGACTATTTCACATAACAAAGAAAAATACATTCATGGGTGGAGCTCTAACTCAAGTTAAAAGACACTGCCCTTCTGCAGGCAAGTAGGGAGACTAAAACACATTACATTAGAGAGGTTAACCAGGCTCAATCACTAGCCTTACCGCCGAGAATAGACCGACATACTCTATTACTTTATTTCATCCATCATAAGAATCGGACAAGTTTGACCCATCCCTTGCAAAAATTAGGCATAAATTTGGTCCCTGACTCCAAGAATGAGACTAGACCAAGAGAGAGACACAATTGATAGAATAGGCTCGCTAATCTCAAACTTTCAGATTATAGGCAAAATAGTTGTACCTCAATTCAAACATTTCGTAACATATGTCATTATTTTAAGGTGAGTTTCAGAGCAGGTTGCTAGCTTGCATTAGTCACTCTCCATTCACTATTTTCACAAATATTGCTTGAATTCTTTTCTGACAACCAAGAAAAGAAGCTGGAGATGCTCTTTTTTCTCCACAAATTCATTTTCTAGTTCACTCCATAGCATCAAAGGAATATGCTTTAAAAAGCCAAATGAATCCCAAAGGCACCTTGTTCTTTTGGGAAACAGAGATAGTTCACCCAATCTGGACAGACGGCATCATGCATCACGGTTCACACACGGACCCGGACCAAAACAAAGTGCGAAACGACAACACCAATTTGATGGGGAGGAGTCCTTGGCCTGAAAAATCAATGACAAGATATTTCATCCTCTCCTGCTGGCCAGGTCCACCCCAAAACTGGACATTTTCTAGCGGACACGACCCACAAATGATGTTGGTATTTTAAATGGGTCATTCCATGACGAAAATCAGGGTCTTGACATACAGTGAAACATATTTTGTACAATTGTACTTAAGGAATTCACGTCTTAAACGTCTTAAGCACGCTATGTCACTTATGGGATTTGACAGTTGTTATGTGAATAATAAATCAACCATGTCTGAATCAAATCTAAATGTAATGCGATGCCGATATGATACAACACAATTTCGATAAGAAGACATGATTTGCCATATCACAATTTTTCTAAAAGATTGAAAGGATACCCCCAAGCTAATCATTTACAAATTCTTCCTTTTGACCAACATAATTAACAGAAGTTTTTATATCGATGTAAATAATTGGAAGTATGAATCACACATTTGGGAGTCTGGTTAATTTTTGGCGCTGTTCGAGCTCAACCTTTCCAAATACTCTCTTAAATCCCAAACAGTGTATCCAGGTACATACGTTACAACTACTTCTTACTATAATTAATCATCGTATATAATTACCGGAACCAATTACTGTTAATCCGATCACTCTATCAAAAGAACGTCAGTGTTGCGTATGATCTTTAGCGAAGGGAGCACAACGGCCGCCACGAGTTTATCTGGGGACCCATCACCTTTGTCGATTATCAGATGAAGACCTTGAATGTGAAGCTTTTCCATGATGACCACTCACCCCAATCGTTGGAGGTCCGATTAGCTCCCAATCAAGACCGCAAAACGAGCATCAGAAGTGCATCCTGAGGAGCCAAATTCCCCTGTGAAGAAGGCTTGCAAGAATTTCTACTTCTTTTACCCAGAAATGCTACGCTGGATTGCTATAATATAAGTCACGAGATTCATCACCTCGGGAATGTCCTAGTCATTTTTCCTTCCAGCGATGGCCAGTGTCTTTGCGATCCGAGCGTCCTTGGCTTGCAGCGATTTCAGCATTTGAACAGCAGCCAGCGACCCTTGCCGACCACAAGTGGGGGCTGCAACCCTCTGCCGGATTTGGGAGAGTTTGGCCAAGGGTTGCCGGCCATGGCTGGCGCAGCGACAGGGCAGTGGGAGGGCTGGGCCGCTTGTATTTATTTTCTTTTTCTTTTTTGTTGTTTAAAATACTAGTTTATTATTTTTAATCTAGTTTAACTATCCTGACAAAAAAAAAATCTAAATTTAACTAAAATTTAGGTGAAAAAATTGATTTTTTTGATCAAAAAGACATCCAATAAAGTGTTTTAGTTAACCCTAACGTCATGCAGGAGAGAGATAAAAATTTTAAGACTTATTTTCACTTTCGCGATAAATTTCCGAATTTTTACTGCATATATCCCATGCAGTAAAGACAACCAGCTACTGAGCTACATACTGAATCAAATGAACTGCACAAAATTTTCATATTCAGCATGATTCCATCATAACTGAAACTCCACATTCAAATCACCATCCCAATCCCTTTCCTCCAAAAAAAAAAAAACAAAAACTTTCCCTTCGGCCTTGTTGAACCTGGCTTTGATCTTTCCGGCCCACCTCCTCGCCCGCAAGTGCATGTTCTTGTACCCCTCGCCTCTACCAGCCCTTGCTCTCCTCGTACAACTCACACACGTTCCAGCCCCCCTGAAAGTCTCCAGCGTCGCCAGGGACGGTGCCGACGAAGGTGTCATAGGCGAAGTCATGGATGCAGGCGAGGAAACTTGGCGGGTGACGAGGCCATGGTTGCAGTAGTCGCATAGGAAGATGACGAGGGTGGAGCGGAAGTCAAGGTTGGCCCAAAGGGCACGGAGCTCGGTGCAGTGGCCATGGATGTCGCCAATGTAGATGACGGTTCACGTCAACGCCTTGGCCGGGTTCGGATCGGGAGAGTTTCATTATTTCGTGCCGTCAATTAGTGCGACCAACGTCTTAAGTGCCGAACTAGTTCAATTAGTACAATTGTCGCCCCATGATTTTCAACCTTAGTCAGCCTAGAGGATGATGATGCATAGTCCAACTCCAACTCCAGCTTCAACATCAATAATACTCAAAGCGAGCTCCGGGTGATGGGTTTGGTTGTGGACTTTTACTCCAGTCGCAGTCTTTGCACGAGAGTATTCAATTTGCAGTCACTAGACTCCTGTAGCAAACCGCATGGCCCAAATCGTGCGCCACCGTCACTGTGAAATTCAACGCATAGTTTGATTCTCTCACGGGTGGAATACGGTGCAGAGAAGCCAAGGGGTCAAGAATGATGACCAAGATGACATGCCCAAATGCAAATGATGATACGGTGATCAGCATATGGCATTGGTGAAAGCTATAGATTAGACTATCAACGCAGTCTAGCAACTTCTGTCAGACGGGCTTTCTTCAGAAGCTGGAACCGTTCGTTAACCAAAACCATTCGTTACTGCATAATCCTCGATCAAATGGAGTAGGCATCGGCAGAATTCGTCAAATCCAAATCCCAAATTGACTCTACGGCCACAAGGTCTCGATCACATGTGACAAATAGAAAAGGAAAATATACTAGTCCTATTATCAAACACCGACTCGCACTTGCGAGCGTGTGCTGCAGTCAGCTGCACCGATTAGTTGGATCACAACAGCAAGATTTATGGAAGAAAGCATGCCATAAATTAGACAAATAGTGGAATGCGATTACATATCAATCTCATTATGCCTCAAAATGGAACAAAAGCCATCTCACATTCAATACTTACCAAGTACGGCCAGAGGAGCCAAAATCCAAGTCAGTAGCCTATGCACACGGGCCATCATATTTACTAAAACAACTGAACCGAGAAGGAACAGTGAAATGATGCTTACTATTTGCTTATACTTGATTTATCACAAAAAGCACCATCTTGTTATACTTGAATATTTGTATTTCGTGCTGATAATTCAACTAGCACCTCCTCTGCTACCTAGCTGACTGAGAGACTTGAATGTGCACAAACATCACAGAATTTCTAAAAATTCTGTCCACCCATGTCAATTCATCTTTAAAATATGCAGAATCCATGGAAGCATCAATGCCATTTATTAGAATAGAGATTAAGAAAATAAAAGATTTAAGCTGTCCTGAGTATGACTGCTTACAAATTAGATGTAAAAGATTACAATAAAAAAAGAATACCATCTCACGCCCACCTTCAAGAAGAGAAATTATTATTATTTTATTCCCTACTAGAGCCAATCGCTTAAATAATTATGCAAATTATTTACTATTAATTCAGTTACTCTGTTGGCAGAATGTCAGAGTCACGTATGATTTTCAGTGAAGGAAGTACAACAGCCGCCACAGGTCTATCCGGATATCCACCGCCTTCGTCAATTATCAGTCTAAGACCTTGAATGTAAAGCTTTCCATGATGTCCACTCACCACAATCGTTGGAGGTTCAATTAGCTCCTGAAGAAGATTACAAACCAAGCATCAGACCAACTGATACATTACTTATAACAACCTCAAACAAACTTCAGCTGGTGAAAGCAAATTTCTACTCTGCAATTTTCAAGAAAATGCATCTTCAGAAACAAAATTTCTGAATGAAGAAGGATTGCTAAAATTCTAATTCTTAAACCCGGAATGCTATGCTAGAATGCTTCATCATAAGTTATAAAATTCATCACCTCTGGAATGTCCCAGACATTTTTCCTTCCAGCAATAGCCTCTATCTTTGCCATCCGAGTGTCCTTGGCTTTCAGCAATCTCAGTTGCTCCCCAACATCTTTTCCCTCTAGCCCAGCATGGACAGCAATTAATCTACAGTGCTTAGTTCCTTCCGGTGTTGTTATACAAACATCATCCTGTCCAAAGAAAGAGAACTTAAGCTTGGTTTTCGACAGAAATATTATGTACATTAAGAAACACATGACAAATAAAAGAAAAGCCCAGTGACTAATCCTTGTAATTCTGCACAAGCAGAGAAAACAAAATTGAATCGATCCTGACCTCTTCATGGACCAAAACCATATTGGCAAGAAACTTTTTATGTTCTTCTGGAACCGCCTTAATCAAATCTGTCAAGAAAACCAACTTAGTCTTTAGCATTTTAATAATTAAATGCCATGGCCTAATTACCATGAAGCAACACAGATCACCCTTGCTAGTCCCTAACCACAAAACCAGGACATAGAGTACAATCAAAGCATACGAAACTGGTCTACCTTAATAATGCACTAAACACAACATCCACGACCAGCTGCATACTAATTACTAACCGATATGAACTGCCAAGAACTGAATCGAGCAACACTCGAGTTTCACATTCAAGATGCAACAACCCCTTTGAAAGGCAACAAGCATTTCTTTACAAATCAAACAGAGAACACCATCAGGTCCATTTCCCCAACCAGGAGCGGTCAAGAAGCACAAATCACTCAAGCAATCCAGCTAAAGCATATCGAATCAATCGATTTTAACGATGCACTAAACACAACAAAGACAACCGGCTGCATATCGAATCAAACGAACAGCACAAGATATCCAATTTCAGCATGAATCCAGCATCACTGATACTCCCATTCAATTCCCCATCCCGGCACTTGGGAGTCATACCTGCAGATCCATGCGCCACGCCATACGATTCGAAAGTCGGGGCGGCGTCGAAGATCGAGCCCTTGTACTCCGTCCCTTTGGCCTCGTTGAACCTGGCCTTGATCTTCCCGGCCCACCGCCTGCCCTGCAGGTGCATGTTCTCGAACCCTTCCCCCGGTACCACCCCTCGCTCTCCTCGTACGACTCGTACACCTTCCACCCCTCCCGGAATGACGCGGCGTCGCCGGGGACGGCGCCGACGAAGGCGGCGAAGGCGAAGTCGTGGTTGCCGGCGAGGAAGACGTGGGTCTGGCCAGGGTAGGCGGAGGGGAGGGAGAGGAAGAAGTCGATGACGCGGCGGGTGTCGGGGCCGCGGTCGCAGTAGTCGCCCAGGAAGACGACGAGGGCGGCGCGGAAGGCGCGGGGCGGGATGGAGGACTCGAGGTTGGCCCAGAGGGCGCGGAGCTTGGTGAAGTGGCCGTGGACGTCGCCGACGCAGACGACGGTCCGCGGCGGCGCCGCGGCCGGGTTCGGATCCGGGTCGGGAGCGCTCGTCGCTGTTTCCGGGTTCCCGCTGGCCATCGATGACCCGATGAGTGGCAGGTGGCAGAGACTCGAGAACTCAATTCGGCGACGATGAGATAGATGGGAGACACTCCGAGAGGGGCGATTTTCGAACTCGTTACGAAGCCTATTTGTCTGGTTTGAGAAATCATAAATGCTGCATCCTATTTTAAGAAAAATTTCAAATAAAAGCGTGAACCACCTTTATTTTTCCAAATAAGAGTTCGAAAATGATTTGAAATGAACATGACAATTTCAATTAAGAGTCTGTTTGTTAAAAAGTATTTCTGTTCCCCGGAACAAAAATTTTTGTTCTTTTGTTCTGGGAAATAAAAAAAAAACAAAAACGTGTTAGGAAAATTTTTATTCCCGAAAACAAAAATCTATATTTTTGTTTCCTAATGAGTTGGAATAGAAATAAAAGTAGAAAAAGTTCTTCTTATTCTCGAGAACAATTCAAAAAATAATTTTTCTCTTTTTTTCTTCTTTTTTCTTTTCTTCTTCTTCCTTTTGGCTGATCGTCGGCCTCGACCATGGCCGGCGACCTCGTCAAATCGTCGCCGGCCCCCGACAACGCCGAGCCTCGTCGTGGCTAGGGTACGCTCGGGCTCGCCAAGCTAGGGCGAGGCCGACCTCACATCGTCTAGGCGAGGTCAAGCCTCGCCGGGTGGCTCCGGCGAGGTTGCGGCAAGCTCGTCAGACCTCGTCCAGCCGGTCCCCGGCTGCCACCGTGGCCGACGACTGGCCACAAAAGAGAAAGAAGGAAAAAAAGGAAAAATATAATAAAAATATTGAAAAATTAAAAGAAACAACAAAATTATACAAGTTTACCAAACACAATTCTATTCCTGGAATAGAAATTTATTGCAATTACCTGTGTTCTTATACTCAGAAATTGTTCTCGGGAATAAAAATAGAAAAAACTATTTCTGTTCAAAAATTGTTCCCCGGAACAGAAACATTACAAAACATGCCATTTGGCAAAATGTGTTTCTACTTTCTGTTCCCTGGAACACAAATTTTTTTTCTTTTGTTCCGGGGAACAAAAAAAAAAATTAACGCATTCGTTTACACTTTTGTTCCCGGGAACAGTTGTAACAATGTAAAAACAAGAAGTAGAAAAAACTTATTTCTTGTTCCCAAGAACACTTCTGAGAAACACTTTTTTTTTTTTTTTTTTTTTTTTCTTCCTTTGGCCGGCAACCTTGTCAGAGCATCGCCAGCCCTTGGCGAGGCTGAGCTCGCCCAGCCACTAGCAAGGCTCGGCCTCGCCGGGCCACCACCAGGTCGACCTCGCCTCGCGGTGGCCCGGCGAGGCTGGGCCACGGTGAGGTCGCCGGCCCTCGTCGGCCAATCGCCGGCCATGGCCGAGGCGGGCGACCGACCAAAAGGAAGAATGAAGAAAAAAAGAAAAAAAGGAAAAATATAATAAAAATATTTTAAATAAAAAAACAAAAAAATTATACAAGTTTACCAAACACGTTTCTATTCTGGGAGTAGAAATTTTTTTGCAGTTATTAAACGCATTTTTATACTTAGAAATTGTTCATTGGAATAGAAACAAAAAAAAAAAAAAACTATTTCTATTCAAAAATTGTTCTCCTGAACGAAACGTTAGCAAACGTGCCCTAAGAGTCTAACCTCATTGGTTAGCTAAATGTTCTGATGATCAAGAGTATTTTTGTCCAAAAATAATTTTAATCTAAATTTTAGTTAAATTAGATTAAAAATTTAAAAAGCTAAAAGTTTTTTTTTTTTTTTTTTTTTTTTAAATCTGCTAGCCCTCCTACTCGTGACCACTGCCTCAACATTGGTGGGATGCCATGTGAGAGAGATAAAATATTAAAAGAAACACGTCATCATTTTTCATTATCGAGTCATGCCCTCACTGGCCATTGGCGATAATCGCCTTGCCCGTGTCCTTATTGGTTGCAAGCGAGGGTTGGCGAGGGCTAAGCTTGCCTATGTTAGGCGAGGGTCGTCTAGATGAGGTTGGCCCTCGCCTATGGCTTTTGAGGGCAGCCGCACCCAAGTAGGTTGAGTAAAAGAAATCGCCCAAGTTGGATCGAATGGACCAATTTTGTCTAGCTCTCACAGTATATTAGAAATCATATATTGGCTTTAATATGTTTCATTTACTTCTACATAAACCCTCCATTATTTTATAACGGTTACAAAACAGTTATTTTCTTCTTTAATTACAAATTTATTTGTAACAATTTCTTCACAACTCTATTTTTCTTTTACCTATAAATTGTCACTACAAATATAATTGGAAAGTGATACCGATATATCAAAACCAGTATATTTATATTTCTCTTTTCCTATCTTGTTACAAATCTTTCCTTTCTCTGTTGGGTTATACACTTAAAGTTGTGTTGTTCCTTCTAATATTCAGTGCGGAGTATCGCTGAAACCTTATGCACCGAGTTTCGTACTCCGAGGGGCAGAATTGTCCTTAAAGATAGTGCTTGCACGCCTTAGACATTTGTTTTTATTTTCGAATCTTTTGCAATGTATTTCCAACAGTTATTATTATTTTTATGTACTCTAATATTTTTCCAACAATCTTAAGGATCATGTCTATGGATTTCCAAGTTGAAACTATTGCTACCACTGACACCGCAATTGGAATTGAAAGAATGGTCGGAGATGGGGTTGGACAAGTATCATGTATTCACGGGCGGTTTGTCATGGAACATTACCGAGCATCAGCATAAAAAAGCTTTTGGTCTTTTCGATAAGATTATTTAGTGCTAGGTTATCGTTCTTTGAGGCTTCGGTACCTATGTTTTTTTTTTCTTTTCTTTTTTGGAGAGAAACATGGACGTTTGTAGGTATTTTCTCTCTCAAATTTCTGATTATTATTTTGTAAGCGTGCATCTAGAATTGGAGTTCGGGGTCCTCAATAATTTTCTATTTTTTATTGATGAATTCACCAGTCAATGTCTAGAATTTCACTTTTGGAGTGATCGATCCGTTTGGTGTTGGATTTGAGTGGTACTCATTCGGAGGCAATCTTTGAGAATGCTTGTGAGATTGTGTTTCTAGATGATTTATAGGATGAATTTTGGTAAATCCCGATTTCATCCTCGAAACGCAATACCGCAGTTTGGTAAAGGATGCTTCTTCGTTTTCAACTTTGATTGACTGCGCGATCCTGGGTTTCGCGGCTGATTGGGCTGCGCGTATTTGGATCGTTTTGATCCGATGTAAACTACACGTGTTGAGGAATTCAATCTGAAACTTTTCGGATCGTTTCACTTCCTTGATCCGAGAGTAATGAGAAGTTTTAGTTGGTTAGATCTAGTGGCTATTTGGCTTGTATAGGCATTCTCTTTTTCGAATATGTGCTCTTCTTCTATTCGTTGCATTGTTTGAGTTTGTGAGCTTATGGTCTGGTGATCTTGGTATGAGTCATGAATTGGCATGACTATTCGATCTGATATGTTGACCCATCACTTTTGGCATTTTATGTGAAATTGGTTGCTCTTTATATAAATTTGTATACAAATTTAAGTGAAAAAAAAAAAGCGCATACTTCTGTTATGAATAACTCGAGAACGTTCCTTTCTTTTTATTGGCAACTATTCACCTTTCTAGTTAATTGGGTGTCCGTTGCCCGTGTTTTGTGGGCAGAGATCTCTGTCTATTACTATTTGTTTTGCATTTGACCAATTGCTCTTGTTGATAGCTTTTCTCTCAATTTTGTGACTACATTTTGTCCTCTGGCTCTTTGAGGGGGCTTACTAATTTGATGCTCGAGTCAATCTCGTGAGGTTTACCTATTTAATGATAGAGAATAAAGAGTGTGACTAAAGAATGCAGACCAGTGCTTACTCTTCAGGCAAATTAGAGCTCCTAACTATTAGATCTAAGATGAGAGTCTAGATGAAGCAAAGTTAGCAGGATATTTGTGTGCAATACATTGCTTGCGCATGTCATTAGCATGCCTTCACCGTGGTCAGTGGTCAGATTATTACAAGAAGCCGAGGGGCATGTGTGCTATCATACATACTCGCGTTTCCAAAGATATTTCGTTGAAGTTAGAATTTTGAAACTTTAGTCTCGTTGCTCTATTTCATAAATTCTCTTCTATGCTTTTAGTTCTCTGGTCTTTGATAAATTTTAAGCGTAAGTGATTGACAGTGTATATTAACTTGCATCTGTCTGTTAAGGGGAGGAAAGTTTTAG
This sequence comes from Eucalyptus tenuipes, assembly GCA_014182365.1. Classification (NCBI taxonomy): domain Eukaryota; kingdom Viridiplantae; phylum Streptophyta; class Magnoliopsida; order Myrtales; family Myrtaceae; genus Eucalyptus; species Eucalyptus tenuipes. The sequence continues at coordinate 17,902,007 of CM024537.1, forward strand.
CCATTATTCACGACAATGGTGATGGTTGGCTACAGTGTGGATATATTGATGGATAATGTTGCTGGTTAGACATTTTATTTATTAAAGAAGTATATTTCCTGGTTAGTCACTATTGTTGAAAGAGACTTTCTAACGTACAATAAGGTTATTAGATAAACATAAAAAATATGCATTGCAAGTTTTTATATGAGCTTGTATGAGCTGTTTTGATGTTTATTGAAAAATAAGCAATAAATACTTTGATGCACCCATTATTGATGTGTGTGATTTGTGCATACTTGTCTATGCTTTAAACTTTAAAGTGGTGTTTTTGCATCCATTCACATGCTTGCAAGTTGTTAGGATGTCTTGATAGAAGCAAATTAATAAGTTGTGCAGTCCCTAGTGATATGATGAGCTTGAGGCATAGAATTCACATTTCAAGGTTTTCTTCTCATGCATATTCAACATATGACCGTTGAGGCAGAATTTTACTAATGCTTAGAACTTGCTGAATTTCTTGTCACAATTGCTTTTTGGTTAGTAGGATTGTCATAATTTCTTGTCAAAATTTGACTTGGTTAGTAGGATTCCCATAATTTCTTGTCACATTGAGGAGTCCTCCTTGTAGTTGGGTTGGCGGGTTGTATTTGTAAACGCTAGTACGAGCACCTAGAGAGGGTGAATAGATCCGAAAACAAATTTTTGCTAAGTAAATAAGAAATTATGATTTTAGCTCAAGTCTGTTCAGCAACAGACTTTCAAATGGAAATTAGACTCTAACAATAAAATAGAGTTACGATCAAAGTAAAAGAGTGTAGAGAAGAGAATAAGAACACAAGGTTTATAGTGGTTCGGCTTGATCCAAGCCCACGTCCACTCTCCCGCACTAACAGCCCACCGGCTGGATTCCACTATGAATCAAAAGAGTCGTTACATGATCACTTCCTTGATTCCATAGTGTAGAGACTCTACTACACTTCCTCAAGGCTTCACAAAAGTATAAACTCTCTTTTGAGTACAAGTTTATGCTCAACAATTGAATTGACAAAGAACAAGAAGTTTCAGACTTTGGAATTTTTCTATCTCGCACACACTCAAATAACCAGAGCATCTTCCTTATATACTCCTCCATGCCTTCATAACCGTTGGCACCTTCCAAAGGAGTTCTTCCAATCTACCCGTTGGACAGAATCAATTAGGGAGATCTCGAGTTACTTAAGGAATGTGAAGATAACCCACCAATCTTGCTCGCCCATACAATCAGGATCTAGGTTTCCATAAGTAAAACCTTCCAAGTATACTTCGTCAATTAACGGATCCAATTTATTCGAATTAAATTCAAAACGAATAATCGATCTTGAGATACTATCTCCAGCCGTGAGATCTTCTTCAACCGCTCGAATCAATTCCTTAAAGAAATACTTGAATCTGGATAAATCTTCATCGTCGGTCTAGAAACTATCAATGAGGGCAGACTTTACATCTTGAGTCTGGCGGTCTGGCGATCTTCACGAAAGAGTCTACAGGTCTCCAGACTTTGTCGAGTGAGTCTGTAAGTCTTCAGACTTTGTCGAGTGAGTCTGCAAGTCTTCAGACTAGACTGATGAAAACATTTTGTCGACATCAAAACAAATAAAGGAGTTTTTCTCCAATAGTATTAGGGCTGTTGGTGCGGTATGGCCTCTATTTCTACTGCAGTAGTTGCTGTAGTTAATGAGGCCTAGCCTAGTGCTGCTAAAGAGAGGGGGAAGAGCCCTATTTCTCCGGATTTATTAGCCTAGCCTTCTGTGCTCTCGGGCAAAGCCCTTGCTGCTGCGTTGCGAGAAGACTGAGCCCCCTCTAAGGCTCCAGGCCGCGTGGGTCGATCCAAGGGACGTAGTCGAAGGAGGTCGGCCTCCAAAAGACCTCAGGACTCACAACAATAGCATAGATCGAAGCCTCCTCAAGCCCGTTCGTGGGCGAATGTCACTCGATTGGCTACAAAAGGTTATGAATTGTCGTATGTGCCTCCTTCATTCGAGGATGATGGCCCGGTTGTCAACCTTGCTAAAGAAGTCCTTGAGGCTGTTGATCCCAAGTAGCATGAATGCCTCGTTGGGTATTTTGTGGGGAGAAGGCTTCCCTTTCAGCTCACAAAGCGTTCTTTGAAGCACACTTGGGGACCGAAGCTCGTGGAGGTCTTTGCCAACAATCATGGGTTTTTTTTCTTCCGTATCCCCGATCCAGTATTCCGAAGAAAGATATAGGTGTTTATGCTTGCTGTCTATATTCACTTTTTGTTCAAATAATGAGGGTTTGGTCTCATTTGGCTATTGTTTTGGTAACATTGGCAAATTTATTCACTCAGGAGGAAGTCAAGTAGAATTTATACTGCTCCTTTGCTGAATATTTGGGTTTCCATAGCTTGAACACGTCAATTTTGACATAGAAATAAACTGGTTAAGGTGGTCCTGGATTGGATTTTTGTATTATTAGAGGAACCATAAATTATGGCATCATACATAGTAGATTTTCGGCTGTGTTAAAAGGATATAGTGATGTTAACTAGATCTTGAATTCATATGAGACAAAATCCACTGTAAGATGTGTGTTCACCCTTGGTGGAGATGATGTAACTTTGAAATTAGCCAAACAAAATTGTGGGGGAAATGACAATCCTACTAACCAAAATTTGACTTGGTTGAAGCAAATGATCTGATGATGTAATTATTGTAGTCATTTTCCAAGCCAATATTTTGGCAAATGCAAAAGAATTGGAGTTAGACTTGGGTGCTACCGGGCATATATGTTAAAAACATAATGCTTTATCCTCCTAAACTCTAGTAAGGAAGGAGAAGGTGATGAAGAAACTACTCATGTTCTTGGGAAGAAGAAAATTTCTCAAACTCATATTAAAATTGAGGCTGAGTAGTTGAGAAATTTATCAGTGTATGTTCCTTTGGAAATGAAATGATTATGTCTAGACATTGTGATTGCCAAAAGGCAATAGCCATTGTCAAGAATGGACCTTTCAATGGTCAAAAGAGACATCTAGTTAAGACTAATGTGATAAAATAATTCCTTAAAAAAGGATTTATATTGATCAATTATATTAAGTCAGAAGTGATTTTGGTTGATTCTTTGACTATACATCTAGGGGAATAGGACAAGCCAATTGAAGAAAATCAACAGCGATGGTAACCCAACCTATGTAATCGGTGATCTCATGAATTAGGTTCATATGGGTAATAACAAGTCACTTGTTGATCTAGTGTACTATTAAAATTTTTGTGTTCCTCCTAAGGTGAAAATAGTGCAAAACTATGAGGAAAAAGAAGTTGAACTAAGCTCTTAATGAAATTCCATAGCCATTGTTGGAGGTGTATTAAGCTGCAGAATACACTGATAGAACCACCTATATAAATGTGGAGTGAGGCCACTCCTATGAGAATTATTAGCAATAATCTCTAGAGCACTTATGAATAAAACAAGCACGCGCATGGCCTATTAGTGCAAAACCACGTCGAATAACAAAGTTTGTGAGAGCGTAATGTGATTGGTGAAAACCACAATTCACTAAAAGAAATTCTTGGTTCATAGAAGTTTCAAACTTTATCAATGATTTCGTGAATTATATTTCATTCTTTCTAGGACTGGTTCATATCCTAACAAGCACCAGTTCCGATGCATTACTCTCCAATAAACCATCATTATTCTATTTTTTCTTTTCAAAACTTTTTGAAATATGTGGGGATTGTTGGATATTTCGGCAATTTTGAAATATTGAAAGCTATTAATTTTTGAAATGGTTTTTTACCATTATCAATTTATAATGGTTTTTGTCTACCATTAATATAAAATGGTTTTGTAACGTTTTATAACAATTATTTAACGGTCGTGTAATGACCATATAATGGCTTTCTAACCGTCATATAACGGCTTTATTACATTTCATTTATTTCTACATAAACCCTTCATTATTTTAGAACGGTTATGCAACAGTCATTTTCTTCTTTAATTACCGATTTAGTTATAACTGTCTCTTAACAGCTCTCTTTTTCTTTTACGTATAAATTGTTGTTGCGAATATAATTGAAAGGTGATATCGATATATTAAAACTAGAATATTTATATTTCTCTTTTCCTTTCTCGTTACATATTTTTCCTTTCTTTGCTCGGTTATACACATAACGTTGTTCTATTCCTTCTAATATTCAGTGCGTAGTATAGAAGAATGTTTATTGTATCTTGAGTGGATAGCCGCTAAAGCCTTACTCATCAAGTTTCGTACTCCGAGGGACAGAATTATCCTTTTGGATAGTGTTTACATGCCTCATATATTTGTTTTTGTTTCTAATCTTTTACAATGTATTTCCAACAGTTATTATTATTTTTATGTATTTTAATATTTTTCCAACAGTTTTGCAATCCTTCGTTGCTTCATGCGTGATTCACCTCTCCTTAATGTGTGATCGAGGTATTATTTGTTTTTTCTGCTGGACTTCTCTTCCGCTATACACCTCCTCAAGCTCCTACTTCTACATAATGCTTCTCTCGTCTTCCTTTTTGTCTCTTTTTTGCTCTTCATCATCGGCGAATCTGCTCGTCTCGATTCGATTTTTATTTTATTATTTTTAATTATGCCTATGAATTGGTGTTAGGATGTGACGTGGTGGAAATGCTGATCGGATTGCGATGCTCATTCGCGCAGGCGAGTAGTAATACAACGCCCTTGCTGTAACAGCAATACTCTGCAAAATGAGGTTGTTACTGGGTGGTGGGTATTGCATTGGCTATGGTCGAGCTAGTTTTTTTTATCTGATCGATGAAATCCGCTTGTTCCAAGGAAAAAAAAGACAGAGAAGTGGCCGGTTCTAGCTTTGGGAACCAGATTGATTGGTCAGGTCTAAGTTAGCTTAAGGATCAAGTGGGCTGATTCCTAGTCTCACAAACTGGGAACCAACCTCTTTGGGTCGATTCCTAATTTTATGATGGGAATCAGCCCACTTAGAATCAATCACCCTTACTTTTTATGTGTAGAACTTTTTGTCTTAGAAGATTGAAGAATGTAGATTTTAATTTTTTGCTAACATTGAGCATTTTAGAATTTGATTAATATTGATTCAAAGGGGTAATGATATGGGATATTGTCATGTCACATTTACTTTTTGATGTGGGGCAACATGATGGTATCTATTAGGGCATAATAATTATGTGGAGTGCCAAGTCGTTTTCTTAAGATATCTATCTCTTTTTTTTTTTCCTTGATTTAAGTCACTCACCACTATCCACTTAATTTTTCAAATCTACCAACTAGTCTATAAATAAGGGTGATAGGTTTTAGGTAGACCCGTTAAACGGGTGGATCGGGTCGGGTTTGGGTCGGGTCATAAATGGTCCGACCCAAATCGACTCATCTAACCCGTTTATAATTTGCAATGCAAAAAATTTGATCCATACCCGACTCGACCCATACTCGACTTATTTAACTAAACTTAAGAAAGCTTATTTCTTTTATATATATATAAATGGTATTGCTAAAATAGTTTTATACAACACAAATTTAATGAAATTTTTTTATAATTTTTAAAATAATTATTTTAAAAATCGAATTTTAATCATTTTTTATTTTTTTAAATTAAATTTTAAATTATTTTTTATTTTTATATTTTAAATATATTTTTCTTTTTTTCTTTTTTTTTTTTTTTGTTCTTCTTCTTCTTTGGCCGGCCGCCGGCCACGAAGACGGCCGGCGGTCGGCCGAGGCGAGCTCGAGCTCGCCCGACTCGCCGACGCCAACGAGCTCAAGGCTCGCCAAATCCGACTAGGCCTCCGCCTCGCTAGATCTGGCGAACTCGAGCAGCTCGCCCCTCGCCGGATCTAGTGAGGCTAGAGCCTCGCTGGGCGTCGGCAAGGCCTTCGCCTCGCCAGATCCGACAAGCTTGAGCTCGCCCGACGCCGGCAAGCTCGAGGCTCACCCGGCCGGTCGCGCCCATCGGGCCGTGTCAAGAAGAAGAAAAAAAAAAAAGAATAAATAATTATAATTTCGGTTTTCATAAAAAAATATTTTTGTAAAGTTAAAGAGAGAAGAGAGAGATTGTGAGGTTTTAGGTGAAAATGGGTTCTAAATCCAACCCATTTAAGATCCACTTAAGTTAAGACCCACCTATCAAAGTCTTTAATTGTTAAACCCATTTAACTACTTTTTGTCAAAAGACAAGTGACCCATATATGACCCATTTATCATATATGGGTTTAGGACCCATTTTGCCACCTCTAATTTTAGGGTAGGTCGGTCTCACAAATTTGGAATCAATCCTTCGACCCGCTCCATTACTTTTTGGGAATCTGGGATTGACTTTTTATAAGGTTTCTTCTATTCATAACTATTTGCAGATGCCTTCTCAAGAGAACGATTGTGACATAAACATGCCGAGTCCTCCAATAAAGTGGCTTTAAGTTTAGGACGGTGTTCGCTTAAACTAGGAGGAGAAAGTAAAGCGCCTGAATCTTCATTGCACTCTCTCTTCTTACTTCATTATGTATCACGCTAACACCAAATTGTCTTGAGCAGCCGCCGGGATACGAAGGAGATTTTGAATATTTGGTTGTTTAGCGCTAGGAAGTGCTCAAAACAAAACGATAAGGAGGGTTTGTCCACGATGAACCACTTACGTGGCATGTTCAGTCCCCTCCCAAAAAATAAAAAAAAAAAAAAAAAATACACACATGCGTGCACATACAATTGGGCCAGTTTCATCAATCCGGTTCCTACATGATTTCCCAGAACTGGCCGGTTCAATTTGGTTCCCAGGTTGACTCGGGAGCGGTGCTCACTCCTATTAATAAGGGTAGAGGGGAAGTTCTTGTTCTCGGCATGAAGTGAAACAACCCTCATTTTTTTAGCTAGGTTACAAAATTTAAATAGAATTGATTTATAATGTGATAAACTTACCAAATAAGGGTTGATAATTTCCTGAAAGCTTAGTAGCTTCATATGTTGGTAGATCATTGAAATAATTGGTAATTAGCAAACAATCATATAAATGGTAACTGATGTAACTGAAGCTAGTAAATTAATGTCCAATAGAGATTTATTAAGCCTTAAAAACGATGATAGAAGCTTACGTAGAAGTACTCAAAAAACTAATTGGTACCTGTGCTTATGACTTTCCCTCTAAATTTTGAAAATAAAAAGCTATTACAAATATTAGAAATTCATGAAAAGCATATTTATGATTCTACATGTCTAAAATTTTAGATTTTTCAAATTAAGTGATAGTCAAAGTATGAGAGATGTAAGATCTATTAAAAAAAAATTAAGAGCATAAGGCTCCATTTATTTCGCAGAAAACAACTTTTAGGAAATAACATTTTCCAGATTTTCTGACGTTGAATATGAACTAATCAGGGAAAATATTTTCTATCAACGGAAAAATAAAATTCTACAATAGGGGAAAATATTTTTTGCTTTTCAAGTGGTAAAAGCCATTTTTCATATCTTCTTTCACCTCGCATTCTTTCACCAAACACCCTTTCCTTTTATTTTTATTTTTTTAAATCGAGTTTATTATTATTATTTTCTTTCTTTTCTTTTTTTCTTTCTTCTTCTACCTTGGTCGATCACCGTCCATGGCGGCGGTTGTTGACTGGCCAAAAGCAAGGTCGAGGCTCACTAGCCTGTGGCGAGGCAAGCGACCTCGAGCCCCGTTAGATCCAGCGCCCATGCATGGCAAAGCCTTGCCATAGGCTGGCGATCAATTGAGGAAGAAGAAGAAAAAAGAAAGAAAACAAAAAATAAAAACAATTAAAAATCAATTTTAAAATGATAAAATAATTAAAAAAATTGAAAAAGGAGTGCATGGAGGAAAAGATTTTCCTTATCAAATAGCAGAAAATATTTTCTAGTTCATTTTCAGATTTCAATCGAGTACCGGAAAATATTTTCATTTTTCTAGAAAATAATTTCTTAGAAAATAATTTCTAGAAACGCCACATTTTTTGCGAAACGAACGGAGCACAAGTCACTCCAAATTTTAAAGTACAAGTCATCACACTCTAAAAGCAAATGATAATTACCCATTCAATCATAAATCTATTGTTTAAATGTTAAATTAGTGCTAAACTTTTCATATTTGCCAATGTAGTTCTTAACCTTTGCATGAAACTCAAATGTAGTATTTCCAACCAATTGCACCCTTCAACGATTTTTTGCGGCAAGTGACCTTGAAAGATTATATTGAAATTTTGTGCAAAGGTTTATGACTACATTGGTAAAATTGCAAAATATTTAAAACTTAATCCATACAATAGGTTTATGACCAAGTTGATAATTTGTTCTTGAGAAGTATTGATAAGATATTTCAAATTTACATGTCCTTCACTTCTATTATTATCAAATATATTTATTAACATTTTCAGCTCTGTTTTATACTTTATGGAAAAAAAATACACGAATAAAATGAAAACAATAGTAAAAATAAAAGATGCTACATGGGGCCAGTGGAATTCGATTCCACCTTGTTGTGGGAGCGACTCCACTGCAAAGCCAGCTGGATTATTCTCTAATGAACTAATGTATTACACCTTTAACTTTTATAAACATGATTAAGACAGTGGTTTTGTCCTACCAATGTGCGGATGACATGTGGCTTCCCGCCGGAGAAGATGCGCACGGGCAAGCGCTTTAATGTATTGTAAAGTCGATATTCTTAAAGCTCCGCAAATAAATCTTAGTAGAGTTTATAACTTTAATCTATTTCCAAATACATGTTTGTAAATGATTAAAATAGTGGGTACTTTAGAAACGATTAATAAACGTTGGCAAGTGCACTCAAATAAGAGGTGATGATTTCGTATAGGAGTCAGTAGTTTTATAAGTTGTAACTTGCACAAATAAATTTTGGAAATTGTTGGAACAAGTGATAGTTAAAAAAATAATTGAAGAAATATCGATAACTGATTCAAATAAGAGTTAGTAGTATACCATAAGAATTGGTAACTCAAGCGCCTTAAAAATTGTTGAAGTTAGAGAAGTAGTAAGCAGTTTTCAAAGAAAGAAGTTTCCAAAAAGTGTTGGAAATTTTATATAGAAGTTTTGTCACTTTAACTCGTTGGTAAACTTCGCAAATAATTAGTTAGAGAGTTGAAACAGATGGTTCTTTTGAAACAATCAAATAGATATTAGTAAGTGGAGTCAAATAAGGGGGCAAAAGTACCAAAAAAGTCCTAAACCTTTTGTCTTTGTGCCGATTTAGTCCTAAACCTTTTTTTGGTGCTGATTTAGTTCTAAACATTTTTACGTTGTGCCAATTCAGTCCTTTCCGGCCAATTTTGGCCGAATTTTGTTGACTAGACGTCGGCCGGCTAACGTGACCTGATCGGCGCGACGTGGATAACTTTTAATAATATTTTAATTTTTTAGATTTTTCTTTTTTTTTTTTTCTTTTTTTTCTTCTCCTCTTCTTTCTCTCGCCCGGTCGCCGAACCTCGGCAACCGGCCAGAGGCGACGGCCGGCGAGGCTCGCCCTCCTCCTCGCATCGAGCTAGCAAGGCTCGCCCTCGCCGCCTAGGCCTTGAGGGCGGCCTCGCACCGAGCGGGCAAGGTTGCCCTCATAGCCACTAGCGAGGTGGCCGACGAGGTCAACCTTGACCTCGCCAGCCATCGCCTCGGACGATCGCCGAGGTCCGGCGACCGACTGGAGGAAGAAGAGGAGAAGAAAAAAAAAGAAAAAGAAAAAGAAAAAGAAAAAGATATTAAGATATTAAAATATTATTAAAAGTTGTCAACGTCGATGCCCGATCGAGGCCACGTCGCCCGGCTGTCTTCCAATTAGCAAAATCCGGCCAAAACTGGCCGAAAAGGACTGAGTTGGCACAACGTAAAAATGTTTAGGACTAAATTGACACCAAAAAAAGATTTAGGACTATATCGGCACAAAGACAAAAAGGTTTAGGACTTTTTTGGCACTTTTCCCCAAATAAGGGTTAGTGATGATATATAGAAGTCGGTGTCCCTATAATGTTGATAAGTTGTGAAATATCAATTGATAAGTTATTTGAACGGTAGGCAATAAATGTTATTTGGCTCCAAAAGGACTTGGTGATTTCATATCATAATTGGTAATTTCAGCTCTGTAAATAATTTATAATTATTGAAATAGCTATTAATCTCGAAAGGAACAATTTGACCTTTAGCCCATTGATAAGATCCCGGACAAATGTTGTCAAGATAACTGGAACGTTGGTAAGTGAAATCAAATAAGGCTCCATTCGTTTCGCGGAAAATATTTTCTAAGATGTCATCTTCCAGGGAAATGTAATTATTTTCCGGTGTTCGGTCTTGTTCAGCATGGAAAAATTTTTCCTTCATATACTGTTTTTCATTTATTTTATATTTTAAAATGGATTTTTCATATTTTTATACATTGATTTTTAATTATTTTTAATTTTTAAAATCAATTATTATTTTTATTTTTATTTTTATTTTCTTTTTCTTTGTTTTCCATCTCCTTCTTTCTTGGCCGGTCATCAACCACGGCGATGGCCTGTGACAAGCCACCGGCGAGCCTCGAGCTTGCCGACGAGCACGAGGCTCGCCGCTCCCTAGATTGGCGAGCGCGAGCGTTGAGCTCGAGGCTCGCCAAATCGACGAACTCGAGCTTGAGATCGACGAGCTCGAGGTTTGCCTAGCGACGGCCGACGACTAGCCAAGAAAGAAGAAGATAGGAAACAAAGAAAAGAAAAAGAAAAATAAGAAAAATAAAATAAATAGAAAAGAAAAAGGAAATTAAAAATAATTCGAATTAAAAAAGAAAAAAGAAAATTAAAAAATAATTCGAATAGAAAAATAAAAGAAGAATAAGAAAGGGGAGGAGGAAGTGAGGATTTGTAGAGGTGTGGGATAAAAGAGATCAAGTGAGGAAAATATTTTCCACTTTTCAAAAATGGAAAACATTTTCCCCTAATTTAGAAGACTTTTTTCCTCATAGAAAACATTTTCTTCAAGGAATTCATTTTCCGTGAAACGAACACCGGAAAATCAGAAAAACGTTTTCCTGAAAATTATTTTTCGCGAAATAAATAGAGCCTAAGAGTTAGTGATTTCATATAAAAGATAGTAGCTTTATTAGTTGGTAAGCTACACAAACAATTATTGGTAAATTACAATGGATGGTAATTTGGAAATAATCCAATATACCTTGGCATCTGACTCAAATAAAAACTTATAATTTGATAAATGAGTTGTTTACTTAAACTCCACAAAATTATCTTGGCTAATTATTAGACTAGTCGTTATTATGAAACAAGTTGAAAATTTTGTGTAAAAGTTAGTCATTTTAATTCGTTATAATCTCTGCAAATTATTAGGACGGTTGATGACTTGAACATTTGCCACTAAAGAAGTGATGGCGATTCCCATAATAACTTATGGCTTCTTGAACATACTAGTAAATTGTGCAAACAAAAATTGGTAAATTATTGAAAAGCGGTATAACTTAAATAAAAGTGAGTAATTAGATAAAAGAGTTGGCAAAGAAATGTTTTTAGAATATATTGGTATCTTCATATAAAAGTTGGTCTCTTTAACCCATTTTAAAGCTCCGCAGATAATCATGTGAAAATTATCAGTTGGCACTTTTGAGAAAATATGATTAAAATTGGTACGTGGATTCAAAAATAAAAAGATTGATAATTTCATATAACATTTTGCAGCTTTAACACATCAATTAAGCTGCCCAAATATATGCTGGTAATTATAGTAAAAGTTGGTAATTTTGAAACAATAAATAAAAGTTGGTAATTTCATATAAAAATCGTTAGCCTAGACTTTGCAAATACATGTTGGCAAATAATTGGTATAGTCTGTAATTTTGAAAAGAATCGATAATTTTTTAGAAAAATTGGCAAATACATGTTGGAAAATATAACTTCGAATTAGATAGAACAATCAAGTCAGATTTTGAAACATGATATCACTTTTTTAAAAAATTTATTTGCCCCATAATATTGCTAATGATCATTGGCAAATATTCTTCAGGATGCAACAAAATCTTGATTGAGAATACTAGATAACAATTTTAGTATTTTTCCAGGGTCTTTCTAGAAAACAATTGAAATGATGGTTGTAGTTTAAAAAAAAAAAAGACTTGAAAAGACTTTATTCTCATTTACGCCAAAAACTGACATATATATATATATATATATATATATATATATATATATATATATATCGTTCTTAAAAAACATGAACAACTCTTTGGGAAAAGTTCCAAAATGAACGAAGGTATCTTCTTGTTTATTATATGGATGACCCGATCATTCTATTCTATTACACGGATTGGAAGGAATATGAAGAACATAAGCCAGAAGACGGAACGGGAAGACCTAGGATGTAGAAGATCATAACATGAGTGATTTGGCAGATTTGAATTCCTACATGAAATGCGCCAAACCCAAAGCAAGCCACTCCTTAAAGAAATAAAAGAATTCCAAATTTTTTTGGCAATTTCACATAAGGTTTTCCTATATGCTCATCACAAAATATTTCTAAATCCTAATACACCCAATGCCAAATAACTGCCAAGAAGCACAAGCCAGAAAACACAATATATGCACTGGCCACGCCTTCGTAATTCCAAATACCTTGATTTGTTATAGTCCCTCTTGTGATAATCCAGCCGCCCCATGAATTGCTTATTCCTAAATGAGTCATGAAGGGTATAACAAACATATTGTCTCCACATTGGATCAAGAACAGGATCAAAGGGATCAAAAACTGTCAATTCATATAGAGCCATTGAACCGGCCCAATCAGCAACCAAAGTTGTATGCATTATATGGACAGAAAGGAAATGGTTGGGATCATTTAATATGACAGTATGAACATGATACCAAGGCAAAGCCATGGTGATAGTGAAAAAATTGACAAATAAGTCACCCTTATTGTCACTCTACAGAATCGTTTATGAGATTTTCATCTCATACGGCTCCTCGTTCAATTTTTTCAAAGTCATTAAGTCATTTTCCTCATTCAAGAATCTCCTCCATTCTTCCACTCCGTCTTAAAGAGTAAGTAGGAACAATTCAATTACGTTTTCATGTTCCAATTGAACACTTTCCATTTTGGATTATTCTCAAAAGAGAAGATTCTTCTTTTTACCAAACATCCACGGATCCAATCACAATTTTATAATAAGAACAAGAGATCTTTCTTGATCAATCTCCTTACCCCTCATTCTTCGAGAATTAGAAAGATCCTTTTCAAGTTTGAATTTGTTCATTTGAAATCTGGATTCTTCTACTTCATTTTTAATTATTTTTCCCTCTCTCTTTTTATGTCTTTTCTTTTTTTATTTCTCTTTTTTTATTCCCTTCCATCATTCCTTAAGTCCCATAGGTTTGATCCGGTAGAATCTGTCCCATTTTCGCATTGAGTGAAGGGTATAGAAGATTGATTTTTCGATAAAAAATACTATGTGAGTGAAATCTTTCGTTTTTTCATAAGAAAATCGATTTATGGATGGAATCAAATATGCAGTATTTATAGACAAAAGTATTCTATTATTGAGAAAAAATCAATATACTTTTAATATTGAATCAGGCTCAACTAGGATGGAAATAAAGCATTGGGTCAAACTCTTCTTTGGTGTTAAGATAAAAGCTATGAATAGTCATTGATTTCCAAGAAATGATAGAAGAATGACACCTATTTTAGGATATACAAACATGGATTTGATTCACACTCCATGTTCTAGAAATATTTACCATCCAAAAAGAGGAAACCTTCATGAGAAGTTGCAAAGTGAACCAAGGCAACCATTTGGGAAAGATTGTAGAGTGAACAAATGCAACCCTTCGAGAAAGGTTACAAACTAAACAAGTATAAATTCAAAGGTTATCTTGAAAAAACACATATAAAATTGGGAATAAAATAATTTAATAATAAAAAAATATTTTTTTAATAAAATAAAATTATTAATTACATAATTTCTAAATATATTGATTGAACAAATACAACCTTTTGACTAATGAAGGTTAACAAGATTACCATACAAAATATAATATAAACAAAAATAAAGAGGATACTCTCAGAGGTGCAAATAAATCTAGCTATTCTCCAAATACCTCTTTTTAACTTACCAACGACTTACATGCTGAAGTCATTAGATCATATTGCTCTCTCTTTTTGGCCGAAAGCATGTCCATCTGCGATTAGCCCCCCGACGCTTAAGTTCACTCCAGTTTGATTCTTGACCGGACTTTTGGAATGTACTTCATTCGAAAGGCCTCTTCGACCTTTATTTTGTCACAAGTTTTGTCCTAGATACAAGTCCCTAGAGTCGTACACGACGCAATGCCTCGTCACCTACATTGTTCGGTAGAGTTCTTTTGCTCTGCAATATTTCATGATGCAAGGAATATGGTACAGAAGGAATGCAATTCTCAGCTCAAATCAGGAGAAGTAAGAGAACCACACCACTCGTTTGCATTTCAAACAAATTATGTCTCTTACAATTAACAAGAACTGACGCTCTAAGTCCAATGAAGCAGCGGTGACAAAGAATGCTAATGTTACAAAAGCAAAACTTACTAAAAAGTGAAGAAAACCGGAGGAGGGAGACTCTTTAGTCGCCTATCATCCTTAATTTACATGATGGGCCTATTTAATGTTTCAAAATCTAGCCAGAAAGTGAGAACTGTTTGCCATCGGTTTTATCTCCTCTGGAAATTGAGGAACTTGATGCCGTAAGCGAAGACAAAGAAGAAGAGAAGGACCCAGCCGATGTGAGCAACCGCGACAGCTGGGAGGAAACTGTAGTCAAAACCTAGTTCTACCTTCAGGAACTGCTTCAACGGCATGTTGCCGGCTCCTGGTATTTCGAGATTGCCATTCTTGTCGCCCACTTGGGAGGTGACAAGACCGTACAGCGTCCATGCCACTGGTGAAGCCCAGTAATACCACCTCCACCATACAGGAATTTGCTGCATTTGTTAAAATGAAACAGAAAGATAGATCAACACAGTGTTCTCATGTTGCTGATGATACTGAACTCTAAAGTATGTTTCTTTTTCCATGAGCTAAAGAATCTACTGCACAGAAAGAAGCTCGCAATGTGGAATAAGCTTCAGATTGTGATGTTTTGTTCCGAAAGCTGCTGTCCTTTGACAGGATTATGCCATCAAGACCAGGAAGAAATAAGTTTTGTCCAAAAACTCTACTTAATTCGACAAGCTAGAACTTCTCGAAAGTGAGCTACTGAAAATGCCTTCAGGACATACGTAATGCGCAAAATTACCAAGTGAAAGCTGACATACCGGCCTAGGGATAAGGAAGCCAGAGAACAAGTTCCAGAAGCTCAGGAAGAAGGACATCACAATGGCAGCGATCTGGTGGCCTGGTGTCAATGCTACAACCATCATTCCATACATCGTGAAGTAGATGAAGCACATCAGTATGTAGTAGTAGAACCACAAGAACTTTCCAGCCTTCCACTCGAACCCAATCATCGAGTAAAGGAGAAGACTGTAGACCAATGTCTGAATCGCTACATAAATTGTCTCAATAGCCACCTGCAAAAAATCATCTCATGCTCTTCAGCCTTTACATCATAGGGGTGGTAATTGTTTTCTTCTATTTTATTATGCTTCAAAGAGGACTCGGCCTTGATAATTACTGTGTTCATACCTGAGCAAATGCGTATGGCAGCGGAGAGTACATTCCAGCCGCTCGTTCACGGTAGAAGACTGTCCTCTCAATGGCGACAATAGACTGCACAGCAGAAGCATTTGTGGCCCCAAGGAAAAGCACAGCCGCGTACATGGCTCCCAAAAGATTCATCAGGTCTTGTTGCTTGGTCCTGTCGAGAGATTAATCTTAGCCAAAGTTTCAAAGTGCAGGTACAATAAATGGCTTGCATTTCTATCATCTAATGATGTGGAATCTATTTCTGTTTGGTCATTTTGAAGAATTTACTTGGCAAAACACATACGAAAGAACTGAGAACTTACGTCTGCTGTCCTTTATCCCAGAATATTAAACCAAACAAAATGGCGATGACTATGGTCATGAAGAACCGGATGGCGTTGTACTGAGGATTTCTCCAGTAAGACCAGTGCTGTTTCCAGAAACAAGCCTTGCACTGAGTGAGGAAAGGTTGTGAGTACTCGGTAGGGAAGTGGAGATCTTTGGAGCCTGGGGCTGGGGTACTAAGCTCTTTGATCAGTTCTTGGTTCCGCCTGAAATTGATTCAAAGAAAATGCAATTATTAAATTGACACTGGCCTTTGCAAGCAACATTATTTTCAATCATGAATTTGAAACTTGAATCTTTAAGAAACTTACTTATAAAGGTCAGAGTTTGTGTAAATATCTGCGAAGTCGACCTCGAGCTGAGCCTCAACTGCCGGAGCACTCACTTCAAGCATCCATGTGGCCGGATTGTGACCATCCCTGATTTTCGGAACCCCTGGGACAGCCTGGTGTAATACACAAGTTTAGCAGAATTCAAGAATAAACTCAAGATTCCGAGGGAAAGTGGCGAACAGGAAGAGGCTAGGTATTTTGGAAACAGAATAAGCTCACCTCAAAATATTCTACGAGCTTGTGGGAATGGCGACCAAGAGGGCCAACATAAATGACCCGCCCGCCTCTTTTCATTAATAGCAACTGCAATCGGCGCGTTTCTGAGTCAATTACACAAGAGCAAGGCATTTTAAACAACAAAGATAATAACATGGAAGGATTAGCAATCAAACCTCATCAAAAGCTTCAAAAATGTCAATGCTCGGCTGGTGAATCGTGCAAACAACAGTCCTCCCTGTATCCACCGTGTTCCTCACCGTACGCATCACAATGGCGGCTGCTCTAGCATCAAGGCCGGAGGTTGGTTCGTCCATAAAGATAATAGATGGATTAGCCACCAACTCTACAGCTATTGTCAGCCGCTTTCTTTGCTCAGTCGAAAGGCCATCGACACCAGGAAGCCCGACAAGTGCGTTTCTGATAGGGTTGAGCTCAACCAACTCCATAACTTCTTCCACAAACATCTGTTATGAAATTAGAAGCACAAGACCAAAATAGAAAGACTATTAAACCATCTGATTTCAAGTTTTTCCACAGGTGAGTGTGAACTAGGGCCTAACAAAGGTTGGACGTGTCGAGAGACAAATATTCCCTACCTTGCGAGTTTGAGTCTTAATGTCGGAAGAAAGACGAAGCCAGGCTGAGTATAGGAGGGATTCGTAGACAGTGACGTTAGGCGAGTGAATGTCGTTCTGTTCACAGTAACCACTGACCCGAGCAAACGTTGATTGGTTTTTAGGGTATCCGGAGATGCTAACACTTCCTTCTATGTAACCACCTGTCTTCCTTCCGGCTAGCACATCCATGAGGGTTGTCTTTCCAGCACCACTAACCCCGACCAGTGCTGTGAGTACCCCTGGTCTGAAAGCGCCACTGACATCTCTCAACAGTTGGAGACGGTCTTCCTCAACTCCTTGACTCTTCATTTCCTGGTATCATGAAACATATTAGCTATTATCCCTACTCTCTTGCCTGATGATGATAAGAACACAGTCCAGCAAAATCATAGTCTAAGTAAAATTGGACAAGAGTGACACCAGACAAAAGAAAAAGAATGACAAGGAACAATGATATGCAGTACTACAGATTCGCATGAGATCATGGCTACTTTTAGGAAGAAGTTACTACTCCCAATAAAAGAATAGATTGTTTAGGATTAAGGGACTCACTGCAGGCATATCCACGTAGTAGTTCACATGGTTGAACGCAAGAGAAAGGGGTTGGAATGGCAGAACCATCCCTCTTCTCTGTATATTCTCTGAAGTGCTAACGATTTCAGAAGAACTTCTCACTTGCATGTCGGTTCCTGGAATTTCATGAGAAGAGTCAGAGATTAGGCAACTCTTTTTCTTGACAACTAATCGGGCTACCTATTTTGGAAGTCAATTATAGAGATTCCTTGACCCTACTTTTCTGGAATTGCTCCATCAGCTATATGGTCGTGACCATAGTCTAGCAAGTTTATCAACTAAAGTAGCCTAAAGAAAAAAAGCATCGAGCAACTAATGAATTTTGAAAATGTGCAGACCTTCTTTCGCAAGTTGCGAAGACAATGATTTGTTTTTCTTCTTATCCGCCTCTTCATCCGAGACAACTGCTTTTGTATCTCCCAAAGCTGCAAGCAATTTCACAAAGGGAATGTCAACACTATCGCATCACTTACGTATAAGACTCTGATTAGCACGGATATTCTAATTTAGCCGACTTACGATTTAACCAAGTCAATGCTGCAATAAACAAGATGTTGAAGAGAAGTGAAAACCCAAACAGTGCTCCGATGCAGATCCAATACCAATATTCTTGTACGAAGAAACCTCGAGACTTCAAAAGCACTCTTCCAACTGTGGGCTCATTAATTCTAGTATCCATGTTAGGCTGCAGTTCGTAGGATGGCAATCAGGTTTCGATAATGCATTACCTGCGTATTATGAAGGACAACTGATTTGCGAAAGAATAAACTGATTTTACCTTGCTCCATCTTTTGTCGAGGAATTCATTCATCACTATAGCATTTTGCCCATACATCATGGGAGATACGTAATATCCCCATATCATCCATGGCTCGATGTCGTCTGTAAATGCGAGGAAAAGAAACATGCCCACATTAAATTAAATATTATTGTAGGTGCGAGAGAACTGGTAGAATCGATTTAATGGCACACGAGAATCGATGAGCCACTCAGAAACAAATGCTTTACTCCACAAATAGACATGGCGGCAAATGTATAAGGTAACTTGTACTTACTTTTGGAAACAATAAATCCTCCAAGAACGAAAACCATTAGCAAAGTGAACGTCCCCAGGGTGTTTGCGACAACCTGAGTTCTCCCAAGTGCAGCAATGAACCGAAAGAGGGACAGTGCCATCTGATGGATGCCAAAGAATGCCAAGAATTGCTTGAAGAACCTGATAAGAGTAAGATTGATGAGTTCCCCGGACATTGCCTTCTTATCAAGCACAGCGCCCAGATATTATGAGTAAATATCACAAGAAACATTAGCTCGAAATAACTATCTACGATGGAGAACCCACTACCAAATTTCCACATACCTGCTGGCCGCTGGAGCGAAACCAATGGTGTAGTATGTTAAGATGATCCATATCCCTGATTCCATGAATGACAATGGAATTCGGAGGACCCAAATAGGCAAGCCGAAAGCCCAAGCGGGGAAAAACAAGAAATCTCTCTGCTTATAGAAAACAGGAAGCCTGAAAACGGTCATTGCAAGTTCCGCCATTCCATTGAACATGACATTGATCAAGCTGAAGAAAAGTGCTCCAAAAAACTTCCCTCCATCTTGCACTGACCCTACCGGCATTTCAGTCCTAAGGAACACAGTCAGAGCAATAAGCGACATGATAGTGATCTGGGCGGTCTTGAATATGTAAACGAAGGAGTTTCGCTTCATTAGTAGCCATTCTCTGGCAAAGCATGCCTTGAACAGCTCCATATTTGAAATCCCGTATTTCTCTTTGACTAGTGCAGCTGGGTGAGTTTTTGATTTGTCATAAGGAACCCTAAGATCAGATGAGAGCTGTTGGCCAATGTGAAAAGATTTGAATCCGTGCACGAAATCATCTACAGAAACGTATTGGAAAGGTTGGTTCTTCTTGAACCAATACTGTTCTTGATCTTTCTTAGATGTCACTTCTTGCAAGAAGTCGGCAACTCCTTTCCTTTCAGGGCACTTGAATCCCATGTGCTCGAAAAACTCGAGGACGTTCTCTCGTGGACCTTGGTAGACGACTTGACCCTCCGAGAGAAGGATAATGTCATCGAAGAGATCATAAGTCTCAGGAGCCGGCTGAAGCAATGAGATGATCATGGTGACATCCATAATATGAACCATCTGCCTCATGAATTTGCAAATTTGAAAAGTAGTGGAACTGTCCAACCCTGTGGATATTTCATCCATAAGAAGAGCCTTTGCTGGTCCTACTAACATCTCTCCTGCAAGCAACCAACAAAGAAGCCTTTAGTGTGGAGAATGGTGCAATCAGGAGCATGAGCAATGTAACGCCAGCAAAATCCCAAAATTTTAGCAGTTGCCATTTCATAAACCAATAGGAACCTCAAAGGTTATTAATCACCAGCTTAAACTAACAAATCCTGAGGAAAATTGATAAACAGAGAACTATTGTAGGAAATGGAACAGAAACTCCAAAGACATACCGGTTGTAAGACGCTTCTTTTGTCCACCTGAAATGCCCCTTCGCATCTCATCTCCGACCATAATGTCTGCACAGATGTCCAATCCAAGAATCTGCGACATGTAACTTGGGAGGTTGGTTTACATGAAGCCCCTCCTACCAAGAAGGAATCAACTATAAAAAGAGACTTTAGAAAACCAACCTTGAGTACATAATCAGTGACCAAGCTTGTCTCTTGACCAGACAGAGCTGTGGCCTTCATAAAAGCGTCAATTTCGGGATCAGGTTTGATTGCGGCTTCCCTCTCTCGCCTGGAGAGTTCTGCAAGCATCTCATACCTTGTCCCTACACCCAAACAGCGACCCGAGAAGTCCAACGTCTCTCTAACTGTCATTTCTCCATAGTGAAGATCATGTTGGCTGATATAAGCACAAGTCCTTTGAGGAACGAATTCGTTTAGCTCGTGACCACAGTAGGTGACTTTTCCCGTTACCTGTCAAAAGTTTAAACAAATGGATGTGACAAAAAGGATAGTATTTGTTGGAATTCCATGCTAATCATATGGGACAGAAATCAGAAATGGCACCCTCAGATCGCTGTCTAGTTTCCCAGCAAGTGCCAGCAACAATGTTGTCTTCCCAGCTCCCGGTGGACCCAAAAGTAGGGTCATCCTGAAATTAGCAGCATCAATTGAGGATTGATCACAAGGCATCAAAATTGAAACGTGACAAAAGAATGAGCGAAAAGATAAAATACTTTGCCTAATGACAGAATGAGAAAAGAATACAGAATTTGATATTCTAGTTAGTGCAGACTTGAGGCACATTCAACCGGTAACTGGCCCCATGAGCCCATTTAAGATGTTTCGCTTTTCCAATTGTTGATCTAATGCGTCCAAAAAGGATTCTGTAATGTTGGTAAAAGCATGAACATACCTCGAAGGCCTGACTAATCCGTTCACATCCTTAAGTATCTGAATTTTTCTCTTCTTCGATGGGGCTAGCCGAATAAGTCCAAGAACACTCTGTTGCCACACACAAGATGGGAAAGGGTCATCGACAAATTCAAATATTTCCAGTCATATGATGACTACAGCACTAAACCAGGCAAACCCATTGTCTGGTCAGTCGAATGTAAAAGCTCATCCTAAAAATGCTAAACTATCAAGAACACATACACAAGGTTTAACTTCAGAAATTCCAGAAGCCATCTCTATGCAATTCTTTTTGCCAGCTCCAACAACTACCACTAGACTATGAAATCACAAAATCTGAACTTGAAAATTGATTAAAGCAGAGTACCTCTATTGCGTTCATAGTGGCATTGAGAAGGGTAGGGAGGGCTCTGCTTCCAACGTACACGTCTCCTTCCACAGATAAATGCTCATACCGGACTTCGATCTTCGGAATTTCGATCCCGACCCTGCCCTCAATAATGAAGTGTCACGCCCCAATTCAATTCCAAAACATGCAAAAAGAACAACACTGAACAAAATTCATATATGATCAACCCCAAAAAACAATTCGCTGACCTATCAGTCCTGTCTCTCAATCTCCTCAAGAACCTCTCATTGTCTTCTTCCGCAACCTTAAGGATGCTCTCCATCAACTGCTTCTTGTCCTGCATTCCGAGGTTGGTCACATCCACTTCATGCTGGACCTCCCTCCCAGTATCAAGTACTTGCTTCAGCATGCCTTTTCGGAGGCGGTCATACGTTGGCAGCCGTTCGATGGCGGCCCACCGGAGCTCCTCTTCGTCGTCCTGCCTCCCGCTCCGCGCGAACACATCTGGCGGGGCGTTCCACGCCTCCCGGAAGCTCGTGGAGGCCCAGCTCCGGTGGCTCCCCGAGGCCCAGCTCCGCCGGCTGCTGGTGGATCTAGCCAAATCATCGCCGGCTAGAGCCGACGCCATTCCGAGATCACGAAGAACTCACCGACGCAAAGCCAGGAATCGCCTGAGTTGCCTAACTTATCAATGGACCAAATGGCCAAGTGAATGGAGATGCACAAAAAGTACCAGCTTTGCTTGCGTTGCAGCCGACGGATCTTTCTCTCCTTTATCTCCGATTCAGTGTAAACTATACGTTCATTGAAGCTTTAACAGCCCGCGCTGATGCTTTCTCTCTGGAAGAAGAGTCCTGACCACTCCAAGACCCTCTCCTTTCACGTATTCAGAACGCTAAATAAATAAAAAAGCACATCGAATCTTGACCCGAGAGAACCAATAACAATGCGAACTCCTCTCAAGTGGCTAAATTCATGTTTTCTCGGAAGACCCTTTTCCAGTGAACAGGCGCAGGTTGCAAGAAGAATGAACTCACACCACCCTGCGTGAGCTTTGTCAGAGAAAGGAAATCCGGAAGCCAGAGACAGATGTTGGTCGAGGAAGTGGAGGAGTGAGGAGGGTTACACCATAAAATAAAGGAGGAGAGAGGGAGGGAGGGAGAAGTTTGCACGGATTTTGCGGTCAAATCATGGGCATCAGGTCAAATTCACGGAGCTGAGCGAGGGTGGTGATGGTGGCACCTCAGAGTTTGAGCCGTGAAGCTTCATGGATGATTGCTGTTGCGCTATTTTAAACAAGTGGGGGCAACTCCGAAAGCCCATGCTTCTTGGCTGTTCCGATCTTTCTGATTATGTTATCGGTCCGGTTGGTAAGTGACGATGCACGAGATTCGCGTTTCTTAGATTGGAAAACTATGTGAGCGTTACACTATCAAAATTGCGTATGCTTTAATGAAAAGATTTCATTTACAAATACCAGTTACAGTACCTATTATCCAAAGAGGAATCCTTCCAGTAGAAGACTGGGGAGGATCGGGTTGGATCGAGTTGTTTTTTTATTTTTATTTTTTATTTTTACAAAAATTGCAACACTTGGGGTTTACCCCTTTTCCTATTCAAAATCAACAAATAAAAAATTACGTTAGTCATTCCGATTCTTAAAAAGTAAGTCTATGATGTGGATTAGTGGGATGAATTTGATGATAATTGGGGAATATGACGAAAGCTGCTTTAATGTGCGTTCGCCAAACGCGTCAGATCCCCCTCAAAATTCTCAGTTGATCCTTGATTTGTGGAAACTATCCTATACCTTTTTTTTTTTTTTTAATTCTTGAATAATTTATCTTAAAGTGGGCACGAATAATTATGCTTTGAGTAGGGCTTAAGCATTGTCATTTTAAATTAATGAGAGGCATTACAATATAGGAATAGAAATTCCCTATGATTTGAATCCAACTATTGTCAATAAATAAAAACTCGAGTGTTTTTGAATATACCCAATCAACATAACTCAAAACTATCAGACCTTTGATTGGCCAAGCGACAGTGTTTTTGACTTGAGAACTGATAATTATGCTTCTAATTATAAATTCATAACTCCAGCTTCTGCTTGACTATATAGACTTTAGTGTGATTTTGAACGATCAGTAGCATGTATCTTCCATCTTAATTTGTGCAGGACAATATAACAAATAAGTACTCCAAAGATTTACATTGAATTTAATTCGCGAGAGAAACAGGTTCGTTCGTTCGCTCAATCCGATTTTTTTTAGGTAAAAAAGAAATATTAGTTTTTTAAATCAGATCTCAAGAGGTTGTATTGAGGTAAAACACAAGTTCGAAAACCCATTTTGGTCCAAATTATAAAATCATTCAACTTGCATTCCCAATCCAAAAACATTTGAACAGCAAAATCAAGGAAGGATTTCAGAGGTAAAAACGTCCAATGGAATTGTAGGAGGGGGAGCGAATATCTTCTGGAGATCCGACTGAGAAAATGATTGAAACACGTGAAGAAAGGCCTACTCTCCCTTCTAGAAGAAACTCAAGAGAGATGCGTTAAAGGCTTTTTTTCTTTCTTTCTTTCTTCCTGAAAGGCTGTTTGATAATTGCTTGTATGGCGGTCGCACGGAACCGCAACCCCCAGCTGTGCTTGCTTCCTTCTAGAAGCCCACGACCTCGCCATCATTCAAAGCGTTCCTCCAACCGGAATTGCGGCGCGGCTGGAATCCTCATTTAATAGGGCGTGGGTCGACACCTAAGCGTCATGTCATCCTAGTGTTTTCTTGGCCTACGACATCTAAGGATGCATTGAATGCATATAAACCCGGGGGCAGAGCATACCCGGATTCGATTTGAAAACTTTTGATATCGAATGTTAGAATGCATTGGTTATGTGTATTGGGATCACTTGGTCTTTTTCATGTGTCACTTAGCACCAATCCAATTCACGTGATCCTAATATTAAGTTCCATTTGAATCGCGAAAAATGCATAATCATAAAGATAATTTGCTTACATCACTTGAAATAATTAATAATAATAAAATATTTCTCTTATCGACAATAATTTATGATAAAATATTTCCATGGACTGCTGTAGAAAAAAAATCAAATAATAAATAGAGAAAATAAGGAAATAGATCGAACATCGAATTTACGTGATTTAATCAATGGGATATATATCTACGAAGAGAGCAGCACAAATTACACAAAATCTTAATAAAAGATTTTCATGGCTACAAACCCTTGGGGTGTAATTTACGAGCACAAGCTCCTTTTGAATGCTTTTCATGAAGAAAACTCACTTCTTATATAGAAGAAAATTGGCTCCACAATAGGAAACTTTCTTTAGAAAACCACCTAAACTTGGGAACCTTTTCAATTAAGAACCCTACTTGGATTAGGAAAATTTATTTTTAAGGCACAAGCTCGAGTCACACTTTTAATAGACGACGGAAATATTTTTGTTTAATCATATTTTCAAGCAATACAAGTAATTATTTTTAGGAAAATATTTTCAAAATCATTCATTTTTTCACAAAACAAATACACTCTCAAATCAAGAGATATATTGTTCCTTATAATGGCCTTTTTACCTTTTTTTTTGTTGCCAAACGTCCATTTTTTATTAGTCGGTAGCTTCACATGTTACTCTCATATAAGTGTCATAAAAAGTCTGCCGCAATCTCTAGCGGTAGAGATCTATCTCCTTACCTTACCTCGCATGTCCTCAACCTCAAGTGTAATAGTTAGCTTTTCAGCTTACCTTGTGAAATTTTATAGGATCACTGTAATTATTATGAAATTCTAAGCTATTAAATGACAACAATATTAGTTTTTTTTCAGATATTTTAGCACTACCCCTCATGTATAGGTCAAACTTTGATCTATGCCTAAAGCGTGGAAATATGTAATTAGGGAGGTAAATAAGGACCTGAAAAAATTTGAATTCGAGATCTCCTATTCTGATAACATGTGAAATTATATTCGACCATCGCCAATTGTTCTAAAAATTGAAGCTGTTAAATGAATACGTGATTTATTATTTAAATATCCTAACACATTTTGCTCATCGCAGATGATTTGAAGGAGTCTCATGATGTCCGACATGGTTGGGCAACACTCTACACTTAGAATTTTGCTTGGAAGCGTTGGCGTATTGCTATGAATGCAGCTAATTATTAATTCAAAGTGAAAGAATTGAAGCAAATTAGCAATAGTAAGAAAAGAGAAGGGCAATTTACTCCACAATTCCCCACAAATTCCTAATTTTGGTGTACAGAATGCAGTTGAGATCTAGGTTTTCAATTTGATTCAATCAAGTCGTAAGACTTTATCACTACCCATAAGGAGTATCCACGAAGTACAGTCTCTAGATTGGGTCTTTATTTGTGACAAATATAACAAATCCTCTATACTTTGATATGGGTGGCTCATATTATGTCTCGTTTTGTCCAATATGTAAGAGAGAGTGCCTTCCATACTATAGCACTTTTTCCATACTGGTCTAGTATCATCTGTAATAACCCCATTTATTCCATGCTGTCGAGCCTCCCAAAAAGAGAACTCAAAGTGTTGAGCATTTGGATGTGGCTGGCCTTTTTTTCTCCTTTAATTGCGTCACAAGTGATCTTTAATATGAAGGAGAGTCAAGGTGTAGAAAAATAACAAAACTTCTCAAAGAAATGAGATAAACCGTTGGGAGAAGTATATTCTTCACACTAATCATTAATTTACAACCATAGTCAAGGAAATAACAGCGGCACACGCAACCATATTAAGCAACGCCTATAATATAGGCAGAAATGTTGGTTGGGCATCCCTATAGACGGTGACATCGTTGGACATTGACGTCCAAGACACAAAGTAGTGCGGTCTCTTTCTCGCGGCAGGCTCAGGATCACTTTCTTCTCACGAAACCGTCTTTTTCTTCTTCTTTTTTATAACTTGATAGCGTAAACGGGACGTGTCAGGGACGTACAACTGCCGTTCACACGTCTCCCGATATTTTATGCACCTCCTACGATTCGTTTGCCGGTCTTTATGCGATAGCATGTCCGGTTCAAGATAACATAGTACGACGCTTTAGTTGGCATTTGCGGATTCTGCTTCTGACGATGTTCATGGGAGATTTTAAGAAAATACTCGAAACGTCTTGAGATCATCAATTATCTAGAATTTAATGAGCTCATCTTCATCTAGAACATCATTTGACATGCACTCTACGTATATTAATTTCATGTATGGTCTTTTTTATTTGTGGATATCCTCACTATAAGGAAAATTATATCATATTCGATCTTTGGCTGCGCTTGATTGTTTAAATATTTTTAATGGATAGAAAAATTAGATATAATTGTTTACAATTTTGATTATTATCAATAGGCAATAGAACTAGTTCATGAGAGTAAAGTTTGATCATTTATATGTAAAATTATCAACAACTTGAAGAATCGACAAAAAGTAGAGTCAAGAATTTCTGATACAGCTATCAAATAAAAAACCATCAACATAGTGGAATAAAACAACCTTTGAGATAGTGGAGTCGAAAAAACCGTAAAAGTAGTGAAGTTTATGCAATCGTCAATGCAATTGCTTGATAATATTGGCGTCATATGATTGATTAGAAGGACGCGTTTTAGTATATCATTCTTGGAAACAATCTATTAAGGGAAGGTTTGTCTGGTGTCCCAGCTCATCAAGCGCCATTCAAGCTTGTATTTGGCTAGGAAGCTTTCAACCCATGACAAATGGTATTAAAGAAGGTATTCCAAGTTGTATGGACGGATGTTAAGAAAAAATTTGTTGTCACATTTCCCACAATAAAAGAAACCTTTGGCGGTTTGCTAAGTTCAAGAGGAGTCTAGTAGGTGGAAGAATTTGGTGAGGGAGTATAATTGGCTAGTGTTGTCGAGGGAGTATAATTGGCTCGGGATGCCACACTTGTCGAAGAGAGCATAAGTGATTGGAATATGGCAAACAACTTTGATCAAGGGAAGCAATTGATGGAGTAGAGTGGCATATTCTAGTGGGTGAGCGTTTGTCATTCATATAAGTCCTAAAGGAGTGTAGGGCTGATGATTGAAGAAAACAAGGAAGTGACAAAATAGCCTACCACAAGGGTGTTTGGTAATTGGGTCGAGAAAACATCAGGGTTTGATTTCTTCCATACTCATGAGGACTAAAAAGTGGGCTAGCATGAAGATGAAGTGTGAAGATATAAAAAGTTGAGACAACTGATTCGTAGAAGTGGCGTTGGTATGTTTGTGCTAGAAATTCAAGGATGGTAAGATGATCATCTTAGAGGAACTCTGAAAGCAAGATTGGCCTCTCGTGCACAATTGATTAGGAGCTTAAGTTGCTTTCCTGATGATGGTCGAAACCTATTATTGTGCAAAAGTTATATGTATATCTCACTCAAGGAATTGGATGCCTAAACTAACATGAGCGAATTATGTTTACATTAGAGGACATGATTCGCCATAATGTCTTTGGAAACGACCAACTGAAGGAAGGCTGGCCTTATGTTTCGACTCGTCAAGCTTCACATAGGCTCATCTTAAGCCAAGAAAGTTTTGGCGGCTAAATCTAGCTACCCAATGAGGGCTTTGTTGGGTTGGACAACACCTCGAACCTAGGACCATGAACTCCAATAGACATTACATTCCCATCATAGTAGGAATGGTCTAAAAAATTGTACCTCAATTCACTTTTGAGGGGTCACTGAGGGCTAAAAAACTCTTTATAGGTTATTGTCGCATCTCAGCTCAGAAGAAGTCAATTGCGTCAAACCCAACTTGTATGGTTAGCTTTCAGAAAAATTACCAAAAAAGTCCAAAACTTATTGCAATTATACCAATTTAGTTATAAACTTATTATTTGGGTTAATTGAGTTTTAAACCTTTTGTAATTGTACTAGTTTAGTCCTTCCAGCCAAAATTGACCCGTCGGCGCTGACGATAAATTTTTTATTAATTTTTTCTCTCTTTTTTTTCCCCTCCTCCTCCCTCATTCTTCCTTTGGCTTTGGCGACCGGGCGAACCCCCACCAGATCTGGCAAGAGCTCGCCTCGCTAGTGGCTGGGTGAGTAGCTTGCCTAGTGATGGCGAGGCAAGCCCTCGCTGGAGCCAAAGGAAGAAGGAGGGAAGAGGAGGGAGAAGAAAAAAAAAAAAAGAGAAAAAAAGGTAAAAAGATAAATAAATTAATAAATAAATTCAAAAAATTCAAAAAATTCAAAAATATTATTATTAAAATCGTTGTTGGTGCCAGCCGGCGGCCACGCGGCCACGTTAACGTCGGCCGGCCAATTTTAGTTGGAAAGACTGAATCGGCATGATTGCAGAAGATTTAGGATTCAATTGGGCAAAAAAATAAATTTAGAACTAAATTGACACAATTGCAATAAATTTAAGATTTTTTTGGTAATTTTTCCGTCATCTTTTGCTATATTAATTGCCATGGTGTGGTACAACTAATTACCTCATGATCAATCATTCCACCCCCCCTTCTTTGTTCATCTTGAACAAGGGCGCGTATTTATTGGCTTCAAAACATAATTTCTATAATCTCTCTCTCCCAAAAGCTTGCATTTATTCATCTTGAACAACGGCTCGGCTTCGAACATATTTTGTATAAACGCATATATCACATAACGTATTGGTTCGGTGTTATAGAGCCAACGAGATGACTTTTAATATTGTAATATAAAGCGGGGACTCCACTTTAGCAGGTGCATCGAAAGGCAGGTTCGTTCAATGTTTCCAGGAAAGACGTTCCTTGCGTTTTCTTTTATTCTTTCTAGAAGCAGATCGACAGCTGAAGCGTTGACGTCGAGCAAAAAAATCAAGGAGTGTGGAGTGATCTTCGAACGCGGCTCGACAGCAAATTGTTGACGCTTTTCGGGGCTGGGGGCGGAGGTGGTGGCGCCGGATCATGACTGTTCAGTGACGAAGGTATAAGCCTATCAGGTAAAGCCGAAGGAAGGGACAGGCACGATCCGCTTTTTGACCATCTCTCCTTCAGCCACATTTAAGACTTCCTCTCTTCCATCCGAAGTTCAACTGCATACCACTCCCATAAAAATCTGAATTTCAAATCTCGTCCCAGCGGGCCAACACCCCTAAAAAGTTCAAAAAGATTCAAAGCCAAGAGAAAAAAAAAAGCCGTCAATCTTTAATTGAGAAAGGAAATCATGGGTCCGACATCTTGATGAACTTAGCCGGTTTTATCGTGGACACAAGACGGAAGAACAAGCTTCTCCAAGAGGGTTGTTCCGAATTAAATAGGATTGGACCGAGATAACCTAGTCTCGATGGACAAATTCAATGCGAGAGAGGAAGAAACTAAAGTAACCCGTATATGAAAATCGGGTGCAGCTCCCAAAAGCGTTAGCTAAGGTAATGTTCCCAACGTAGGAACCCTTAATTAATCAAGAAATGTTCGAGATTTGGTCCGTGAAAGATTGACCCCATTTTAGGATTTGATTCTGTAGCCAGTGTGAATGGTGGCTAGCGACCCCGTTCGTCTTTGATAATATATTAATTAATAAAATCTCAAAAAGTGGTCGTGGATATCAAAAAAGATTCGCTTTTGAGCTTAGATATTCATCTTTAGAATATAAAGAAAAGTGGGATATAAAAATTGGTTGCGGCCATCCATCTTTGAAAAACAGCTAAGATGAGATGACCATGCAAAATCGAGGAAAAATGTATATAATATATACATTGTGTACGAGATTGGCAGCTAGCACTTTACTCAACCACTCGTTATTTTTATTCAGCAAAGATAAAAAAAGGTAGCCGTTGATTTAATTGGATTTATTTTTATTAAGTCGAGATGGCTGAGAAAAAAAAACTCGAAGAATATGCTTAATTCAAATCTTTGTCATCCCACCGATGAAAACATTTCAAGAAAGTTAATTTAAAATATCACTGGATTGCTATATGAAAATTTAGGGCTTTTTTCCCCTTTCACATAAGACTGAATAAGGCCTACTCTATACAAATCATAAGGGTTTGGCCATACGGGTTTTCTTGTCCAAGTGAATCTTGGTCTTTTGCTTTCTCATTGAGATTTCAAAAGTAAAAAATATACATATCTGAGGCTCTATAAAAATAGGGAAGGAATTCTAAATAATTTTATATGTCAATGTTTCTATATTTAGAATTATAACTCGGATTTGAACCTGTGAATGAAATTCAATTAAGTAGGATTTGTGAGGATTAAATACTGTAAAATCATTTAATATAGTTAGGATTGGGAAATGTCGAGAGCATTTGAGTTACTTGATTTCAATTATAATGTATGATATATCACTTGATAAATAGTGGACTCGTGTGCTCCTCTCTTCATCGAGTAAATCGCATTGATTGAATCACATTAATGTGGAATGCAATCCATCTCCTTAATTTGTTTATTATTGTCTTCCACCACTTGTGTGCAATATAACGACCTCCTTGGAGCATTACAAAAACAAGGGCAAAAAAGTTACAAGACCCGAAAAGAAAGGAAAGGAGAGGGGGACAACTCAAAAATCGACACCCAACTTTTAGCACGTCAAGTATGACCAACTGGAAAGTAGAGGCCGAGGAAGTCACTCAGAGAGAAAGGAAAAAAGGAGGTTTGCTAAATTGGAACTCAAACCACCTCCCATCATTCACTGGCTATGAAAAAGTGGAACCCTTCGAAAGCATTTTGTTTATGAACTTCAGCTGCCCGGCAAGTCAATTAGAAAAGGAAGAAAAGGGGGAAAAGAGAGAGAGAGAGAGAGAGAGAGAGAGAGAGATAGGGGCTACACAAGTACTCATTTGCAGCTCGAATCTGGTCTATTTCGAAATTTGTCTAATTTTTATATATGTTGTTATTATTATTATTATTATTATTTTTATTGTTATTGTTATTTTGGTAGTGGAGTGCTGAGTTTGAGCATGAGTCAAGTTGCGGAATGTGGTCTCTTTAGGTCTCTGTTTTTTGGGTGGTTGTGGGGACGATGAAGTGGTGTCCACACTCACCCAACATTGGCTGCTTTGATTAGCAGGAAATGGGCGAGTGGAACAGGCCAAGAACTTTCTCAGTTCCTTCTCTCTGTCGTGTGCGCACTTCTTTCCCTTTTCCACTGGACGGAGAATTTATGGGGTGCTTCATAGTTGATCCTTTCTTTTCGACTGGATCAGTTTGGTCTCCAATTCAGGATTTTCTTCTAATAAGGTAGTTTCCTGACAACTTCATCATGCGTAAGGACGCCACTTCAGCAGCAATAATACCCTTCGACTTGCATCGCCATTAACAGGAATTGGGGATGTCCTTTCTCCGGATGCGCCTCCCCCCCGGCCCGCGTTCGTTGTGTGACGAATCGGAAGCAAAGACGCGAAGATACTTCGCAACCTCGGCTATGAATTTATGGGACATGGGTTCTAAGTTCCGATGAATATGATTTTTTTTTTTTTCTTTTTAGGAATCCAGAGCGCTCTTGCCTCGGCGAAAAGAGGACCACAAACTACGAAGACTCGATTGAATTAATCGCCTGCTCTTAGAGGTCCCAACCAATAAATGTTAGCACCAGCAAAACAAGTGAATTTTCTCCCCGCTTGTACCATAAAAGCCGGAAAATTACTAAAAAAAATCCTAAACCTATTACAAAATTTCAATATTAGTCTTAAATCCTTTTTTTTTTATTATCTATTTAATCATAAACCTTTTAATTTAGTTCATTCGGTTATGGCATTGGTAGCCGCGGGCGAGGCTAGGCGAGGGCTATTAGTCGTAGGTGAGGGCTTTGCAACCCTGGCGAGCCTCGCGGGCCAATGTGGGGAAAGAGAAGAAGAAAAGTAGGAAGAAAAGGAAAAAAATAACAACAAAATAAATAATAAATAATTCAAAAATTCAAAATAAAATAAAATATTATTAATAAATTACCATGCCAGCGTCGACTAGCTGGCTGCGTCTACGTTAGCACCTGTCGGTCAAAATTGATCGAATTGATTGAATTAGTACAATTATAAAAGATTTAGTATTGAATGGCAAAAATAAAAAAAAGTTTTGGACTCATTTGGAAAAATTACAAAAAATTTGTGACTTTTTTTGATAATTTTCCGGTAACACTTGCATCACAAATTTGGGTTGGTACCGGACGGTGCAGAACAGGCTTCTGGCCCAACCAAACTAGGAATGAGGCCATGTGCTTGGCTTTAATGAACTAATCCTTCATGCATGGCTGAAGAACTAAAAGGGATTAAGGTAAATTTCCAGTCAATTTCTGGATTGGTAGCGTAAAAACTTAAACATCTGCATTCATATATTGTAAAATTTGTACACACGTTATATCCATAATCTGTAGCCCGTCGCTCCTGTAATTTAAGAAAGAAAAAAATCTTTCAACCAAAGATCAAAGGACAAAAATCCCAAAACAAATGCCAAAAACTTCATGCGCACGCACTCCTGGGCCTGGAGAAATGAACAAAACGAACAATCTCAGCTGAATTCCCGACTTACGCGCTTCCCGACAAGTCCCTTCTTAACCGGAAGAAATGAACAAAATGGCCCTATCACGAGCAAGATTACAAATATGGATTTCATTGTTATTTATAATAAGCACTTCCAAGAAGAATTGATATTCTACGAATCGGAAGGAGGAAGAGTAGACAAGAAGGACAAAGTCAATTGAGTTTGTCTCGGGTCGGTCCACAGTCTTCCCTGTCAAATGCTAAGCACACAACACTCCATTTACTGGAGAGTTTCACGGAGATAAACATAAACACTGAAACTTTAGAAGAATGAGAAGATGCTACCACTTTTTTTTGTTAAAAAGACAATTTATGAGATGGGAAATGTTTAAATCCAGAATGCTGCCTTCACCATGGAAGAAATCAAATTTGCCATAGAGAGCAAGACAGGAAAGAAAGATTCGAAGAAAAAAAAAGGTTCTGATTTATAATTGAAATTACCCGTATCTTGCATTCACCTCTTTCTTTCACGACAATGTTTTCCCAATCATATTATTTCAAGGCACATCACAAACTCATCGCCTATAGTTACTAATTTATCGCAGACCCATAAGACTAAGCTGTCATCAGTTCATAAACATATAAATCAGGTCCTCGGCAATCACGAAATGCATGCAAAAGACTCGAAAAAAAAGAATGTTCAACAAATGACTACACAATTCAAACCAAACAATCACGAGCAGAAATCACCAGCCACTAATGTATGGGATGAAGCTAGACCAACCTTCTTCCATTTAGCAATCAGGTTTTTATCCGCATATCGTTGGTCCTGGCAGAACTCGTACAATTCTTTGGAGATTTCTTTCCCGTCGATAATACAGATCGTATATG
The DNA here is from genome assembly GCA_014182365.1 of Eucalyptus tenuipes. Taxonomy (NCBI): domain Eukaryota; kingdom Viridiplantae; phylum Streptophyta; class Magnoliopsida; order Myrtales; family Myrtaceae; genus Eucalyptus; species Eucalyptus tenuipes. The sequence goes on from CM024537.1 coordinate 17,935,819, forward strand.
TGCCGGCTTTTCTGACGAGCAATCTTGAAAATAGGCCACAGAGCCTCACATTTTCTCTTTCCATCATGAGGGTCATTGTCAGCTGCCATAACACATAAATCAGCTTAAAGATGTCAACTTCACAAGGAACCACATGAGTCCTTCGGGGTATTTGACACGGTTGGTCTTCACTTTAGGCGTACTTATCCCCGCATCAAATGCAACAGTAAATCATCAAGGGATTCATCCTCTCAACTTCCTTCTGTGTCACCTCTAGATTGACTAACACAAAGTTCACAGGAACTTCCGCAAATCAATCCTCTATGTAGAAAAAACTCAACTAATTTTCACATTCTTTCCACCATGTACTGAATGAAAAGATCGTAGAGTGATGTCACAATCAACAGTTATCAAGTTGAAAGCCATCTCAACATTTTTTTCATCACATATTTGGGTACTGTGCATGACCATATGCGTCTTTGCATGTGTGGCATGAGAGAGAGAGGTGTTAATGTAACAACACAACAACACATGAAGTGCTTTCTTGCCACAGAAGTATGTCTTAACTTGTGTACGGCATTCACTTTATTGCCACAACTTTTCGCCAGCTCACTTAGGGCGCGCATGACAAAATTTCTATTTCTCGATTTCTCTGTTTCTCTGTTTCCCGGAACAGGTTTGGAATAGAAATCCGTTTGGTAACGCAATTTGATTTCTCTATTTCTGAATTAGATTTCTATTCCAGAAATAGAGACATTGAAGAAATTACAAGCTGAAATTTTTAACTTCTCAGTTTCTGAAATAGAAATTAGAAGCTGAAATCAAACCATATAAAACAACCTTGCGCTTTCTTGCTAACTTAATTCACTCATAACCACAATTTCACAAATTATTGCTAATTTTCTTTTTCATATTTTGCTAGTGTTTTTTTTTTCATTTTTTTTTTCAATTTTTTTTTATAACTTCCTCTTTAGGATGAAAGGTAATCGAATGGGTCCCCAATTTTCAAAAATGACCAAAGTTCTTAAATGCTTACTTAAAAACAATGGGGCTCTTTCCTCCTAGAAAGGGCACGCGCATGGCCAGTTGAAGAAAAAGTTTTTTTTTTTTGGTAAAGTCAAAGAGGAGAGAGTCAGTTGAAGAAAAAGTTCTTACGTAATAGATGGATAAAAAACGTGCCTAGAAATTTAACCTTGTTTCTTTACGGATTCAAAATTCTTGCAAAATCAAAATAATTAGATTGTTACACAATCTTGAATTTTAATTCGAAAGTAAGAGATTCAAGAGAATCTCTCTTTGCTATGCAAGGGCCATTAAAGGTTCATTGAGCAACAATAAAGAAATTAGGGAAGAGCAACTGGACTGATTCAATTCGAGAATCAAAATGAACCGACCTTCCCCTGATTGGTTCCTAACCATAAACATTACTTCAAGGTAGAATTCTCATATATTCCTTTACACCATCAATTTTATTTTGTTGATAATCTTGTATAATACTAGTCTTTGATAAAATGACAGGGCTGTATAGGTGCCATTGATGGCACCCATATTCATGCTTCCGCAGTACTTGTTTGAATCTATGCAGGATGAGCTTGCAAACGATACATTGACCGATGAGGGAAATCAAATAAATACGCTTAGGCAAACCATTGCCAATAAAATGGCAAGGGATAATAATATGCTAGAAATTCCATGAAATTATATTTTCAACTTTTATAATGTATTAGTATTATTTCGACTATTATATTGTATTTGATCATTTCCTGTGTTGTTTTAGTATTATTTCGACTATTATATTGTATTTGAGGATTTCTTATGTTATTATCTAATCAATTTCTATTCCTAGAAATAGAAATTTTATTCTGTTATTAAACGGATTTCTATTTCAGAAATAGAAATTTTGAGTCGTTATCAAACGGGTTTCTTTACTCAGAAAATTGTCCGGGGAATAGAAATTGAGAAATTGATTTCTGGCCGAAATCAATTTCTGTTTTACAAATTTTTTCATGCGCAGCCTTAAGTGCCAAAATAAGAGAAAAAAATTACTTAAGTGCCTTCAGTGAAAAATTCTAGCTAGAGAAATTTCTGAGGTGGTATTTTTTGGCATTGAAGTGATCGCTTTTTCATTAAAATTGGTACTGAAGTGATAATTTTTTTTTTAAAAACTGGCATTGAAGTGACCACTTCTTAACTTGTTATAATATGACGTCATTTAGGGTTTTTTTTTTTTTTTTTTTTGCACTAAAGTAATCACTTTTTCATTAAGATTGGCACTGAAGTGAATTTTTTTTTACAATGACTGACACTTAAGTGATTACTTTTTTAACTTGATACATGATGTCTTTTAGAGATTATATGCTGACTAGGTACTCTGGCAAGTTACGTGGGATTGAGAAATTGATAAAATATTGTTACATCAGATTTCCGATGACTAAGATCGGAGTTGGTACTTAAGCAATCTGTTTTTTTTTTTTTTGAAAATGATACTTAAGTAAGTCTCCAAAAAGTTATAACACTAAAATGAGTGCCTATATAAGTTAAGGTACTTCTAGTACTTATTCCGCTGTCTCGCTAGCTAACAATTTCCTGGGAAGTCTTCTTTAACATGCCTATTTTTTGAAATGCTGATATGAATTGTCTTCTGGGAGAAATTTTCTGAAAGCATTCGTACTAAAGCATTTCAGAAAACAGCGGGGACAATGATTGCAGCACGAAGAATGACCAGACAGCAAAAGTGGATGTGTTTACAGTAATTTTCATTGTAATCCTACTCTAGCAGAATTTATTTTCCATTCGAACTGTAAACGACAAGGCATGCATCTTTTTATGTCCGAAGCATAAAAAAAGAAAATAGATCCTAGGATTCATACAATAAGGAATAGCGCAGAAATTAGATAATAAAAGTTGCAGCCTAAAAGCATCTCGTCCAGTTAAAAATGGAGCGTCAATGAAACTGTTCACCATTTATGACTTGGGACCTCTCAAATGGCTAAAATACATACTTTTACATAGACGGTTTTTTTTTTTGAACTAAAAAGCCTGATTACATTACTAACGGAGAAATTGAGCAAATACAGCATGAGCATCAGTACATAGTAAATCCAAAAGAGCAATGGGGGGATTAGTAACCCAGTTCCTAGGGAGACAGCCCATACATTGGGCTTTTGCTACCCAATTGGCCATTTTGTTGGTGGCGCAACTACAACGGGCTAAAGTTAGTCCCGAAGTATTCGCCATTTTAAGCTTAGCCCCGTCCACCAGAGGCTACACTGCCCAACTTGAAGTGGCTGAGGAGAGAACACTCTTCATCACCGTACTACAATCAAAATGGATTATAAATTCTTTTTCTATAATACTCAGGAAAAGCTTAAAAGAGATAAAGTCTAGGGTTTCAACCAAAGCTTCGGCCTTCGCTTGTTCAGCTGAACTCACCTCGATGTTTTTAGCAAACCCATCCCTTGTCCTGCTAAAAGAGTCTCTACAAACATAAGCAATAGCAGCCCGAGAGGATGATCGATGGTGCTGAGCTCTGAAGAATCGTCTATCCTTCCCTCCATTCAAATCGAGGCTCTGTGCCAGATCCGGGCTGCCTTCAGCCTGTCGTTCAGTGAGATCAGGGCCGGAAAATGAGTCAGATCCACCGTCGGCGTCTCTTCTTTTCGGGTAAGTTCTTCCCGTATTCTACTTGTTTGATCTGCCAATCCGCATAAGGAGGACTTCGCTATTGCGCCTGTGTTCCTGCTACCGTGCTGAGGAGGAAAAATCAGTAGATCTAATTTCATGGTTGGGAATCGTAGATGAAGAAGATCGTCTGACATTGGTTCCGCTAGTCAGAGGGAGCTTGCCGCGATCTCGCACGTCACAGCTACTGAGCAACTCAGTCGGGGCTGTGCTGAAGCGGCAGTGGATCGGGTTGGGTACTTCTGCATTTCGCAGGGGAGGGCGAACGCGAATGGGGCTGCATTGGGCCTGGCTTTCGGTGATATCAGGGCAAGGAAGCTGTGAGTCAGACCCATTTGTGTTGTCACTGCTGTTCAAGTAGATTCGGTCTTCCTCTAACACGTCCAATCTGGTTTTCAGAACAGGGTAATAGTTGAGGTACCTCCATTCTTGATTCTGTGCTCGAGTGTAAGAGTCAGTAGATCTAGTTATTTGGTGGGAGGCCGTGGTTGCTGCAGAGGAGTCTTTACTGATGGGCATTTTTCGGCTCTCCTCTCTATTAAGAGCAGGTAAGCATCCGACTTTCCGGGCATTTTTGCGCGCTGATTGGGCACCGACATTTCCTCTCATTTCTGCTTGGGTCATTGCAGCTTTATGTTTTCTGTCCTTCTAGGCACAGCTATGTACCTTTGGGTTATATGATGTGTCGGAGTCGCTGTCCAGCATGTCTTCAATCAGCACTGGGGTGGAGGTTGGGGGAGCACTTTGTTTGGCCGGTGCATCGTTGCAAGTTGAGTCTGAACCCAGATCAAAATCTGAATAGATTTTGGTGGTGTGCATCGGATTTTCTTGGCTGAAAACAGGGGGAGTGTTGGCTGTACAGGTATTGTTGAATGAAGCATCAATGTTGATTTTGATTATTCCTGGGGTCGGGGGTTGCCACTTGCCAGGTAGATCACGTCCTTGCTTCCCTTTCTGTGACTTTTCATTCCATGTTATGAAGCTTTGTTGTTGCATTGTAGCTTTGAAAAGGGTGTGATGTGGGTTAAGGGGATTTTTCTTGAAGTGAAGTGGTTGCAGTCTTTCCATATGCACCATATGATCGACACAACCAGTTCAAAGCTACGTGAGTTCCTTGGTCCTGTGAGATATTTGCACAACAAGTCATCAAAACGTGTCAGACCTACCCGATTTATTTGGACTTGCAGGGGTGGCGCTTTCCATATTTGTGATGTCCAGGGGCATAGCAACAGAGTGTGCTCAATCGTCTTCGATTCGAGATTGCATAATAGGCACATCGGAGCAGGTACAATCTTCCTCCTATAAAGATTTTCCAATGTAGGCAATGCATTTTGATAGGCACTCCATAGGAAAAACTTTATTTTTGATTGTATGGCGGAGTTCCATATATGCTTCCATAAGTTTGGATCAGTCTGGTGGGATGTTGTTGGCATTAAGGCACTAGGATTTCTTGTGGATTTTCTGGTAAGAAAATATCCACTCTTCACCGTATAAGTTCCAGATCTGTTATATTCCCAAATCAGTTTGTCTTATGTACTTGGGAGGCCGATAGGGATTGCTCTAATTTCTGTCACTATAGTGTCATCAAACATGGACCGCAAGAGGTCTTCCTTCCATGTTGCAGCTTCAAAGTCTATCAGTTCTGCCACTTTCCGTGGTTCATTTAGCCTTATAGATCCTCTAATGGGTCCAATCTTCAGCCATTTGTCCTCTCGAATTGATATCTTTTTTCCATTACCCACTACCCACATTACTTGCGGAGTAATCGCGTCTCTCCTTGCCATTAAGCTTTGCCAACCCCATGATGGACGTGATCCTTTCCCTGCCTGCTAGAAGTCACAATTTGGGAAGTAAAGGCCTTTCATGATTTTGCTCCAAAGTGTGTCTGGATGTTGAGAAATTCGCCAGGCTTGTTTTCCTAGCATCGCAGTGTTAAAGGCAAGTAGGTCCTTAAAACCAAGGCCGCCTTTTGCCTACGAAGCTTTAAGAGTTCCCACTTTCTCCAGTGCAGACCAGCTGTCTTGTTGTTATTTCTCCACCAGAAATTAGCAATTTTCTTCTCAATGGCTTTAATAATGGAAACTGGGATTTTGAAAATTGACATCACATATTAAGGTATTGCCTGCACAACTGATTTGAGAAGTATTTCCTTACCAGCTCGTGAAAGCATATTTTCTTTCCAACTCTCCAGCTTCATATTGACCCTTACAAGTATCTAGGCGAACATATCTTTCTTAGAGGCCCCCCAATCTGAAGGGATTCCTAAATATTTCCCTGTTTTTTCAATATCTGGAACTCTCAACATTGATGCCATGTTTCTTCGAAAGCTGTCTGGACTTCCTTTGCTAAAAAATATTCTTGACTTATTCAGGTTAATAGCCTGACCTGATGAGTAACAGTATCGATTGAGGATATTAGCCAAGTTTTGACATTCCAAGATTGTACCATCTAGGAAAAATGTAGAGTTGTCTGCAAGTAATAGATGGGTAAGAGTTGGGCAATTTCTATTTAGTTTAATACCATGGAGAGTATTTGCTGCGAGTGCTTGCTTCATCATATGAGATAGGACATTGGCTACTATAATAAATAAATACGGGGATAACGGATCTCCCTGACGAATTCCCCGAGATGGCGTGAAATATGGTAAGGACTCCCCATTGAATTTAATGCTGTAGGACATAGTAGTGACACATTGCATAACCCACCTCACCCATTCTTCACAAAAGCCCATCTTGCGTAGACACTCTTTCAGGAAATCCCATTCGATTCGATCATAAGCCTTCTGCATATCAAGTTTTAGAATGGCTTGGAATTTTTTCCTCCTTTCACAAGTTCTTAACCGATGTAGAACTTCTTGTACAATCAGAATGTTATCCTGAATTTGACGACTCCCCACGAAGGCACTTTGTTCCGCTTCAATCATGTCTGGTAGTAGAGGTTTTAGTCTGTTGGTGAGTATTTTAGAGATAATCTTGTAGGCAAAATTGCAAAGGCTTATGGGTCAAAATTGCTCTAACTTCTCTGGATTTTGGTTTTTGGGAATGAGAGCATTTTGTGTTTTGTTCAGGGCTGTGTTTAGGGATCCAGATTCAAAAAAGAGCTGCACCTCCCTAAGAATGTCTGGGCTGATGTCTTGCCAATGTTGCTGAAAAAATATGCTATTCAAGCCATTCGGTCGAGGAGCTTTGGTGGCGCCCAACTGGTGAGTTGCAGCATAAACTTCTTCCATAGTAACGGGTTCAGTGAGTTTGAGGTTCATAGCTACATCAACTGAAGTTGGAATTTGGTTAAGAGTAGGCTGAAAATTCCTAAGACCTCCTGAAGTATATAGGTTTTTGAAGAAGTCTATCGTCATGTCCTTAAGGGTTTCATTATTCCTTACCCAGTCTCCTTCGGCATTCATCAGCATGGAAATACAGTTTCTGTTTCTCCTTTGTATAGTAGCGGCATGAAAGAACTTTGTGTTTCTATCCCCCCATTTTAGCCACTTGATTCTAGACCTCATACCCCAGAACATCTCTTCTTGTCGCCATAATGATTCGATCTCTTTATGGATGTTTTGAATTCTGCGATGATCGTACTCCAATATAGGGTTGTTCATTAGATTCTGAAGTTTGCTCTTTAGCCCTTCGATTTGCTTATAAGCATCGGGGAATCTTTATTTACTCCACGACGCAAGTTGAGTTGCCACTGTATGCAATTTTTCAGCCATATTCTTCCTTTGGGAATCCTCCCATGTTTTCTTGACAATCTGCTTGCACTTCTCATCTTTAGCCCAATACGCTTCATACTTGAACTCTCTCCGCTTGCGAATTAGAGTGGGTTTAGTTGACAGAATGAGAGGACTATGGTCGGATCCGATTGCTGGTAGAGCTGTGACTTTTGCCTCTAGATAATCTATTTGCCAGTCCATGGTGCAAAGATCTGTCCAGCCTTTCTTTAACATTATCATCTCCATCCCTTCTATTTGACCAGGTAAAGGCGCACCCCTTACTTTCCAGATCCATTAATGAGCAGGCATGGAGAAAATCTCTGAAAGTTGTAAGTCGAAAATGCTCAGCCATCTTCTTTCCCACTTTTTCCCAATGGTACAAAATTTCATTAAAATCCCGATGTAGAGCCAAGGAAGATGATTTAAACCGCTTGTTCTGTGAATTTCGTCCCAGAGTAAGACTCTATCCTGAAAGGCATTAGGAGCATGTAGAAAGGTAATTCGCATAACCTGTCTACTATCATGGAGAAGGCACTGCACATTGATAAGGTATTCAAAATGTGATTCCATAGAAATGGATACCTAATCATCCAAAAAATAGCTAAACCCCCAGATAATCCTTCTGGATTCACCAAAAAACTGTTGGAAAGCTCGAGCCTTCTTCTTATTCTTTGCACCGCTTGCTCTTGTTTTTTTTTGTTTCCATTAGAAATATAATATTGGGTCTTTCCTAAGTCACAAGGACTCTTAGAGCCTGAATTGTCAAGGGAGAACCCAACCCCTGACAATTTCAGCTTAGTAGTTTCATGGGTGAGCCGGTGGCTTATTAGGGCTAGCCACCAAAGCCCATTTTGTTAATTCTCCTCCTCGGTAACTAGGATCTCCACTAGTTGTAGGTTGTTAGTGGATGTTGTCCTTGAGGATTGAACTCCATACGGACAAAACCTCTTCCCCTTCTTTGTTGAAGGAAACTTGGTAGATCTGACTTTGCCCTTAGCTTCGCCTCTTTCGGTCTCTAAATAATGTAGCCTCTCTTTTTCCACTTCTTTAAGCTGTTCATTGTAGATTGTCATTGTGGATTCTGCATCTAAACAGCTGCTATCTCTCTTCTGTGGTGCTTTGTCTTCTAAGATAGTTAGGGCTCGAGAAGATTGGAAATGGTCAGCCTGTTGATTAGACCTCTCCTCTGAGAAGTGCTGGGTGCGGAGTGGCAGAATAGGCTGCGTTGAAGAGTTATTTGCCTGCTGATTTTCTTGATCGTCCGAAGTAAGAGGGGACTTCGGCACCATTTCTTCATCTTTTAGGAGTGGGGTTTGTTTACCATAAAAGAGCTTTCCATATGGGCTAAGTTCCCGGAACTTAGCTCAAAGCTAGTTCTCGAAGTTATTTGGTAAGTCCTCCTCCAACCTTGTAGACTCATAAGGGATCTCTTTGCATGCAGTGGCATAATGACCAATTCTACCACAAGAGTAGCAATAATGCGGTAGCCTCTCGTATTTGAATTCGATCCACAATTTTTTGCTTCCCAAGTTGACGACAACCCCTATTTTAAGAGGTGTAGCTAGATTCAGATTAACTCTGGCTTCACCGACCTTATAAGTGCTGTTTCCTTTTGCTTCCAATTTCACATCTATGACTTCTCCAATCTTCAAGGCAATCTCTCTTACCACATCCGTTGTTACCCAGCCAAATGGTAAGCCAAACAAGTGCACCCAAAAGGGGCAGTGAGAGAAATCATAACGCATTTCTGGAATGTCAGGATCACATTGCTGGAGCACAAGGAGGTTGTTGGAGAAAGACCACGGCCCGGCTTCCAGAACCTTCTACTTCTCGGCTTCGGATTTGAAGGAGAATGAGAAGAAGTTTGGTTCCAACAGGGTACAAGATACATTCTCCGTCCTCTATGCCCGTTTCATAGTGTTGAGAAAAGCCTGGAAATTGACATTGGGTCGAGAATAGAGTTTGCCAAACAATGTGAGCTTGCATTCTATTAATTTTTCATCTAAAATGCCATCCTTTACATCAATGACATCATCATCAGACCATAAATTACCCAAGCTTTTGCACAACGCCTCTAACTCGCTAGCTTCAGAATTCAAATCAGTCATATTTCTTCCTTCTAAGACGCTCGATGATGTAGTTAACGTAATACCACAGCTTAGAAGGCTCACGACCCAAACCGTATATATTACAAGACAAAAAACTGAGTGTGTCGCTTAAGGCGTTGAGCAGAGCCTTCGTTACAGACTATGGGTACAGGCTTAAGTGCCGGCATACCTCTCTTTGTGTCAAAATTCTATTGATCTGCACAGCAAGCCGGGCCAAGTGGAGGAGGGTGAAACAAATTCTCGAAGGGGCTGCAAACTACGACAGGGGAGAGGAGTAGGGAGTGGGCAGATGGAGTTGGGATGAGGTTTGGGGGAACTAACAAAGAAGGCGAACAGGGATGGAAGATTGGTTTCGGCCTATAGTGATGAGTAGGTAAATTGGGCTCGATCTTTAGGGTTTTGGAAGAGGTGCTCGAGAAGGAAGGAATAGTAGGTGAGGAGGTGCAAATTAAACCCCAAAGCTAATTTAGGGTTTTGATGGGGTTAGAAGCATGTAAAATGGCGCGAGAGGCGGGATAGATTAGCTGGAGGTTCGGACGGTGCAGAGAGCGTTCAGGGATGGAGAAACAGGGGTCAACAGGGGAAGTCGTCATCACAATGAGAGGAAGTGAGGTTGAAGGGGAAAACTAAAGCGGGATGATCGCTGGGGAAAGCTTCTGCATGAAGGGAGAATTCGCAAGCTACCAGATGGTAGAGCGAAACCCAGAGGAACTGGGAGAGTGAGAATTCACATAGATGGGGTTTGTCCTCTACTTTATTCCAATAAAATCCCGTCGACTACTGAAACCAGCACTACTTTTGCTGATTAAACTGGAAGCCTCTATGAATTTACTTGCTAAAGCACCTTGTGAGCGATACATGAGAATACACAGAGCCCATCAAAAGGAACAGCAGAGAACTCTCTGTCCTCAGCGCTTCCCACTACCACCACATGGGCCAAGCAGTCCTCCGAAAGATACTGCTAAAGGACCGCGAAAAGAGAGCACTATGCCAAAGGCTAACTGTTGGAGAAAGAATTTGTTTTGATTTCTTGATTGATTCCCGAGTTAGATTCCGATCTCGTGATTGATACAGTAAATCATAGATTTGGAATATTTTAGGGATATAATATTATACATATTTTCTTCGATTCTTCTAATTATATTTCTTGTAATATAAAATACAAACGCATACTTGTATATTGAATGTGACAAGAAATACTTTCTCCCTATTGTTCTTCATTTTCTTTCACTAACAACCAAACACAGACCGAATGCGGAGCGCTCTCACCACCAGAATCAAGATGTCAGCAGCATCGGCACGTCAAGGCATTTATCCGGAAAGAATAGAATCCTAACAAACTGAATTGCTCTCCCTCCACGGACAGTTGCCACTTAGAAATTGGGATGACACGACGAATCGAGGTTGCATAACCTAACTTTTAGCACTAAAGGATGGGAAACCCTATAGATGATCTAGGGAGAGCGAATTCTACCCAAAATCGAGGGCCAAAAAGGGGACTTTAACCATACGACTTACATGCTGAAGTCATTAGATCGTGTTGTTCTTTCTTTTTTGACCAAGACCAAGACTAGTCTTTTCACATTCATCGGCGACCATTGGATGGGCAAAGATCAGAAGAAGCTTTCCTATGTCTCTCCAGTATATTGACAAAGATGATTTTCATTCATTGGCCACCACCGGATGGCCAAAGATCAAAAGAAGCTTTCCTCTCTCTCCAATCTAGGTTAAAAATTAACCGGAATTAGCAAAGTGTAAGCATCTCAAAGCACGACGAAAAAGCATATAAAGGCCAAAATTGCTAAAATGCGTTTTAATATCTTCTTAAAAAGACTGTTTTTTTTCCTCGAGAGCTCCCGAGCTTTACTTGTGGACACAAAATGGAAGTTTCTTTTCAACAGATGGACAACCTCCAGAAAGCATATATCTGATCCATCTTGTGTTGAAAAGAAACTTCCATTTTGTGTCCATCTGTATATAAAGGAGAGGAGATAAGTAATGTCAGAAACCGCCACAATCCTCAGTGTCCATCACCATCACCATCACCCCCTTCGTCTCTCTCATTTCTTTTGGAGTCCTGTAGAAAAGAGAGAATTCTTATTCCATGGCCGGGGCAGTGCCGAACCCTCAGATGGCATATCTGCGAAACGTCGTGCCCACCTCTGGTTATGGGCCGCTGGCACACGTGCATCCCTCAGGCAGCGCAACACATTCAGCCCACAGACCTGGCGAACGTCTAGGACTTGTATATGTATATATTTGTGCTTGCTCTCAACTTATTATCTTGTGATTGGGGATATTTCAAATACTTTATTATGGGTATCCTCTAGTCTTGCCCATCCCCTTTTGCTTTGGCTTCGGCAACCATAATTTGTTGAGACATAGGTGGCAATGCTTTTGATTCAGTTATTAAAGTGTAGACCAACTCCTTTGTGATACGATAACCGGATATCATTTGAGAAAAAGGTTTTGTGTTGTTCTTGAAAGGAAGAGACTTGTCTAAACTATGGGCAAATGAAATACAAGAAAACAGGAGAAAAAGTAGAGTGCTATCGAATGTAAAAGTGCAATAAAGGAAAAGATACTGGGCCTGTTTTACTCTTGTTTATTTTCGAAGCTCAATAGGCCAATTTTGGCGCCAACACCAAGTCAAATTAAGATGGAGGAGTGACGAGAGACTTTATTATTGACGAGAGGTATGTTAGAACATTGAATACCATGAATTATTGAATGGTAAGAGGGAATGAATCAATCTATAGTTATTTGAGATTGGATCCTAATGCAGCAACCACGGCTCGCCAACCCTCCTGCGTAGGGTGCTGCATGTCCCAAAAGAACATGCCCTTCGGATCCTTGCACAGTTCACATTTTTCATCCACACTCCCACACGTCCCTATACATGGTGTCAGCGGTTCTCGAAACTTGATACTTCCTGGAAATACATAAAGAACAAATAGCGACAAATAAATCAAGGTCAAAAAATGGTTGTACTTGTGTAAGCATATTTAGCTTGTCCAATTGAAAAGTTTAATTTGTTTGGGGAGGAGAGACAACATGTAAAAAGGCCCAGTCACCCAAGTATTCTTTTGATAAGATGGGATAACACAGGCTAGTTGAGGAATCTAGTTCAGGCAGCCTAAGGACTACCCTGTTGCTGGGTCCATTGCTCAAAAGTTGTGTCTGGTGTATGACGAGCTAGATATTCAATATGTACTAAGTTGAAGAACAAAATAAGTTACCTTTGCCATTAAGCACGAACATGAATGATTTATAGAGATCGGCGATGATGAAAGCAGGCAACGATTGCGTCTAATTGTTTAGCTTTTTGACAGCTTCCCACAACTTCTTGTTATGGTGGGTCGCCAATGAATTTACAGTTGCATTGCAAGTTCGGTTTGAGTCCAAGGCGGTAATCAGAGGAAGACATCCCAAAGGCGGCAGACCCGCAACAGCTATCATTTTCACGCCCAGGTCATGGATGCGTTTTATGTCCAACACGAGCTGGTTCACCACCTGTATTGTCAAATTCTGCAAGTCCTGACCAACCTCAAGACTTTAAGCATCACCGCAGCAAACAGAGACAACCAACGAGACAAATATATATGAAGGTAACATCATGGAAGCATGGATTAACATGAGAAAACAGTTAAGTGACAATCGAAGGCAAAGCCAAGGAATGTGCATACTGGTTAGTGTTGGAGAAAACTCCTTTATTGTTTTGAAGTTGACAAAACTTATCCAAAGTCTATTCTGAAGACTTCCAGACTTTCGTGTCAAAGTCTGAAGACCGCCAGACTTTCGGTTCAAAGTCTGCCCACACTGACATATTCCAGACTGAACACTCTTGAAGAATGAAGACTTATCCAGATGCAAGATTATCTTTATTTCTTCAAGAGTTCAATTCGTTTAGCTTATGGATGGCTTTCTGGTTGGATATAGCATTTACATGATTGGCTATCTTTATTGGAATCAATTTTGATATCCCAATCTTTTGGAAGGCAAGCAAACTTGAAAAGTTCTACCTATGGAAACCAAGATCCTGATTGTATGGGCAAACAGGATTGACGAGCTTTCATCTCAATCATCAAACGGCTCGAGATCTCCTTGGTTGATTTTGTTCAACGGGTTGACTAGAAGAATTCATTTAGAAAGTGCCAACGGTCGAGAAGGCATGAAGGGGTATTTTAGGAGATATCTCTAGTCATTCGAGGTGTGTGTGAGTGTGAAGATAAAATTTCAAAGTCTGAAGTATCCTAATTCCTTGTTATTTCACTGAGCTCAAATCTATACTCAAAAGAGAGCAAAACATATAGTGTGAATTTGTGAAAGAGAAGCAAACTCTTCACTGTGAAGTTAAAATCACCAAGCTGTAAAATCCCTTTTGTTTCTTAGTGGAATCCAGCCTGTAGGCTGTCAGCGTGGAGAGTGAACGTAGATTTGATCTAAGCCGAATCACTATAATTACTGTGTACTTATTCTCTTCTCTAAACTCTTTATTTTATTCATAACTTTATCTAACTGTTTAAATTTGAACTCGTTTAAGGTCTGTCATATTCTAAAAGCAAATTACTTCTACTGAATCTTGCGAAAATTTTTGTTCACACCTATTCACCCCCCTCTAGGTGTTATTATTAGCCCTTTCAATTGGTATAAGAGCTTGTGTACTTATTTTATTGAAGTGTTTTACTTCTAAAGCTAAAGATCTATGGCTAGTATTTTGGCTCCAAGTTTGGTCGAAGGCCAAAGCAACACCAGACCCCCTTACTTTGATGGGAAGGAGTCTGGAAAAACAAGATGAAGGCATTTCTGAGATCGAAAGATCCCCTGGATTGGGATGTGGTAGAAAAATGGATTAATCCCAAAACTACATCAACTTCAGAAAGAGGAAAAGAAGTTGTAGATGCTGGCGAAATAACACAAGTAGAATTAACCAAGAGACAAACTTTTGATGCTAAAGCTATCTACTCTTTATACTGTGCTTTATCTCCTACTGAGTATAACCGAATTTCTTCCTATGAAACAACAAAAGAAGTTTGGGATAGGTTGCACGTTACTTACGAAGGAACTGATCGAGTAAAGGAAACAAAAATCAATATTCTACTCGAATAGTGTGAAGCCTTCAAGATTAAGCCAGGAAAATCCATCACTGATATGTTTAGTAGTTTCACTGAAATCGTGAATGGATTGGCATACCAAGGACAATCAATTTCAAGACCAATGAAGGTCAATAAACCGTTGCGTGGGCTTTCGAAAGATTGGAATCACATGAAGACGTCAATTAGAGAAACCAAAAGGATCATGTCTCTTTCAGTAGACAAACTAGTAGGCACACTTCAATCATATGAAGTGGAGTAGATCAATGAGGAAGAAAATCCTAAAGGTAAGAAGTCAATTGCTTTAAAATCTAACGATGATTCTAATGATACAGATTCAGAAGATAACATGGACGATGAAGAGCTAGCGCTCATGATTAAGAAGTTCAGGAAATTGAATAGAAAGGGAAGAAGATTTGACTGGAAGAAGCAGAGCACTCAAAAATTGTAGAAGAAACCAACTGAGGACAATGAAACCAATAAAGATGTGATATGCTTCGAATGCAAGAAAAATGGATACATCAGACCTAACTGTCCTCTGTTGAAGAAAAAGAAAGGAAGAACTGACAAACGCAAAAAGGCTCTCAAAGCAGAAACATAGAGCGATACCAAATGTGAGGAAAGTGATGAAGAATATACCAACATATGTCTGATCGCCAATTCAGAATCAGATTAAGATTTTGAAACAGATTTTGATTCAGACTCAGACAAAGAAGTTGAGGTTAGCAATTTAAAATTTATGTTAAAGTCTCAAAGTATATAGATGAAGTTTGTTTTAGTCTTAAAACATCTCTTAAAAGGATTTTTGAACTAAAAAGTGAGAATTCTAAACTGAGTCAACAGGAAACTTTTTGGAGAGAAAAGTTTGAAAATCCGGATAAAAGTTTTGTTGATTTGAAAGTAAATTCCAATTCTCTTTCGAAGGAAAATGCTTTTTTGAAAGAAGATATTTCAAATATCACAAAACGATTTTCAAAAGGATCTGAAAAATTGGAGAAATTTTTTTCAATACAAATACCTTATTTTAACAAATCTGGTTTGGGTATGACTTCAGAAATCATTCCCTTAATTGATTTTCCCAAAGTTAAATAAAGAATCAAACAAAGACCTATAAGGGCATTTTACAAAAATTATTTTCAAAAGATTTTTATAAAGCCTGTTGGTCGAAGTGCTCTCAAATGTTCAAAATGTAATAGCTCAGAACATTTCGAGAAGGAATGTCCCAAGATTTGGAGACCTGTTAAGAAGGATTGGGCAAAGACTATTTTCAATACTAACTCTCCTGGACCCAAGAAAATATGGGTACCAAAGAAAGTTTGAGTTCTTCTTCAGATTACAAGTCACTATCAAAAAGAAGATCAAATGGTATTTGGATAGTGGCTGTTCAAGACACATGATAGGAGATTCGAGTTGTTTTATAAAACTTGTTCAAATGAATGGTGAAAAAGTTTCTTTTGGTGGGAACAGCAAATGAAGAATTGTTGGATGTGGAACCGTGAAGATTGGAAGCCTAACTATCAACAACGTCTCCTTGGTGGAAGGTTTGAATTACAATCTACTTAGTATAAGTTAGCTTTGCGATACTTGATTCAAAATTAAATTCCAAGAAGGCATCTGTTCGGGAACAAGTAAGGACTTTTCTCAATCTTTCTCTGGACGAAGGCATGGGAACATTTACCTTCTGGATATAAAACCAGAAAGTTCTTAGTATCTTATATCCATTCAAGATGAAGCAAATCTTTGGCATCAAAGGCTTGGCCATGCTAACATGAAGCAAATTGCCAAGATCTCTTCCAAGCAGCTTGTTCGTGGTCTTCCCAATCTAACTTATCAAAAGTCTAAATTATGCGCTCCATTGTTTTGGGAAAACAGGTTAAAAGTTCCTTTAAACCTATAAATCAAGTTTATATCAATTGAGCTTTGCAGTTTCTGCATATTGACCTCTTTGGACCAACTAGAACTCAAAGTATTAGTGGAAAGAGATACTGCCTAATAATCGTGGATGATTACTCTCGTTTTACTTGGGTTTAATTTCTGGCAAATAAGTCTGAAGCCTTCTCTCACTTTTCAAAGTTTGCCAAGAAAGTTTAGAATGAAAAATGTTATGCTATCTCAAACATACGAACATATAATAGAGGTGAATTCGAAAATTAAGACTTTGCAAAGTTCTGTGATGAATCTGGTTTCCAGCATGTTTTCTCTTTCCCTTGCACTCCAGATTAAAATGGGGTTGTGGAAAGGAAGAATATATCCTTGCAGGAGATGGCCATAACCCTCTTAATTGAGAGCAATATTTCATCTTGATTTTGGGCTGAAGCAGTTTTTACAGCTTGCTACATCATCAACAGAGTGTTCTTAAGGCATATTCTAGAGAAAACTCCTTATGAAGTGTATAAAGGGAAGAAGCCAAATGTTTCTTACTTTCATGTATTTTGTTGCAAATGTTTTATTATGAAAAATACAAATGATCGATCTAGTAAGTTTGAAGCCAAATCAGATGAAGGAATCTTTCTTGGTTACTCAAACTCAAGCAAAGCATACAGAGTCTTTAACAAGAAGACTCAATCTGTAGAAGAATCAATGAATGTTAAGTTTCAAGATTCTATGCAGAATCAACTAGATCAGACTCAACTTGAAGAATCTGAACCTGCTCCAGATTTTACAAAGTCTACTTTCCTCGAAGAGGTTCAAGCTTCTGGAGATCAACTTCAAGCAGATCTAGAAGATTCAATTGAAGCAGAGGATCAGCAGACTCTCGGACCAACCAACAACTGGAAGCATAAGTCAAGTCATCCCAAAGAACTCATCATAGGCAACATTAATGAAGGAGTTCGCACCAGATCCAAAAGGTGAGAAGAGTCTAGTGCCATTGCACTTGTTTCTGAGATAGAACCCAAAAATGTAGAAGAAGCCCTGTCTGATGAAAGCTGGATCGAAGCTATGCAAGAGGAGCTTAGACAGTTTAGCATCAACGATGTTTGGAAGCTAATCCCTAAACCTAAAGGTAAGACTGTTATTGGGAAAAAATGGGTTTTCAGGAATAAGGTGGACGAGAAAGGAAAAGTGATCAGGAATAAAGCAAGACTCGTGGCCAAAGGATATACGCAACAAAAAGGAATAGACTATGACGAGACCTATGCACCATTAGCGAGGTTAGAAGCAATTAGATTATTACTTGCTTTTGCTTGCTATAAAAATTTCAGGTTATTCCATATGGATGTAAAGAGTGCATTCCTCAATGGATTTATCCAATAAGAAGTCTATATGGAACAACCTTCTGGATTTGAAGATCCATGAAAGCCATACTAAGTTTATAGACTGAAAAAGGCATTGTATGGACTAAAGCAAGCACCTCGAGCCTGGTATGAAAGGTTAAGTAAATTCCTAACCCAAAATGGTTTTGTTAAGGGAAAGATGGATATTACTTTATTCATATTTAAGTGGATGATATTATCTTTGGATTCCCTGATGAAAATCTATGCAAGAAATTCTTTAGTTGTATGCAGGATGAATTTGAGATGAGTATGATGGATGAGTTAACCTTTTTTCTTGGATTGCAAGTAAGACAATCAAAGAAAGGTATCTTTATTCACCAAGAGAAGTATGCAAAAGATCTCATTAAGAAATTTGGATTGGAGAATTGCAAGAAGACAGAAACACTGATGTCAAGTTCTTCAAAGCTGGACAAAGATGAAGGAGGAAAGAACATAGACCAGAAGTTTTACGGGAGCATTATTGGTTCTCTTTTTTACCTTACTGCATCTAGACATGACATTTTGTTTAGTGTTTGCATCTGTGCTAGATTCTAATATGATCCCAAAGAATCTCATTTAAGTGCTACAAAACGCATAATCAAATACGTTGCAACTAGTCCAAAACTAGGTTTGTGGTATCCCAAAGAATGAGACTTTACTCTCCTTGGATATTCAGACGCAAATTTAGCAGGTTGTAAAGTTGATAGAAAGAGTACTTCTAGTACTTGTCAACTGCTGGGCAGCATGCTGATGTCTTAGTTCTCAAGGAAGCAGAGTACTGTAACTCTATCAATAGCAGAAGCAGAGTATGTGGCTCTTGGGAGTTGTTGTTCCCAAATTTTGTGGATAAGACAACAGCTAAGAGACTTTGGAATTGAAGAATCATGCACTGAGATCAAATGTGATAACACCAGTGCCATTAATCTCACGAAGAACCCAATTCTTCATTCAAGGGCAAAGCATATAGAGTTTCGACACCATTTCATAAGAGATTATGTCCAAACTGGAGAGATCATGATTCAGTTCATTGACTCGAAGAATCGGTTGGCAGACATATTTACAAAGCCACTGGAGAAAAATCTATTTGAGTCTATTCGCACCAGACTAAATATTATATCTTCTACCAATTAAAGTCTGAAATTGGTCAGACTCAGAACATTCAGAAATCACTTCTGTAAGCTAATTTCTCTTCAATGCAAGTAATTTAATTTTAGCATGAAAATTTCGAACAAGTACGAGTGATATTTGAATCATTACTTGTGTATTTTATTTTAAGAAATTATCTTTTTCGAATTTTTGAATTTTTGGCATTTTTTTATTTTTCAAAAAGGCAGTTTTCTGTTTTCCTTATGATGGTTCGTTTACTTTACTTTCTTTATGTACTGTTGAGTCTTTCCTTTTCATTTACGATTTCTCAAACCCTAGAATACATAATTTCTACTCTCTCATTTCTACTCTTAAGTTTACTCTACAAGTTTTCATCTTTTTTCACTCGAGCATGTTTGGGAAATCCTCAAAGACTGTGAAGATGTCCTTCCAAAAGAATTTTCTCAGATCTCAAGCAGGGGACCACGGAATACGCCTGAGGGTCCTACACATTTTGATCTGACCGAGGAAGAAGGTTCTTTACAACAGCACTCTCCACAGCGTCCTACTCAGAATCCTCCGTGCTAACTAGAGGAAGAGGAAATTGTGGAAAATGTTGAACCTCTCTGGACCATGAAACCTTAGGTTATTTATAAGTTTTACGGTACGTTGAAGCAGGGTGGTATTGCCATGACTTTTAATTATGAATTTCTGAAAGAAAGAGGATACAAGAATGAGACACATTTCTTGTGAACGATGGAAAGATTAGGAATAGCACCTGAAGGAGAGGTAGATAGAGCGATTTGTAACTTTCCAGTTGATCCTCATTTTGGCTCTTTCAATTAGCCAGAGATCAAAGACGATGATGAGAGAATGTACTCAAATTTTCAGTCGAAAATGGGCATTGTTGCTGATGTACGTGGTGATGGAACGAGTTTATTTCGTTCTAAAGATCATAGAAATGTTCACTCCAAATTGCTGAAAAGAGGGGTAATGAACCCTCAATCGTTTGACTTTGATTTTTTTTGGACTCGATAAAGGTGAACTTGAAGGAGAAGCTGACTCTCCTTCAACTTGAAAAATTTTGCTCTGAAACTTCTGTTGCTTATCTTGAGTTAACTGCATATTTCTATTCGAACTTGTCTTTTCTTGACGCGAATAGATTTCGATTTATTGTGAGGGAGAAAAATTATGTGGTGGATGTTGACACGTTGGCTAATGTTATTGGTGTGGAAAGATGTGGTTTCCAACCAATAAACGTCTCTATTAGTCATGCAACAATCTCTCTTGTTAGGGACAGACTTCCTGAAGGCGGCATTACTTATTCAAGATTGTCTGCCTCAAATATTTTGCTGCACAGGGTCGTGATCGACTGCATCCGACTAAAGTCAACTTCAAAGACAGATGTTTCTCGATCTGAAGCGAAACTGATGTTTGCCATCAATAATGGAATGAAGTTCTCTCGCCTCATACAATCCTGATGCATATGTACAGGACTGTTGTGAAGGATAAGGGACAGCTTCCTTATTCAGCGTTGGTCACACAACTGTTCAGACATTTTCACATTCAGTTTCCAGCCTCTCTTTGTGTTCGAACTATTGCTCCTATGGTTATAGTATTGAAGATGGTATCCAAGATGAGGTTGAAAGAACTGAACAATGTCATAGAGCGCTTGAAGGGAGAGTCCCCCAGTAAAACCAAGCAAGACTCTGTTGCAAAAAGGAAAGGCAAGGAAATTATGCATGAACCTGTCAAAAAGAGAAGATCTCTTATCTTGCAAGACAAAGAGGATGAAGATGATCTTACTATCTCTGCCTTTGCTTTGAAGAATCTTTAGAGTTTTGTAAGTTTTGAGCAGCAACAAGACAAAGAATAAAGAGAAAAAGGAGAAACAGAGCATAGAAAAGAAGGAAGAGTAGACAGAGAAAGAGGAGAGGAAAGAGAAGAAGCAGGCGAAGTAGCCCGAAAAGAAGGAAGAGCAGCTGAAGAGGAAGAGGATCAGGATAACTCCATTGAACCAACTTTTGCAATATCCTTATCTAAGGATTCAGAGAAAACAAGAAGTGGAACTGTAGGAGCTCAAACTCAAAAAGAACATCACTCTGGCACTGAAATTGAGAAGGAACAAGAAGAAGAGTTCTTTTCTCCACCTATAGGCACAAAAACAGGGGGAGTTCATGAGAAAATATGTACTTCTTCTTCTCCTCTTTTTATAAGTGATGATGTTAGTATATCTCCTGCTGATCCAGAGGATGTCTATGCCTCCCATTTCCCTGAAGCTGACATTAAGGAATCCTCTCCAAGTCTTGGTGTTCGACGTGCTGATGTTCCCTCAAATGTCAACACTCCTGGAGTTAATTTTGCTAAAGCTAGTGCACAAACAGAAGCTACTGCAGACTTTCAAAGGTTGCTAGAGCTCCTTCTGGAGTTAAAAGCACAGCAATATGCTATGGAGTTTGACATGAAAAACCTCAAATCTTCATTAAAATCTACTTCAGATTCTCTCCATGAGAAGGTACAAGCTCTTTTCGTTCAAGTTCAAGCTTTACAAGAGCAAGTTAAAGAGATTGCCAAAGTTGAAGATGTTGAGAAGCTGAAGGAGTCAGTAAGAAAGCTGGAGGAGAAAGTTCAGTTGTTGGGAGATTTCCAGGTCGTTCGATTCCAAAACAAACCTGATTTCCTTAATCCTTATCTATTTTTGAATTTCTCCACTTTTTGTTGTTGACAAAAAGAGAGAGAACGTGCAGATTGGACTTTGACTTGTTTGACTTTAAACTTTTGTTGAACTTTTATTCTGTTCTATTTGACCTTTGCAGACAATTTACTTTTGTGGTAATATTAATGGATGGATAGTTGTTTAAGTCTTAATGTTTGTCTTATCTTTTGAAGATTAACATGTTTTCTGTGGTTACAGAATCGATGCTATCCAGATTCTAACCCACTTATTTTTATAAGATATCATGTACTGCTTAAAGAGTTGTTTTGTAGGTTAAAAGTTCTTAAATCTGCATGAAAGTTTTGTCACCATAAAAAAAAGGGTGAGATTGTTGGAGAAAACTCATTTATTGTTTTGAAGTTGACAAAATTTATCCAAAGTCTATTCTGAAGACTTTCGGACTTTCGTGTCAAAATCTGAAAACCGCCAGACTTTCGGTTCAAAGTCTGCCCACACTGACATATTCCAAACTGAACACTACTGAAGAATGAAGACTTATCCAGACGCATGATTGGCCATCTTTATTGGAATCAATTTCGATATCCCAATCTTGTAGAAGGCAAGCAAACTTGAAAAGTCCTACTTATGGAAACCAAAATCCTGATTGTATGGGCGAACAAGATTGACGGGCTTTCATCTCAATCATCAAACAGCTCGAGATCTCCTTGATTGATTTGTCCAATGGGTTGATTGGAAAAATTCTTTTGGAAAGTGCCAACGGTCGAGAAGGCATGAATGAGTATTTATAGGAGACATCTCTAGTCATTCGAGGTGTGCGTGAGTGTGAAGGAAAAATTTCAAAATTTGAAGCTTCCTAGTTCCTTGTTATTTCACTAAGCTCAAATCTGTACTCAAAAGAGAGAAAAAACATATAGTGTGACTTCGTGAAAGAGAAGCAAACTCTTCACTGTGAAGTTGAAATCACCAAACTGTAAAATCTCTTTTGTTTCTTAGTGGAATCTAGCCTGTAGGCTGTCAGCGTGGAGAGTGGACGTAGGCTTGATCTAAGCCGAACCACTATAATTACTGTGTTCTTATTCTCTTCTCTAAATTCTTTATTTTGTTCGTAGTTTTATCTAACTGTTTAAGTTTGAACTCCTTTAAGGTCTGTCATATTCTAAAAGCAAATTACTTCTACTGAACCTTGTGAAAATTTTTGTTCACACCTATTCACCCCCCTCTAAGTGTTGTTACTAGCCCTTTCCGTTAGCAGTTCAAGATTGAAGGAAGATGCGCCCAAGGGATTGGCTGACTCCATCCGCATCTTTTCTTTCATCAGTGAATCACACATTTGACGTCAATGAAAAACAAATTAGATTCCATTTGATTTAGGTTTGGGTACTGTTGATAATTATCGCAACCCTTCCAATTCAACTCAACTCTAAGTCCATAGCCTTCTTCCCCGATGTAATTAGACCCCTTTTTTCGGCATAATGCACGAGGGTTCTCGTATTTTGGGAGGATCAAATCATTTAGGGATTGGATTAGGTAAGGTTAAGAAAGATGGTTAGGTTGTGAATAAGCAAAAACGAATGCAGTCAAGACGGAAGCGTCACAGGATGGGCCACCGCGCATGTTTGGTAGCCCGGATCCCGGCATTTTTTGAGGAGCAATGTTTTCACGCAAGAAAAGTTGTAACCAGCTCTTTTGTTATTTTCAAAATTCAAATTTTACTGTCACATCTCTATGCAGTTAAAAAGAAATATGTATTGTTATTGAGATCTGATACAAGTCAATACCTCGTACGAGCTGTTATTGCCAAAGGAAGCATAGTAGTCGTTGCCGGAGTTCGTAACAAGAGTGAGTGAACATTGAAGATCCCGTCTAGTGTAGACAGATTCGGCGATGAGCTGTTGGAACAAATCAATCTGGACCGTCATATTTTGCGATTGAAACACACCTGACCCTCCGGACGCGAAGTTCATTCCATATTCCACATACTTGGACTCGACCTTCCTCATTTTATATGGAATTGGCGATCTCACTCCAAAATGCAAAGCTGCATGTAATAACAATAACAATTAAAGGTGAGCAGTTCTAGGTTTCGTACGGGTTCTACCTGAAACTTATAACCTATCCGTTGAAACAGATTTCTCATTTTCTGAAACCTGGACTTTATCCTACATACTCTAGAACCTAGAACCTACCCTGTCACAGGTTTCAAGGTCAATTCCAAGGTCTACCCATATTTCACATATATTAGTAATTGAACAATTGTAGTGAATTAAAACCTTTAATGACCACCACTTATTATTATAATTCACTAACCATAAAGACACACGAAAAATATGAATATTAATAAAATAAAAATCTTAGTCATAAAATGAAAGCTCATATTAGATCACATGAAGGTATGAACCAAGAAAAACATTAAAACTTATTATAATCAGGTTCCCAATTAAGAACCTGGAACTTGCCTGTCGAAACAAGCTCCTCATTTTTTAGAACCCGAAACCTACCCTGCATACCTTAAAACCTAGAAACTATAGATTTTCACTGGTTCGATTCTCAAGTTCCAGGTTCTACTCTGAAACCATACTCACCCCCAATAACAATGACCATGGGTATGTTAGAAGAGGGGACGAAAGTGAGGATCGGACAAATTCGTCATTGTTCGTAATTCTCTTTTACTTTAGTAATCTTGTAGGTATATGAGATGATTCTCAAATACTAGACCAAGTCCTACGAATCAAGCGATATTAAATTCATAATTGAGCTTGATTCTTGCCACTTCCCAGAAATATTTGCAACAAGACAATATTAGAATAGGATCTATTGGCGGTCGATGGACACAACATTAGCTGCTTTTGGAACTGACTAGTCAAAGAAACAAAAAAAAAAAAAGAGGTGTGGAAAACTAAAGTGTCAAATCTTGGTATGAGAGACACTTAAGTGTCAAAATTTTGGAGATATACAATTAAATGCTAAAATCGGAACAAAAGGGATAAGTTGAATGCCAACGACAAAAAATTCCGGCCAATATAACCGACATAGCGTTTTTCCGGTGAGACAAGTGCAAAACGACGTCGTTTTGCATGCTGATATGGCTAGATAAACCGAAAAAAGTGTCGTTTTACACGCCGACGTGGTTAGATAAGGTGAAAACGACGTTTTGCCTCGGATTTTAATTTAAATATAAATATTAATTAAATTAGACTAAAAACTAAATTCAAAAAGAAGAAGAAGAAGATTGCAGAAGGCTCGTTTGACGAGGGTTTTATCCCTCGCCACCACCTCCCCATTGTTGCCAGCCTTGGGCCAAGTCTCAACAACCCTAGCCAACTTTCCTCCACCATTGTCGACCCTTTCCAACGATAGTGGAGTGGTAGCAACGAGGTCTTGCACAGCCCTCACCAAATGAGCTTTTGCAATCTTCTTTTTTCTTCTTCCTTTTTTTTTTTTTTTTTAAATAATTTTAAAAATAATTATATTAAAATTCAAATAAGAAGCATTTTAGCTCTTTTTTGTTGACTTGGCTTTTCGGCGAGTCACATTAGATTTACAGTTTCCTTCCCCGAAGTTGACACTTAAGCATCTTATTTTTCAAAAAAAGTGATACTTGTACTTTTTGAACTTTTGACCCTTAAAATATCTCCATGTTAAGTTTGGCAATTAGTAGTACTTCTGCTGAAAAAAAAGGTGAAGTGGTGTCCTCTTGGCATGTGATAATGGAAAAGTGAGAATCCGAGGGAAAGGTGGCAAGCTCAATCTGAAAAGGCAGAAGATACGGGCAAAGCCGAAACGATTGAAAGGAAAGGGAAGGGAAAGGCAATTGCGAGAGGGGCACCCCACACGAGGCACTGAGTAGTGGGTGGCGGAAGACAAGGTTGTAAGAGGAACCCACCACTACTTCATATTTTATAATAGTCACGTTGAATTACGAGCCTCTTTCTCATGGTGTCTTGTTCTAGAAAGATTGGTTAGCATGGTAATGAATCGCAATCGTGGTATGATTGCCTTCCGTTTTTGTGCAGATAAATCAAGGGTTGAGGCAATTGGGATAACAGCACGTCAGCCTCTGATTTTGACGTGTGGTCAAAAACATAACACTGTTCAGTTTTCTCTTCCTGAATTTCATTGATAACCGCAGGGAACAGGGAGAAAGCTTGGACGAAGAGAAACTGACCGAGGAAATCGGTCAAGACCAGGCCATCCGAGTATCGACCGGTGGGTTTGCCGGGGTAGGTGATTCCGTAGGGAGCACTCCACGAGACCCCAGAGTCTTTGGCGCTGTTCCCGGTGTCCGCATACGAATCTCCGAAGACAAACATCTTTGTCGGACGGAACATGGCGCGGTAGTCGTCAGCATGGTGGGTGCGATGGTGACGGTGGTGGTGGCGGGAGGCGCCTTCAACCAAGGACGGATGTCCTGCACAGAAGGATTTCATTCTGCAAACCTCAGAAGTAATTTAAAATAAAAAGAAGATATGAGGGAATCAAGGATCCACCGACAGTGAGCAAAAGAGTCACAAGTTCACCCTGAGTTTTTGTCGCAAACCTGAAACAAATAGAACCCAGAGCAGCAGGGGACTGAACAAGGATGAAACTGCTAGCTTTTGCAGCACCATCTTTGTCACAGAGAGAGACAGAGACACAGAGAGAGAGAGAGAGAGAGAGAGAGAGAGAGAGAGAGAGAGAGGAGATGGAAGAAGGAGAAGGAGAAGGAGAAGGATTGAGGACGACTCTGGAGAGATGGGAACGGTTTTTTGGAGCGTTTTTGAGGGGTTTGCTTATATACAGGGGAGGTGGCGAGAAGAATGGGGCGAAATGACTTGATCTAAACAGGGTTTATTACCATCTTGGAAAAATAACGTATTGAACCTGGTTTATAGTCCGGGATTGTTCCGCTCAGAAGTAGCTCCTTTGGATCGCCTGGGCGGCAGTAAAAGGTAAAACCCGCAGCTCCTTTGGATCACCAAAAATTTCAAATTATACATGTATTGTGACACATTTATTTTGAACTTTTTTTTTATGAAGAAATGTTTATATAACTATCTTTAATCCATTGTGAGAAAGCCACTCACGACGTGCCGTTACTCAACATTAGCGCAAAGATTATTATGCCAACAAAAACCCTTTTCTTTTTTTTAACGTCCGTTGTGAATAATTTATCTTAAACTTTTTTTTTGTAGCTCAAAAAATTTCAAACTTATACTCATGTGACACATTTGACACATTTATCTTCTATTATATTTTCGTCGGATATCACAGTTAAAAGTCATTTGTGGCAACTGACGTGAACAACAGGCTTCAAACGGTACTAACATGGAAGTGGATATTTTTTTATTTAACACAACTGAAATATTTGAGAACACGATTCACTTGGGCTCCCTCTCTTTTTCTCACTTAGTCCATGTTCAAAACTCTCCAGCTCGAGCTCTCTTTGCTAAAACTCCATGCTCTGTCTTTCTCTTTCTCACACTTGATCCTCGTTCAAAGATCCATCGCTCATGCTTAAGTGCTCTCTATCTAAAGTTGCATTTGTCCACACAAATAATGTCATTTTCCTCTCTCACAATTACTCACGATGTCCTGCATGGTTGGGAACACTCTATGCTTAAAACTTTGCTAGGATGGCGTGCTGCTATGAATGCTAATTATCAATTCAAAATGAAAGCATTGAAGCAAATTGGCAATCAATTTAAACCACAATTCCTAAATTTGGTGTATGGGATGCAGTTGATATGTAAGCTTTTTATGAGGTGCAGTTTCCAGATTAGGTCTTTTTTTTTTCCTTTTTTTTTTTTTTTTTATGACTGATATAACTAATCCTCCATGCTTTGACATGGTTGGCTCCTGCTATGTCTCGCTCTGTCCAAATTAGTCAGAGAGAGTGCCTTCCAAACTATGGCACATTGTCCAGCTACCGAGATTCTGGCCGGTGCATTGTTCCGGCATCATCTGTAGTGACCCCATCTGTTCTATGTATTAAGCCCCTCAAGAGAGAACTCGAGTGTTCTTTAATTGAGTCACAAGTCATCTTTGATGTAACAGGGAATCAAGGAGTAGCAAAATGACAAAACTTCTCAAAAAAGTCAGATAAACCATTGGGAGAAGTATATTCCTCTCGCTAGTCATTAATAACAATCATAGTCAAGGAAATAACAGCAGCACGCGCAATTATTTTAAGCAACGCCTATAATATCCAAGCTCTTTCATCGTTGAACATTGGCGTCCAAAACACCAAGAAGTGCAGCCTCTTTATTCTTACGAAACCCGCTTTTCTTTTTGTCAACTCGATCGCATTAACGCAACGTGTCAAGACATACTTGTGCCGTTCGCGCACCTCTCGATATTTATGTGTCTTTTACGATTCATTTGTGGATCTTCATACAATAACATGTCCTAGTCAAAATAACATAAGACATCACTTTATGGTACATTTGGTAACTATTTTGTTCCCAAAAATAATTTCTACTTAGAAATAATTTTTTTATTATTTTATTTTCTAGATAAGTTTCTGAGCATTCGATTGATTTGGTAATTGTACAAAATTTCTATTCTTGGAATAAAAATGTGTTTGGTACGACTCTTAATTTTTTTTTACTTAGAATTTCTTTTAATTTTTAAATAATTTTATTATATTTTTCTCTTTTTTTTCCTTTTCTTCTTATTCTTCTTCCTCTTGCCGATCACTGGCCTTGGAGGACCCTCACTGGCCCTTGACGAGGATGAGCCTCTTTAGCCCAAGCCTCGTTTGGCCATGGCGATGCGACCTCATGGCAGTGAGAAGAAGAAGAAGAAGAAGGCGGCTTGATTCTGGAGTTGTTTCCGAAAATAAAGAAGCAATAATTTTTATTTTATTTTTTTGATTTCTTGATTCTGTTTCAAATCTATTCTTGAGAACAAATTGGTTCCCAGGAACAAAAAAGTTACCAAATGGATTTCTGTTCTTTTTTGTTCTGAAGAAGAAAAGAACAGAATCAGGTATTATTTGGTGCGTTACCAAATAGGCTCCTTAGTTGGCATTTGTTGTTAATGCTTCTGATGATGATTCATAAATTTTTTTAAAATGACCATTATTCAAGAGGTTCTGAGATCATCAATCATCTAGAATTCAATGAGCTCATCTTCATATGGAACTTCATTAGGCGTGCACTCTACATATGTAAAACTAGTAATTTAAAATATGGGCTTTTTGATATGTGGACATCCTCATTAAAAGGAGAACATCATATCATGTGCTTGTCTTCATCTAGAACTTCGGCGTGCACTTTGCGTATAGTAGTTTCATTGTTTACATATGATTTTTAGCCGACACGTAGATAAAAGTAAAAATTCAATATTGGGATTTCCGATTGTGACGGAGTCCATTTTCCGAACAAAATATCACGTTTTTCATTTCATTTTTTTGTTTTTTCATTGTTAAACAATGTCTCATTCATTTCCATCAAAAATCCTAAAAGTCAAACGGTTGACTTTTTGGTTGATTTTTTGGTTAACTTTTTGATAAAAAATCAACCCCAAGTCAAAAGTTAGCTTTTGTATGAAAAGATTCTAAACGGTCCTAATTTCACTTTAGTGAAGTTAATTTTCGAAAATTTCAAAGATTTAACAAAAAAAAAAAATTCATCCTTTAAAAAAAAAAATCAACTAAATGGTTGATTTTTAGTTAAACCTTTGACAAAAAAAATTAGAAAATACTAAAATCCACAAATCATTTCATTTTAGCTTTAATTTGACTTTGGCATAAAAAATTTTGTGAAAATCGATTAAGAACCTTGTTTTTCAATTTTTTCGATTTTAAGTTCAAAATCGACTAAAAATAAAATTACTTCCGTTCTAGTCATAATTAAGCTTAGTTCTTTTTATGAAATTTAATCTAGAGATCATTATCCATTCACTCTTTCCATCAATTTCAAAATTGATCGTGTCGAATTGTGAATTGTTATTTTTAGCCCTAATTAGTGGGTCCAGATCAATTTTACATGAATTGTGAAGCGGCACTTCCATTCCATTCATTTTTATGAGATAAGTCCGAATCCGAGGTCCATTTTGGGAAATTCATTCAAGAACGTCTCAATTTGAAGAATCTAGCCTTCTTGAATATAAGAAAACCCAACTAATAAACTCCAATTGATGAAATTCAAGTTAATCCATCTGAGACTAAGATTTAATTTCAAGAACCTCAGTTCAATTTCATCATTAAACCTCGGTTCAATGTAAGCATAAAAGTTGCACCATCAATTCAATGTCAATTTGGATGCAACAAGTCACCGTAGGTATGGGCAATTAATCCAATAGATGCCATGCAATATTAATTGAATTCAATTTCAATTAATTTTCAAGTTCAAGCAAGAAATTACATGAAATTGTCAAATTTAGTCTAGAAAGTCCAATCACATGTACCCATGAGGAAAGCCCAATATTTATCATGTTAATTAAGTAATTAGGCCAATAGAAAATTACCAAAATGCTTTTATATGGTTTAGTTGACCCAATTTCTTCAAAATTCAATCATTTCTCTTTAAATTGAACCATTTTTCCTCAAATCGGATGAGATTTCCTTTGAAATTGCATAAAATTCAGAATTCCAAGGACTAAACCGCCTAAAAACTAGCTAAATCGATCGAACCGATGTGAATCGGTTCGACTAGTCCAAACGACCACAAGCGGAGTAGGCCGATTCGGACCTCTGCTAGCCGGCTCTTGGTGGCCAGCTGTTAGAGAAAACTTCCCGATTTGTTTTGAAGTTGACAAAACGTTTCCATCAGTCTAGTTTGAAGACTTGAAGACTTTATTGACAAAGTCTGAAGACCTCCAGACTCAAGATTTAAAGTTTGTCCTCATTGATAGTTTCCAGACCAACGAAGAAAAAGTTATATTCGATTGAAGACAATCATATCTTTAAGATTTTGATTCGTATGGTTAAGGAAGATCTCACGGCTGGAGATAGCATTTCAAGATCTGTTCGAGTAACTTAAATTTAATTGATCCGCGAAACACACTTGGAAGGTTCTACTTATGGAAACCTAGATCCTGATTGTATGGGCGAGCAGGATTGGTGGGGTATTGTCATTTTCCTTGAATAGATCGAGATCTCCCTAATTGATTCTATCCAACGGATTGATTGGAAGAACTCCTTTGCAAGGTGCCAACGGTAATGAAGGCATGAAGGAGTATATAAGGAAGATGTTCAAGTTGTTCAAGAGTGCCCGATAGAAAAATTCCAAAGTCTGAATCTCCTTGTTCTTTTGCGATCTTATTCATTGAGCTATACTTGTACTCAAAAGAGAGACTAAATATCTATGAG
The DNA here is from genome assembly GCA_014182365.1 of Eucalyptus tenuipes. NCBI lineage: Eukaryota > Viridiplantae > Streptophyta > Magnoliopsida > Myrtales > Myrtaceae > Eucalyptus > Eucalyptus tenuipes. Next base: position 17,966,701 of record CM024537.1, read on the forward strand.
ACCTTGAGGAAGTGTAGTGGAGTCTCTACATTGTGGAATCAAGGACGTGAGACTGTAAATTCTCTTTTGATTCTTAGTGAAATCCAGCCAGTAGGCTGTCAGTGCGGGAGAGTGGACGTAGGCTTGGTCTAAGGCGAACCACTATAAGCTCAGAGTCTTGATTCTCTATCCCTTATCTCCTTACTTTACATTTCAGCTTCATACGTCTGTTTATTGTCTTCGCTCTTTTAGCCTATTAATCGTTGAAGGCTAATCTATCTTGTTACGTTTTGCAAAAACTTCTTTGATCACCTATTCACCCCCCTCTAGGTGCTTGTACTAGTTCTATCAATTGGTATCGAGCTTGCGTACTCATTTAATTGAAGTGTTTTTACTTCTGAGTTAAAGATCTATGGTTAGTATGTTGGCTCCAGGGTTGGTTGAAGGTCAAAGCAACACCAGACCTCCTTACTTTGATGGAAAGGATTACAGCATATGGAAAAACAAGATGAAAACATTCCTAAGATCGAAAGATCCTCTGGAATGGGATGTGGTTGAAAAAGGAATCATTCCTACAGCTGCATCAGGATCAGAGAGAGGAAAAGAAATTGCAGTTCCTATCGAGATGACTCAAGAAGAGATAACCAAGAGACAAGCTCTTGATACTAAAGCAATTTACTCTTTATATTGTGCATTATCTCCTACTGAGTATAACAGAATATCTTCTTGTAAAACAACAAAAGAAGTCTGGGACAGGCTGCACATTACCTATGAAGGAACCGATCGTGTAAAAGAAACAAGGATCAATATCCTTCTAGGACAATATGAAGTCTTCAAAATGAAACCATGAGAATCAATCACAGATATGTTTAGCCGTTTTACTGAAATTGTGAATGGTCTAGAATATCAGGGACATCCAATCTCAGGACCAATGAAGGTTAGCAAATTGTTGCATGGACTCTCTAAAGACTGGAATTATATAAAGATTTCGATAAGGGAAACACAAAGGATTGCGCCACTTTCTGTAGACGAATTGGTTGGAATACTTTAGTCTTACGAAGTGGAGCACACCAACGATGAACAAGACCCCAAAGGTAAGAAGTCTATTGCTCTAAAGTCTAACGATGATTCTGAAGTTACAGACTCTGAAGAAGATTTAGACGATGAGGAGCTAGCACTTATGATAAAGAGGTTCAGAAAACTGAACAAAAAGGGAAGAAGATTCAATTGGAAGAAACAAAGTACTTAAAGATTTCAGAACAAATCAACTGAGGATGATGAATCCAATAAAGACGTGATTTGCTTTGAATGCAAGAAAAAGGGACACATCAGACCCGACTGTCCTTTATTGAAGAAGAAGAAATGAAAAACTGAGAAATACAGAAAGGCTCTCAAAGCAGAAACATGGAGCGATACTAAATGTGAAGAAAGTGATGATGATTATGCCAACATTTGCCTAATGGAAAAATCGGAGTCAGACTCTGACCTTGAGACAAATACAAACTTAGACAGTGAAATCGAGGTAAGTAATTTAAAAATTCCTATTAAAGTTTCGAAATATATTGGTGAACTCTGTCTTAGCCTTAAAACTTCTCTTAAGAGGATCTCTGAGTTAAAAGGAAGAATTTTATATTGAAGCAACAAGAAAAATCTTGGAAAGAAAAGTTTGAAAATTTAGACAAAAATTTTGTTATTTTGAAAGAAAATGCAAACTCTCTTTCAAAAGAAAACATTTGCTTAAAAAATGACATTTCAAACATTTCAAAAAGGTTTTCATGTGGATCTGAGAAGTTGGATGAGATTCTTTCGATACAAAGACCCTATTTCAATAAATTAGGTCTTGGAATGACTTCTGAAACCATTCCTCTAATTGATTTTCGAAAGGTAAAGGAAAGAATCAAACAGAGACCTACAAAAGCCTTTTATAAAAATCATTTTCAAAAAGTCTTTGTAAAACCTGTTGGTCGAAATGCTCTCAAATGTTCAAAGTGTAATAGCTCAGAACATTTTGAGAAAGAATGTCCTATGGTTTGGAGACCTATTAAAAAGGATTGGACAAAGACTGTTTATTGCACTAACTCCACTGGACCCAAGAAAATATGGGTACCAAAGAGAACTTGAAATTCTTTTTAAGTACAGGTCACTATCAAGAGGAAGATTAAATGATATTTGGATAGTGGCTGCTCAAGACACATGACAGGAGATTCAAGTTATTTTATAAATCTTGTTCAAATAAATGGAGGAAAAGTCTCTTTCGGTGGTAATAGCAAAAGAAGAATTATTGGACGAGGAACAATAAAGATTGGAAGCCTAACAATCAATAATGTCTCCTTGGTGGAAGGATTAAATTACAATCTACTCAGCACAAGCCAATTGTGCGACACTGAATTCAAAATCAACTTCCAGGAAGGGACATGTTCAGGAACTAGCAAAGACTTCTCTCAATCTTTTACTGGGCGTAGACATGGGAATATTTATCTTCTTGATATTAATCAAGAGAGATCACAATGCTTAATATCAGTACAAGATGAAGCGAATCTATGGCATCGAAAGCTTGGCCATATCAACATGAAGCAAATTGCCAAAATCTCTTCCAAGAAGCTCGTTCGAGGTTTACCCAATCTAAAATACCAAAAGTCTGACTTATGCACACTATGCGTGTTGGGAAAACAGGTTAGAAATTCTTTTAAACCAATAAATCAAGTTTCCACTAATCGTGTGCTACAACTTCTGCATATGGATCTTTTTGGTCCAATTAGAACTCAAAGCATTGGTGGAAAAAGATTCTGCCTAGTAATAGTGGATGATTTTTCACGATTTACTTGGGTCTACTTTCTTGCAAGTAAGTCTGAGACTTTCTCTCATTTCTCAAGGTTTGCTAAGAAAGTGCAGAATGAGAAAGGTTATACTATTTCAAGCATTCGAACAGACCATGGAGGTGAGTTTGAAAATCAAGACTTTACTAAATTTTGTGATGAATCTGGTCTTCAACATAAGTTCTCCTCTCCATATACACCAGAACAAAATGGGATTGTGGAAAGGAAGAATAGATCTTTACAAGAAATGGCAAGAACTCTTTTAATTGAAAGTAATATTTCTTCATTTTTTGGGCTGAAGCTGTTTCTACAGCATGTTATGTTATTAATAGAATATTCTTAAGGCCGATTCTTGAGAAAACTCCCTATGAGTTATTTAAAGGAAAGAAGCCAATTGTTTCGTATTTTCAAGTGTTTGGTTGTAAATGTTTTATCTTGAAAAATGCAAATGATTGAGTTGGTAAGTTTGAAGAAAAATCAAATGAAAGAATCTTTCTTGGATACTCAACTACTAGAAAAACTTACAGAGTATTCAACAAGAAGACTCAGACTGTCGAAGAATCGATGAACGTCAAATTTCAAGACTTCTTGCAAATCCAACCGACTCATATTCAAACTGAAGAATCTAAACATGCTCTAGACTCTACAAGGTCTACCTCCCCTGAAACAGTTCAGATTCCAGTAGAAAATCAACGAACGGATGATGAAGGATCAACTCAAGAAAAAGTTCAACAACCTGTCAGATTGTCCAGTAACTGGAAGCATGAGTCTAGTCATCCCGAAGAACTCATTATTGGTGATATTAATGAGGGGATTCGTACCAGATCCAAAAGGAGAGAAGAGTCTAGTGCTGTGGCACTTATCTCTAAAATAGAACCTAAAAATATAGAAGAAGCCTTAACTGACGAAAGCTGGATTGAAGTAATGCAAGAAGAACTCAGGCAATTCAGCATTAACGATGTTTGGGAATTGACTCCTAAACCAAAAGGTAAATCTATTATTGGAGCTAAATGGGTTTTCAAGAACAAAATGGATGAAAAAGGAAAAGTGATCAGGAACAAAGCAAGACTCGTGGCCAAAGGATATATGCAAGAAGAAGGGATAGACTATGATGAGACTTACGCTCTTGTAGCAAGATTAGAAGCAATTAAATTATTACTTGCTTTTGCTTGCTATAAGAATTTCAGGTTATTCCAAATGGACGTCAAAAGTGCATTCCTAAATGGATTTATTCAAGAAGAAGTCTATGTGGAACAGCCGCCTGGATTTGAGGATTCAAAGAAACCAGACTATGTGTTCAGACTAAAAAAGCCTCTATATGGATTAAAACAAGCACCTCGAGCTTGGTACGAAAGGTTAAGTAAGTTCTTAATTCAAAATGGTTTTGTTAAAGGAAAAGTAGACACTACCCTGTTTATCAAAAGGGAAGGTAAAAGCTTTTTACTTGTTCAAATTTATGTTGATGACATTATATTTGGATCATCTAACAAGAATCTGTGCAAGAAATTTTCTAAGTCTATGCAGGATGAATTTGAGATGAGCATGATGGGTGAATTATCCTTCTTTCTTGGTCTACAAGTAAAACAACTGAGAGATGAAATTTTCATTCGTCAAGAGAAATACGCAAAAGAACTTGTCAAAAAGTTCGGTCCAAAAAGACTGATATACCAATGTCAAGTTCTTTGAAGCTAGACAAAGATGAAGAAGGAAAGAAAGTCGACCAAAAACTATATAGGAGTATCATTGGTTCACTTCTTTATCTTACTGCTTTTAGATCTGACATTCTGTTTAGTGTTTGCATTTGTGCTAGATTTCAATCAAATCCCAAATAATCACATCTAAGTGCTGCGAAACGCATCATTAAATACGTTACAACAACTGCTCAATTAGGTCTATGGTATCCCAAGGAAGGAGACTTTATTCTCCTTGGATATTTAGACGCAGATCTTGCAGATTGCAGAGTTGATAGAAAGAGCACATCTGGCACTTGTCAATTGCTTGGTAACAGGGCAGTATCTTGGTTTTCAAGGAAGCAAAGTACTGTAGCTCTTTCAACAGCAGAAGTAGAGTATATAGCTCTTGAAAGTTGCTGTTCTCAAATTTTATGGATAAAGCAACAACTACGAGACTTTGGAATTGAAGACTCATGCACTAAGATCAAATGCGACAACACCAGCGCAATTAATCTCACAAAGAATCCTATTCTTCATTCGAGAGCAAAGCACATAGAGATTCGACATCATTTTATTAGAAATCATGTTCAAAATGGAGAAGTCTTGATACAGTTCATTGACTCAAAGAATCAACTGGCAGACATATTCACAAAGCCGCTAGAGAAAAGCTCATTTGAGTTTATTCATTCAAGACTTAATATCTTATCTCTCAAAGACTGATGAAGTTCAGACTTAGGGATAAAATCTGAAAAGGCTCAGACCCAAAAAGATCAGACTAAAAAGACCAAAAGGTTATGACTGTAAGTTATTATGGTTACAGTGTCTTTCAATCTTTAAATAAAAATCTCGAAAAGGTAAGACTATCTGTTTATCACTAATTAATATTGAAAAGGCAATTATTATTTTTTTTTGAAAAAGATAGTTATCTATTTTCAAAAAGGCAGTTATTTTTTAAAAGGCATTTTTATTTTTCCTTTTTTGGTGACGATTCGAATACTCCGTTTCGACTGGTTTATATACTGTTCCTCTTCTTCGTTTTTACCCACAAACCCTAGAGTACAAATATTCACCTTCTTACTTTCTCTCTTTAGTTTAATCTTTAAGTTTTCATCTTTCTCGTGAATCGAGTTCGAAAACCCTCTCAAAGACTGTGACAATGTCGTTCCAAAGAAAGTCATCAAGGATTGCAAGTAGGGGACCACAGTTCGTGTGTGAGGGACCTATGCACTTCGATTTGACTGAGGATGAAGACTCTTCAAGGCAGTAGGAAAGTCAACAACGACATTCTCAACCGCGCCATTCCTCTCTTGCTAGATCACATGAGCATCATCACCAACAAACAGAAGAAGAAATCATTGAGGATGTTGAACCTGTAAGGACTTTTAAGCCTGAATTTACTTACAAACTCTACTCTGCTTTGAAGGAAGGTGGTTCTGCAATGACTCTCATTGATGAAAAAGAGCAGATTTGTTTCGTTCTAAGGAACACAAACAAGTTTACTCTAAGTTGCTGAAGCGAGGGGTGATGAACCCCAGAAGTGTCGATTTTGACTTCCTCGACTCTTTAAACGTCAATTTGCGAGAGAAGTTTGCAAAACTCCAACTTAAGCGTTTTTGTTCTGAGACCGATGTTGCTCACTTTGAATTTACAGCGTACTTCTATTCCAATTTAAGTTTTTTGGATGCGAATAGATTTTCTTTCAGCATTAGGGATCAAGATTATGTGGTAGACATGGACACTCTTGCTGATGTGATTGGAGTGGAGAGAGGGAGTTTCCAATCCATAAGTGTGTCTGTTGGTCATGCAACTATGGAGCTTGTTCGAGATAGAATTGCAGAATGTCGGATTTCTTATCAGAGAATGAATGTCTCTAACATCTTACTCCATAAGATTGTGATCAACTATCTTAGGCCCAAATCAACATCAAAGACTGACGTCTCAAACTCTGAAGCAAAGCTGATGTACACCATCAAAATCGGTTACAAATTTTCTCTGCCTCACACTATCATGTTTTACATGTATAGGTCCATGGCAAAGGACAAGGGAAAACTTCCTTATTCTGCTCTCATTACTCGTTTATTCAGACATTTTAACATTCAGCCTCCCAAAATTTTGTGTGTTTGAACCATTTATCAAATGGTGATAGGGCTGAAGATGGTTACAAAGATGCGTCTGAAAGAGCTGAACAAGGCATTAGAGCAATTTAAGGAGAAGACCCCTGTCAAGTCTCGACAAGACTCTACTGATGCAAAGAGAAAAGGCAAGGAACCCATGACCGTTTCATCCAAAAGAAGGAGAGCAGTCATTCTACAGGAAGAAGAAGATGAGAAAGACTTTACTATCTCCAATATTGCCTTACAGAATGTACAACGTCTTGTTCCAGAATCTGCAGACCAAGAGATTAGAGACAGAGAAGAGATGGAGAAAAGGAGTGAAGAAAGGGAATTGATGAGGAAGGAAGAAGAAGAAGGAAGAAAAGAAGAAAACGAGCAAGGAGGAGAACAAACTAGAGGGGAATGTCATGGAGATTCTCCAGTAGAAAAAGAAGCACAAGAACATCGTAACACTGAAAAACAACCTGAGCAAGAAGAGTACTTCTCTCCACCCGAAAGCACTGAAACAGGGGGAGCTGCTGATGATGTTAGTCGTTCTCCTGCCGATCCAGAAGATGTGTATGCCTCTCAATTTCCTGAAGAAGATCATGAGGCTTCATCGCCAAGTCTGGATGGTCGTGCTAAAGTTCCATCATCTGGCTTTACTCCACAATCTACTCATGCCGAAGCAAGCACATAAACTGACAATTCAACAGACTTTAAAAGGTTGCTTGAAATTCTTATGGAGCTCAAAGGCCAGATTTATGCTTTGGGATGTGAATTCCAGACTCTGCAGAATGCTCATCATGCCATTTCAGTTACTTTGCAAGATCACGTTCAAGCTCTTAATCTTCATATTCAAGCAACTGCAAAGGGCAAGGATCTCGCGCAACTGCAGGAAGATATGAAGAAGCTGGAAGAAATTGTCAAGTCTATGGGAGATTTTCAGCTCATTCGCATTCTAAAATCATCTTGATTTTATCTTCTCTACCTTTTGCTGTTGACAAAAAGGGGGAGAAATTGATTAAGTTGATGCAGATTTTACTTTATGACTTTATGTTTTGTTTTGACTTTGATTTATCTTTTGTGGATTGACTTTATCTTTTGTTTGGTTGAACTGGTTTGGATCTTGGATTGCTTTAAATTTTTTATGCTTGCAGTATTTTAAGCTATGTTGATGGTTTTGATAAAGATAATTGCTTTTGCAGGACTAACTTGTTTTCTGTGGATGCAGAATTGCCATTATCTTTATTCTAATATGTTATGAGATATCTTTGTTAGCTTAAGTATTATATTGCAGGTCAAAAGTATCCAAATCTGCAGGAAAGTTTGGTCACCATAAAAAATGGGGATTGTTAGAGAAAACTTCCCAATTTGTTTTGAAGTTGACAAAACGTTTCCATCAGTCTAGTCTGAAGACTTGAAGACTCTATTGACAAAGTCTGAAGACCTCCAGACTCAAGATTTAAAGTTTGCCCTCATTGACAGTTTCTAGACCAACGAAGAAAAAGTTCTATTCAATTGAAGACAATCATATCTTTAAGATTTTGATTCGTATGATTAAGGAAGATCTCACGGCTGGAGATAGCATTTCAAGATCTATTCGAGTAACTTAAATTTAATTGATCCGCGAAACACACTTAGAAGGTTCTACTTATGGAAACCTAGATCCTGATTGTATGGGCGAGCAGGATTGGTGGGGTATCGTCATTTTCCTTGAATAGCTCGAGATCTCCCTAATTGATTCTATCCAACGGATTGATTGGAAGAATTCCTTTGGAAGGTGCCAACGGTAATGAAGGCATGAAGGAGTATATAAGGAAGATGTTCAAGTTGTTCAAGAGTGCCCAATAGAAAAATTCCAAAGTCTGAATCTCCTTGTTCTTTTGCGATCTTATTCGTTGAGCTATACTTGTACTCAAAAGAGAGACTGAATATCTGTGAGACCTTAAGGAAGTCTAGTGGAGTCTCTACACTGCGGAATCAAGGACGTGAGACTATAAATTCTCTTTTGATTCTTAGTGAAATCCAGCCAGTAGGCTGTCAGTACGGGAGAGTGGACGTAGGCTTGGTTTAAGGCGAACCACTATAAGCTCAGAGTCTTGATTCTCTATCCCTTATCTCCTTACTTTACATTTCAGCTTCATACGTCTGTTTATTGTCTTCGCTCTTTTAGCCTATTAATCGTTGAAGGCTAATCTGTCTTGTTACGTTTTGCAAAAACTTCTTTGATCACCTATTCACCCCCCTCTAGGTGCTCGTACTAGTTCTATCACCAGCCACCACCCATCATCCCATCGTGTCTATTTCTCTCCCATGCCCTTCAATTTTTCATATTTTGCGGAAATGCCCTCACTTTTGTGAAATTACAAAATTACCCCTAGTCAGGCCTTAATCACAAATTTGATTTAAATTTCTGATTTTAACACATCAACACCATCTAGACAATAACATGTCTCATTTTAATCTTGATTAACCCCTAAATGGATTAATTAGGCTTTCTGATTAAATTCTAGCCCTTAGATCAAACCAACGGCCAAGATTCAATCTTAAGGGGTAGTATGTATGACATTTTCCCTCCAAAACTTAGGGGCCTCATTTGCATTTTTTCAAATCTAGAAACTTCTCTCTCTCTCTCTCTCTCTCTCTCTCTCTCTCTCACACACACACACACACACACACACACACAAAAACACATTCCTGCCCTCTCTCTCCCATTTCCTTCGCCTGTCATTGCCATTGCCCTTTGTTGCACCTCCCACTACTCGTTGGGGCCCCTACTGACTGAGCACCACCTCCGACAACAACCCCCAGCTTATCCTCGATCTGTTGGTGGTCGGAGTCCCTTCGCTAACCACCACATCGTCCTGTTTGACGACCTTTTCCCCTCAAGTTCAACTACTCCAATGATCAAGCTAGTCTTGAAGTTGACGACCTCTCCCTCCTTGATCGGTGATCATCGGTAGTCCTAGTCAAACCACTGCCAATTGTTTCCCAGACGTGGCCCTAACCTTTAGCTACTCGGGGTTTAATCGGAGAGCCACCGCAGTTTCTTCATCGACAACTCAAACTGAGTCCAACCGGACCCGATTCTATACAACGAATTGGCAGCCATTCTGGCATCGATCTAACCTACTCTAGTGATCATCAGCCCCCTTAGGAATTCCTTTGACGTCCTTGAGTTGTTGTGGTGGTCTAGTTGTGGTTTAATTGAGTTCAATTCATCGAAAATCGCACAAAGATAAACATCTAATCTTGAGCTTGATGAAGTGAGATCTTGTCGGAGATCAAAGCTAGTGTCAAACTTATGGCTGGTTCAATTGTGATTATGCTTATTATAGGATGTTTAGGATGATCTCGAATGGATGTGGATGATTGATGATGGACTGAGTATGGTTGATTGCTTAATTGAACTTGATCTACAATTTTCGGATGATTGGATGATTCATCTTAGAAATAATTTATATCAGCTTGTAAATGTGGTTTTTGGAGTTTGAAGTCTGATGAAGATCGAAGACTGTTCGAATATATTTCTAACGAGTAGTATAATGCCCTGATTAGGCCTCATTTGATACGGATTTTGCATATTCAAATTTGAGTCCGGAATTTGTCAACTATTTGCTATTCTATTGAGTTGCGGTCTGCACTATTTGTCGATTTTTTGTTGAATTTGTATTTTGATTTTGAGGTTGGTTCCTTCATGAAATTTTCTTGAAATTGTTTTTTTTTATAACATATCTTTTTTCTAGATTTTTTGTAATAGAGTTGATAAGGAAAATCCTCAAAAAATCATCCTTATGTTGATCTATCCTATTTGAGCCCAATGTGTGTTTGCTCAAAAATGAGCTAGTAAACATGCTTGATTGGAGTTGCATCCCTCATAAAAGTCATGTTTGGGGTTCTACAATTTGCAATGTTGAATGTTTTGCCTTGTTTTCCCATCGTCATATAGATTTTTGTGAACTAAATTGAACTTCGATGCCTTCATGAGAAATGATCAAGAAATTTCATTCTATACATAGGAAATTTCGTAGATTTTTATCACCATTAGATCAATGAAAACCATATATGTTTTGTACCATCCCTGCTGCAATTGTGACTAATTGTGCCTTTGTGAAAATATCTTTGATTGAGCTCCTTAAGAGCGTAATTTACTCGTGATGCCTTCTAGACATACTTAGAAAACATCACAAGCTTCGAACCAATGTATGTACGCATCATTTGAAGGTCGTTTGCTATATGAGATCCACTAGCCAAGTTAACTCATTGCTACTGAAAATTTCATACATTTTGTGTGCTTCTTAATGAAAAGCTTCCTATTGACGTTTATTAATTTATGTAATTTTTTGTAGATCGATCTAGGGTTAGATGTCTTAATCATATTTGTTCGTCGCATTTAGTCTTATGTCATGTTTGATCGTCACAATTTTCATGCATCATTTAGGTAGTTTAATAAGCCTATTATCACACATTGTGTTCTAAATTGCTCATGACCAACTTGCACACTTTTGTAATTGCCATCATTTGAGTACGAATTTGATCTTAATTGAACTCAATGTCTCTTAGAAAGTCTTAGGGCATATCTTAATTTTTCTAATGACATTAATTTTGTCTCATTTGCATGCCATTTGGCCCATTTTCCATTTTTACAAAGCTTGCTCTCAAATCTGTCATGATTGAAATTCGGAATGCTTGTTCTACCATTAATTAATCAATCTGTCATTTTTGTCTAAATTTTTTGGTAAGAATTTTGAAGTCGAGTCCTTAATGAAATTTGTTTGTCATCTTCATGTCTATGTTGTGAATTTTCAGAATTTTTAGACATTGTTTCCTAGGGCAAATTGTTGTCGATTTGTCATGATGTCATGCTGCCCTATTTTGTTCCTGATGTGCTACTTTATGTCCTTGGATTTTTATTAATTCATGTGTAGCTTATCTTAGGAAACATCTTTCACGAAGGTTATTCCTTACTGCTTGATCAACAATGATTTTCTTAAGATTAATCGCTCATGGGTCATACCTTAATTGCCATGTTTGATGTTCTCTGTTGTGATTCTTTGATGTGATTCTCAGCTAGAATTTTTTAGGAAGGCTTGCATGCTGAATTAGCATTAGTTGTCTTTATGAGATTTATTCCAAATTTCACAATCGTTATTGTAAAATATCCTTGAAAAACAAAAATATCATCTAGGGACCTTTGTTAATTTCTTTCGAATTTATGGCAAAATTGATTTTGCATGTCTAGGTGATTTTGTTGCGTATGATGCCTCCAACATTAACCGCTTTAGCATCCATTGATCTTTAATTTGAGATTAATTCCGTTTAAGTTTGGGTCGTATTTAAAATATCTACGACATCTGTTAGTAGTGCATGATATGCGCCCTAAATTAGCCTTGGCAATTAAATGCGCCCTGTAGCTCTAACGGAATTATATCTCTCCTACATTATTTCTTTTTGGATTTGACATTAAATTCATCCGGGTTTGGATCGTATTTAAAATGCATGTGATATTCATTAGTAGTGTATGATATGCGCCCTAAATTAGCCTCGATAATTAAATGCATTCCATAATCAAGATGTACCTATGTCAAACCATCTCATCATTTTTTTTTTTTCAAATTGATGTTTCATATACATCCCAAACATTTTTGAGGCATCACACGAATTCTACATGCATAACATCACTTCATTCATCAGATAATGTGTGTGGATGTCTTTGGCATGTGATGATTGAATAAGTGATCCAGCGTTAGCTCACTGATTTATTTGATTGATTAAGAACTAAGGCCAAAAGGCTTGAATGCATGCTTTTATATTTGCTTTGCATGTGTATTTTAGATGTATGTTTAGGTGTAATGCCTGATTTCGCGGGGCACCTTTGGTGACATTTAGAATTCGTTCTAGAGACTTTTCGCATTAGTTACCACCAGAGAACACAAATGGTGGTCAATGACTATAAGTCATTTAAAAATGAATTGGAAAGGAGTCTTAGTGGGGCTCGTTACATGAATAATCAAAGGCTAACTCCGGGACCATTCTTGATTTGTTTGGACATTCATCTTTGGTTGTTTGATGTGATATGACGTGTTGATGAATTGCTATGAATTACCCGTTTGATTGTTATGAATGGTTTTGAAATCATTTTTTTTTTTTAATATCTTTGCTCAGTCTCCGTGTAGAACTAGAATAGCCCCATGGAGGTGGCAATTCCAAAGACATGAAGACGATAAATGGTCGATGTCCAATCTGACCTTATTTTGTGTCATTTGTTACCCGACATATGTCTCGGGTTTCTTTTATGCGTTACATGAATGCCCGATGAGTTGCCGATTCTTTCTTTTGCTTTTCTTTCTTTCACTTTTAGGATTGGATGTTAATTTTACCATCTTCCTTAAAACAATTCTTAGTGTTTACTTGTTGCACTGTCTTTTAAATTTCAATTGATTGACTTCTTTCATTTTCTCTTTAATAGAAATAGAATGACATGAAACCAACTATTCTCGAATTATCACTTTATCAAATTTCTCATTTGCATGAAATTGTAAAAAAAAAAAAAACACACACACACACACACATGGACACCTTAGAAAACACGATGACTGTTAGGTTCTGAAAGGGCAATAATAGAAATATTAGCGTAAACATTAGAATCTCTTGTTGCATGGATGTCGAGGGACCCCTCTCGACCCTCGATTAGGTTCTCTAGTTGACCCCCAAAAATGAGGCTAGTGGCACTCCTAGAACCATATTTTAGGTTGTCTAATATAGCTAATAAAAAATGAAATGAACTTGTCGTGCAAGGTAGGTATGGATCTCGATGAGACTCATTGTGGCTTAGTAGACTCGATATGGCAGTAGTCCAAAAGGATCAAAAGTATGAAGTGATGCCATCCTTTTGGGAAAACGTACTATCAAGAGGGCTACCGTGATAAAAGTATCCTTAAATTTGCATTTCACACCCAATATCCTCTTTAAGGTGTATTGCATGTGTGGAAAAGCAAATCACGACACCTTTCTATACTTGTGTGGTGTATAGGTTTAGGAGAACTCGCATTAGTGTAGATTTCAAACTCAATGGGCTGAAATCGAGAGCAAGATGATAACGTCCTTGATTGATATGATCCCAAGTGCGAACTCGCGAACAAATATCCCTAATCGATGTCCCTCGCCCAAGAAAAAAAAAAACACGCATGGGCCACGTGCGGGAGAGCGGGTCGTGACATTCATGTCTGGTAAGTTTGATATGTGGACATCCTCACTGCAAGAAGAACATCATATCATGTGTTTATCTTCATCTAAAACTTCATTGGGCATGCACCCTATGTATATAAAACTAGTAGTTGTCTACTCTTTTCGATAACATCATATCATTTGCTTATTTTCATCTAGAACTTCATTAGGCGTGCACTCTACGTATATAAAACTAGTAGTTTCATGTCTGGTGTTTTCGATATGTGAACATCCTCACTACAATGAGAACATCATATCATGTGCTCATCTTCATCTAGCACTTCATCGGGCGTGCAGTCTACATATATAAATCTGGTAGTTTCATGTTTAGTCTTTTCGATATGTGGACATTTACTGTAGGGAGAACATCATATCATGTTCTATCTTCAATTGCGTTTGATCGTCTAAATATTTTTAATGGATAGGATGAAATCAGAAAAAAAATCGCAAAAAAAAAAAAAAAAAAAGATGACAATTTTGATTACGGACAAGTAACAGACTTAGTCAATGAGACTAGAGTTTGGTTATTTATGAGGAGAACTATCAATTACTTGATAAATTAACAACTTCAAGGAATCAACAAAAAATAGAATCGATAATCTCGGATATAATCATCAAAGAAAAACCCGTCAACGTAGTGGAATAAAGCAACCATCAAGATAGTGGAGTCCAAAAAATCGTCAAGGTAATGGAGTCAATATAACCGTTCGGTAACCATTCGTAATCTCTATTTATAATCGTCAATTGTAGACTTTAAATAGCCATATCGTATTCTTGGGAGGCTCTCTGTGCACAGACAAACAAACATGTTATTTTTCAATTCCTGCACAATAGTTATAGTTTTCAAACTTGTGTCATCGATTATATTCTGGCATTTTTCTTAGTTGTGTTTTCTAGATCTGCGTTGTTAATTAAATTGCAATGTGTATCTTTGCTGTATGTCTGGAGTACCTCCTCGTCGATTAAATTCTAGTGTTGCATCTTTATATTTTCAGGCTTTGTCGTCGATTAAATTCTGATATAATTTGTGTACATTTTGTTCTGTTTGAAGTTACATTCTCAAATTTTGTCATCGATTAAATTTCGGTACAATTTGCATACAGTTCTATTTAAGTGAATTTATCAATTCTATTATGTACTTATGATATTTCTTGTTTGAATTGCTACAGAATTTGTTCCTCTAATAATAATCAAAGAACGATTTTAGGTGAAAAATTTTGTCGCAAAGGCGAATTTAGGTGAAAATACTTTTTGGCATGCTTAGTGAGACCAGTGTACTTTTATAGGGAGTATAATGCCAAGAACAAGGAATCATCCAAAGCTTGATCATGTTGTGGGCAATAAACCCAGTGATACCGCTAACTAGTCCAAGATCTCAGCTGCTTTAGCAATATAGAGCAAAATCGAAATCCCATGGCACTTTACGGAGGAGTTGGCAAGGAAGTTAGTATCTAACCCCACTTTGGTAGCTAACATGAAGAGATTGTTCAATGAACAATAAAATATGATGGCAAGTCACATAGCAAGACACATTTTTGATATGATCAAGTCAATGGTCGTCAATGTGATTAACGATGGCATCTCTAAGCCTGGGACATTTAATCAATCCATACTAATCCAATTGAATATGGCGACTTCCGGGTATGTTCCTCCTGTTAGGGAAATCCCTTTTGATGTTTTGAAGATGACAAAATAAATCAAAGGCTACTAACATGTTTAATGGTTAAGTAATAGACCATGCAGATGATAGAACATGTAAAGGATATTGTCAAAGTCGGAGATTGCCCGGAAGACTAATCGTAACATATGTCCAAAGTATATTCTCAAGATTTCCAGACTTCGTGTCAAAGTCTGAAGACTGCCAGACTTTAGTGTCAAAGTCTGTTCTACATCGAAGTCTGTCAACTCGACAAATTCCGGACTGAACGTGAATGAAGAACCAGAAGACAAACTCTATGCTGAAGCTGAACTTATTCGGACGGTGTACAGACCTTAAAGCTAAATCTGTTCGAAGCAAAATATGTTCAGACTCGGATTGCAAAGTCTCGAAGACATTCGGACTCGATTGCAAAGTCTCGAAGACACTCGGACTCAGATTGTAAAGTCTATTGCTCTCGGACTTTATATCCAGTTCGACGTAACGTAACGAAGCCCCGAAGATATAACGGCTAGTGATCTGGTTTGGATTCCACATCAAGATTGATTTAATTGACTCAATCTAATTGATTGATAATTAAATCTTGAAGACAAGAACTTTCTATACGAAGAAGCTTTACTTATGGAAACCAAGATTTCGTTTGTATGGGCGATCGGAATCAAATTGGGATTCTACCTTTGTCACTCAACGGCTACCAAATCTTCTAGATACAAGAGCTGTCCAATGGGTATATTGGAAGACGATCCTCAAGATGCTGTCCAACGGCTAGTTTGGAAGTGGAGGAGTATTTAAGGAGATGAAGGACCGATGAGCAAGTAAGAGACGGAGCGTAGAATTTATAATTCCAAAGTTCGAGCGACCTTCGATCATACACTTGTCTCTTGTGAGCTTAAACGTTTGTGATCGTGAGAGAAATACCAAAAGAGTGACTTAGTGAGATAGTGTGATCTACTACTAAGTGTTTGCACTCAAAGTTGTAATCTCTTGTTGATTACATAGTGGAATCCAGCCAAGGAGGCTGTTAGCGTGGGAGAGTGGACGTAGGCTTGATCTAAGCCAAACCACTATAAACCTTGTGTTCTTATTCTCTTTCCCTAAACTTTATTTTATTCCGCATATATTTGCCAAGGTTTTGTTTAAACACCTATTCACCCCCCTCTAGGTGTTGTTACTAGTCCTTACAATTGGTATCAGAGCCAAGTGCTCGGTTTATAAAAGTGTTTTTACTTTTGAGCTAAAGATCTTTTATGGCTAGTATCTTGGCACCAGGACTTATGGAAGGACAAAGCAACACAAGGCCACCATATTTTGATGGAAAAGAATACAACGTGTGGAAGAACAAAATGAAAGCATTCCTAAGATCCAGAGATCCCTTGCAATGGGATGTTGTGGAAAGAGGAATCAATCCCACTGCTGCGTCTACATCAAATAAGAATGGCAAAGACAAAGAAAGCAAACCTCCCGCTCCTATGTCTCGGACGGAGATGTCCAAAAGAGAAGCACTTGATGCAAAAGCCATTTATTCTTTATATTGTGCATTATCTCCTGCTGAATATAATAGAATCTCTTCATGTGAAACAGCAAAAGAAGTTTGGGATAGACTTCATGTTACATATGAAGGGACTGATCGTGTAAAAGAGACAAAAGTAAACTTCCTGCTCGGCAAATATGAATCCTTCAAGATGAAACAAGGAGAGTCAATTGGAGATATGTTCAGCCGCTTTACAGAAATTGTAAATGGTTTGGCGTATCAAGGTCATCCAATTTCTTCCCAAATGAAGGTCAACAAACTCTTGCAAGGTCTCTCAAAAGATTGGAACCATGTCAAGACCTCAATCCGGGAAACTCAAAGGATTATTCCACTCTCCGTTGATGAATTGATCGGAACTCTTCAATCCTATGAAGTGGAACAAATCAACGACGAAGATCCCGAAGGTAAAAAGTCCATCGCTTTAATATCTAACGCTGATTCTGATGATACAGACTCAGAAAATGACATGGACGACAAAGAACTTGCTTTTATGATCAATAAATTCAAAAAGCTTAGTAGAAAAGGAAGCAAATTCAGTGGAAGAAAACAATACAAGCAGAATGGCTAGAAAAGAACCATGAAAGAAGATGACCAGCAAGGAAATATATGCTTGATGGCACATTCAGAGTCGATCGAGTCTCGAATCAAAGTCGACTCGGACACGGACTCGAATCAAAGTCGACTCATCGGACACGGACTCGGAATCGAGTCCGATTCGGACACGACTCGAATCCGATGAGGAAATCGAGGTAAGCCATTCAAAAATTCCTATCAAAGTTTCAAGGTATATAAATGAGCTTTGCTTAAATCTCAAATCTTCTCTTAAAAGGATCTCCGAACTTAAAAAGGAGAATTCTCGGCTTAGGCAACATGATCTTTCTCAAAAAGAAAATTTTGAAATTTTGCAAAAAGATTTTCTACAAACAAAAGAAAGTCGAGATTTACTTATCAAAGAAAATGATTCTTTAAAAAATGAATTTTCAAATATTTCGACAAGATTTTCAAATGGTTCAAAAACTTTAGAGCATATCCTTTCTATACAAGTACCTTACTATAATAAGTCGGGACTTGGTTTCAATAAGGAAAGTGATTCTCTAATTGATTTTCCTAAAGTTAAGGAGAGACTTAGAAAAAGACTTCCAAAGGCATTTTACAAAAATCATTTTCAAAAAGTGTTTGTAAAA
Organism: Eucalyptus tenuipes; assembly: GCA_014182365.1. NCBI lineage: Eukaryota > Viridiplantae > Streptophyta > Magnoliopsida > Myrtales > Myrtaceae > Eucalyptus > Eucalyptus tenuipes. The sequence goes on from CM024537.1 coordinate 17,984,864, forward strand.
CCTGTTGGTGGAAATGACGTCAAGTGTTCAAATTGTGGAGATTTGGAACACTTTGAGAAAGAATGTCCTAAAGTCTGGAGACCTATCAAGAAAAATTGGATAAAAACAGCATACTCTACTAACTCTCATGGACCCAAAAAAAAATGGGTACCAAAGAAAATGTGAGTTGTTTTTGCAGGATATAAAGAAGAAAGAAGAAAGAGAGTTTGGTAAGGAATGTATATATTTTTATTCTCAATTTGGTTTGAGTACACAATTTAAAATTTCTCATTATACTTGATATTCGATATATCCTTGGTTGATTGAGATTTTATAATGATCATATTTTGTTTCATTGAAGAAAGAATCGTATAATTTGTTTGTGATTCGTAAGTTGAGATTTGATTTAATACGTGTGATTATTTGAGATAATTCAAATTATTTTGTCTAATTTTATACTCTCAGATTTAGTCATATTTTGCAAAGTGAAAATCTGTTTTACGTGATGATGCAAGATATTCTTAGATATTCAAAGATTTTATTCTCTCTGTTTTTATCGTATGATGACTAAGTGAGAATTTATCTTTCAAAATATCATTGTGCATAATATTCTTTCTTTGAATACTCAGTTATGATGAATTAAGAAAGAATATTTGATTATGGAAATTTCATATTTTACTCTAACGTCATGGAAGGATCCAAATTGATGGATACTAGAAAGGAAATGAGTTGATTGCAGGAAATTCAATAAAGCAAGAATGATTGCAAATCTACGCAGATTTTGGTGCAATAAGAAAAGAATCTCAGGCGAAGATTGGTAATGATTTTTTTTTAATCAATGGTATATTTGAAATATATACCTGGGTAAGAGAAAAAATTTTTCATCCCGCCTTGCAAATTTCTACGTGCATTTATCATGATTTTGGATGATTGTTTATTATATTGCGAGTATCTTTTGTTATAAATATAAGGTATTGCAATTTTGGCACGTGATAGAAATATCATCTTTCTTTTTACGAATTGCATCAATAATATATTTTTGAGATTCATGCTTAAGGAAATCCCTTTGATCTCGAAATATATTTATTGAATATATATGGATACTCTTGCTATATGCTTAGAAGATGTCTTATATCCAGCAAATTTGATCCGCAAATCAAAGAAAGATATTACGTGATATTTTTGCAAGGATTATTATCTGAATTTGCAGGTCACAAAAGAATCTTCCATTTGGATTTTGGAAAGCTAAATTTGAAAATCATGGAAATTCTGTATTATTTTTTGGAGGCTCAAAGATTCTATTCCTTGTGCAAAATTTTTGCTTATTGAGGAAATCCCTTATGCGTCTTACGAAAGATTGAGTAGCTCTGAATTTTAATTTCATATATGAATACTTTTAATTTCATACATGGTATTCGATTTATTTGAAGAAAGGGAATTATATATTATGTGGATATTAGTACAGCTTATTTGTGCAAAAAGCTTGTTAAGTTTATGCAGGTTGAATTCGAGACGAGCTTGATTGAAGAAAATAAAATTTTGCCTCGAATTTCAAAATGCAAGTGATCGTTGCGGATTTTGTTGCTACAAAGGAAATAATGGAAAAACATTCTGTTCAACGTACACAAGCAACAATTGTTTCTATTCGCAAATATTGTCATGATGACAGGGGGAGAAAGCGAATCCAAGAAAAATGAAAGAATCGTGATCACCTCAAAAAGGCAACAAATTGAGGGGGAGCTTTGATCAATTATGGAAAAATCTTTTTGGATTGATCGTGATCTTATTATGGATGGAAGGAAAGGTAAATGTGTCAGAATTTGTTCTAAAAAATCCGGTTAGTGCATCTCTTATTACCTTTTTGTCATTAATAAATCTTTTATTGATATTATCATTTTATTATGACAAAAAAAAAAGGGTACATGAATTTTATGATGCATCCGTGATTTTTATTGGATATTTGCTGATATATATGATCGAAGTGAGCTTTTTGCATATCTTTAATATTCGATTACTTTATAAAGGCTGATTTTTGGAAATTATGCAAAACACATTTGTTATCGTTTTATATTCTCTACGTGATACTATTTTTATTGTTATCGCTTTTTGATTATGACAAAAAGGGGGAGAGAATATGAATATGCATATGTGTTGATTGGTTGATATTATTGCATAATATTGAGCTGCGATTATTTTTCTATATATTGTTATGCTCAATCTATTTGCTATCTTTTGATATCCTTTCATTTAAATTAATATTTTTAAAAGCGTGTTTACAAATCTGCATATTCAGAGATTGTTTTGTCATCATCAAAAAGGGGGAGATTGTTAGGGAAATCCCTTTTGATGTTTTGAAGATGACAAAATAAATCAAAGGCTACTAACATGTTTAATGGTTAAGTAATAGACCATGCAGATGATAGAACATGTAAAGGATATTGTCAAAGTCAGGAGACTGCCAGAAGACTAATCGTAACATATGTCCAAAGCATATTCTGAAGATTTCTAGACTTTAGTGTCAAAGTCTGTTCGACATTAGAAGTCTATCAACTCTGACAAATTCCAGACTGAACGTGAATGAAGAACCAGAAGACAAACTCTATGCTGAAGCTGAACTTATTCAGACGGTGTACAGACCTTAAAGCTAAATCTGTTCAGAAGCAAAATATGTTCAGACTCAGATTGCAAAGTCTGAAGACATTCAGACTCAGATTGCAAAGTCTGAAGACACTCAGACTCAGATTGTAAAGTCTATTGCTCTCAGACTTTACATCCAGATTCGACAGAACGTAACAGAAGCCCCGAAGATATAACGACTAGTGATCTGGTTTGGATTCCACATCAAGATTGATTTAATTGACTCAATCTAATTGATTGATAATTAAATCTTGAAGACAAGAACTTTCTATACGAAGAAGCTTTACTTATGGAAACCAAGATTTCGTTTGTATGGGCGATCGGAATCAATTTGGGATTCTACCTTTGTCACTCAACGGCTACCAAATCTTCTAGATACAGAGCTGTCCAATGGGTATATTGGAAGACGATCCTCAAGATGCTGTCCAACGGCTAGTTTGGAAGTGGAGGAGTATTTAAGGAGATGAAGGACCGATGAGCAAGTAAGAGACGGAGCGTAGAATTTATAATTCCAAAGTTCGAGCGACCTTCGATCATACACTTGTCTCTTGTGAGCTTAAACGTTTGTGATCGTGAGAGAAATACCAAAAGAGTGACTTAGTGAGATAGTGTGATCTACTACTAAGTGTTTGCACTCAAAGTTGTAATCTCTTGTTGATTACATAGTGGAATCCAGCCAAGGAGGCTGTTAGCGTGGGAGAGTGGACGTAGGCTTGATCTAAGCCGAACCACTATAAACCTTGTGTTCTTATTCTCTTTCCCTAAACTTTATTTTATTCCGCATATATTTGCCAAGGTTTTGTTTAAACACCTATTCACCCCCCTCTAGGTGTTGTTACTAGTCCTTACACCTCCAACTCTTAATCAATTGAACAACAAAAATAATTTAGGCCAAGTGATCCCACCACTAGTGAGGATTATCAAAATGTCTAAAAATCCAATATACCCTGAACTAGGGGGTAAAAAGGTCAAGTCTATCGATCTATCCACCTTAAACTTAGGGGGCAAGAAGAGTGCCAACTTACAAATCCTGATCAAATGGTTCACTCATATTACATGTAGAAGTACAAGGTAAGCGCCAAAACTAGGTACCAGGGGACACTTAAGTACCAAAAGTTATGAAATGTACATCTAAGTGCCATTTTAAAAAAAAAAAAGACATTTTGGTGTCAACACCAATGAAGGGTCTGGAAAATTTTACGTAGCATTTTTTTTTAAATTATTAAACTCACCTACATGGCTCACCAGAGAGCTGAATCAGCTTAGACTCAACCAAAACAAACATCGTTGCCATATTTGGCCAAAGTAAAAACCCTAAATTGGCCAAAACGATGTCATTTCCCTAATTGCCCCAAACTTAAAACCCTAAATCGGCTAAAATCTCCATTGAAGTGCTCGAACCCTAATCCCAAACCATAAATTCAATTTGCCCCAAATTCCACCACTAAATATTAGAAATGTAGAGCATGAATTTTAGTGGTGGCTCAAATTCCTCTCCCAAAGCGAAGGAGAATGCGATCGTTTATGTTATTGTGGGTTATTAAGTCCAAGAAGAATATCGTGGACTTGAATGAATCCCAAAGAGAAGATTCTACGAATGTGTTAGATATAGAGAAGTGTCAAAGTGTAAATACTTTAAATGGGTCGATGTGAAGTTCTCTCCAAGCCATAAAGGTGATATTGGACCTATTTGATGGATGACATCAACTTTCATCTATGTTTGTGGATGACTTGGACGATCTTGACTCAATGCAAGTGGAAACATCTCCAGCTAACCATTTGAAGAATGAAGTTTCAAATATCAAAATTGAATGAAAGTGTTGTCAAGTGTTTATTGTTGTGTTATTTTTTAGTTTAGCCTACTTAATGATGAAATGTAAAGCACGTGAAGATGAGAAGAAGTTTTTCCGACTGCCATAGTTGAAAAATGAGTGGACAAATGTAATTGTTTTGAATCAAATGTAGGCTATTTTATTTGTGTTTTCGTTGTCCACAAGATCGTTGTGGTTTTGTTGTTGTTTATGCTATCATATATATTAGGGCTCACTTCTTGTGCTTTTGGAGAGGTCAAGAAAAGATAATGAGTGACTAAGATACTGCTTGTACTATGTTTTTGCTTATTCTTGAATACAAAGTAACAATGATGTGTAATGGGTCAATGTATTATGGTGGCTTCTTTACTTGAACTAAATGTAAATTAGCAAATATTGAATTAAATGAATCGCTTCTCTAGTTTGCCACAAACCAGCATATACATAGGACAGACACGATATTACTCGAGTGCCATAAGTTGTATTTAGTGATCACTTAAGTATTAGTTGTGATGAAAAAAAGATCACTTAAGTGCCATTCGTGATCAAAAGTGAACACTTAAATGTCAAGTTTTTTGAAAACAATTAAGTGCCAAATTTTGTAGGTTTCTCCTTAATTGCACTAGTCATCAACCACCACCAGCCACTACCACTAACCACCACTAAGCACCACCACTAGCCACCATCATGCTGGTGGTGTATTGTTGCAAAAGGTGCTTACAAGCCTTGCACTAGCTTGATGTACCCACTACACACTTACATCAAGTACTTGCACAAGCCCCCAATCACTAGCAGCTAGCACCACCACGAGCCATCACTAGGACCATCATGACCACCAGCCACCACTGTGATCGTGGTGTGCTATTACAAAAAGTATTGGTTCAAGCACCAAATGGTGCAGTAGCTTGCACTAGCACTACTTGGTACAAAATGTGCACACTCCACATTATACTAGGTGCTACATGAGCCCCCAACCACCACCATAGACTCGTTACCAATAGCTATCACCCACCACCATAACCACCAACCACCACCACAGCACGAACAATTAGAACCATCATTAGCCACCAACTAAAACAAGCGGCAAGTATAAGCAGAATCCAAAAAAATTGAAAAGTAGCAAAATTGTTCCATTGATATTGAAATTAAGTTTCACAGACTCAATGACAAACTAAAAAGAACTATTCATAGCAAGTTATAATAAAACTGACTCCTAAACCCCACAAACCCCATCCCATCCCGTCTCATTACTCAACATGCATAACCCCCTTCTTTGTTTTCCTTTTGATGGATCTTTCACTTTATTCACAATCCTTGCACTCTTTCTAACTAGACGTGCAACTTCTTCTTCAACTGTCTCGGTATGCACTAATTTAGATGAAGCTGCAACTGTCCTAGGATGCACTGATTCAAATGGAGCAGGTGCGGGGTTCTTGTTCTTTCTTGTTAGCACATCCAATGTCTTCTTCTTCTTTTTTGCGCAGTCGTTGATTCTTGAGTTGGGCTTTAAGACATAAAAACCTCAGAACTTCTCCGGACCACAAAAATACAATTAAATTGTGAGCAATTGTTTGCACCGTTAATTAAATGCAGCCACTAAAACTTACATTAGAAATTACTATTCTAGGACACTTATTTGTATAAATGCCGTAACCATATTGTTTTAGCATCTTCTTAAGAACCCTTTTTATTCGAATTGGAGCATCACTTTCAGCAACTTGAATTTATTAGCCATTCTTCTCGCCTATGATTTCTTAGGCCTTCTTTTGGTCCTTCAATTGGCCCTTCTGTTGGCCATTTAGCTTCAACTATATTTGGCCCTTCAACTATAGCAGGATTTCTTTGACCAATTCTTTAGCCGAGCATCTTCTAAATGGCCTTCTTACAACTAGCCCTTGAGCTAGCCTTCTTCTAGTTGTCCTTCTTCTATCTAATCCTTCAACTTCAACGACACTTTGAGTTGGCTCTTGTGGTGGCCCTTCAGTTGACCCTTCTATTGCAGTTGAGCTCTAGCTTGCATTCTTCGAACATGATAAAGATATTATAAATATAACATCAGCCCATATAATAATGTAAAGGAAAACTAAACACAAATTGTTGAACTTTTGAGTATTTTTTTCTTGACTAAAGAACAGTCAACTAAACTGGCTCTTCAACAGTTTTGGCCAATCTTTGAGCTTCTCGTCTTCTACTTTGCCTTATTCGAGCACGCCCTTAAGTTTCAGGTACAGTAGGGGTTTTGGCCAATCTTTCAAGTGTCATTCTCATCACCTGACAAAGATAGTAAATACAAGGCAATTGAGGCTACATACAAATATGTAATAAACCAAAAAGTGACATAAACACAAATGTCATGAGTTACTGGGTTTTTTGTCGTCGACCGAAGAACAGTCAACTCACTTGGGCATTCTATTTGGCCTTTAGGTGGCCTTCTAGCTGTTCCTTCATCAGGCCCTTCAATTGGCCGCCCGCCTAACCATTCTTATTGCTTCCTTAATCAACAATCTTTAGTATTGTGCCATACCACATGGCAATAAGAGCACATCATCTTTGCATCTGTCTTGCTCATCTTTTGCTAACCTGAGATCTTACCCTTCGACATTCTTGGTCTTCGTTTTGGTCCTTCTCATTTACTTCTTCAGTGGCAAAGGTTGAGGTTCTTTACTATTTGTTGCCTTCCAAAACTTTTTATTTCTAATTGCCTACATCATGAATTGATACGAAGCAAGATATTTTGTTTTCTTGTACCAATCATCAAGGTAATCATCTACATTGTGGCCCTTCAATTGGATGGTACATATAGCATGTACACAAGGAATCCCACTTATTTGCCATACTCTGCATAAACACTTCCTCATACTTAGATGGACAACATTTTTATTAGAACCATTCATTATTTCAAATCCTTCTCCATTCCAAATGGGATGACAATACTTACTTGCAGCCAAGTTCTCATTCAATTTCTTGGCAATCCAAGAACCACATTACCTAGTCCACTTTGTAGCATCATCTTTTATTTGTACAGCCAAGTCATGACCATAACTTGTATATTTTCAAGCATCGAGATGATTTGTTTGCATGTGGCATCTATTATTCTCACATTGAATGCTTTGCAGTTATTGTTGTCAATGTTATCGCACTTGAATTCCTCACTGATATTACATTTTGTTGGTCGTTCATGAATGCCTACCTTTTGTCATTTGTTATCTCCAGGTTAGCCATGAGATTTTTCAGGAATCAAGAACAATTAATCTTGTTCTCTATTTTCATAATAGCCCAAGCTAGTAAAAACGTTTAGTTATTTGCATCTCTTCCAATTGTGGCCAGCAATTCTCTCTTGCACAAGCCTTTTAAGAAACAGACATCCAATCCTATAATCTATCTATGATCAAATAAAAATGTCCGTCCGTATGTATCAAAGCACTCATAAAGCTCATCGAACATAGTCCCACTATTAGGAAGTAGCATCTTCACAACCTCTACATAAACTCTACTTGAGGGGTTTTGAAGCCTACATTCTCAAGTATAATCTCACATCTACCTATATTCCTTATCTACTAACCGATAAATATCTTCATCACATTTTGCTTCGTTCTTTTGCACTGATTTTTGGACTTATTAATGCCTACACGCTCCTTCACCAATTGCTTGAACTCGGTATTCTTCATCTTGGGCATCACATTGATCAGATCGAAGCAGTGCTTGGACAATTATGCACTTATGACCCTTTTGTTTTCAAAATTAATAGAACAAGTATGCTCCTCTTGGAAGGTCCTAATCTGGAAGGACCCACTCCTCCTAAGAATGCGTTGTAGATCTTTCATGGACAATTTTGCTGTGAACACCTAACTCTTGCAAAAGCCTTAATGTTTATAATGAAGTCAATATTCCTTTGTGCAGTAATACAGTTCTTCAGTATATATTCCTTAAATTGTTTCACATCTTGAAATTTCATACCTATTGACAAAGTAGGAGAGGTGACAGATGGATTATAGGAAGAAAACATACTTTTCTTTTTATGCATAGCTACTTGATCTTCTTCAAGCTCATCATGAGAAGTAGCATTCTCGACACTTTCTTCATAATTAGTCTCCTCACTAGTAACACTAGCATTTGCAGCTCCTTCGACCTTGTTTGGAACTTCTTCAGTTACCTGCAAAGCTGCAAACCTATTTGACAAAAAAATTATTTGTTTTTTTCTTTAACGTGCAAGCTTCTCGCCGTCGAAATCACTTAAGAAATTTTCAAAAACCAACCCTTCATTGTCATCATCACTGGATTCAACTACTTCCCAATCTAATCCGATGATTGTAACATCGTCTATGTCATCGCACTTTGTTGAACTGCATATGCGGCCCTCTTCTCCCCCATCTTATTTATCTTGCTGTCATTTATCCCTAATCTCAGTACTAGCTTGAATACCATCTCTCCATTCTCCTACTTGGGTGCTCTCTCCATCATCATCTTCATCCTTAGAATTACTATTGTACTCAACATACAATTTCATTTCTTGGCTATGAAGATAACGGTAAGGACATCCCTAAAACTATTATCATCTTCTAAGATTCTCAAACTATCTCTTAAGCCCTTCCTAAGAGCACAATACAACAACTTCTGTACTTTACATGCAAATATTTCATTTTTTCCTAACAAATCCTATATATGTTTTGTATATTAACAAAGATAGTGCCATCATTTCCCCCTCATACTCCCACTCATTCTCTCCAATCACAAAATCCCCGCCATAGCAAACAAAGACAACAACATAGTCCTTATTATAAGTCATTTCTATAACCAAAGATAAAAAAAATTAACTTTTGGGATTACATTGACAAAAGACAACATACAATTACACATGGAGGTCCACACACTCTCATAGACTTTATTAAAGAAAAGAGAAGAGCGTCTGTCATTTACTTTAGTGGAAAGAAATGACAAGATGTCCCCCACGACATCCACTTTGATTATAGGAATTCGTTCAAAATACTTACTAACAAATAGAGGTCCCACGATAGGCATAGGCCACCACGGCACTCATTTCAATGCTTTGATTAAAAAAAGACTAGAGGTCCCCATGACAACTACTCCAAGCCTTAAAAATCATCATCGCACATCACAATATCACATCCGAACCCTAAAAATCGTCAATGAAGAGAAGAGCGTGAGACTCAAGCAATAGAGATGACCGGTTGAAAGATGGTGAATTCTTTGGGGAAAATAAGCTAAACAACGTCGTTTAGCACCGAGGAAAAATGAAATTGTTTAGCTTAGCCAAGCCAATGTGGATGGGACGACGTCGTTTATCTATTCCACTGAGGATGGCAAGATAATCATCTTAGAAGATATCTAAAAGTGGGAATGGCTTCCTGTGCACAATTTATTGGGAGCTGATGCCGCTTTCATGATGATGACTAAAACCAATTATTGTGAACATAGTATATTTGATTAAGAGGACGCAATTTGCCCTAATGTCTTTGAAAACGACCAACTAAGGGAAGGCTAGCTTTGTGTTTCAGCTCATCAAGCATTACATGGGCTTCTCCCGAGCCAGGAAGCTTTCGGCCTTGAATCTAGCTATCCAAAGATGCCTTGTTGTGTCGTTGCATAACACCTCAGTCCTAGTACTATAAACTCCAATATACATTGCATTCCCTATCAATAATACTAATGGCCTTGAAAATGGTTACACGCTTCACTTTTGAGAGGTCACAGTGGGCTGAAACATTCTTGATAGATTGTTGCCACATCTCAGGTCAAAAGAAACCACTTGCGCCAAACCCAACTCGTATGACTATTTTCGGCTACATTAATCCCTGTGGTGCGATACAACTAATTACTTTGTGATTGAACATCTCTCTCTCACGATGTGTACAGACTATGTAGTCGACCCGGCTTGTCGGCTTCGAACATATTTGTACAAACACATACAACACGTGGCTCCTTAGATCGGTACTATAGATCCAACTAGAGAACGTTTGATTTTGTAATATAATGCGGGGACACCACTTTAGCAGGCGCATCGAAAGGCAGGTTAATCAAATGTTTTCTGGAAACACGTTCTTTGCGTTTTATCTTGTTCGTTCTACAAGCAATACAGCTGAACCGATGACGTCGAGAGAAAAAAAAAATCAAGGAAAAGCAGTCTACATTCATATATTGTTAAATTTGCATATATGTTATATCCACAATCTGTAGCCCAACACTCTGGGGTAATTTAAGAAAGACGAAAAATCTTTCAACCAAAGATGAAAGGCAATATAAGCCCAAAACAAATGCTAAAAACCTCGTGCGTACGCAGCACTCCTGGGCCTGGAGAAATGAACAAAATGAACAATCTCAGCTGAATTCCGAGTTACGCCCTCCCCGGCAAGTCCCCTCTTAACCGGAAGAAATGAACAAAATGGATTACAATATTGATTTCATTGTTTTTTATAATAAGCACTTCCAAGAAGAATTAATATTCTCCAAATTGGAAAGAGTTGAGTAGACAAGCAGGACAAAGTCTATTAAGTTTGTCTCGGGTCGGTCCACAGTCTTCCCTGTCAAATGCTCTAAGCATACAACACTCCATTCACTGGAGAGTTTCACGGAGATAAACATAAAACTCTGGAAAGCCCAATGACTCCTAGCCTGTCCCCCAAGAGCATGCAGAAACAAATTAGATACCTATTGCGCACATTGGAGGTGAGTAATCAATCTCCACTCGCACACCCCCTGCAACCACAGTGGACGCACTCTATCACCTGCTCCTCCCTCAAATGCTTGGGCACTCGACACACGCATGTGGTAGCGAAATTGTGGTCACGTGGCTGGATGCACCGTAAGCAGCAGAGCCGCTCATAACCAGGCTGCACAGCAAATAAAGGATATGAAATTAAAGTTAAACACCCATAATTGAGTGATTGACGCGAGAATAATGCACATCATGTGGGTTACACTCAATTACAGTAACTCCAGAAGAAAGAGAAAAGGATGCTATTTTTTGGGTTAAAAAAACAATTTATGAGATGGGAAAATGTTCAAATCCAGAATGCTTCCTTCACCATGAAAGAAAATTGACACATTTGCCAAACGAGCAGAAATCAAATTTGGCTTAGAGAGCAAGACAGGAAAGAAAGATTAGAAAATAAAAAAGGTTCTGATATCGCACACCTCTTTCTTTCATGACAATGTTTTCCCAGTCATATCATCTCATGGCACATCACAAACTGATCACCTATAATTACTAATTTATTATTTGCAGGTACATAAGACTAAGCTGTCATCAGTTCATAAACATATAAATCGGGTCCTCAGCAATCACAAAATGCATGCAAAAAAAGACTCGAAAAAAGAGAATGTTCAACAAATGACTACACAATTCAAACCAAACAATCACGAGAACAAAACACCAGCCACATTAGCATGGGATGAAGCAAAACCAACCTTCTTCCATTTAGCAATCAGGTTCTTATCCGCATATCCTTGGTCCAAGCAGAACTCATACAATTCTTTTGAGATTTCTTTCCTCCGATAATACAGATCATATATGTATCGGCTTTTCTGATGAGCAATCTTGAAAATAGGCCACAGAGCCTCACATTTTCTCTTTCCATCATGAGGGTCATTTTCAGCTGCCATAACACGTAAATAAGCATAAAGATGTCAAATTCACTCGGAACCATATAGGACTACCATCAAAGAGAGAAGAAATGAAGATCCCAACATCATAAACTTAAATTGCAGAAGAAGTATCGACATTCTCGGTCATGACTTACGATCAACAACATTCTCTTAGAAGTAACAGAAGGAAAGCAAGAGGAATAAAGAGCAACAAACCTTCTCTCATCTTTGCTTGTAATTCACGAAGCGTAGGTTCTATCAGTTCCCATCCTTCTGGGTACTTGACACGGTTGGTCTTCACTTTCGGCATACTTACACCTGCAACAAATGCAAAAAATAAAAAATCCGTGGATCCATCCTCTCAACTTCCTTCTCACCTCTAGATTGACTGACACAAAGTTCCCAGGAACTTCCGCATATCAGCATTAACACAGCACATGAAGTGTTGTATCACTAACTAACAATTTCCTCAAAACTCTTCTTTAACATGCCTATTTTTTGAAACACTGATATGAATTGTCTTCTGGGGAAGATTTCCTGAAAGCGTTCGTACTAAAGCATTTCAGAAAACGGCAGGGACAATGATTGCAGCACAAAGAATGACTAGACAGCTAAAGCGAATGCGTTTACAGTAAAATCCATGGAAACCCTGCCCTAGCAGAATTTACTTTCCATTCAAACCGTAAGCGACATCTTTTTATGGCCGAAGCAAAAATGGAAAACAGATCCTACGATGCACCCAATAAGTAAAGGAATAGCACAGAAACTAGATTATCAAAGTTGCAGCCTAGAAGCATCTCATCCAGTAAAAAATGGAGCTCTGATGGAGGTAGTCATTGAAACTGTCACCATTTCCGACTTGCGACCTTTCAACTGGCTAAACACATTTTTTACATCGATGGGGTTTGTCCTCTACTTTACTAATATCATGATTCCAATTAACCTGGAAAACTGTCTTGAATTTAACCGGCTAAAGCACCTTTGCGGAGCGACACACGACAATACACAGAGCCCAGCAAAAGGGAACAACCAAGCGCTCTCCGTCCTCGGCGCTTCAACCCAATTCCCCACCACCACATGGCCCAAGCGCCCCACCCCCCCCCCCAAAGAGGCGAAAGATACCGCCAAAGGACCGCGAAGGGAGGGCACACCACGCCCGAGGCGGACGACCAAACGGAACACTCTCGACGCCAGAAGCAAGATGTCCGCAGCATCAGCACGTCAAGGCATCCATCCAGAAACAACCGAATCCCAACCAACCAAAATCGCCCTCCCTCCACGGACGATCGCTACTCAGAAATCGGGGGCGACGCGACGAACCCACGTCGCGTGACCTAATTTTTTCAGCACGAGAGGAGGGGAAACCCTAGAGATGGTCGCGGGAGAGCGACTTCAACCCCAAAATCGGGGGCCAAAAACGGGACTCTAACCATACGACCTTCAATGCACGAACGAGCAGGGATCGGAACCTCATCTAAACAGCGAAATCGGAAACGAAAACTCCCGGCGAAAGCTCGTCGGCGACACAGATACAGCAGCCGCTAGAGAGAGAGAGGGTACCTTGTCTAGAGAGAGACTTTCTGCCGGAAGGAGATCCGGAACTAACAGTGAGACAAGATCGACTGGCTTTGATGGAGAAAACAGCGGCTTTGGAAGATCGAGAGAGGGGGGGACACCTTGTTATCGAACGGTTTTTTTGAGGAGTTTTCTGCTTTTGTTTGAACTGCTTATATCTCGGCTTTGCGTTTTAGAAAACAGCGGCTCTCGCGCACGTGCGGAATTTGCCTTTTTTTTTTTTTTTTTCCTTTTTTTGATGTTTTAAATGTCTCCTTTTTCTTTTTTTCAAAAGATATTGATGTTTTATATGTCACTCGATAAACCTTTAATTCTGACCAAAAAAAAAAAAAAAAGAGAGAGAGAGAGGCTTTTAGATAGTATTTACACTCCATTCATTTCATGAAAAGTAATTTTTTGAAAAATAAAATTCGAATTTTTTGGCATTCACGAAAAATAAAGTTAGTCAAAAAAATTTCAACCAATTGAAAAAATGTTTTAAAAAGTAGATAGTGGAAATATTTTCAACTTTTTCGAAAGCGGAAAACATTTTCCATCCTCTTTCAATTACTTCCACAATAAGGACTTTCTTTTACCAAACACTTTTTTTTTACTTTTATTTTTATATTTTTAAATTTCCTTTTTTAAAAATTCAATTTTTTAATTTTTTAATTTTTTTTTTTCTATTTTTCTTCTTTTTTGGCCAATCCTCGCCAACCTATGGGGAGGCCCGAGCTAGAGGTGTCAAAAACCGAACCGAACCGAAAAATTGGATTTTTTCGATTCGGTTTGGTTCTCATTAAAAACCAAAAAAAAAATTATCGGTTTAATTTTTATTGGTTAACCGAACCAAACTGAACCAACAAATCAATAAGAGTTTATTTCTTCGAAACAAAAAATATATACAACAGAAAAAACGAAAAAAAACAAATGCAAAAATCAAAAATTGGAAATCAAAAATCGAAAAACCGAACCGAACCAAAATTTTGATTTGGTTTATATTTGGTTCGGCTCATTCAATTCGGTTTTTAAAAAAAAAACCAAACTGAACTGAACCAATGACACCACTATCCCGAGCTCACCCAAACGAGCTCAAGCCTCACCAAATCAAGTCAATTAGCGATCTTAACACATTTTATTTCAATAGTAAGTTCAGCCCCTTTCACATATTAGCAATCACGACACATTTCAAGAGATTGGACTGCTATTTTGGAAAGATCGCGTCGCTCGCCATCAGCGCAAAAATTAAGTCGGTTACACGTCGGATGAAAGAGTTAGGCCAAAACTTAAGATAGTATATATGATTTTCCGAAAACAAAAAACCCACACGACGTCGCGTCGCAGCAAGGAGGGGCCAAGCCACGTGGCAAACCCAGAGGTGTGCAGCGCTCAGGCGAGCCGGGCCCAACGCCTAATTGGACCGAGCCAGTGGCCTAATTTCGCTAAGTTGGGCCAGTTTCACGCCCTGTCTAGCTCCATTTTTTCCCATCTTTTAAGGATTTTTCCATTTTCAAGAATTTTCTAACCTATGCTTGTGTTATTGTGAGTTATTAGCTCATCATGTTAATTCTCCGTGGTTTGAATTTGTCTTGCAGGTCTTGGAGTGATGAAGCTCTAGAGGTGGGTCCTGAAAATTCATTCTTTTAAATAAATAGGCATTGCATGTTGGCAAAATTCTCGAAGAATAATTTTCGCATTTTAGTGGTAACATCACTATGGTACTAAAATTAGATTAGGTTATCGATACATAGTAGGTAATTACTCTCGCTACTCGCATTAATCTTAGAAAAGCCCTATTAGCTAAAGCCGGCCCACTGGATCATATACAAGAGGGGTTCGGTCGGATGGACCGGAGGGGTGGAGACCCACGAGGGCTGTTGGCCCGTGAACCAAGACCCCGTGTTATGTGGCTATTTTAATATGTATCGGCAGAAAGAATAAAATTCAAATCCGACATGATAAAACCGGTTCCTTTATTTCAAAACCGCATTCATGCAACAAAATCATAGTCCCCAGCAAATTGTGTGCTTGACGCTTTGATTGTCTTTGCATGCTGGTTGAATTATCATGTGAAACATCATTCAAATTTGAATGAAAACACAGTGAAATAGCATATTGGTTGAAATAAGCATGCTTGGTTTAATAGCACCTTGAATGTCGGTTACACCAATTTGAATTATTATATAGAACCAGCTCCTTAGATTACTGTTGATCAAATTCGAGCTTATGATTGAATAATTGATTTATACGAATGCCGGTCTGAATGAAATCCTGATCGACTTGACCGATTTGCAAGCTGTTATGTCCTTCTGGTTTTGATTTAAACTCGCGGACTGGACTTGTCCCCACTATTTGCATTGTAGATATCATCCTGTGTTTTGATTTAGAATATAGTTTGTCATACATTAGCTATGTCAACTGCTTGTGCTGGTTGGCTTGTGCGCTTTTCGACATTTGGATTCATGCCTGTCCCTCGAATTGCTTGGTTGATATGGATTGGATACGTCCATTGTCTGTTTTAATTTGGCCGAATGCGTGCATTGCATATTTTTGAAATGACGTTTGATCGCGCAGTATACGAAAGAATCGCCATCCGCCTCGTGATGTAGCGATTTCACATGAGGGCGAGCTGTGAAGTTCTCAGGTTTCACGGCCTAAAAGATAAACCACATGCACCACATAATTAGGAAATGTCACGATATTGCAGGATAAAACTTCAGTAAGAAATTCATATCGAAAAAGCGACGTGGGACTTTTCCGGTCGGCCTGAAGAATGTTTGGTGGCAGCTCCTGGAACGGTTTAAGATTTGAATCATGGCAATGCACCATAGCCCAGGGAAAGGGAAGACGTTTGAGTCGGTAACTACCCATTTTGCATATGAAATATGAATTCGTCTTATGTGAAGTCTCAACAGCCCGGGAAATGGCCAGTCCAAACAGCTCAGATTGCATTGGAAAACATTAATCAAGTTGCACATTTCCTCTACTACTTCATAATTGGAGCAATGCAATTGGAATTTCGGGCACGAGTAATGTCGTCAGACAGGAAAAAGCGAAAGGCAATGAGATCCGCACGCTCTCTCAATAGAATCCCCAGAGCTGTAAGGGTCGATCGGAGGAGATGATAGCTTCAGGATTTGTGGATTTACAAGAAAGATTGGGCAAACCAAACCCCACTAGCTATGAGTCCAAGGGAGGTACTGTGGTTGGACAGTGATAATGACTTTGGTATGAAGTGATGCATATGTTTGTGGAGAAACCAGCCAGTTGCACCTATTGATTGATGGGCAATTGGCAAGAAGAGGATGACAGCGAGAAGCATGATTTGTGCAACTCCAGCAATGTCAGCTTTGCAATCTTCGCTTGGTTGAACAAGATGGAGTAGGACCAAGGGCGACTAGGATGGGTTTTGTGCCTATTTTGAACTCTTCCTTCCCTCTCCTGTGTTAAACTCTGATCGTCTCTGCATTTTGAAATGACCAAAAGCTTGGATGACAAGCCATTGGATGGAGTCCAGGGGGTGAGAAAAAGCCATAGGACGAGCAAAACCGTAAGCGCAAAAACCCACCGCCAAGAGAGGAGGAAAGCTGCCTCCTCGAATATTTTACAGCAGATAAATAAGAGCAGTCATCGACTAAATTCTCCTCTGAGATTCCGTGCTTTAAGCTTTATATCATTCCGACATCTGCGACCGAATTTACATTGTGAGCTACGCATAAGTTACGAGAGCGGAACTCGAGCTCTTGGGAGTAGGAAGAAGTTCAAACAGAACTCCACTCACACTCGCCTCAGCCGGACCAGAGTTTTTACCACTAAAACAACTCGAACTCCAAATGCTCTGCCGTAGCTTTACAATCTAGGAACTTGCTCTTCATTCCGGGAGGCCCCATATATTGAACTCCATATTCAAATGACTCGGGTAATTCTGGTGGAACGGCACAACGTATGAGAGCCCAATTCAAGCCCTGGAAAAAGGGATGCTGCTTAATTTCCGCAGCCCCCTTCTCCGATCCCAAGCGATTCTCAGGCTCCTTTACCAACAATCCCTTTATGAGGTCTTGAGCTTGGAAGCTCACAAATGGGCTTTCTGGGAACTTGAGGCTCTGTAACACCACGTTTGCAAGGGTTTCTTCATTCCCCGGACCTTTAAAGGGTGTTTTACTATAGAGAAGCTCATAGAGAAAAATTCCAAACGTCCACCAATCCACTGCAGCTCCATGACCCTCCCCTTTGATGATCTCCGGGGCCAAGTACTCATGGGTCCCAACAAAAGAGTTGGATCTTGCGTCAGTAGGCTCAGCCACAAGCTGTGGCAATGATCTAACATGGGTTCCAACGTCAGGTTTTGCCTTCCGCGTCTTAGCTGAAGCAGGTGAGATCCTTGGGCTGAAGCAAGGAACTCGACAAGCTGGTTCCACGCAGAAAGGCTCAATGCATCTCGATTCTGTACATGGACCAGAAACCTTAGCAGGTTCAGCAATGGTAGATGATGAAAGGAGAGTTGGACTGACAGTGCATCTAAGAGACAAGTCGAAATCTGTAAGCATGATATGGCCATCTTCACGGACAAGAATATTCTCTGGCTTCAAGTCACGGTACACAATTCCAAGCATGTGCAGATACTCCAAAGCTAGAAGGACTTCAGCGACATAGAACCTGCAAATCCAAGAAAAGCCAGAAGCACATTCTCAATAACAAAGTAAAATATAAGACTGATGTGGGGTATGCCTCTTACCAAAGGGATGGACAACCTTGCCCCACAAAATCAATTCAAGGGGGGAAGAAATAGTAGCTAATGTTGCAGCTACCACAGATAGGTAAACCTAATTTATATTTTAAACCTATCTAAAAGTGACATGGCATAAAACAGGAATACAAGGCTCCATAAGGAGTCAACATTATTTGAAGTTAGATGTGCAGGTGGGAAAACAATCTACTGAAAATGTAAGACAGGAATTGACCACTAGGCATCAAATCAGTGGCTGCACGGTAGAATTCACAGATGACAATCAAGATGGAGACAATGGCCAGCACATTGCATATTAATAAGAAAATTTAGCCAGGTACAACCTAGTTAGGATTTGACTCAATTGAAAGGAAGGCAGTAGTCATCTAGACAGACTATTGTAAATAAAAATAGCAGCATATATATATATATATATATATAACTATTCAAAGAAACAGAAGATCAATCACAACTTGAAGTCAGTCAGTCTCCTGTACGTACACTTTAGGATAAATGAAAGATTTACGATGTGTGCTATCTACAGACAGAGTAGGGAAAAATTCCAGTGAGGTAAATTGCTTGAGTAATCATAAATGATATAACGAATGAACTTTCAAGAAATACCCACCTAGCTGCCGGTTCAAGAAAATGCCTTCCTGGCTGTTTTTGCCTAAGGACATGCAAATCTCCACCCGGACAATACTCCATAACTAGACACGATAAATTATCTGATGTGAATTGAGTGTACAATGTTGGAAGAAATGGGTGATCCAGGATTCTCAATATTTCTCTCTCTGTTTGAGCCCTAGGCATTTTTTTCCTTCTTGCCAGAAACTCATTATCCATCACCTTTATAGCGAACAAGCAATTTGTACCAATTAATTCTGCCAGATAAACTGTGCCAATGTCTCCACAACCAAGTTTCTTTAAAAGGTTGAAATGCTTCAACCCCAAGGTTCCATGTTGTCTACGCACATGACGGATGGCTTCCCATCTGACGTCCTTTGACATGTGAGGCCTGTTGCTGCAACTAGACCTGCTGAGATTGCTCTCATCACTCATACTTGTGGTACTGCTACTAAAGTCACCTATGCTGCTTTTCGAACTTTGAGAAAACTCGCCCTTGTCTCTCTGCCTCAGGCTCTTTTTTGCATTTAACACATCTGCTTTGCTGCCATCGGGAATACTAGGAATGAATTCTGGCCTGCTCACACCCGGTTCAATGTTTGTTATATTTGCTCCAGATCTTGAATTGGGGCCCTCAGCTGACACATGAGTTTGATTAGATTCATTATTTGAACCCGCCAAAGAACACTGACATTTCTGACAAATTAGGTGATCTGTACTGGGAATTATGCGTTTGTTGGCTTCAGCCTCTGTTTCGGTGTTGCCAACAACAGCACTACCCAACTTAGACTTCCTTTTGGCAATACTTTTACTTCTGATGACAGGTTTGCCAGCGCGAGGTGTACTCGTAGCCAATCTGCCAACTCTCTTACCATTTACTGAATTAGATGATGAAGGCGAAATCTGAACTCTTCCTTTACGTCCCGGTTTCGATGGTGAAGTTTTGTTACCTGCTTTGGCTGAGATGGCGACATCCTGCTGTAGCTCAATATTTTCACCCCCTGCAGCAGGAAAATTTTGAGAAGATGTTGATTCCTGTGTGCACTCCTCCTCATGTGACGTCTCCACCTTCAGTATTTCAGTTCCTACCTTATTTGACCTACTGACAGCATCCCTTTGCATTGGAATACTAGCAGCACCTTTAGGCAATGTTGGAGCTACTAATCGAGGGGAACGAGGTGTCTGATTGGACAATTTTAACATGGGCGGTTGAACATCCCTGGATACATCCTTTGAAGAGCTTGTGAAAGAAGATGGTGTTGAATGACCATATGTATCCACGGATTTAGCATTTCGAGATTGATTTTCAATTCTCTTTGTTCCGGAAACTACCTGGTTTTTACTTACTATAGGCTCCATACTGCGATTACCATGAGGAATTACCCCAACCACATGTTGGAGTGAAGATTGAGCATTGCGATTTGATGTTTCAGGCATCCAAACTTGCTGAGACACCTTCCCAGAATAGTTGGAGCTGCCCTCTTCGGGCACCAAAGATATTTCCACCATGCTCCCCTTCCTTTCGTGTGAGGAAGGTCCTGAACCACTGACTTCGACAATTTTGGCATTGTATAATGTCTTAATCCTTCCAGCCTCAGAGACTCCTGAAGTAGATGGAGGTTTCGACAATCGTTTCATGGCAGCCATTTCTGATGCCTTTGACAGACAAACATCTCTCAAAGCTTGCTTTATCGACACAGGCTCAGGATGACCAAATCCAGGCGACTGAGGCACTCCTACCGTGATGGGCTTCTTCAAAGCATTCTTTCTAAGAGGACTGGAGCCTAGCTGGTTCGCGGGACTCATACACCGCGAGGAACTTCTAAGATTAAACGATTCAAAGAGCTGATTAATATCATCTTCCAGAGAATCCCTGGATCCTAGTTGGAGCACGGGCAGCTTTCCATCTCTATCATTCATCCCAAATCCAGAACTTCCTCTAGAATGCTGAACAGAAGTTGGCTCATCCATTACCTCAGAAATTTCGCAAGTTCTGGAAAGCGACCCCATCTCGAAGTATGCAACGGAACCGAATCCTCTGAGTAGAACAGGGAGGTCGAACGCGAACAACTTCGGCAGTCTTTCCGACGAAGTCCCCTTGAAGTGCAGGGCCTTAAACGGAAGAAATATCAGAAGGATTTACAGCCTTCCTTTTCCTCTCTTCAAGATTTCAAAAACCCCTGCAACCCGTAATCCCGAATATGAGAAAAGCGACATCGAACAACAGAAATATGCAAAAAAACAATTTAATCTACGGAGCCCAAGCGGACAATTTTAAAAAATCTGCCGATTGAGACGTTCGATTTGCAAGCAATAGATCGTAATGAGCCCCCCAAATTCGTCGTTCGGTCAAGAATCTGCGCAACGCTTTCGCAGCGAAGAAGAAGTGAGAGGATATCATACTGCTCATCCTATAAGGAAAGATTCGTGATTTTTGCCCCCGCAAGGTTTGCCAGTTCAGTACCGCAAAAAGATTCAACCGTAGACGCTACTACTGTATCAGGAGCAGAAGGAAGAGAGCTGTCAAATCCAGCTTAAAGGCGAAGCCGAAAATCCCGCAATAAAAAAAAAAAAAAAAAAAAATCTGCGACGGCGTAGAAGAGCAAAGATTCCAGCAAAGCGTGACTCACTGCTAGTCAAGGATCAATCAAGCCGTGGGAGACATCCCAACCGCGATTACTTAAAAAAGGAAACAAGGAAAAAAAAAAGAAATAGAGGAGAAAATGAAGGAGAAATGGGAGGCGAAAATCAATCGATGACCGCATGAACCAGGATCAGCTCAGCGACGAACAGACAACGGGAAAGGCGAGGACCGGAAAAGCTTTCGCGAGAGCCGTACCGGGAGTCCCCGCGGCGAGTTGTTCCGGAATCAGAGGACGAGCACGAGCGAGCACGCTTCGGGAGCGCCGAGATCCGATCGATACGGCGGCGCCGGCGGGAGGGGTCGGCGGCGGGGGACGGCGGCATTGCCGGAAGCGAGCGAGATGCGCCGGGAAGAGGGGGGCCGAAAACCCTAGGCGGGCGACAGGGCCGGGGAGGGGTTTGCGAAGAAGAAATGTAGAGAGAGAGAGAGAGAGAGAGGGGAGGGGGAGGACGGTGGAGTGGTGGTGGGTGCCTGTCTGTCCTGCTCTTCTTCTTCTTTCTTTCCTTCTTTCTCTCTCTCTTTTTTTTTTTTTTTTTTTGTTTTTCGGCCATGACTGGGGCTCTGATTATTTTGAAGATGGTGGGGGCCCACCCTGTCTGCCGCCGGTGGGACCCGGGGTTTCCCCATCTGTAGAGGTCAGAGCTCGGAAGAGGCGGAGGAATTTTAAAACGGATGGCGAGGAGATGGGGGCGAGACAGTGCGAAAATAACACCTGACTGAAAATGATATATGTAATAAAATAAATAGAAAAGGACAAGGGCGATAAGGATGCAGGGCGCAAACTTTCAAAAGGAAAAATCATTTTTATTATGCTCCCCTCTTTTTTTTTTCCCTCTTTTTTTATTTTTTTTTCAAAGCACGTCCGCGGTATTATTTTTATTTTATTTTTTCCCCGTATATTTTGGACTTTTCTTTTCTGAAGGGGGAGGAGATGCTGGACACGATGACATGAGGGCGACCGCCACACAACCCCCATTTTCAAATTTTCAGCCGTTACATATTTAATTTTGTTACTAGATAATATAATGGATGATTCGTGGGAATTTCGAGTTTTTCACTTTCATTTTTTTGGGTATAATTTACTTTTCCATGACTTCAGCTTCAAAAAGTGGGGCATTGTAATTTTTTGGAAGGTGGTCGAGAATTTTCATCACGGCATTTTTAAATGATGCGCAATTTTTCTTTTTTCTTTTCTTCTGCCGACAAGATATTATAGTCTGTACCTCGTGTATGAACTCTAGCGTTTCGTGGGACCATGACATCAGAATAGCGATGGATGGGCTCGTTTGTTTTTTTATCAAACCGAGCTCGACATTTAAAAGCATAAATCAAACCAAAAACATTTTGGTATTTTCAAATTATTTCTCAAGATAAAGAAAAAAGAACCCCGTGAAGAGCGAGCTGCAAGAGAAATATTCTAGGGGTTTTTCTTATTCTATTTTGGGGGGTGGGGCACGAAAATCAAATTTGGTGACAAGTATTCTTTTTTTTTTTTTTTTAATTTCCTTTATAGAATTCTTAACTTGCCTCGGGTTCCCTATGGCCATTACCTGCGAATACTTTTATTTTATTTTTTATTTTATTGATATCAGGAAGTATTTCGGATCTCGCGTTGTACAGTGTAGATAGACATTATTTTGTTTGGTCAGAAACAGTGTAGATAGACACGAGACGAATCTTTTCAACTTAATTTTTTGAAATTATTTTCAAATTAATTTTATTTTTCTATATGGCTGATGGAAATATATTTATTGGGGTATCTTTGCCTGCAGAGAGG
The DNA here is from genome assembly GCA_014182365.1 of Eucalyptus tenuipes. NCBI lineage: Eukaryota > Viridiplantae > Streptophyta > Magnoliopsida > Myrtales > Myrtaceae > Eucalyptus > Eucalyptus tenuipes. The sequence continues at coordinate 18,008,221 of CM024537.1, forward strand.
TAAAATGAAGTCTTTTCATCCGTTTGCCCCCAGAGAATCTCTCGCTGATTTTTGACTGATAGTCATTTCTAAATTTAAGTCAAAATGCGGTCATAATTGCTTAATTATTGTAATGTGTACAAAACGAGGAACAGATTAGCGACAGCCCCTTCTAGCCATATAGCGACCCTAACCTATTTTGGGTTTTTCCTTCTCCACCCCTTTTCAGCTTTTTTCTGTTCGGCGCTTGAAATTGACGTCGTTAGGAGCTGCAATTAAAAAATAAAATAATTCGAATCTTACAAAAGCTTTGACGGACCGACAATTTTTTAAAATATTTTTTTTTCTAGAATTGTGAGAATTGAGGTCACGTTGGTCCGAACGTGAGAAGTTCGGAAGTGAAGTGGGTTTTGATGCGACCGCTCGTTAGAGTTGCCTTTCCCACCTTAGCTGGTGGGGTGATGTTGAGGTTTGGTGTCTGGTATGGATTTAGAATTTTAGAACGTGGGTGGCATGTCGTGATTTGCCATCACTGGCTCTTGGAGCACGCGCTGACGTGCGCGCGTGGGTTGATTTCGTGACTCTTTTCTTGCGCCTTAGAATGCTGCGGGTGATTAACGGTTAGCGTGTAGCGATAATGGCGTACCCTAGCAGACCTAACAAAACGTCGTGGGTAGTTATTAGGAGTGAGCAGAATGATCCGCCTGAGCCAGATCAAGACGACCGGTTTTGAGCTTGTAATGATTTTTTCTTTTCTTCTGGTGTGAAGAGCGTGTAATGATAATATCAATTCGGTTCGTGATTTCACGTGTCGACCCACCTATTTGAACTGTTCGAACCGGATTGATTTTTTAAAAAAAATTCTTACAAATATGTTAAAGTGAATACCCTAACCACATTCCTCACAAATCTATTGGAGAGAGAGAGAGGTGACGCCAATTCCTTGGATCCACCCAAGAACTAAACCGGACCGATTGTTATGATTCCAAGGCCAAGTGGGCCGGTTCTCCTTTGCACAAAGTGAGAATCGACCATCCTAGTCCAGTTCCCAACTCCAAATTAGGAATCGGGTGACTCTTAGCTGATCACTCCTAATGGTTATCGTCTTTTAAATTTATGGATAATTTGAGGGGAAAAAATTGTATGGATACATGGCATACTTTTTTTCTTATCGCTTTGATCTTTTTTAAGGGTGATGATAATTTAATTTGTAGTAATGAATTTCAACAAAATAAAAAAACGTGGAAAAGTTAACGTTGCTTTGAATATAGAGGTGGACATCAAATTTAATGGTTTGCTTTCTAATTAGGAACTATAAATCTAATAAATATATTAAGGGTTGTTAGGAGGTAAAGACTTCACATCACTACATGACAACCAACATTATAAAAAAAATAATGGGTAAGATTAAGTTTAATAAGAGGGGCATGTCATACATGACCAAGATTAAGTTTATCTTGCCATCTTTTGAAAAAGGGTTTGAGAGTGAATACATTTCACCCACTCAAAATATTTTAGCTCAACAACTGATTGATGGTGGACGCTAAAATATGTGCAACAAGAACCAATAACAAATAAGTCGTGCAACGCCAAATCAAATTTATGAACCGAAACTAGTTCGATCATAAAAAATGTGTCCTGACTCTAGCATGTCGATGAGATTAACAACACCTCTGTGAAGGACAAAAATTGAGCTAAACTTGCTATTCATTCATGGATGAACAAAACTAATCAATTTCTAAACAGGAGATTGCTGTGAAATTGCATTAATTGACTAGCCACACAGTGTCTATTGGAAACACACTGCACCTCACTTAACGTTGTACGAAAAAGGTCAGAAGGGAGAAGGAAACAAACATTTGCTATCATGATAGACTTACCAAACCGAACCGATCCTCAACTGCATCATTCAATGTTGATTGTATTAGAAGAAAATGCATTTGCCACTGTTCATCTGTCATCATATTAGATTTACTACTGTTCATTCCAGTGACTTTGGGCCCCCCAAAAATTAAAAAAAGAAATAAAAAAGAAAAGTTACTAGCGACTCCTTACAGTGCTTCTCGCTTTTAGGAAAATCTCGAAATGTGATTAAGACCGGACGCATTTTCTCGAAAGAGCCCGCGAGCGGCATTCATCTCAACCAACCCCCTTGATTGGACCTCCATGTTCTCTCCTTGTCACAGAAATTGCCCTCCATTAATGGTAACAAACAAGCAGGCGGCCGCCATCACATGGCCCTTGGAGGTTCTTTCGTGTTTTTGGCAATGAGGCGGGGGGTGGTGGTGGTCCAATTCGGAGGTCGGTCGAGACGAATGTGATTTTGGGATATTTCTTAAGAAAATATGCCTAGTTCGGGATTTCCCCTCGCCTACTTTTTAGCCTACGTTATCATCATCAAGAACGTGGCCATCATGGGGAACCATCGAGGGACACAAACTCCTTACCATCCCTTTCAACTTTTTTGTGCGATCGATGGGCCAGCGATCACGTCGCTCGATCTTGACTTCGTCAAAAAGATTGAGCCGCACGAAAAGGGACGCCCATATGAAAAAAGAAAAGGAACATTAGTGAGAAGACCCTAGCAAAATGAGGATTCAATAATTTCATATGCTTAAAATGCAATTAAAATGGCTCAAAAGTAGGGGGGCCAAAAAATAAATAATAATTTACCGTGGGGGCCAGATGTAAGATATTCTTGTTGCGGGACCTGAATTAAGGAGTCGTGACCATACCTTGTTGCCCTTTTTCTTACCAACTTTTTTTGTTATGACATGGAAAAATGACATATATAATTCATCAATTTTGGTTCAATATGTAATATCCTTTCTAAACTTTAATATATTCAATTTGAAACATCTTGAACTTGAGAGTGCGTTGCTTTTCTTATGCTATAGTTTGTCTTGGATAGTGGTTAAATTCAATTCAATAATATATTGTTCCCCAACATGTTTGTTGACTAAGTGCTTTGGTTGTGCTTTTACTGCTTTTCAGGATAGACTTTTTTCCACAAAATCTTAAAATCAGATCTCATGACTATAATCAATCTTTTTGCTACTTTTCCTTGTACAACTTATTGCGAACATTACATATTTTTATTCAAAATTTATAAAATCAAATCTCATATCTTGTTGTCTACTGGCTTAGTAATATATGCAATGTAAATTTGAATATATTTTTTCCTCGTGCAACTTACTGTCAACATTACATATCTTGTGAACATTACATATTAAGAACTGTGGCGATATCAACGAATCCCATCATTCTTGAAATTTACAAAGCATTCCCGCCCACGAACTTCAATGAAGCATCACGGGCATTATGCCCCCGCGACAAGTCGAAATCAACAATGAGACATAACGAGTGAGAGGAGTTGTAGAAGCAAACGCCTAAAGCTTAGTCCTCACCAAGACGCTTTCCCAAACGCTACCATTACCCTCGGGGAAAAAAAAAAAAAAAAAACCGAAGCAACTGTGGTACGGTCTTTACAGGGAAGAACGTATGGTATATGGAAGATATTCTAGCTCGAAATCGATGTCAATGGTGTCAAGAAGGCTGGTTGTATGACCTCGCGTTTTAAAAGGCAAATTGTCAAGTGGGATGGGCCAAGCATCAACACTAAGATGAGGAAGGGACTTCCGAGGTTGGGGGCTCTTTGAGTACAAGCACGCATAGCCGGATGCACATTCGAGTATGACGAGCGTGGAGAATCAACCGAGAGCTCGTATGTTATTTACTTGCGACCAAGCAACCCTTCAACTTCACTAAACATCTGAAACTGCAAGTTGCTGTACCAAGAGGAAAGGGTCCCGTCGTTGCATATGTCTACATAGAATAACTTTCGAGTCTCTTTGACATTTGATTTGTGGATTACCCTACGAATTACATGTATTGCATCGCCATTACCTGCCATCAGGTCAATGAGCAATTAGAATTGTGCCACGGAGCTTTTTTCTTCAAGAATTTAATATTTTTAAATGATCCGGCTTCTTATCTGTTCATATTTCCAATGCTCTCGTGTTAGTCTTAGTTGACTCATCTCACATTAGCATAAGTAATATCACTTTTTGGTTCTTTATGCATTTAGCATATAATGCATAATCATGGATTGATTTTGTGCGATTTTTTGAGAATACGTTGATTTGAAAAAAATAAAAATCATTTTGGATGATTTTGCTATAATCTAATATGTTAGTTTGTGCTTTCCTAATTTTATATTTTTTTCGAGAATATAAATTTTTCATGAAAATATCCAACTTTAAATTCACAGTTCACCAAACAGTAGATAGGATATGATATGAGAATATCCAACTTTAAATTTGTGGCTCACCAAACAGTGAATAAGATATTAAGAAATTTCTAGATTTCATATCCTATCTTATCCAGTCATTCTAAAAACCAAATGCAACCTTAAAGTTGTTCTGTTTCCTTCTAATATTCAGTGCGGAGTATAGAGGAATGTCTGTTGTATCTTGGGAGGATAGCCGTGAAGCTTTACGCACCGAGTTTCGTACTCCGAGGGGCGGAATTATCCTTAAAGACAGTGTTTGCACGCCTCAGACATTTCTTTGTATTTTCTAATCTTTTGTAATATATTTCCAATAATTATTATTATTTTATGTATTCTAATACTTTTTCCAACATCTTTGACATTTGATTTGTGGATTAGCCCTACGAATTACATGTATTGCATCGTCGTTACCAGCCATGAGGTCAATGAGCAATTAGAATTGTGCCACGGAGATTTTTCCTTCAAGAATTTAATATTATTAAATGATCCGGCTTCTTATCTTTTCATATTTCTAATGCTCTCGTGTTAGTCTTAGTTGACTCATCTCACATTAGCATACGTAATATCACCTTTTTGGTTCTTTATGCATTTAGCATATAATGCATAATCATGGATTGATTTTGTGTGATTTTTTGAGAATTTGTTGATTTGAAAAAAAAAATATTTCATTTTGGATGATTTTGTTATAATCTAATATGTTAGTTTGTACTTTCCTAATTTTATATTTTTTTCAAGAATATAATTTTTTCATGAAAATATCCGACTTTAAATTCATAGTTCATCAAATAGTAGATAGGATAGGATATGAGAATATCCGATTTTAAATTTGTAGCTCACCAAGTAGTGGATAAGATATGAAAAAATCTCTATATTTCATATCATATCCTATCCAGTCATTTAGACAACCAAACGCAGCCTTAATTTATTCAATTTGATTCTTGAAGTTCGGCCTAATGCACTATGTCAAGCATTGAATAAGATATGAAGAAATCTCTAGATTTCATATTATATTCTATCTAGTCATTCGAACAATTAAACGCAACCTTAATTTATTCAATTTGATCCTCGAAGTTTAGCCCAATGCACTATGTCACTCTTGAATTTTCAACTTATTCGATATAGTCATTTAATTTAGTTCTTAGACTAATGTAATTCCTAGAATTGAATTAATTGAAAAATAAAATTTTATATTTTCATATAATTTAAAGATTAAATTGAACAATTATCAATAGTTAAGGGATCTTATTGAACAAATTAAAAATTTAGGAACAACATTACTTCAAGCTAAATTTCAGAGATCACATTGAACTAATTAAAATTTTAAATATAACATTATATGTTAAGGCAAAGTTTATGAGTCATTTGCATAATTACTCTTTATAAAATATGATTTTGGACCGACTCGACTATGGAAACGGATGTGGTTCCTGGGTTTGACCCGAAATCTGGAGGATGTTGATGATACGTGGTTTCGGAATGGGGATTCCTCAATTATTTGATGTGGAGGGGACACGATGGTGATGTCTCAGTATAGCGCGGCAACACCGTGAATGAGGTTTTTGCGAGTTGTGCCTGACATCGGGAAACGTCGGTAGCGACTGACTCGCGATGTACGTGATTGAGATATTTTCCATGATGGGAAGATGTTAAAGTTGTACGAAAAATTCGTGCATGAAAAGCAGAAATGAAATTGAGATTTTCATTCCAGCTTTCTCCCCGTCAAGAACAACTTGCATCCACCGCTTTTGAATTCTACCGGTTTGTCTTTGTATCTTTTAGTCAAAACTTAAAAAGGACCAATTTACAACCCCACGCCCCCTTTGCCCCCTCTTGCTCTCCTCCCTTTGTCGCCGCCGGACGCCGCCCCTTGCATTGCACCGATGACCGATGTCGCTGGAGGGGCTGAATGCAGCAGCGTGAGAGCAAGGTGGCAGCCGACATGAGAAAACCGTGGTGAGGCGGCCATCGGTGATATCGGAGATAGGGGAGGAGAAAGTGGCGGAGCACGGGGTGGTTTGAAGGACTTCTTTCCATTGTAGGAGAGTTTCGAAAAGCGAGAGGGTTGATTCGGAAGATCAAGATATCGAAACCGAAGCTACAATCCATGTTGGATTCAATTCGAAATGTAAAGCATGTTTGTTTCGCGTGAAATTTCATGATAAAATAAAATGCTTTTTTGTGTAAATCATTTTCAATGAAAATTTGTGTGATATGTTGAAAAAGTTTGACGGTAATCATTTTCAAGTGTTTGGATATAATTTGAAATAATTGGTATCGAACAAGATGAAAAACTGAGCTTTATTAAGATTTAAGAGGCATATTATGTTTGGAAAAATGATTTCCTCTATTTACAAAGGAGAGTTTGTTTCTCTAATTTTAAGCGCATGTTTTTCTTGACAGTAAATATTTTTCAGTTGACTAATTATTTTTAGCAAACTAAACAGATAAAGGTCTTGGAAAACACTTTCACTAAAACAAACGCACCCGTGGTTGCAAACTAAGGACGCAAATGGCAGGTTTCAAAAGTTAAGGGATGCAACTTTGATCATGCAAACTAACGGGGTGGATTTTTTGAAATTATCCCATCATTAAATCTACAATCAAATTTTTACGGACGTTTGAACATGATTCGTTTATTCCAATTTATATCTAAAATTCGTCGCATAATTTCGTTAGTTATTTTATAAATCAGACTTTCATACCCCACCTTACCCAACATTATGCTTTTCACAACTCATCAAGAATGTAATTACGTGATAAAAATGGTTCACTTTATTTAGCACGAAGAAAGAATGAGAGCTATTTTTGAGTCCGGTTCTAGGTTCAAATAGAGGGCAAACACGAAAAATCGAAAGAAAGAAGAAGAAAATCTGATCAGATATTGAAAATGGAATGTCCCGGTTTCTTCTTAGGAGGAGTTAACGTGACATATTAAAAAGACTTTCGTGGCTTCGAAGCATCAAAGAAACTTCATTTCCAATCAATTTCTCACCGTCCAAATCCACCTGCCCTCGTTAGATCCTTCTAGGGTCCGGTAGGCAATAAAAAAAAGAGGGATTTTTAGCCGTTTCTTTCTTAAATTTATTGTAATTTAAAAAAATTATTGTGAAGTCAATTATTGTGATTGACTTAGAGGTGATGATTTAATTTTATAAGTTGTTACTTGTAATGATTCAAACTTGTAATTTATCCCTAATGATCATAATTGGTGATTTACCTTCGTAGACGATGATTAAACTTGTAGAGTACGTAACGTGAAATTTTTGACACTTGGTAATTGAGGATACCTGTAATTTATAATTGTTGTTAATCAATACGTTTCCTTTAAAGTCGAATGCGGCCGAATATCCTGTTATAGATGAAGCTAGATATTTTTTAGGGTTTTTTTTTTTTATCTTTTCTATCATATTTGCTTTTAGGTTAAAAGTGATATCTTTATATTAGCGATGGTAAGACGCTAGCCGTCAAGACGCTGAAAAAGAAAAATAGAGAGGCAAAAAAATAAAAGAGAGAAGAAAAAAGTTAATTTTTTCTTTATGGGGGTTCTCAATCTCTTTGTTCCCTGATCTTGAGAGAAGATTATCGTTGTATTCTAACTTTTTTTGAAGTCTAATGGATTCGCAGAGTGCCTTTGCGCGGAGATGTAGCCCAAGTTTGGGTGAACTTCGTTAACAAATTTTCTAGTGTGTTCTTCTGATTCTGTTATTTTATTATTATATTCTGCCTGGTGAAATGTTTGCGATCGTTATTTTTCTGGAATCGACGTGCAATTTCGTAACATATCCCACATTTGTAAATTTTCGTGAAAAATCGTGAATAATCTAAAGTTGTTGTAAATCCACTTTTTTTTAGTTACTCATCTCAATGATCGTAACCCTCCCTTTAGAGTTTGCAAATTCAAAGGCCCTGTCAGTGAGTAATTATTCTCATATGTCATAATTTTTTTTTTTTTATCAATGGTAATATTGACAATCTTTATAGTAACTAGTTAATATCTCTCCAAAAAAGCTCGTGATCTACTATCTTTTTAAAATCATCGGACGGTTGATTTTTTTTTCATTTTATCCAATGATTGATACCACATATGGAAGCAGTCCGCAAATTATTGGACTGGACCATAGAAGTACAAGTTCGACCAAACTTTCATTTGTACGTTAAGGTCTCCCTTAGAGACCAAACTCTTTTTTTGTTTTTTTGGTCATACTCAGACAAAATTTGGATTGTGTATAGACTCTCTATTCTTTTTCTTTTTCTTTTCAACGTTGAAAATGAGAGTATGCCTTTGAAACTTAACCATCATGGTCATCATCGACGTGATTAAAAATTTAGAAGTTGTCTGGGTACCCTCCTTTTGGTCTACTGTATGGTCAAAATTAGTGATGGCGTCCGACATTGAATTTAAAATGCTGGTGACGCAACCACGAAGGGAGAGGTTGAATTTAGTTGAGAATGGTGCTTCGAATTATTTTTGAAAGATGAAATAAGGAATCATATACTATGCAGTATCCAAATTTATAATGTTATATCCAAGGTCGACGATGCTATGTAGCAAACGAAAACGTAAAAGTTAAGAAACAAGAAAAGTTGAGCAAACTCTTAAATAGAGGTTTGGCGGTACACATCTAGTCATCTCTTTCGCAAGTAATGATTTTTTTAGGGGTGTGCAAAATAATCAAAAATTGCCAAATCTGAACCGATCCTGAGTGGTTTCCATGGCAACTTAGTGTGGAACTGTTCACTTGGATTATAATTGTACATATATTTTTAATTTTTATGTTAAAAATTTTCAAACCTCGATTTGGCAATCTCACTCAATGAGCAACACACACAGACCCTCATCTCACTCTCTTCTCTTTCATGAACCCTCTCAACTCTCAACTTAGTCACTCTTGGTCACCTCTCACTTCTGACCTTCTATCGATCGCTCTCTACGGTGGGGATTGGGGAGTCTAGGAAGGCATGGCCAGTTTCATGGGCCCACTTAGAAACTAAACTTGGGTGGGTCTAGGAGCTAATAGGTGGTTCTTGGTTCTCAATTTGTGGAATTAACCCTTCATATCAAGTTGTAACCAACAACCAATGATTCACAGAAGATTCATGGTTATAAAAGCTTCCTTGCTATTGTAGCAATAGTTCCAATTGTATCGTAAGTTTTACTAAAGCCTAGTATCTCCCTCCTATGCCCTCCAGTTTGTCTTTACAAATAGAAACAGTCTCCTTGCAAAAAATACTTAGGCTCTACTTATTTCAAAAAGAATAACTTTCAAAAAAATGTTTTTCGATATTAAATTCAAAGAAAATAAACAAGTCAAGAAAAGCATTTTCCGTTAATAGAAAAAATATTTAAGTGGAAAAATGATTTCCTCTTATTGAAAAAAGGAAATCATTTTTCCTTCTCTTTATTTCACCACTCATTTTAATTATTTATTAATTTTATTTCTTTTTTTCTGGTTTTTTAATTCAATATTTTTAATTATTTTTATTTTTTCTTATCTTTTTTTTTTCTTCTTCTTCGACTAGTCGTCGGTCATGTCGAGGGTTGGCGACTAGCAATAGGTGAGCTCAAGTGTCGCTAGAGGCTGGTGAAGCTCGAGCTCGCAGATTGGCGTTGCTCAGACCTTGCAAATTGGCAATGCTCGAGTGTCACCAGAGGTCAACGAGCTCATCCCTCAACTTGTTGACCATGGCCATGGCCGACAACCAGTTGAGGAAAGAAAAAGAAATAAGAAAAAAAAAAAAGAAGAAGAGAAATTAAAAGTTTGTATTTGTCAAATAGAAAATAAAAATAAAAAGTAAAAAAGGAGCATAACTAATAAAAAAAAATGATCGAAATGAATGCACTGAGGAAAATCAAATCAGATCCATTAGGTTTCCGCTGAATATCGAAAAATATTATCATTTTTATGAAAAAATGATATCCTGGTCCTTGGATAACATTTTTTAGAAATAATACATTTTCCGCAAAATGAACAAGTTTTAAGAGTAACTCTCCATGAAATTGCAAGTTCTAATATAAGAACAAACGAAATAAGCGAACAAAATCTCTCAAAAGCCAATGCTAAAAGAGAGGATTTTGATGTGAACGGCCGTAATCATTTCGCCGTTGCTCATCCTTTCTTGCAAATTAAGCCCAACATTCCGATAACGAGTTTGAAACTCCTATGCCGACACATCCTAAGGTGTTGCCAACGCCAATTGCCCATTCACGCCCTTCTTTTTTGCACTTATCATTTTTTGTATACAACGTGTTTGTTAGGCATGGATCACGTAAAAATTGCAACTACTGTTCTATGATTTGCTCAATGCTACGCTAAACTCACTACTACTACGTTGAGCATTTGATTTTGTTAACAAATGCTCTGAGGACATTTATTGACGGGTCCCCGAGTCCTCTTCATTTTCAGCACCGACGCATGAATCAGATGCGAGGAGGCGTCCTTCTCCTCTTCTCTCATCAATTGAGCTAAAACACAACTGCAAAAATCCAATTCTTTCCCGGGGCTTGTTCAAGATCGAACTCATATCCTCGTCAATAATTGATCGGTAAAGGAGGCTATTCGAACCGCTCGTTTTTGAAATGTTGTATCTCGTCTCCTTGGATTCGCGTGCCATGGCCTGGCCGGCCCTGTACCTTCAGTTGGACGCTTCGACGGCCGCCGAATTTGCTTACACTCGCCGGGCCCATCCGCTTTTCTGCATTCCGACACACCTCACCGTCCACCCATCGATCCATGGCTCTTCTTAGATTCTTCTCTGCACCCTCCGCGACAAACCCCGTCCCCTCCCCGTCCGCCCAAACCGTCCGCCATCCGGTGGGGATCAGACGGGTGCTCAAAAAGCCCGACGCGACACCGAGCTACAGAAAGGAGTGGTTTCGCGTGGCGCCATGACTTCTTTCTCTTTAGCATGAATGAGGAAAGTACTATGGTCGCGAGTCCCGAACGGTGCCCGTGATTCCATCTCATGCCCGCCGAACCGTGTCGTCTTTCTAACACTAGATTGCCCGAATCTGTACTCGGGATCCGCAGATTCAGTATGGCCTGCTTTGTTCAACAGCATTAGGCGGCATTTGGAGGCATCTGTTTATCAGAGAGAACCGTGATTTTCCACATGGTCGGTCCCGACCGAAAAAAGAGCACGTTCAGCAACAGGTTAGTAACGCTGTCCGAGCTTGACATGAACAGAATGTGATTGGATCGGTCCTGATGAACTCAAAGATACAAACTGTAGTCATGGAAGAAGAAAGAAGAAGAAGAAGAAGAAGAAGAAGAAGAAGCTCTGATGAAACTGAACCGCAATGGAGACGAGCTCGTTGTCGGTAACACGGGAAGGGAAGCGTGCTATTCCTCAATCGAAGAGGCCGAAACCTGAGTCCTACAAAGCGAAAGAACGAAAACGAACCGATAAAGAGGAAAAAGCAAAGGCGCAGCGGCGTAAGCGTTGGTAGCCGACGTGAAAATTTTCCATCATCTTCCTCTTGCCCTCGAGATGAAAGTTTCAACCAACTGAACCAATGACTGCCGATGCTAAAATCGAATTGGCTCATCCTGCCTCTTCTTTCACCGCCACCGTTTCCGCTTTCTTTTGGCTCCAAAGCAGCCGAGGCAGCGGGTGCACCACCGCCACCATTAGCGGCCACTGGAGCTGCAGCACCGCCACCAGGAGGCACAGAGGTTTAGGTTGTCCTGACCAGAGGCAACAGGCTCAGCTATGTCCTAACCCTTCATCTCCGACACAAGGAAGTTCGATCCTGCCGTCTTCAGCTTCCGCTGCACCTGCAGGAGAAATTTCGGCCATTTTACTTTTTTCATCTCTTTGTCCGCAGGCATTCGATGTTTTAAATAGGAGAAACCATAACCAGTCGATCGAGATGGAAAATCTCATCCTAAATGGCGCATCACTTGATGTGGAAAGATCACTATCCATTTTTCCGAATTGTTTCGGACGCTTGGTTGCATTTTTAGTTTTCGTTACAGGATGATTTCTAGCGTTTCGTGGTCGTGGGACAGTAACGTTGGAATCGCAATGAGCGGGTTCAAATTTTTATTTTTTTTTATCAAAACAAGTTTGACATTTAAAAGCATAAATTAAATTTTTACTTTTAGATTATTTCTCGAGGTAAAAACATGGTTTTAGGATGAAACCTAGAACTGAAAAATTGGACTAGTGTGTGCATGGTTTCCATTTCCAAAAATTAATAAGTTACAGGTTCTAGGTAAGTGAAATCTAGAACTTTGAACTTGAAATAAGATTTTATATATTTTTTTTGTCTATTTTCCCATTATCCTGCAGTATTCCTCTGATGATGAATGTATAATTTGGAATCATTAATCTGAACTTCCATTTTGTGACTGAGACTATTATTTTGTTTTCGTATTCTTCATGTCTAAATATAAATTATGATAAGTGGATTATAATAATAAGTTATGGTCATTAAAGGTGATGATTTATTACAATAATCTCATTAATAATATAGGTGGAACCTAGGTAGATATTGAAATCAATTTCGAAACCTATGATAGGATAGGTTCAAAATTCCATATTCCAAGTTCTAAAATATGTATTATAGGTTATAGGTTTTTCCAAAAATTAAGGAATTTGTTCTAGTAAATAGATTTTAAGTGGAATCTATATGGAACACGCGACTACTTACCTCTACTTTCAAACGAGCTACAAGAGAAATATTCTCGGCTTTTTCTTTTTCTATTCTTTTTTGGGGTAGGGGACACGAAAATCAAATTTGGTGAAAAGTATTTTTTTTTTATTTTCCATTTCAGAATTCTTAAGTTGCCTCGGGTTCCTGATGACCGTTATCTGCATTTGTTTGTTTGTTTGTTTTTTTTTCTATTTTATTAAAATTAGGAAATATTTTGGATCTCGCGTTGTACATTGTAGATAGACATGAGAGGAATCTTTTTTAACTTAATTTTGTAATTAATTTTATTTTTGACATGACTGACGTATATAATATTTATTGGGTTCCTTGCCTGCAGAGAGGTAAATGAAGAAGGAGCATCTTTTTATCTGTTTACCCCATCAGAATCGCTGGCTGATTCTTGTTGACCGATGGGGGGTCTGTCCATTCTAAATATTAGTCAAAATTTGGTGAATATCGCTTAATTATTGTAATGTGTACAAAACGAGGAACAGATTATAGCTCTAGCTATTTTGGGTTTAACTTTCCTCTATCCTTTTTCAGCTTTTTTTGGCATTTGAAATTGACATTGTTAGGAGCTACTATTTAATTTTTTTTTTCAATTATGAGATTTGACGTCACATTGATCCTAACGAGAAAAGTATTGAAATTAGACGGCTTTGATGCGACTACTCATTTCAGCCTTTTCCAACTTGGCTGCTGATCTTGAGGTTTGGTTTTCTAGTATGGATTAGAACGTGGGGTGGTGGCATGTATCGATTAGCTATCACTGGCTCTCGAACATGAACCGCGTTCGCCCGTGGGTTGCTTTCGTGCTCCTTCTTTTGCGCAATGAAATGTCGGGGAATCGACTATTAAGATATAGTGATAATGGCGTACCTCATTGGACCGAACAAAACATCATGGATAATTAAGCAATTCTCAAGAGAATCGGTGAATGTTGGTCTGGTTCTCGAAATCATGTGTGAACTCATTCATTTGAACCACTCGAATTGAATCGATTTTTTTCTTAATTCTTACAAAACTATGAAAGTGAAAATCCCAATCTCATTCCTCACTCACGCTCAAGAACTTGAAAACCCTAGTCCTAATTCCCATTCTTCACAAACCTCAGCTCAATCAGGACTCGCGGTCACTCGCACCTCTCACCTCGATGCCTTCATCTTTCCCGAGTCCTCTCTCTCTCTCCCTCTGTGTTGTTGGCCTGCTCCCCCTGCAACCATGACCTTCTGAGAGTCCAGCTAGTCCTCCTCGGAAGTAGAGATCCATGACGCCTTCGACCTGTACGACCGGGACAAGGAAGGCCAGACCTTCACCCTCTTCCAGTGGCAATATAAGGTCCCTGTTCTTGAAACCCTCAATTTCTCCTCACTTAAATCCATCTCTCTTCCTTTGAGTCCATAGCAAAATCGAGACAGACCCTCCTGTATCTCTTAGTATCTTCAATTGGCTCAGGACAAGAATGGCTTTGGAAGTAGACCTTAATTCGCACTAACCCACGTGTTGTAAGGCTATTGCCGATAAAGATCCTGCAATCATGCAATGGACTACATGCTACTTGAAGGAGTGAGATTTGCTTTCAAAATTCATCAAGTTTAACAAAAAAAAAAAAAAAAAAAAAAAAAAAGACATCTCGCTACTTCCTTAGACCCACTCAAGAACCAGACCAGACCAACCAATCCTATTCCAAGATCAAGTGGGTAAGTTCTCCGATTTCATAAACTAAAAATTGACCGATTTTGAAATCGATCACTCCTAATAAATATTATATTTTAAGTTTATGGATTAGTTGAGGGAAGAAAAAATTGTATGAATACGTGGCATACGTTTCTTGATAATAATTTGATTTACGGTAATAGATTTCAACAAAATAATGAAGCATAGAAAAATTAACGACATTTTTTTAATATAGAGGTGGACGCCAAATTTAATAGTTTGCTTTTATAATTAGGAATTATAAATATACTAAATTAATTAAAGTCATTAAGAGGTAAGACTTCACATCGCTATGTAACAACCTACATTTTAAAATATAATGGGCAAGCGTGAGTTTAAAAAGAGGAGTGTGTCATAATCACAAATTTCTTCACCCAAAAAACGTTTAATTGCAAAGATAATTGAGTCAAATGTATACATCTGATTTGCTAAATATATATTTTAGCTCAACAGTTCAATCATGGCGGGTACACAAGAATCGACAAGATTTATGTCGTGTGATACCAAATTAAATTTCTGAACTGAAACCAGTTTGATCATAAAAACGTGTCTCGACTCCAACTTGTCGATGAGATTCATCCATGAGTTCATTCATGGAAGAACTCCAATCAATTTCTAAACAGGAAATTGCTGTGAAAATGCATTAATTGACCGGCAACACTGTGGCTAATGGAAACGTGTTTGCACCGCACTTAACTTTGTACAAAAAAGCCAAAAGGGAGAAGGAAACAAACATTTGCTGTCATCCAAACCCAACCGATCCACAACTGCATCATTGAATGTCGATTGTATTAGAAGAAATTGCATTTTCCACTGTTCATCTGTCATCATATTAGATTTACCACTGTGCATTCAGGTGACTGTGGGCCACCAAAAATTGAAAATTAAAAAAAAAAAAAAAAAAAGGTTATTGGGGACTTCCTATAATGCTTCTAGGTTGTTGGGAAAATCTCAAAACGCAATTAAGATGAGACGCATTTTCTCAAAAGAGCTCAAAAACGGCATTTATGTTAACCGACCCCCTTGATTGGACCGCCATGTTCCAAATGGCCTCCCCTCACCTGGTCACTGCAGATTGAAAGCACCGAAAATTGCCCTCCATTAATGGTATTGGTAACAATCACGCGGCCGCCATCACATGGCCCTTGTAGGTCTTTTGTATTTCTGGCAATGAGGCGGGGCTCATTTAGAACGTGGTGGTCCAATTCGAAAGTCGGGCGGGACAAATATCATCCGGGGATATCTCTTCAGAAAGTGCACCTAATTCGGGATTTTCCCTCGCCTTTTTTCGGCCTTCACGTTATCATCATCGAGAACTTGGCCATCACGGGGAACCATCAAGGGACACAAACTCCTTACTATCCCTTTCGACCTTTTTTGTCCGACTGATGGGCCAGCGATCACGTCGCTCAATCTTGACTTCGTCAAAAAGATTGAGCCGCACGAAAAGGGATGCCCATATATAAAAAAGAAAAAGAAAACATTAGTGAGGAGACCCCAGCAAAATGAGGATTCAATAATTTCATATCCTTAAAATGCAATTAAAATGGCTCAAAAGTAAGGGGCCAAAAATAGATAATAATTTGCCTTGGGGGCTAGATGTAACTATTCTGGTCGCGGGACCTGGATTACGGAGCTCCTGACCACACCCCGTTGCCCTTTTTCTTACCAGCCTTTTTTTCCTTATAAAATAGGAAAATAATTTAAATAGTTCATCAACTTTAACTTAATGTGTAATATTATTGTCAAAATTTTATTTTGTTGAATATAAATTTAAATATTAGCTGAATGTGCAATGTTATCTTTAAATTTTTAATTTATTTAATGTAGTTCTTAAACTCTCAGTACATAATAAACTAATGTAATTGATGGATAATATTTGATAATTTTTTTATAATTTAATAATTAGATTGAATATTTATTATGAGTTTAGGGATTACATTAAATGAATTAAAAATTCAGTAATGATATTATTCATTGGGTAAAGTTCAGGAATCATATTAAACTAATTAAAAGTATAGAGACAGAGACGCCATTATATACTAAGTCAATATTTATGGGCTGTTTATGTAATGACTTTAGAATATGGCTTTGGACTGAGGACGACGATCACCACGGAGGATACGGATACGGGTCGTGGGTTTGACCGAACTTAGGAGGATGTTGATGATACGTGGTTTTGAAATGAGAAGCCTTCAATTATTGGATGTGGAAGGGACACGATAAAAATAAAAATGGTGATTCAATTATTGGATGCACGATGGTGACTGCGGGGACATCGTTAATGCGGTTTTGTGAGTTGTGCATAACCTCTAGTGACTGAACTATTGATGTACGTGATTGATATATTTTCATGCTGGGATGATGTTAAAGTTGTACGAAAAATTCGTGTATAAAAAGCAGAAATGAAATGGAGATTATTCCAGCTTTCTTCCGTCAAGAACCATTCGCATCTTTTGAAATTCTACCGGTTTGTCTTTGCATCTTTTAGTCAAAACTCAAGCTTAAAAAGGATCAATTTACAAACCCCACTTTTCTCCTCTCGCTCTCCTCCCTCTGTCACCGCCGGCTGCCGCCCCTCGCATTGCACCGATGACTGATGTTGCCGGAGGGGTTGGAGGCAGCAATGCGACAGCAATATAAAAAATAAAAATAAAAATGATTTATTAACAAAAAAATAAAGAAAAATAAAATAAAATAAATCATAAAAAATAAAATAAAAATATCATTTTATTTTAAAATAAAAATATCCTTAAAAAATTTATTTTATTTATTCTATTTTATTTCATTTTACGAATAAATTTATTTCAAAATGAATAAAAATTAAAAATAAAAATAAATTTATTTGGCAAAACACTCAAGACAAATAAAAATAATTTATTTTTATTTATCATAAATAAATTATTTTTATTAAAGTTATTTTAATAAACTCAAAACAAAATGATAAATAAAAATAATTTATTTATTTTTAATAAAATTACTTTTAATTTATTTTTAATAAATTTATTTTTATTTTTAAATGAATAAAATGAATATTTTTATTTATTTTTTTTAATAAAATGATATTTAATTAAATTTATTTTTAATAAATAAATTTATTTCGATTAAATTTAGTTAATTAATTTATTTATTAAAAATAAAAATAAAAATAAAATGAAAAATGATATTTTTATAATAATTTTTATTTTTAAAATGATATTTATTTATTTTTAAAAAGAAAATGATATTCATTTTATTTTTAAGGATTTTTTTAATTTATTCGTAAAATAAATATTTATTCGTAAAAATAAAAATAAAAATAAAAATCATTTTATTTATTTGAATATTTTCATTTTAAAATGATATTTAAAAAAAATTTATTTGGCGACCGGCAAAAAAAAAAAAAACAAAAAACAAAAACCAATGAAGGACCGATTGACGAATGATGAGAAGAATTTTTATTTCGATTTCTATTCCGTAAATAGAGAAGTAGAAAATTTTAGGTGATTTCTCTTCCAAACCTATTTCGGAATAGAAATCTATTCCGAAATAGAAAAACCGAATAGGTTTATCAAACAAAAAAAAAATCAAAAAACTATTTCCGAACAAAATTTTGGTTATCATGCACCCCCTTACAAACCCCACTTTTCTCCTCTCGCTCTCCTCCCTCTGTCACCACCGGCTGCCGCCCCTCGCATTGCACCGATGACTCATGTTGCCAGAGGGGCTGGAGGCAGCAATGCGACAGCAAGGTGGCGGCACAACACGAGGGAACCACAGTGAGGCGGCCATCCGCGACATCGGATAATGGATATGGGGAGGAAAAGCGACGGAGCATTGGGTGGTTTGAAGGGCTTCTTTCCATTGTGGGTCAGTTTCCAAAAGCGTGAGGGATGATTTGGAAGATCAAGAAATCAAAACTGAAACCCACGATCGATGGTAGATTCAATTTGAAATGTAGGGCGTATTTGTTTTGTGTGAAATATTATGAAAAACTAAAATGCATTTTGTGGAAATCATTTTTAGTTAAAAAAATTATGTGATGTGTCAGAAAAAGTGTAATGAAAATTATTTCCGAGTGTTCGAAAGTCATTTGAAATAATGGGTATTGAAGAAGATGAAGAATTGAGCCATTATTAAGAGACTTGTTGTGCTTGGGAAAATTATTTCCTCTATTTATAGGGGAGAATTCATTTCCCTAATCTTAAGTGCGTGTTTTTCTTGACTGTCAATATATTTTTCGTTAACTAATCATTTTCAACAAATTAAACAGTTAAATTCCAGAAAACTAAGTTAGGAAAAACTCATTCGTAGAAAACAAATGCACTTGTACTCGCACGATGCAAATGATAGGTTTCAAAAGTCAAGGGATGCAACTTCGATCATGCAAAATAATGGGGCGGATTTTTTGAAATTATCCCATTATTGAAATCTACAATCAAATTTTTGCACATGTTTGAACATGTTTCGTTTATTTCAATTTCTATTTAGATTCGTCGAATCATTTCGCTAGTCATTTTATAAATAAGAATTTCGTACCCGCCTTACCCATTGTTATGTTTTTCATGACTCATCGAGAACATAGTTGAGTGATAAAAAAAAAAAAAACAAGTTCACTTTTTTCAGCATCAAGAAAGAATGAGAGCTCACCTCAAGTCCGGTTTAAGGGGTTGCGGGGTGGGGCCGAAGAATACTAGATTTGAGATTCGATTCTTGCGAGCACTGCACACAGATGTACATAGAATAGAAGAGTGAGACAAAAAAATAAAAGACGAGGCAAACCTGATTGAAGATTGAGAACGGAATGTCCCGATTTCTTCTTAGGAAGAGTTAAAGTGACATATGAAAAACTCTTTTCATGGCTTTGAAGCATCGAGAAACTTCATTCCCACTCAATTTCTCACCTTCCAAATCCACCTCCCCTCGTTAGATCCTTCTAGGATCCGTAGGCCAAAAAAGAAAGGATTTTTTAGCCGTTACTTTCTTAAATTTGTTGTGATTTAAACAAAAATTATTGTGACTAACCAAAAAAAAAAAGAAAAAATTGTTGTGAAGTCCGTCGCACTTAGAGGTGATAACTTGATTTTTAGATAGTTACTTGTAATGATTGAAGCTTGTAATTTATATGTAATGATCATAGCTGGTGATTTACCTTTATAGATGATAATTAAAATTATACACTATGTAACGTGAAAATACTGACACTTAGTAATCGAGGATATCTATGCTTTGTCATCATTGTCTATCAATATAGTTTTTCCGAAAGTCCTTGTAAATTCAGTATTTACTCCTCATACGGGATAGTTTTCCTTAAAGTCGAGTGAGGCCGAGCATCTCGACATTCGTAACTTTTCATGAAAAATAGTAAACAATAAATCTTTTTCTTTCCTAATTTTAGTAACTCATCTCAATGATCATAACCCTTCCTTTAGAGTTCTCAAATTTAAAGCCCCTATCAGTGAGTAATTATTCTCATGGATCATAATTTTTTTTTTCGATCAACGGTCAAATTGACAATCTTTGAGTAACAAGTTAGTAACCTGCCAAAGAAACTCGTAACTCACTGTCTCTTTAAAACCATCCCATGGTTGAAATTTTTGTTTCTTTTGATCTAACAATGGCATTTCATATGGAACTGGTCAGTAATAGTGCATTTGAAAACATTTTTATTCTTGAGAATAATTTCTTTTCTAATTCTATTATTTAAAACAGCTTTTGAATAAAATAACGAGTTCGGTAACTGCAAAAAAATTCAATTTTTGGAATAGAAAAAGAACATGAATGCTTTTGATATGACCTACAAGTTTTTTTGTGACGTAGAATTTCTTCTAATTTTAAAATAATTTTTTGAGACTTTTCTTTTATTTATTTATTTTTTTCCTTTCTTCTTCTTCATTCTCTAGCCGGTCGCCAAGTGGTGGCATGTGGCAGACGGCGGCATGAAGTGGGCGGTAGTGTGCGGCGGTCAACGGATGACGGCGACGTGGCGGTGGCGGCAGCAGCCAATGG
This sequence comes from Eucalyptus tenuipes, assembly GCA_014182365.1. NCBI lineage: Eukaryota > Viridiplantae > Streptophyta > Magnoliopsida > Myrtales > Myrtaceae > Eucalyptus > Eucalyptus tenuipes. The sequence goes on from CM024537.1 coordinate 18,028,851, forward strand.
GGAGCATTGGGCAACGAGGAAGAAGAAGAAAACAAAAAAAAAAAGGAAAAGAAAGAAAATGCCTTATTTTTAGAAATTGTTCCGGGATCAAGAAGCCAATTTATTATTTTTTTTCTATTTCAAATTTATTCCCCGATCATTTTTCTATTCTAGGAAAAAGAAAAATTAATTGACGTTACCAAATATGTTCCTTTTCTATTATTGGGAATAAAAGAACAAAGAAATGAAACTTTACCATGCAATGTCTAAATTACTAGACCGGACCATATAATTTTGAATCCGATTAAACTTCATCTGTACTTTAAGGTCTCCCTTGGAGACCAAACTTTGTTTTATTTTGGTCGTACTCGGAGACCAAATTTGGATTATGTATAGACTCTCTTTTCTATTTCTATTTCTTTTCTTTGTTGAGAACGAGAGTGTGTCTTTGAAACTTGACCATCATGGACACCATCGACGTGATTAAAAATTTAAAAGTTGCCTTGGTACCCTCTTTTCGGTCTACACTTTGGTCAAAATTAGTAATGGCATCCGACATTGAATTTAAAATCCCGATAAGGCAACCACGAGGGGGAGGTTGAATTTGGTTAAGAATGGCGCTTTCAATTTTTTTGAAAAATGAAATAAGGAATCATATACTATGCAGTAGTCAAATTTATAATGTTATATTCAAGGTGGACGATGTTACGTAACAAACAAAAGCGTAAAAGTTAAGAAAGAGGAAAAGTTGAGCAAACTATTAAATAGAGGTTGGGTGGCTCACTTCTAGTCCTCTCTTCTAGCACTAGGGATCTTATTAAGGCTATACAAAAGAATCAGGAACTGTCCAAAACCAAACCAAACTGGGGCGTTTCCTAGAGAGACCGGTCCCTGTTCCTAATTCTAGGTGTAAAACCACTCACCCAAACTGGATTTGTACATATAAATAATAATTATATTAAAAATTTCAAAAATGCTAATTTAGCAATCTCACTCAATGAGTGACGCTCACAAACACCTCATCTCAATCTCTTCTTTTTCACGAATCCGCTCAAGTCTCAACTCAGTTGCCTCTCACTTGCGGCCCTCCATGGTTCGCTCGTTGTAGTGGCGATTGGAGAGTCTTGAAAGGTATGGCCGATTTCATTGATCCACCTAGAGATTGAACTGGACTAGTGGTCCATCCATGCCCTGCAAATTTGTGCTAAACAGTGTTTGATTCTATTCTTTTGTTCTTTGGAACCAAAAAAAAAATAGAAATATGTTTGGTAATTTTTTGTTATTAGGAATAGATTTGGAATAAAATCAAGAAATAAAAAAAAAAGTTGTTTCTTTGTTTTTGGGAACAACTCGAAAATCAAGGCAAATCGTTTTCTTTTTTTCTTTTGTTTCTTTTCTCTTTTCCTTTTCTTTCACCTCTTCTTCTTCCTTATTGTTGTCAGCGTGAGGTCGGCCTCGCCAATGGGCCATTGCCGTGGCTAGGCAAGAGCCTCTCCAAGCCAGGGTGAGGCTAGCCTCACGTCGCCTAGGCAAGGTCGAGGCTAGCCAATGGCTAGGTAAGCTCCCTCAGCCACCAGTGAGCTCGCCGAATCTCGTCCAGGCCTAGTGAGGCTTCGATAAGGTTGTTGGACCTCACCCAACCGGTTGTTAGCCATTGTTGTGGCCAGTGACCGGCCAGAGAAGAAGAGGAGGGAAGGAAAAGGAAAAAGAAAAAAGAGAAACAAGAAAAGAGAAAAGAAAAAATATATTAAGAGTCGTACCAAAAGCATTTTTATTTCGAGAATAAAAATTTTAGGCAGTTGCCAAACGCTTTCAAATGATGAGAAACTCATTCAGGGAACAAAATAAATTAGAATTAATTTTAAATAAAAATTATTGTCAAGAATAGAATGATTACTAAACGCACCTTTAGAGTAACTCTCAATGAAATTGCAAGTTCTAATATAAGATAAATGAAATGAGTTGACACAATCTCTCAAAAAGCTATTGCTAAAATAGAGGACTTTGACTTGAACGGCTATAATCTCTTCGCCGTCACTTAATCCTTTCTTTCAAATTAAGCCAACCATTCTGATAACCAGTTTAAAACTCCTCCACCGACACATCCTAGGGAGTTGCTGATGTTGATTGCCCATTCACGGCATTTCTTTTGGCATCTATCAATTTTTTTTTTCTTTTTTATTGACGCGTTCATTAGGCACGAACCATGTAAAAATAGCAACTACTCCACTATGGCTTCTCCCTCATCGAGCTCACTTTTGTGACCGCTTAGGCTACGCATGGTAACGTTTTTATTTCTCCCACTTTCGTTATTTTGTTTCCTAACAAAAAAAAGAATAGAAACCCGTTTGGTAACGCTAAGTTGTTTTTCAATTTCCTAATAGAAAGTTAGCCCTAGGAATAGATTTGGAGCGAAACGAGAAACAAAAAAAAATTACCTCTTGTTCCCGAGAATAATTTCTAGAAATAAGTTAATTTTCTTTTTTATTTTTCTTTTATTCCTCTCTCTTGCCGCAGTCACCTCCAACCGCCCGAAGCCACCGCCGCCGCCGGCTGCTGGATGCCGGCCACCGCCGGCCGCCAGACGCTGTCGGACTCCGGCTGTCGGTTGCCGTACGCCGCCTGATGCCGGACGTCGGAAGCTGCCGGTCGCCGATCGCTGCCGCTGGTCACCGCCTGACGCCGCCGCCGCCCGCCATCGTGAGCAAGAATAAAAAAAGAATAAATACAAAAAAAAAAAAACGTTACGTTACCAAATACATTTCTATTTCTAAGAGTAAAAATTTTGTGTAGTTACCAAACGCGTTCTTTTACTCTGAAATTGTTCCCCGGAATAGAAATAGAAAAGAATTTTTTTCTAAAAAAGACCTCTTCCCCAGCCAAGAAGCGTTGCCATGCGCACCCTTATTTTGCATAGCTCGAGAAGTTTCAAAGAAAGGATGCCTAGACCTTGATATAATGGATTTTGTTGACAAATGCTCTGAGAACACTTGTTATCGAATACCCCTCTTGTTATCGAATACCCCTCCCCACATCGACCTCTTCATCAGCAGTACCAACGCACGAATCAGATGGCGGCGGCATCGTTCTCCTCTTCTGTCATGAATCGAGCTAAAACACAATTGCAAAAATCCAAGTCTCCTGGGGCTCATTCAAGATCGATCTCATATCCTCATCAATAATTGATCGGCAAAGGAGGCCATTCGAACCGCTCATTTTTGAAATGTTGCGTCTCGTCTCTTGGATTCGCGTGCCATGGCCCGGCCCTGTGCCTTCGATTGGACGCTTCGACGGCCGCCGAATTTGCTTACGCTCGCCGGGCCCATCCACGTTTCTGCCCTCCAGCACCCCTCACCTCCCTACCGTCCCGTCCATCCATCCATCCATCCATCCATCCATCGCTCTTCTTGGATTGTTCTCTGCACCCTCCGCGACAAGCCCCGTCCTGCCAAACCGTCCACCCACCCGTCCGTCCACCCGTCCAGTGACAGACGGATGCTTAAAAAGCCCGACGCGACCCCGAGCTACAGAAAAAGAGTGGTTTCGCGTGGTGTGATGAGTTCTTTCTCTTTGGCATGAATGAGGAAAGTACTATAACCGTGGGTCCCGAACAGTGCCCCTAATTCCATCTCATGCGCGCCGATCTGTGTCGTCTTTCTAGCACTAGATTGCCCAAATCTGTACTCGGGATTCACAGATTCTGTACGGCCTGCTTTGTTCAACAGCATTACGCAACATTGAAAGCGTCCGTTATTCAGAGACGACCATCATTTTCCACATGGTCGGTCACGACCAAACAAAATGTAGCCATGGAAGAAGAAAAAGCTCCGACGAAATCGAACTGCAGTGGAGAAGGGAAGCTTGCTATTCCTCAATTGAAGGGACCGAAACCCGAGTCCTGCGAAGTGAAAGAACGAAAACGAACCGATAAAGAGCGATAAAGCAAAGGTGCAGCAGCGTAAGCGTTGCTTGCCGACGTGAAAATTTGCCATCATCTTGCTCTTGCCCTCGAGATAAGGGTTTCAACCAACTGAACTAACAACTGCCAATGCTAAGATCGAATTGGCTCATCCAGACTCTCCTTTCACCTCCACCTTTTCCGTTTTCTTCGGCTCTGAAGCCGCCGGGGCAGCAGGTGCACCGCTGCTGCCACTAGCAGCCACTGGAGCTGCAGCACTCCCACCGGAAGGCACGGAAGCTCAGTTATGTCCTTACCCTTCATCTCTAACATAAGAAGTTCGATCCTACCATCATCAGCTTCGGCTCCAACTACAGAAGAAGATAGACGGCCATTTTAATCCAATCCATTTCAAATCTTGATTCGTCCACCAGCAGTCCATGTTTTAGAACACCAGAAACCAATAACCAGTCGATCGAACCGGAAAATCTGATTTTATATGGCGCATTACTTGATGTAGAGATTAGACGATTCATCCACCGACTTTTCTGAGATTGAGTCTCGATACTTGACTAGGAATTAAAGTTCCCCAGCCCCTGTCCAACATGAGCTCCTGCACTGTGGTCTCCGTGGTGACTACGGCGAGGAAAAGGCCAATGGTTATAGAACCAATCTAGCTTGATGCCATCGGGTTTAGTCTACAAGTGCGATACACTAGTTGTCTGCACAGAGTTTTCCCCCGTACACACTGGGTGCGTTTCGTTCAACTTTAGGAAAAATACAAAGCCATTTCTCCAAGTATCTTGTGAAAGTAATAGCGTTTGAATAACTTATTTTGGTGTATACTTTATAAAGTATCTTTGAGGTGAAAGGAAAAAAGGGAAAAAACAAAGAAAAACAAATCTGACCAAGCATTGGCAGAGGCAGGGGTTGTGCGAGCTTCGCCAGCGTCGACCATAGGCGAGCGTCAATGGCGATCAGAGGCGACTGTCGGCTGTGGTTGTGCGAACTAGGTTAAACCGTGAAACTTAGATCTCGGTACACCGCAAAGAAACATAGCACAGACACGGACACCATCGCCAGCACAAACACTTAAAAAGATTCATGCAGCGTCGAATCGAGTCATGTAGACTGATTCGCGGGGCGCAAGTAATCTGTGCCGGGGATAAAACTTTTACCTGAACTGAACATTGATCCGTAACAATACCCACACACTGTAACTGTTACCAGAAAGAGACAGACCCGACCCAAAAGACCGGAAATTTCGGGTCGGATCTGTTCGGGCCGGGCTTTTTTGACAGCCCTCCGTAAAAGGACGGGTTTTTATACTGCGTCGCGGATTCTTCGTCATCGCCAAAGAGAATATGAATTTGGGCCTACTTGGGCCATTGTTTTGCTTCATGGGCCGAAGGTCTCCTTTCATTTTGCGGAGCTTGAGGTTCTTTCTCAGTAGCGTCATGTTCCCGCGGCAATCACGATTTGAACGTATTTCAGACACGTTTGATTACTAAATTTTCTGTTCAATGAAAATAACATATTTCTATTTGCTTTATAAATTCAAAAGTAATGGGGAGATTAATCCCACGATACAATTTGCAAAATCTTCATTTACTAATGAAAATTTTCTCTTCATCTACAAAGTTTTGAATTAGATTGATTCATTCCATGATACTTTCGCAAGGAAAATCTCATGTATTTTCATTTATCAAAATCGTATGCTTATAACTGAAAATTCTCCTCTACAACTGAAAAATCTCCTTTATTTATAGGACTATGACATAGCATATTTAGCATAGGCTGTCAAACCCCAATCCACTAGAACAAGGGCATGACACGGCCGTCCTTTCACTAAAGGACGCAGCCTCAACATAACCAAAATTCAATCCGATATCAACACATATACATCTATATATATATACATGACAAAAAGAGTATTTGGTTACAATATCAGAGTATTTCTACAATCCACCAAAACAAAACATATACCTACTACAAAGACTAACTTATAAACTTATCAACTATGCACAAGTCATACCCAAAAATTTCTACCACAGAAGTCTTCCCCGAACGAACGCTCACGCCTATTCGCGACTCGCTGAAGAACCTGAAAAACAAGTAGATAAGAGGAGTGAGCTACCACGGCTCAGTGAGTAACACATTTCTTCTAAGCGGATCGAGAAATCACTATGCACATTTCAAAACACAAACATACCTCACTTTATCATAATACTAAATATAACTCAAATACCGAAAGTACCAACGGTCGAGTCCATTAGTCAATCTCATAAAACATGCATCAATGGTCTATTCCATTGATTAATCTCATCAAATCATATCGATGGTCCACTCCATCAACCAAACTCAAATCACACATCAATGGTCCACTCCATTGACTAATTCATGCTCAAATGTCTAACCATGGTCACGCGTAACGCCCGTGACAAAACGACCAAGATTCCCCCCTTGGCAAGGTCTCCACCTATTATTAGCCGATGGCTCGGCCCACAAGGATATCCTAGACTAAGTATGCGCATACCCACACACCCCTCGGGTCCACAAATGACATTGAAAGACCAACCACCAATCACAATATCCAAGAATCCAACATCAGAAAGAAAGTCATATCACAACTCAAAATTTGATATATAAATATCAAAGCATTCTTCGATTCTTTCATAAAGAATTTCACAAACTATTTTCAAACAACCATTCCAATTGAAATCGAAATATAACTCATTTCAATCAACAAAAATGGCAGTAATAGCTCGATCCTATTTTATGCAATAAGATATGCTTTTTATCAACTCACGGATTATATAATCCACCACATTTATCAAAATATGAGTTTAAAATACAAAGGAGAAATAGTTCACTCACCTGGGAAAACTCAAAAATCAAATACGACGCTCACTTGAACCACGCACTCGGATCCCTAACAATTAACGGAAAAACAATATCAAAAGGCCGAGTAAAAAGGATATTCTTATAACGACTCGTCTATACTAGGCCTATTAGTCGATAAAACGACACCTACGCACCACAAAAGCTCACAATTTAGCGGAAACCCATCATTTTCAGCTAGGCGCGGTCCATGCGCCAACTTCGTCACACCATAACTCCCTCCACAAATTTCCGTTTCAAGCCATCTTATAGTCTTTAGAAAGCTCTTTTAACGTACAACAACAACCCCAACTCAGCCACCCCAAAACAGTACCGAAAACAACAAAAAAACAAGCTCGAAGGTACTGTTCGCTACACTACCAGATTGCACCCCCAACTTCAAAATTTCGTTCCGGACAAACCGCAAACTCAAATCATGATCCGTAAGATGCTATAGCTTCACAACATCCCAAAGTACCATTTCTATAAAAATATACAGCTTAACGACTCAAAAATCGGGCTTCGCCACACAAATATCTAAGAAATCCGAATTTCGAGCCCTAATTGCGGCGATTGCTTGAAGTAGGTGATTAAAAGCTTCGATTCCTTACCGACGCTGCAAAACACACTTGAGTTGGCTTGATGAGGCGTCCGGACAATGAGCGCACCAAAATTTTCCCTTTTTCTCTTTTTCCTTTCTCTTCTTTCTCTCTTCTCCCCTGTTTCTTCGTTCCCCTGTTTTTTTCGTTTCTGCCCGTGCTCCTCTCTCTCTCCCTCTTTCTCTCTTTTTAAAACCCACCGAAGCTTCCTCCACTTTCCTCTAGCTTCCTTCTTTGACTTTTCAACCCTTTCTTTTCCTTTTTCTTTATTTTAAAGCCCATAATTACATAGGCTATATGTTCTAAGTGAGTTTCAAATTATTATTATTTTACTGTACTTTTTGTTAAACTCACGAGAGATTAACAAATCAATGTATTAAGAAAATTTTTATTAACAGATGCCTTGAGAACACTTATTAAATGCCCATTGAAGGATCCAATGCATTAGCTCCCTCGTTATCAATATAATGAAAGTCAAGACATCTCCTTATTAAGTACAGTTAACAAGTGTCCAAAGGGAGTTACTTGATTAACAAGACCCGATTGAAAAAAGTTGTCGGTTTCATGCAACTTAATTTCATTTTTAATTATATATGATATATAGTTCAGAAAATGATAAAGATTGTGCAAAATGTTAGAAAGACTTGAATGTGCTGACGACTTTTCAAAAGGGCTAGATAGAACTAAACAACTTCTTTTTTATCTGTCCTATTTTAACTGTAAATTCAAACTAAACAACCACTTAATTCATCCCTTTCTTACCTTAAAAATATTTAATATTACTGGATATAGCAACAAAAATGCTATAACCCACTCTAGAGCAATAGGAAGTTCTTATATTCTTGATTCAGGAACCGATGGTTGTAGGTCTGATTACTGCGCAGCAAAACTCGGACTTTTTTTTTTGGTCGGTCAGCAAAACTCGGACTTAAGTAAGGGGCATGTTGTTGGATTATTGTGCTAATTTCCATTTGAATAGTCAGCTAATTACTGTCGTGCTCCCGAATTATTTAAAAAAACATAAATGGTATTTAGGGTGCATTATTAGTACATATTTTCTTCCTCTTTTTTCTCTAATATGATAAAGTCAACTTCTTTTGTTTTCAAGTCAACAGCTAATCCAATGCTAAATACGAAATTATTTTTGGTGGAGAAGGAAGAAAAACAGGGAAGACCTGTTAGGGTTGATATGAAACACGTGCATGTAGGCTTTGACTCATTCCGCTCATGCTTGGTAATAATACAAGTGAATTTGGGTTCGAAATAAAAAATAAAAAAATAAAGACAGCTGGAAGCTTGGTTACTAAATTTTTAAATTCCAGTAATCAATGTCTAACGAAACATCATTTGTCTATTGCATGCCCGTATTTATTGTGAAATTTTAGTAAACGTCTCTGCTTTATGAAATGCTATATATTATGAATGGGGGAGGCCATTTATGTCAATTACGCGCTGCTTTATTTACCTAATGACGTTGAACCTACCAATTAGGGATGATCGGTCTCAGGTGGATTGATTCTCGCGTTGAAATTATGAACTGGACTAGTAAGGTCGGTTCCTAGTTTGTGGATTTGGGAATTGGTCCACTTGGTCCTACAATTAGAGCTAGATCATATCAATGCCTGCATGGGTCCAAGAACCAGAGTGATTTCTTTTTCTTTTTTTCCCTATTCCTTGGCGGGGAATGGAACCAGACAAGGGATTGGAAAAGAATGTCATTTTTGAGCTCTTGCAGGGAATGGAACGCTCTTGCAGAGTGCAAAAGTGCCTATAAATGCTGTTTTTGTTCTCTTCTCTGACCTTTTGGCAATAAAAAAGAAGAAAAAAAATCATCGATCCGATTCAAGTGATTTGGTCCACACCTGAAATTGGGAACTTAACCGGTTATCAACAATTCTTAATTTTAGGAATGGGACCGGTTTCCATGAGAACTGTCCAGAACTAGTCGATAGGATCTAGTTCTCATGCTCACGCCCCTCCTAACAACATAATATTCACTACCACAGTGAACAATTCATGAATCACGATGGTGTAGGTCCATCGCGAGGTTACTCGGAAGGTGGGTCGACAACAATACTTAGAATTTCCCGACTTGCTCGACAAGGAGTATTACAATACTAATTCCTCTTTCTCCCCTCCCTTTTCAACTATAAAGAACCCTCTAGTTGTCTAAGTTGTCTCCTTGCAGTAACATATTCACACCTTTTAGAAGGGCTATTAAAATACCCCCTCGTTGAATCTCATGCAACTCTATAGATATATCATCATCACCTTTCTCTAATCACCTGTCCTAAAAGTATCGTCCAAAAGGTGGCTGGACTTTTCGCACCAAAAAGAAAGTCATGTGGAGCCGTCCACCCCGCATAGTTTCCCGTCTTTGCAACGTGATGGCCAGGTGATGCATTCGTTTCGATTTTGCATAGGCCACTCGAGTTGACTATGGACAGTGATGAAGGTGATGATAATCGTGGCTTAATCCAGTGTCAAACCTCGTGTTTCAAAAAGCATGTGTCATGATAATCATGACTTTGACTATGGACATTACTAGTAGAAATTTTTTTTATCGTATGGTTAGTGGATGATTGTCAAATAAAAATTAGACACCGACAATTCTCAAAATAATCTAAATTAGCGCATTGTCTCCCTCGTGTTATGTGTAATCGACACAATGAAAATCAAAACAAATCACTATTAAGTATATTCAGTATGTGCTTGGAAGGTGGCACTCGTTTAACAAATAAGTTGCCGGTTGCACGCCACTTAATTTCGATTTTAATTATATATAATATAAATTCAATAAAAATAATAAAAGATTGCGCAAAATGTTAGAAATCATTTTGATAATTTTGAGAATTACACTCTCAAAGATTCTAATTTTGGAAACACCAAAAACGATTGGATAGGACTTCACTTCATCATCTCAAGAGACCAAAAGGGAAGGGGAAAGAGGGCTTCTCAGCAGACCACGTCAAATGGATAGGATCATAGGAATGGGCCTAGGGAGACTTGAATGTGATGGCGACTCTTTAAAAGGGCTCCCTAGAACTAAATAATCACTTAACTCCATTTATTTTATGAAAAATAAGTGATTTTAAAATATTTTCTTAAAAAGGTTGGCTTGAAATAATTAGCTGCGTTAATTTTTGTGAACAAAAATGCCATTACCCACCCCGGAGCAAGGTGAGGACGTTCTCATATTTTCAGTTCAAGAACCATTGGTTGAAGGTCCGATTCCTGTGCAACAAAACTCGGGCTTAAGCGAGGGCATGATTTTAGGTTACCATGCTAAGTCCCCTTCGAATAGCCAGCTAATTACTGCCGTGCTCCCTAATTATTTGAAGAAAAAACAGAAATGCTATTAAGAGTGCATTATTACTACATATTTTCTTCTTTTTTGCCCCCTAATATGATAAAGTCAACTTCTTCTTCTCCTTTTTTTTAAGTCAACAGTCAATCAAATGTCGAAATTATTTTTGGTGGAGAAGGAAAGAAGAAAAAAACAGGGCAGGCCTACGAGGGTTGATATCAAACACGTGCATGCAGACTTTGACTCATTCTGGTCATGCTTGGTAATAATATAAATGAATGAGGGTTCGAAAAGAAATAAAATAAAATAAAGACAAGCTTGGTTACTAAATTATTTAAATTCCAGCAATCAATGTCTAAACTAAACATCATTTGTCCATTGCATGCCCGTACTTATTGTGAATTTTTAGTGAAACGGTCTCTGCCATATTTTTTTCCTTTTGTCCTAAACGTCTCTGCCTCATGAAATGCTACATACAATGAATGGAGGAGGCCATTTATGCCAATTATGCGCTGCTTTGTTTATAGTCGTTAGGTAAACCAAAGACGGTGAACTAAATAATTGGGGGTGATCGGTCCTAAAGGGGTTGATTCCCACCCAAGAATCGAGAACTGGATTAAAAAGGTCAGTTCTCAATTTGTGAATTTGGCCTACCTAATCTAGGAATTGGACCAATTGATTTGGTCGGGGTTTCAAGTAGGTTTAAGAACAAGCGTGCTTTCTTTTTCGCTTTTCCCTATTTCTTGGCAAGGAATGGGAAGTGATCGAAAAGAACGTTATATTTGAATTCTTGTTGGGAATGGAACACACTTGCAGAATGCGAGGGTGTCAATGAATGTTGTTTTTGTTCTCTTCTCTGACCTTTTGGCAATAAAAAGAGAATAAAAAAACTATTGGTTGGGTCCAAGTGATTCGGGCACCTAGAATCGGGAACCGGATCGATCATTACCAGTTCCAAATTTTAGGAACTTGGAATCGGATGGGTTCGTGTGAGAATCACCTAATTAATCAGTTTGTTCTGGTTCACATGCTCACACCCTTATTTGCCACTAAAGTGAACAATGTCTAGGATGCAAAAATCAATATTAATCAATTTATTAGAGAGTCTAATCCAAAAATTTAAATGATTAGGTGGAGATAGACGACATGAATATAAAAAGCATTTCAAACAATGTGAGATAATATTTTAATACTCCCTCTCACATGCAAGCTAAATTACGAGCAGCATGTGAAATCTTGACAACGTAAATTCACGTGGAATTTTGATCACACATATCTGCGAAATAAAATAGCACTGACTCTGATATTCAGTGAGATGTAATTGATTTATGAATCATGATGGTGAAAATTCGTCACGAGATTACCTGGAAGGTGGGTTGACAGCAGTATTCGAAATTTTCCAACCCACGTGACACACGGAGCATTACAATACTAATTCCTCTTTTCCCCTCCCTTTTCAACTGAAAAGAACTCTCTAGTTGCCCCAGGATGTCTCCTTGCAGTAACGTATCCACGCCTTTTACACGGGGTTATTAAAATAACCCCCTCGTTGAATCACATGCAACTATATAAATATATCATCATCACCTTAATCTAATCACCTGTCCTATGGTATCGTCCAAAAGGTGGCTCGACTTTTCACGCCAAAAAGATAGTCATGTGGAGCCGTCTGCCCTACATAGTTTCCCCTCTTTGCAACGTGATGGCATGGTGATGATAGACCGGTGCTCACTTTGAGGGAATTCATTTCCATTTTGCATAGGCCACTTGACTTGACTATCGACAGTGAGGAAGATGGTGATAATCATGGCTTGATATAGGGTCAATCTTATGTTTCAAAAGTGCATGTCACGGTAGTCTTCGTTTGTCCCCGTCGTTCAAGACACTGAAAAGATTAAAAAAAGAAAAAAATGAGAGCACGCCTCAGTACTGCAAAGAAAAACCATACGCGAACAGTCTAATCTCATCCGCTCTCTCGGTAACCGTTAATCTTGAGCGGGAACAGTCTAATCTCATCCACTCTCTCGGTAATTATTAATCTTGAGCGGGGTGGCAGGAATTTTTTTTTAGGTAATCGTCAGTGCTAGCCATAATAATTGACAAGCAAAAGTTAGGTGCTGACGATTCTAGAGATCAATTAATCTAAAGTTATAATAGTGAACAAACGACACGACGGGGTTATGATGATCGGGGCAATCGAGTATTATATGAGACGCTTACGAGAGGTAGGTAATCACAATTTTGTAAGTGAGGAATCAACGTATGTCAGCCAACCTCTTGTCTGATTTCTACGGGGCTTCTGTCTCATCCGTTTCTTCTGCCTAATAAGCCAACTTGGTCGGAAGACCGAATATATGCATCGTCATCGCGAGAGGGAACTTAGGATCTAATCTTATGAAAGTTGTCTCTTAATGTTGGAAGGAGTACCGAAAGGGCAAAAAAGGGGGAAGAAAAATACCCTTCTGGATTCGGAATATCTAGCTTTCCGAGACAGAAAGCCCTGCAACTTTATATACCGCACTAACCCATATAAACAGCAACAAGATAGTTTCTTTATCTATAATACAGGTCGAATCTCGTCATGCATTCTTCAACGAAATATGCATGTTTTGCGTTTTTGTCACAGCAACTTTTTTTTTTTTTTTTTGCAATTTTGTGTCTATCGGGAGATCCCTCTCGAAGTACATCTCTAGTTAAGAATGAAATTACCATAAAATACGAGGTTTCGAGCAATCAGAGCACGTCCCTTATTACTCATTCTTTGTAAGAAGTTTGAGGTTATCTTGGATATGTGTTAATAGCTTGGTTTCTTATCTAGGGTAAGGGTGATCAATTCTCGATCCGATTCCCAAAATTGAGAATCAGAGACCGGACCGGTTGACCCTAGGACTGAGAACCGGTTCCTGTCGAGTCCAATAGAATCGGTCATCCATTTTATTTTTTTTACTACTTGATGCCTTAGATTACGAAGAAATAAAAAACTGGTCACTTTTATTTTTTCTGAAGAAATTAAAAAAAACAATATATGTAGTTGGTTTGGTTTAACTAGATTGCCTAGACACCGGTTCTACTTTTAGGAATCGATAATCGGACCCAACCGGTTAGTTCGGTCAAGTTCCGGTTCGTTCGGTCAAGTTCCGGTTTAAGCGATTTGTTTTGCACACCTCTAATTTAGGGAAGCACTGATATAAGTATGGGCTGTTAGGGTACCGGTAGTATTAAAATTTTATGTATTTATGATAAGGACTTTAATATCGAACCCCTCTGTAATTGCTCCATTTGTGTTTTTTTTTTAAGCCTCAGCAGCCAATTTAACCTCTTGTGTTTATTATTTTTGACGGGGGTGGTTGGGGTAGGAAGCAACCATCTTGAATATGTCTTTATTGGCCCGTGCGAGAGACAACGTTTATAGATATATTCACCAACCAAAAAATAAGAAAAAAGATGGTCACGAGAAAAAACTCGAGTGAAATTTAAATTTTCCACAAGTAATTTTTTTAAATATTTAAAAATCAAAATACACGAGAAAATCAAAACTACGAGTTACTGCCTATGGCTCATTTTCAGGTGTCAAACTTCATAAAAGAAAATCAGCTACACCATGCAAAGTGAATATTGAAAACAAAGGCAAAAAGTCATAGCTATTTACAAGATGCACAAATATAAGTATTTCAATTATTTCCAATTTTATGTTGTATCGATAAGATTTTCATAAGGGATTATACCTCATAAAACTCCAAATCAATATACACAACATATATATATATATATATATATATATATATGAAAAATTTATCCTAAATAAATTTTTTGATCACCAAAAACTCAAAATTATATTTATGAAAAATTTACTCTCCATTAGTTTCCGTTAATTAGGTTAATATTATGAAAAACCAAAAACCAGTATGCTAATAATAAATAGAGAATAAAACCCTAAACAAATATACCTGTCAATTGTTACGTGTCATTTAACTTAGTAATTTAATGATAAAATTTAATAAAAATTAATAGAGGATAAATTTTTCACAGTTATACTAGTTTGAGGATTTTTTTTTTTGGTAAAAATATTAATTTAGAATAAATTTATTATAAGTGTATCAATTTATAAATTTTTTGTGATATTAATCCTTTTTATAATCTCTATATTCTCAACATATGTTGACGAACCTTTTAAACTTAAAGGCCATAAAGAATCCCTGCAATAAATGACCACTTGGAAGTAAGCGCTGCCAAAATTAGCTTTGGTAGGAGAGTTAAAGCAATGGAATCACTCTAAAGCTATCATACTTCGAGGAAATCCCGTGCAAGTGAAAAAACCCATAGTGAAATCGATGAACATCACAATTGACCTTTCCAGATGGATGGTTTTAAAGGGCGATAACGTAATTAGCAAGAATGCATGGTCTCAATTATGTTTCGGATATATGGTAAAAGAATGAGATGACACTAGTCGAAAGCATGCGACAAAATGAATCCTGTGGTGGCACCTGTGGAGCGAGGGAGCAGTCGTGGGTCCATTTCTATTTATTTTAAGAGGGGTAGGTGTGGATTTCGAAAATCACCTCTTTGTAGCAAAGACGAAGATGTATGGAGGAGTCAACTCCATGGAGGCACATCAGGGGTTGCGCATGATGCCAAGACAATTCATAGATGACTCTAAATCGATAGTTGCTAATTCAATTTTTGAAAAAACAATCACTTGATCCATTCAAAAACAAATTTATGATGCTGAAAAATCGTACAACCATAAAGAGAACATTGAGTTTTTAAATTTACAACCTATGAAGTTTTTCCGAGCTTCATGATGGGTTCGAAAAAATTCAATTGAATAGACACAAAACGTAATTCAATTGAATAGACACAAAACGTTATAACATACTACCCACAATTAACCCAATGATTTTGAAAAGTGCAAATTTCCATAATCAAGGTAAATCACCAATGGAAAGAAGAGAACGTGACCTTGACTTCGTGAGAGGGTGACACAACGGGGGATAAAGCAGCTCTTCTCGAGTTGTCTTATTGCTATAGAGATAGAAGATAGAGCTGGTGCTGCTGATGGTGGTTCTGACATTTGATAAAGACGCGGGCCTTTCTTTCTTTTCCTTTCAGCCTTTTTTCAAGAGGTGGGGCCTCGTACTTCTCGTCCCCCCATATAAATATCTTCTTACTATTTTTATAGATCTAATCCGAACGCCATTTTTTATTTATTAATTTATCATTTCATAACTTTATCACACCACTTTTGTTTAAGTAAATTACATAACACGACACTACTGACATGTTCGACATACGAACTCTCATGTATAAGCATGTACAACAAAGATGTCCAAACGTGTATAATCACATCTAAACGTGTCAGATTAACATAAATGGCATGTTGACCGTTTATAACTAAACGTGCCTATGTACATCGTATACAGGTCACAAAAAAGTCAATTTAAGCCTGGCGCCCTTCAAATTCGTGTATAAAAATGTGTTAACTTATTTTAAATAAGAATTTGTTTAAGCTCAAGAGGACATGCTAGACAATGTGTTATATACATGTCGAGTGAGATTTATATGTCGTATCAACAAGCCGTATAGAAATAATCGGTCCTAAATTTTAATGACATGTTCGATGAATCCAATAAGCGTTGAAAATTGACCATATGCATAGTATTTACCTCCATCTTGGAACAGAAGAAAATTTCTTGAAGTACGCTTCTCATTAATACCTTATAAAATATAAATATCATCCTTATACAAACTTAACTAAAAAAAAAAAAACAAGCATAATTTTTAACACGTTTACCATCAAGAGGGAAATTCAACACGTTAGTGGAACTATGATATTTTTTTTATCGAGAGGGAAATTTAATGTAGTTTGGCTTAAGGCTTAAAAGTCAAAAGCCACTCTCCAATCACAATATGATATCTAGCTACGGCTTCGACTTTCGAACGGTCGATATCATC
Source organism: Eucalyptus tenuipes (assembly GCA_014182365.1). Lineage (NCBI taxonomy): Eukaryota > Viridiplantae > Streptophyta > Magnoliopsida > Myrtales > Myrtaceae > Eucalyptus > Eucalyptus tenuipes. Next base: position 18,045,469 of record CM024537.1, read on the forward strand.
GATTTTATCATTTATTTACAATAATCAAAGGGTGTATATACTTTAACGAAATCTCCTACAATTTTTTTCATAAAATCAAAATTCAGATTTCCAACTTAAAGTTTTGCATCAAGACATCAATTGGGGCTTGGTGTGCGCACTCAAATGGGGTCGCGTCATGGACTTAAGACCGTGATCACGACGTGGCGACTGTCATAACGAGAGGGCAAAGCACCATGCAAAAGAACAGCTCGGTCCGCTCGGCTTATTCATCTGTGTGGGGTGGAGGATCGAACCCAGGTCAATCCCCACGTGATTCACACGCGCACTCAAAGTCCATGGTCGGTCGTGGTCTGCTTCCTCTTCATCTTCCTCTTTCACCGCTTTTCCTTTTCTTTTTTCCTTTTTTATGGTTCCTTTCAGACTTTATTTTCTCACGCAGAGAAAAATAAACGAAATAATAAAAATAAATAATCTCCAGACTTTAAATTAACATATAACATCGTTCGTAAATTCTTAATTTCACGTAACATAATCTTTAAAATTTTAATTTAATATGTAATAGAATCCTTATATTTTTAATTTATCATTATACGATAAACATTCGAAGTAATTTTTAGAATACGTCGACACCAAATATTAATATAAATTGAATTAAAAATCTGAGGGCGAAATTTAACAACCGTTGTCTTGGAATTTTCCCAGTAAAATAATTGCCGTTGACCGTTCAGTTTCCCGGGAAAGCACTCGCCCCACCACCGCCAGTCACCACCACTCGCATCAGCAGTGCCCACCTGCTCTCCCTACTTAACTCCTATCCATCTCCCTCTCTCTCTCTATCTCTATCTCCAGCTCGAGAGCTCGATCCTGCTCGAGCTGTTCTCCGGCGACGATCACCCTTAGGGTTTTGTTTCCGCGACCTCATTCTTGCCGATGGAGTTCGACGCCCTCCGATCGCCGCTGGACTTCGAATTCCGGGACAAGCTCCTCTTCCCTCGCTCCCTCACCGCCGGCCTCCCCCCCTCCCCTCCCGACCTCGGACCCCCGGACTCCCCGGCCTCCGGCGGCTCCTCCACCGACGTCTCCATCGCCAGCGCCCCCGAGTCGCCGGGCATTGCCGGCGCGGACGGCGAGCTCTCCTCCGCTCCCGACGGCGCCGGCGGCGGGGAGTTGGTCCTCTGGCCGCCGCGTGCTGGCGCTCCGGCCGGCAGCTGTCCGGGCGGTTTGCCGGTGGCCGCGGAAGGGGAGCAGAAGGCGGCGGCGGCGGCGGTCGGCGGCCGGGAGGAGCCGGGAGCTGAGGCGGGATCGAACGTGCTCCGCTCGCCGGGAAGCGCGCCCCGGAGTCGAGCGCCGCGGTGAAGCTGCAGAAGGTGTACCGGAGCTACCGCACGCGGCGGAGGTTGGCAGACTCCGCCGTCGTGGTCGAGGAGCTGTGGTAGGCCCACCGGAATTTCGTGCCATTCGTCGGCTTTTCCCTCCTCCTCCTCCTCCTTCTTGGTCTCGAACCTTCATGAAACGATGGCTGCAAATAAACTTTTTTGTAGGTGGCAGGCACTGGATTTCGCGAGATTGAATCGCAGTACCATTTCGTTTTTCAATTTCCCTGAAAGTGCCGCTTCGAGGTGGACTCGTGTCGGCCTGATTGCTTCCAAGGTTGATAATTTTTCCTCGTCCATGTCCAGAACAATTCGTTTGGATTTCTCTGTCGGCGCCGCGAAATCGGACGTACAGGGGACTGTTTACCTGATGCCAGATTTGTCTCTGTTACTGATTAAAAGACGGCTCTATGTTAACACAGTTTTTGACTTTCTTGGACAGGTGGGAAAGGGTTTGTCCAAAGACGCTAAAGCACAAAAACTGGCTTTTCAGCATTGGATTGAAGCTGTAATTAACCGCCTTCTCAGTTTTCTTTGTTTGAAATTTACATCACTTAAAAGTGGCCTGGCAACTCGAAGGTTGAGATAAAGTTTGTATCTTGATATTCAATATGCGCGTATCATCTTCTGGATTGTGTAGATTGATCCCCGGCATCGCTACGGGCATAGCCTGCACCTGTACTATGAAGAATGGTGCAAAGCGGAATCAGGACAACCGTTCTTTTACTGGTGAGTAAAAAGTTCATCAGGCTAAGAATGGGAGATTCTTATAAATATATGGAAGCAATTTTCTCGATGGCAGAAAGCTTCCAGCTTGGTTTTGCTCGGAGTTTACTGCGAACAGAGCTTGATTTTCTAAGATATTATTTGAACTCGACTCTGCTGAGCCTCTGTCTGTGGGCCGGATGGCAGTTTCTCTCTCTTTTCTGTTTCATCAAAATATATCAACACTGAACGTATTTTTTGTTATATGCTTTTGGATTTTTGGTCATTTCGAGTCAAGGCTTCTTGTACTGTTTATAATTAAGTAGGTCTTTAGTCTTTATGATAGTGATTGAATTAACATGTTGAATAGAGTTAGGAATCTAAGGGGGTTTTTCTCCCCCCTCATGACGATTCAGAGATACTAGTCTGGAGTGTGGTAGTTTTGGACTTATGTGAGAGACCGACATGCTTCAATGATGCTATGTTTCTTGAGTAACTCCTAGTGAAGGATGACGGTGCAAGGTCACTTGGGATCTATTTCTGGTGAAAAAAAACTTTTCAGAGGTGATACTGAAGAGATGATGAGTCACTGAATGGGCAATCCCTTTTTAAGAAAATTTTCTTGTATGAAGTTCATCTCAGCCATATGATCACGCGTGCTTAATGTGGGACTCTCATGATATCAGGGCCGGTTCACTAATTGCTCAATTTTCATTCCCTAAGAAAGTATGAGGACTGTAGTTGTCATAGAAGTTGATTGTACTAATGATTGGGCATCATGCTGTGGTTTGTTTCTCCTTTGTGTTTTTGTGGTGCAATCTATCTTAGCCATCAATGTTTGGGAGTGGGGTGAAGAATGAAATACTTTGCCCTCCATACCCCTCTCACAGAAAACTAAAAAATTTGCACCCAATTTTCCATTCCTCTCATTTTCCCTAACTTGCCAAACATAGGCTAAGTAAAATGGATGTGTTCTGAAGTTTCTCCGTTTGATTTTTCCAGGTTGGACATTGGAGATGGCAAAGAGCTTGATCTTAAAGAGTGCCCAAGATCAAAACTCCGACAGCAGGGCATTAAGTACCTTGGACCCGTGTGTATCTCTATTTAGTAGCCATTCTCTTATTGATTGACTGGTCTTGTGATGGAGTAACAGTATTTCTTTTCCATGACTAACGCTCGCTTGCTTTCTCCCTTTCCTTCTTTTTCCTTACTGAAATCAGCAAGAGAGAGAACACTATGAGTATGTTGTCATCGACGGGAAGATCGTCCATAAACAATCTGGCGAATTTCTTCATACAAAGAAAGGTTCAGAAGATGCTAAATGGATATTTGTGATGAGTCCTTCAAAAAGGTTATACGCTGGCGAGGTAAGCTGATATTATTATAAAGATGCAAACCTCTGATTTCATTTTGATTGCTGATGTTTGTGTCATGAGAAGCTGATCCCCTGAATTGTTTAGAAAAAGAAAGGGGTATTTCATCATTCCAGCTTTCTGGCTGGAGGAGTCACTATAGCGGCTGGAAGGTTAGTAGCAGAGCATGGAGTACTTAAGGTACGGTGCACATTTTGTTGTATTTTTAAAATTTTTTTTTTTTTTTACATTCTTCTAAAATTTAGATATGCACTTTTCTAGTTTTAGTTCCAATTACAATCTCCCTTTTTACATTCCTAGTCCTAGATGCAAGTTTTTCTTTTTTTCCCTGTTATTTTCCTTGGATCATTCACAGAAATCTTACAAAAATAATCTCCTTATTTGAGTTTAACTACATATAGATGTTGTTAGCTCTTATGAATTGGTTGCAGAGCGTCGTTGAAAAAGAGATTGAAAAAGACATGTCATGCCTTATGGTAGCTCTTGTTATACATACCCTCTCTGCTTTAATGTCTAGAAATGGTTTCTTGTTGTTCCATTTACTGAGATATCCAACAAGGTGAAGGACATTGAGAGCCAATTAAAACTGCAATGCGATATACAAGTATTTTGCTGAACTGTTGGCATTGTCAAACTTTATTGTCCAAAGCTGGCTGAGAAGCATGTTCAGAAGACCTATCTCATCCTCTATAACAACTAAGCTTCACATCATAGTTATGTTAATGTAAAATCTACAAATAGATCTTTGAGCTATCATGTCGTCTTTCCTCAGATGATCCTGCATGCAGCTTCTTCTCCAAGATTTCCTATAGAAGAATCACCTCCTGTTACCTGTACACTTATAATGCATCCTTCTACTGGATGGCAAAGCAAAAACCGAATCAACAATTGGACACGCGTTTATTTTTAAAAGGAATTGTCGGTTAGGGACTTAATATCTATCTTTCTGAAAGTTTCTCATGCTTTCTTTGGTGTGCTGGAAAGCATTAACAATCTTTTTAAATGTCAGAGTCTTGGCTAGTCTGGAGTTATTTGTCGGTGTGAACTGACTCTGGGCAAGTCAAGACAGTTCAGGATAGAGCATTGATTTCATTTATTGTTTTCTTGATAAATTATCAGCTCTCAAGCTTTAGCTTTTAATGCAGTCTTACCATCAACATAATGACTGCTAAAGCTGGCATGACATCTGTGTTGCTTTTTATGGTGCCTGACACTGGCTTGTTCTGTTTTTCCAAGTCCATCTCTGCTTATAGTGGACATTACCGACCAACTGAAGATAGACTCGACAGCTTCATATCCTTTCTGAAGGAAAATGGAGTCAACCTGGATGAAGTTGAGGTAGTTGTTCTCCTTTGTTCCACTGAAAATTGTCTCTGTCTAAATGCGCAAGGTTTGTTCTTCTTCTTTTGGACAATATTGAAATCCACAGAATTCAACTCTTTCAGAGTGGTGAAGCATCCGGTGAAAGTCATGGACTGTCTCATGATTTCAATATAGTATACAGCCCAATTCAGAATTGGCTGGTCTTTGCACACCTAATGCCTGTGGAAAGCATTCTAATTGCTCTTCTTTCCCTTTTTTTTTATTTGACGCCTAGTAATCCCAGTTGGTGTAACACTCTCTGATGGTTTGTTACATGTCTCATTCCAGATACGTAAGGCCAGTGAAGATTCTGAATCATACGAAGATAACAAACCAAGTGCAAGGAGAAGTTCGGTTGAAACTTCAGGAACCCCAGAACTTTCCCAACCTGAAATTCCAAAAGAAGAAATGCAGAGCGTATCTAACGACTCAACAGAATCCACCATTTCTCAAGAAAAAATCAATTACAAGAGGACCTTGTCTGGGGGTCTTCAAAGCCCCAGAACTGAGGTTCCCAAGACTAAAATCTTGGAAAGAATAAATTCCAAGAGTGCGGCAAAATCGTATCAACTAGGGCTTCAACTCTCACTCAAATGGTCAACAGGTGCTGGTCCTAGAATTGGATGTGTTGCTGACTACCCAGTCGAACTAAGGCAGCAGGCACTGGAGTACGTTAACCTCTCTCCTAGATGTTCCCCTACTCCTTCGATCTATCGAGATGTTCCCATTCTCTCCCCCTCGCGTCTATGTCCCTCTGCATGATTCAGCGATGGCTCTGGATCCTCTACCTGAATCGGAATAATCATTATCCGTCCTGCGGTATTGGAAGGTTTTTGTGGATGGAAATATTTCTCTACCTACTGCTCCTAACCTCTCCAAAGTGCGCAGAGCATTATAATACATTTGTTTAAATTGTCTGGTAGTCACTGCTCATCCACTATGAGTATCGTGAAGTTTTAAGTGCTCCAACTTTGATATCTGATGGCGAGGTGGCGTATTTATAACCTGAGACTTAGTATCATGTGATCAAAGTGACATGACATGTTTTTCATTCGGAAATCATTGTAACTTTGATGCGCATACTACTACTTTCTTCTAGAGAATTGTTAGGCCGAAAATATCTCTTGGCAAATATGGTATTCCGTCCTATTTTCTTCTAGAGAATTGTTAGGAAAATATCCCTCGGCACATATGGTATTTCATCTCCATCGAAGACCAATTTACCTCGGGGCATTCAGGGTTACTGGTATGGTGAAGTTTTATCCGTGACTTTACGCGCTCTGCTTTATTACCAATGCGTCTATCCTGAGAAATAAGTTCCATTTGGCATCTCTGTTCCCATCATCGCGGCTGTTCCTTTTAAGCTCTGGATTAGGAAGAGCACTGGATCAATCAAGAGAAAGGAATCTTCTTTTCCTCCCTGACGCATTGTGGCGTCATCCATTCATTAATGTCGAAAATTAAAGGGAAGAAAACGAAACCTGCATCGAATTCTATCTCCAGAACAGAATTAGCCTTGTGGTTGAGACAACATAGCCAGATCAGAAGACGAGATTTTATCTACTCTATACCATAATTGGTTGGTCTGTGGTGAAAATTAAGATCGGACTCTTAACTCTATGTCTCGAGTCGCTCCATTCGAGCGACCCTGACATGATGCGTGTTCCCTTCTTCACCCGACCACCTTTTACCACGACCTTGAACGACCGGTTCTCATGCAACTTGTCGAACTTCAGAGTGTCTGGGACGACCTGGATGGAGACACCCTCTGGAGCAGTCACTTTGGCCTTATATAACGATTTCGCAGACCCTACGTTTGTCACGGTTCGGTAAAAGACGGCAGAGATGCTAGCGCTTGTATCCGTGAGCTGGAGATGCATGGAAGGGTAGTTCAGGCCATCGGTGCCATGCGCGGGCCTGAAGCTCGAGCAATTGAATTTCTTCTTGCCGCCAGTGAGCAAGGCGATGGTTGTGCCATTGTATCCTTCCTTGCATAAGAAGCTGATGTATGATCTCATAGTGATATCGTACACGAGGCCAGGATGCACTGCCTTGACCGGATTTATTTGGCCCGACCCTGAACTTAGCTCAGCAAACTCGTCCTTGATTTTCATAGGCATGGCTGAAAGGAGGAACTGGTTAGTAAGACAAGCCTAGGCACGCAGAAAGGAGTGAAAGCCTCATCCTCATGGCAAATTCGCTCAAGAATACCTTCTCTTTGAAGATCTGAGACTTATATCCAAAAGGGCGAGTTTAACTCTTTTAGTACCGTTAAAAGTAATTATTTGGTTGGGGTTGTTCGAAAGGTTTTTGAGATAATCTCACCGGTGGTCATTAGAGCAGACTTGATCGTGGCCGGTGACCAATTTGGGTGAAAGCTCTTCACGTAGGCCGCTGCTGCTACCGCGTGAGGACAAGCCATGGATGTTCCTGATAATATGTTAAATGTGGCATGTCGCTTGTCTAACGGATCCTCTGTCACTGGTGGAAGTTTCGAATAAGCAGCTAGTATGTCGAGTCCGGGTGCTGCAAGGTCAGGCTGTGCATATGCACAGATCTCAACGTGAGAGAGAGAGAGAGAGAGAGAGAGGGGGAGAGAGAGAGAGAGAGAGAGAGGGTTTCTACCTTAAGGATGTTGAGCGCGATTAGCTGGGGTCCTCTGGAAGAAAGCTGCGATGAACGGTGCATTCATCTTGGCCGTTCTAGTCTTGGATATGACAGCCTGGGGATTTCTGGATGACGGTCGTCGGTTGAAGAATATGAGTTCAGACTGTTACCAAATATGGAAAAACTAAATTCTATCATTGCGAAACTGCTAGTATACACATTTTCATGAGCATTCATCGACTTTTATCCAGGAATGATCCAAGTGGGTGCAGGAAATGCAGTAGAATAACCTAATCAGATCAGGTAAAACCTACTTGGTAGAGTTGATATAGCGGTCTATCTTTTCACCATCCTTGTTGCTAACTGTAGTTCCGGGCATAGACATGACAAAGGCAACGTCGACGTCTGCTAAGCTATCACCGGAAGCCACGAGTCCAACCCCGCCCAGTTGTTTGATTGTATCATCCTGGCCAAAGTACCCTTCACAATATACTACTCTTCCCTTCACCTTGTGCTGGCTTAGACTCCCATAATCACAAGCACTGTCGAGAGAATGATTGTCAGCGAAATACTGGCCAGTGACTGAACAATTGGATAGAGAGGACTTTGTCGAGACTACTAAAACAAGAAATCACCTTCACTTTTCTTGTATTGATGTTATTTGATTTAGTGCAAGATCAGTTCTGGTTATTTGATGAGTTGCGCGTTTAGATTCCTACCTTGCATTCAGATAGCTCTGGTGGCTAGTATCTGCAGCGAGTGTTCCGCTTATTAAAGGGTACATCCGCTTCTTCGGCGCAAAAGTATTGATTGAAAGTCCCTGTCATACAACGGGAAATATGGTTATGAATGTTAGAGAGAGAGAGAGAGAGAGAGGGAGAGGGAGAGAGAGTACATCATAGGATGCGCCATTGCCTAACTTGAATTCTGTCTGGAACTTTCTGTCAATGCTGCTTGCGGCAACTGTCATAATCCACGGCGCAACATTTTCGATGGTGTACTCTGTGGGCCCGTCATTCCCTCCTGAGCAAGAAGTCAGAATCCCCCGCTTCATGGCATGGAACGAGCCAATCGCCATCGGGTCGCTGAAGAAGTCCTTCGACGGCCCGCCTATTGACACCGAGATCAGATCCACGCCGTCTGCTATCGCCTCGTCGAAACCGGCTAAAAGATCCATGTCAGAGCAGCCGTTTTCCCAGCACACTTTGTACATGGCAACGCGGGCTGATGAGGCGCCTCCCCTTGCAGTCCCCTTGGCTATGCCGTAAAAGCTAGCTCCTTTCACAGCTACGCCTGCCGCAATGGACGAGGTGTGGGTCCCGTGGCCGTCGTCATCAGCAGGGGTTACCGATCCAGTCGCGGCATTCTCCAGGTTGAAGTACTTTGCACCAATCACCTTGCTGTTCATATCACAATGGGACAGGACATGAGAAACCTAGGGAAAACCAAACTGCAGGGACATATTTTAGCCCGAAACATTGATCTTTAGGAGTAGAATCCCGAGGATCTTGTGCATAACAAAATGCTGTCACATTTTCAATTTTGACAAAAGAAGGAACTTGTTATCATAGAGAGAGAGAGAGAGAGAGAGAGAGAGAGAGAGAGAGAGATAAGCTACTTGTTGCAGCCAGTGAAGTTGGCACCCTTCACACATTTGCCTTTCCATTTGGCTGGGGCAGGTCCAAAGCCCTTGTCATCAAAACTTGGGGCGTTTATATAGATACCTGCATCATTCAAATCCTTAGAAACATCACCAAAAGACAAAAATACAAACAAAAATAGACATCCTTGCAATATAATTTGTTTAAGTGTACATTTGATACAACTTTGTCCTTACCAGTGTCTAGAATGCCTATGATAATGTCACTCTCAACCTTGGAGTTCTTGCTCCCTGAGGTCCCTGGCATTCCTAGGAAGTCCCATGATCGAGTCGTGTGAAGCTTCCGTTTTTTGTTGGCAAATACAGACACAACCACGTCTTCATCTGGAGATGAATTTAGCAGGTGGAGTAATCCAGAAGACTACAATCCTAAAAATCAAGGAGCAATTTTTTTTGTTGCTTGTGTACCTGACAGTTTCTGAACTTCATGCGGCAAGAGCCTGGCTGCAAACCCATTAAAGCTCTTACCATAACTGTAGATCTTGGCCCGTCTTGCTATTTCCTCACTGAAAAAGGAAAATATGAAATTACACTAGGTAAGATTTGCGACGACTCAATCAAAACATTCTAATTGCTGCGAGAAGAATCATTACTCTCCAATTGCTGCCATGAGTAGGCTGTGGTGTTTGTCCTCGACGCTGGTTTTGGCCTCCGGCAGCTCTCCCATGTATATAATGTATGGCTGCATTTCGACAGGTAAGACACAAAATCATGAATCAGATAGGAATTTGCTAGAAATACAATCATATGGACATTGCATATGACAAAGTTCTAGTATGAATTCTTGTTTAGATTTGCCAATGGCATTGATTCAATTGACCATATGTATTTTCTGGACACAAGCACTTGCTTACTAATGGCCTACAATTACATATTTGTTGCGCCTGCCTAATCTATCATAAATATGATCACTTACCTCATGTATGTGAGTGGTACTAATTGCTTAGGCCATATATATAATAGTTCGATTTACATATTGGAGCGACGGCATTGATTTTCTAAGGGTGACTGGTTTTGACCAAACGTGCTAACCATGTTAATGAAACCAAATAGTGGATTGCATGAAACAAGACTTCGAACATTTTTGAGTTGATTTTCATGCCCCGGATGCACCAACCATCGAAACCTACCTTCCTCTCATCGCCCTGCAATCCTTGGACGAGAGTGGCAAAAAGACAGAGCTTGAACAGGAACGCTGCTGATACCCTCGACATCCTCGCTTTAACTCTTCAAGCTTGTTCAAAAGCGCAAATTTCACTATTTGCTCGACTAAGAAAACTAGACAAGTTCGCGATTTTATATAGAAAAGGCGGGCTCGAAGGCGAGCGGAAAACCACGCCCTGGACGGTCAAAAGATACACTCTCCAACGCGCACAACCACACAGAAATTTTCTGCTCGAAACAAGAGAATTAAGAGGCACGTAATTTGGATCGTTACCGAAACTACTAGATTCATTCTCGAGCGTGTAGCTGAGCGATCATGTAGGAGATCACCTTCACAAGAATAATGCCAGTTGGTTTTGTTCCAATATAAAAGTCCAATTGACGTGGAAATTTAATGGTGATCTCTTCAGAGTTTTGATAAGGTTGCGTTTTGTGAATTCGTGGTTACTGAAGCCTCTGGGCACGCATCGTCTTGACGCTGTTTCGCTTCTTTTGAAAGCGAAAATCTGTCTGAATTGGATTAATGTCACACCATGTGCGAGAAACTTGGAATACCACGTGAACGATGATGGGCTTGGGCTTCAAGTTGCACGGCCACGAGTAAGGGTGATTAGTTTCGGAGTCTAGTTCTAGGGTCTAGGGTTTTTATTTATTTATTTTGAAAAATCAAGACAAATAGAGTCACAATACAACAGTATGAGTAACAAAATAACTCAAAGTAAAATATCGATACATAACAAATAGGAATATAATGCAATAAGGAAGTTAAGCTCATTTAAGATTAGAAAAATCAACTTCTTTCAACTCCATAAAAGAAATTCTAACTTATTTTCGATGGATGAGTGGCTCAATATCCAGAATCCGAAACATACCCTCATATACCGGTTATAAAGGGTTAGAATTAGGAATCAAACCCGTGTTATAATATGTAATATATTTTTAATATTCTAAATATGATCCCAATATTGTATTCCCAATAAATTCCGATTTATTATGTGATATTTGTCCGTTATTATATTACCATAACGGTCTTGATGGAAGATATCGGTAACGTAACAAACGGAATAGAACCGGATGTACAGATCTAGTGTTCTCATATTGCAGATCGATCGTGCTGTTTGGATCTGTCGAAGGTTTTGGGGTCTTCTGCTTTTCCAAATTTCATCAATGGCTGGAGGTATGTTGATCTTTACGTTTCTGCAATCTGATCCCGAATTTTTGTATGGATTTATCTGTAAATGATAAATCGGGATCGTCAGGTTTTAGTTTATATTTAGTCTAACAGTTGGTATCAGAGCATGTTTACAATCTCTGCCTTGTTGAAATTTTTAGAATTTATTTTCATTGAATTATGTGTGGGTAAATTCGGATTTCTATATGGCTTGGATCGGAATTTAGAATTCTGGCCAAATTCGGGCGACCCACCACGCGATAATGGATCTGCATGATCACACCACCATTAGGAAGAAAAACCCTTAAATTTTTCGGCATATTATTGATTGTCGGTGGTTAATCGAGCGGTGAAATTTTGGTGGTTAGGGTTTTATAGGCAGATCGTTTTTTGGCTTAATTCTAGTCCATACATTGGTCGTTTTTGCCGGATCTCGAATTTATTCGTACGTCCCGACGTTCTCTTCGAAACCCATCAACCAATTTGGTCGGACATGGGCTGTGGGAGAAGACCCAGACGGCGGAACAAAGCCGGTCGCGGCGGAAAGGAGCGACGGAAAAGAAGAAAGCCCGAAAAGAAGGCTTCGGGCGCGTGCGAGGGTTGCAGCAGGCGCATGCGTTGCACGCGCCCCGAGGGGCTGCAACGGGCGCGTGCCTAAGGACTACAGCGGGCGCGTGTGACGCACGCGCCTGAGGGGTTGAAGCGGGCGCGTGCCCGAATGCACGCACGCCTATGATTTCTCAATTCTGCCCCTCCGCATTTAAGAAAATTGCGATTCTGCCCTTGCCCGCGTGAAATTCTGATTTTGTCCCTGGGGCGTGAAAACTTACGATTTTGCCCTTTTGGATGTAAAATTCCTGTTTTACCCCTTATAAGTAAAATTCCAATTCTGGCCTTGCGTGCAAAATTCTAGTTTACCACTTTTGCACGTGATTTTACTGTTCTAACCTTATGTACAATTTTATGAATATTTTTTTCATAAAATTAAAGGTCTAGTGATCTGTATATATTTAATTAATTAAGGATTAGCCATAACATCTTTGATTATATTAAATTATATACATTAAGAGCCTTTGGATCACATATAGTCAAAGACAATAATTGTAATTATTCACATTAATATTATGAATTTTGTCCCAAAGGAATTTTCAATATATTAATGTGATTAATTAGGATGAAATATTATTTTATCTTTCTTAATTTACCCATAGGGATTAAGGAAGGGAATATAATTTGATAGTTTCATCATGAAGTAATTATGAATCAATTTAAATTAGAAACTTAGCCCACTCGGCAGTTTTTGATGTTATGTGATTCATATTTTATAACATGTTTTACATTGGTAAAATATGATTTAAGTTTATTTGCCTCAAATATATTGATACATAAGTTTTCTTTGATTATGATGCAGTCTTACCACCTACGATTAGTTCTGGTATAATTGTTCCCGAGCTTAATGGAAATAACTTTAAAGAATGGAGGGAATTAGTTCTTCTCCAATTGGGGTGCATGGATCTTGATTATGCTCTAAGGTCAGACGAACCACCTGAACTTACAGAGAATAGTACTCATGCTGAACATACTCGTTATGTTCAATGGGAGCGGTTCAACCGTCTCAGTGTGATGTACATAAAGACAAAACTCTCTGCTAGCATTCGTGGTTCAGTCATTTAGCATAACAATGCGAAGGAATTGCTGGATGCTATTGATGCACAATTTGAGCCTTCAGAGAAGGCGCATGCCATGACCCTAATTATGAAGTTCTCATCATTGAAGCTTACTAGTGTAAGAGGTGTGCGTGAGCACATCATGAAGATGGGGGACATTGCAGCTAAGCTGAAGAATCTTGAGGTTGGGATATCAGAATCCTTTCTTGTATACTATATCCTAAATACTCTCTCACAAGAGTATGCCCCTTTCAAGATCTCTTTCAACACACATAACATTAAATGGTCAATTAATGAACTCATGACCATGTGTGTTCAAGAGGAAGAGAGGCTACTAATGGAGAAAGGAGAAAGTGCTCATATGGCAACACAGGATAAGTATAAAGAGCAAGGAAAGCAAAAAGGAAAGGGCAAGATGCCTCTACCTCCCCAAGCTGGCATTAAGAAAGGATTCCAAGTGCTTCTTCTATATAAAGAAGGGGCACATGAAGAAGGATTGCGCCAAATTTAAGGCCTGGCTCAAAAAGAAAGGTTACCAACTCGCATGTGCTTGTTATGAAACTAATATAGTTGATGTGAATCACAACACTTGGTGGATTGATTTTGGTTCTACAATCCACATTTCGAATTCCTTACAGGGTTTTCAGAACCAGCGGAAACCAGTGGGAAGTGAACAAGGCATCTATTCGGGAAACAAGATGCGCTCGCGTGTGGAAGCTATTGGGACATGCAGATTAGTTCTCAGTGGTGGTTTTGTTTTAATTTTAGAAAAGACCTTTTATATTCCTATTTTTTCTAGGAATTTAATTTCAGTTTCAAGACTTGTACCTTTGGGATACTCCTTTAAATTTTTAGATTCACATTCAATTTATCGTATAAATCTGAAATTGTTGGGAGTGGTATTTTGTCTGACGGTCTTTTTGGAATTAATTTACAAGACAATGCCATTAATAATGCGATGCACGTTCATGATAATGCTGGTTTAAAACGATAAGTTGTGAATGAGGATTCCTCTATGTTGTGGCACCGGAGGTTGGGACATATCTCCATGGATAGAATTAAGAGACTAGTAAATGCTGGAGTACTTAATACTCTAGATTTTACTGATTATGACACTTGTGTGGACTGTATAAAGGGAAAACAGACCAACAAGTCAAAGAAAGGTGCTAAGAGGAGTACAGAAATATTAGAAATCATACATATATATATTTGTAGTCCAGATATGGACTCAAATGGTCATAGACACTTCATTTTTTTCATAGACGATTATTCACGATTCATGTATCTCTACTTGTTTAGTAATAAGCACGAAGCAGTAGATGCCTTTAAGGTATTTAAAACCGAAGTAGAGAAACAATGCGACAAACAAATTAAGATCGTGAGATCAGATAGAGGTGGAGAATACTATGGTAGATACACTGAAGATGGACAAGCACCTGGTCCATTTGTGAAGTTTCTTGAAGAGCATGAGATTATTGCCCAATACACTATGCCTGGTTCACCGGACCAAAATGGTATTGTAGAAAGAAGAAACCGAACAATTATGGACATGGTGCGGAGTATGCTTAACAACTCCAAACTTCCTAAGTTTTTGTGGACTGAGGCTCTTAAAACAGCTGTGTACATATTAAACCGAGTTCCAACTAAGGCTGTTCCAAGGACGCCTTTTGAGTTATTCAAAGGTTGGAAACCGAGTTTGCGACATGTACGTGTTTGGGGATGCCCATATGAAGTAAGAGTCTACAATCCACAGGAAAAGAAGTTAGATTCAAGGACTATAAGTGGGCATTTTGTTGGATATGCCGAAAAGTCCAAAGGATACAGATTTTATTGTCCATCCACTAGGTTTGTGGAATCAAGAAATGTTAAATTTCTTGAAAATGATCTGATTAGTGGGAGCGATCAATTCAGGGACTTTGTTCCTGAAGAAGATCATTAAGATACTCAACCTTCCACCTCAGGTACTGGATTGGTTGTTGCTTACAACGCCCTTTCAGTTCAACTAGTCGTTGAGCAACCAATCATTGAAGATCCACAACCTGCTGATATTGATCCGGTAGACGAAACTGTTAAGCAATTACCAGATATTGTTGAACTTCCAGTAGAATAGCAAACTCCTCAGGAGGATGTTGATGCAACATTAAGAAGGTCTACTAGAATGGAGAAATCGGCAATTCCTAATGACTACATTGTGTATCTACAAGAATCTGACTATAATGTTGGAGCTAAAAGTGATCCTGAGACGTTTTCACAAGCCATGAGTTGTGATAAATCTAATTTATGGTACAATGCCATGAAGGAAGAGATGAATTCTATGGCATCAAACGAAGTCTGGGATTTAGTTGACTTGCCTGATGGTGCGAAGGCCATTGGTTGTAAATGGGTCTTCAAAACTAAGAAGGATTCATTAGGCAATATAGAGAGATATAAAGCCAGACTCGTTGCCAATGGATTTACTCAAAAGGAGGGAATCGATTACACGGAGACATTTTCTCCTGTATCTAAGAAAGATTCTCTTTATACTATTTTGGCATTGGTTGCTCATTTTGATATGGAGTTACATCAAATGGATGTGAAAACAGCGTTCCTCAATGGAAAATTGGAAGAAGTGGTTTACATGAAACAACCAGAAGGATTCTTCTTTAATGCTGGTGAGCATTTGATATGCAATCTTAAAAGGTCTCTATATGGCTTGAAACAAGCATCCCACCAATGGTACTTAAGATTCCATGAGGTCATCTCTTCATTCGGTTTTAAAGAGAATGTCACGGATCAATGTGTATACCAGAAGGTTAGTGGGAGCAAAATTTGTTTTCTTGTGCTATATGTAGATGACATTTTACTTGCAACCAATGACAAGGGGTTGTTATATGAAGTGAAACAATTTCTCTCTAAGAGTTTTGATATGAAGGATATGGGTGAAGCGTCTTATTTCATTGGCATTAAGATCCATAGAGATAGATCTCGAGGTATATTAGGACTATCTCAAGAAACCTATATCAATAAGGTCTTAGAGAGGTTTCAGATGAAAGATTGTTCACCAAGTATAGCACCCATTGTGAAGGGTGATAGGTTTAATTTAAACCAATGCCCGAAGAACGATTTTGAAAGGAAACTCCCATATGCTTCTGCTGTTGGAAGCTTGATGTATGCTTAGGTTTGCACTCGACCTGACATAGCCTTTGCTGTGGGAATGTTGGGAAGATACCAAAGTAATCCAGGTATGGACCACTGGAGAGCTGCAAAGAAGGTGATGAGGTACTTTCAAGGAACAAAGGGACACATGCTTATGTATAGACGGGCGGACAACTTGGAGGTAGTTGGTTACTCGGACTCAGACTTTGCTGGTTGCGTTGATTCCCGTAAATCAACATTGGGGTATATTTTTATGTTTGCTGGCGGAGCTATATCTTGGAGGAGTGCAAAACAAACCTTGGTTGCCACTTCCACTATGGAGGCAGAGTTCGTTTCCTATTTTGAGGCCACCTCACATGATGTGTGGTTGAAAAGTTTCATATCGAGGCTTAGAGTTATGGATTCCATTGCTAGGCCATTAAGAATATTTTGCGACAATTCAGCTGTAGTTTTTATGGCTAAGAACCACAAAAGTGGTAGTCGAAGCAAGCACATCGACATCAAGTATTTAGCCATAAGAGAACGTGTTAAAGAGAAGAAAGTGGTCATAGAACACGTAAGCACTGGATTGATGATAGTTGATTCTTTACCTAAAGGCATGCCACCAATGAGTTATAAGGATCATGTTTCTAGAATGGGCATTGGTCCAATCATGTAAATTTTTCTTTATATGGAAGAATTTGTGAGACTTTTATTCATTTATAATGTTTTTCTCAATACAGTTGTATACATTTAGTTATTATGAGAAAAACAATTACGTTTGACCTAGAGTAAAAATAAGGTTTATTCATTAAGTTATTTGATCACATATGGGCTGATGAAATACATTGTGATACACGGAAGACAATACTCGCTCTAAGAGGACTCATCGCCATGATTCATGTGTTTTATTTAAGTATGAAGTTTTTGTGGGTTTGAGTTAATAATTCATTTGACGGAATATTGGGATTAAGTGGGAGAATGTTATGATATGTAATATATTTTTATTATTCTAAATATGATCCCAATATTGTATTCCCAATAAATTCCGATTTATTGCCCAATTTATTACCCACGTGTATTATGTGATATTTGTCCGTTATTATATTACCATAACGGTCTTGATGGAAGATATCGGTAACGTAATAAACGGAATAGAACAGGACATACAGATCTAGTGTTCCCATATTATAGATTGATCGTGCTGCGTGGATCCGTCGAAGGTTTTGGGGTCTTCTGCTTTTCCAACTTCATCAATGGCTGGAGGTATGTTGATCTTTACGTTTTCGCAATCCGATCCCGAATTTTTGTATGGATTTATCTGTGAATGATAAATCGAGATTGTCAGGTTTTAGTTTATATTTAGACTAACAACCTGTTCCATAAGTAGTCGATCTGGTTCCTAGGTAAAATCGGACAAGTTGCACAACCATAGACACGAGTCCACAATTAGAGCTCTCCATCTTTCGAAAATGATTTGGAGACCCTTTTTGGGTTCCTGTCTTCATTTGGAAATGTCGAAATGGACGACTTCACTGATATTTTCTTGCTAAGTTTCTTGTTTTGGTCCTGAATATGCGCATCTTTTCTAATCAAGTTCTTGAACATTTAATATAATTTTCTAGTCAAATCCCTTCAACAACAATGCCGAACAATTCGAGCTAACGTGGCGATCGGACCATGCTAGAGTACGACGTTGTAATAAAATTTGCCTTCATGAACAAGCCATTGCCACAGAAAATTTTGCCTCCATGGACAAGCCCCACCCCACGGTGGAAAGAGCTTTTTCCATGTGAAACTCCGGCATGTTGCGATACTCGAACTAGCCGGACTTGCTTATTTTAAGGAGCCTGATTAGAAAATTGTTTTAGTTCAAGGATTTGGTTAACAAATCTAAAGTTTAAGCGGTTGATTGGGAAAAGGAAAGAACATGCCTAACTTCAGGGGCAAAAAGTACAATCTATGTTCTTTAGCCTTTGTGGAGATAAACGCATCGTCACATAATTTATAACAAAAGAAATCTCACTATCAAATATTTGATTTGAAGAAATAGCGATTTTATTGTCGTTCCATTTTTTTTTAATAAAACATTTATTCCATCATTCAGTTTGAAAACACCCAAATAGTTATTATACTCGCCATCCTCTCAGCGTCAAGAATAAATATTTCTAAGCCATCTCAAGAATGATGCAGAAAGTGAGTTCTTCATTTGTAAGTAAAGTGCAAAATGAGAAAGGACAGAGTTGTAAGTAGATTTGTTGATGAAAGCCCATTTGAGCATACAAGATGGGCCTAGGGTCTAGCACGATGATCCTAAAAGGGTCAACTTTAGAAAGTAAAGTGAAGAAGAGAGAAGATATAAGTATAAATAGACGTATCGGTGGAATCCCACTTGAGCATATGAAATGGGTTAAGAGCTTATAGAGTTTAGCAAGCCAGTTTAAAAAGGGCTTACCTTAGGAACTGTGGAACCCGGTTTTGAGTCACTTAACTCAGATGTGCGTATTTGATATGGGACTTCAATTCACCTCAACCCACCATCCATTCGTGCTTTCTCAGGAGCTTCACTTTCAGCGATGAGGTTTTTATTTCTTTTTATAAGTGAAATGAAGACGAGAGATGAAAGATGTGTAAGTGAGCTTATTAGTGGACGCCAACTTGAATGAAGCTTGATCAGTATTTCAGTCCTATTTCAAAATTTTCTCAGGACTTTCTTAGACGTTAGCATGAGGAGCCCGATTTAGCCTTGAACGGGCCAAAATAATCTTGAATTCCAGATATACTTGAATTTCATAAATAAAAAAGAAAAAAATAAAATTCTCTTGGGAATCCTAATATAACCATACCAAGTTCTAATCTACTAAGCAAAAATCAAATGAGGCGGAAAATAACACCATGTTGGGTTAGAATTAGAAAGAAGGCCAGAAAAGTGCCAAAAAACAGTCAAAAAGTGACCTAAAAAAGGTTCCTAAATTTAGCCGTTAGCATAATACTCTCAACAAGCTTTTCCCATTGGTATTATAGGGATGGTAAATCACCTCAGTTCAAAAGCGTTTTGCGTAAAGGTTGGGGTTGTCAATATCCTTTCTTCAGATGAAATTGATAAACTTTTAACAACAATTTCGTGTTAATTATTTAACAATGTATATTTGAATCTTGAATTGGACAATCAAGAAACGACATTAATTGAAGTATTTCTTTTATAAGAAATCGTTTTCTTTGTTCTTAACTTTTTCTGTCCTAAAGCCAAGAAAGTTAACTTTAGGGTAACTTTCTTCTGTTAAACAAAAATGAAAAAAATTGTTCCGACATTCTCCAAGTCGATTGGTGTGGATCACAAAGCCTAAAAACAACTATTAAGCGACAATATAGATTTAAACCAACGTGGTAAATAGATTGGGTCTTCAATCCATAATTGTAAAATAGGATAATTACATAAATGGTCTAAAAACTTCGGCCTGATGTGCAATGTGGTTTCCGAACTTTCAATTTATTCAATGTGATCCTTGCTATTGGCACCTAAATTTCACTAATGAATTCATTATGCATCCTCTATAGAAAAACATTTCAGGAATCAAGTTCAACGGTAATGGCAAGAGTTAACCCTTGTAAAAATGACCTTAGATTCCTTGTTCTAATTGACGCTAACAATATAGTTTAGAGGGGAGGTGAATAGATTGAATGAGAAACTATGAAGATCTTTTGTAAAATATAACAAGTTGAAACTTCATTAGAAGCATAATAAATTTAATGTAAGCAAGAGTGCTAATGATGAACAAATACATAATCAGGAGCGATGTTGATAAACAGATTAATGTAATCAGGTGTGCTGATAATAAAGAAATAAAAGATTGCACATTGTGTTTTATGATGGTTTGGCTTTATCTTTAAACCTACATCCACTCTCAAGACTAACATCTACAACAAGGCACGAATCCATTAGTGATTAACACTGCAAGTTACAACTGATAAGTGTTGTTCCTTTCATATGATAGATCACACTGTCATGACACAAGTGTTGGAGAAAATTTCCTTACTTGTTTTGATGTCGACAAAACATTTTTCAGTCTAGTCTGAAGACTTGCAGACTCACTCAACAAAGTCTGAAGACTCGCAGACTCTTCCATTAAAGTCTGAAGATCGTCAAAGTCTGAAGATCGTCAAAGTTTGAAGATCGTCAGACCACCAGACTCAAGATGTAAAGTCTGCCCTCATTGACAGTTTCTAGACCGACGAAGAAGATTTATCCAGATTCAAGTATTTCTTTAGGGATTTGATTCGAGCGGTTATAGAAGATCTCACGGCCGGAGATAGCACCTCAAAGATCGATTATTCAGTTTGATTCAAATTTGAATAAATTGGATTCGTTGATTGGCGAAGTATACTTGGAAGATTCTACTTATGGAAACCTAGATCCCGATTGTATGGGCAAGCGGATTGGTGGGCTATCTTCACATTCCTTAAGTAACTCGAGATCTCCCTAATTGATTACTGTCCAACGAGTAGATTGGAAGAACTCCTTTGGAAGGTGCCAACGGTTATGAAGGCATGGAGGAGTATATAAGGAAGACGCTCTGGTTATTTGAATGTGTGCGAGATAGATAAATTCCAAAGTCTGAAGCTTCTTGTTCTTTGTCAATTCAATTGTTGAGCGTAAACTTGTACTCAAAAGAGAGTTTATAATTCTGTGAAGCCTTGAGGAAGTGTAGTATAGTCTCTACACCGTGGAATCAAGGAAGTGATACCGTAACGACTCTTTTGATTCATAGTGGAATCCGGCCGGTGGGCTGTCAGTGCAGGAGAGTGGACGTAGGCTTGGATTAAGCCGAACCACTATAAACCTTGTGTTCTTATTCTCTTCCTTGAACCCTTTTACCTTGATCGTAACTCTATTTAATTGTTCGAGTCTAATTTCCATTTTAAAGTCTATTACTAAACAGATTTGAAATTATAATTTCTGGTTTACTTGGCAAAAATTGTTTTCGCACCTATTCACCCCCTCTAGGTGCTCATACTAGCGTTTACAATTGGTATCGAGCCCGTGTACTCATTTAAATTGAAGTGTTTTTACTTCGAGTTAACGATCCATGGCTAGTATGTTAGCTCCGGTCCGTTGAAGGGCAAAGCAACACAAGACCACCTTATTTTGATGGAAAGGATTACAGCATATGGAAAAACAAGATGAAGGCATTCCTAAGATCTAAAGATCCTATGGAATGGGACGTGGTAGACAAAGGAATCACTCCTAAAGCTACAACAGTCTCAGAAAGGGGAAAGGAAGCTATTGAGTCCGGCGGGATGACTCAAGAAGAGATAACCAAGAGACAAGCTCTCGATGCAAAAGCAATTTATTCCTTATATTGTGCATTATCTCCTACTGAATATAACAGAATATCTTCTTGTGAAACAGCTAAAGAAGTCTGGGATAGGTTGAACATCACCTATGAAGGAACTGATCGAGTGAAAGAAACCAGAATCAATATTCTGCTCAGTCAATACGAAGCCTTCAAGATGAAACCAGGAGAATCTATCACTGACATGTTTAGTCGTTTTACAGAAATCGTGAATGGTCTTGAGTATCAAGGTCAACCAATCTCTGGACCTATGAAGTTCAACAAACTGCTGCGTGGACTTTCCAAAGATTGGAATCACGTAAAGACCTCAATAAGGGAGACACAAAGAATCATGCCACTTTCTGTTGACGAATTGGTTGACACTCTTCAGTCTTATGAAGTGAAGCAAAACAACGAAGATGAAGATCCCAAAGGTAAAAAATCTATTGCTTTAAAATCTAACGATGACTCGATGTTACGATTCGAAGATGATATGGACGATGAAGAGCTTGCTCTCATGATAAGAAAGTTCAGAAAACTGAACAAAAAGGGAAGAAGATTCAATTGGAAGAAACAAAGCTCTCAAAAGTTTCAAAACAAATCAGGCGAGAGGATGATGAATCCAATAAAGATGTGATTTGTTTTGAATGCAAGAAAAAGGGACACATCGGACCCAACTGTCCCTTACTAAAGAAAAAGAAAGGAAAAGCCGAGAAATACGTAAAGGCTCTCAAAGCGAAACTTGGAGTGATATCGAATGCGAAGAGAGTGATGATGACTATGCCAATATTTGTCTAATGGCACAATCGGGAATCGAGACTCGGACTACGAGACAAACTCGGACTCGGACTCGAACAGGTGAAATCAAGGTAAGTAATTTTAAGATTCCTACTAAAGTTTCTAAATATATTGATGAACCGTGTCTTAGTCTCAAAACCTCTCTCAAGAGGATTTCCGAACTGAAAAAGAAAATTCTGCATTGAAGCAACAGAGACTTTGGAAAGAAAAGGTCGAAAATTTAGATAAAATTGTCATTACCTTGAAAGAAAATGCAGACTCTCTTTCTAAAGAAAATGAAGTTTTGAAAAATGATATTTCAAGCATCTCAAAAGGTTTTCTGTAGGATCGAGAAATTGGAAAAGATTCTTTTAGCACAAAGACCTTACTTTAACAAATCGGGCTTAGGAATGACTCTTTGAAACCATTCCTCTAATTGATTTTCCAAAAGTGAAGGAAAGAATCAAACAAAGACATACAAAAGACTTTTATAAAACTCACTTTCAAAAGCCTTTGTAAAACCCGTAGGCTGCAATGCTCTTAAATGTTCTAAGTGTAATAGTTCGAACATTTTGAGAAAGAATGTCCTATGGTTTGGAAACCCGTTAAGAAGGTTTGGGCAAAGACCGTATATTGTACTAACACCATTGGACCCAAGAAAATATGGGTACCAAAAAGGCTTGAGTTTTCCTTTTAAATGCGGGTCACTATCAAGAAAAAGGTCAAATGGTACTTGGATAGTGGATGCTCAAGACATATGACAGGAGACTCAAGTTGTTTCATAAAGCTTATGCAAGTTAATGGTGGAAAAGTTTCATTTGGAGGAAATAGTAAAGGCAGAATTGTCGGACGCGAACAAGAAAGATTGGAAGTCTCACAATCAGCAACGTTTCTTTAGTAGAAGGACTTAACTACAACTTGTTAAGTATCAGCCAACCGTGCGACACGTGGTTTCAAAATTAACTTTCAAGAAGGAATATGTTCGGGAACCAGCGAGAGATTCCTCTCGGACTTTCACGGGACGAAGACATGGGAATATCTATCTTCCGGACATCAAACCAGAAAAAATCCCAATGTCTAATCTCAATACAAGAGGAAGCTAATCTATGGCATAGGAAACTTGGCCACATCAACATGAGGCAAATAGCCAAGATCTCTCGCAAAGAAGCTTGTTCGTGGACTACCAAATCGACATATGAAAGATCCGATCTATGCATCCCATGCGTCGGGAAAACAGTCGAAGTTCTTTCAAATCAATAAATCAAGTTTCCACTAATCGTGTGCTACAACTCTTGCATATGGATCTCTTTGGACCAACCGAACCCGCAGTATTGGTGGTAAGAAATATTGCCTAGTAATAGTAGATGATTACTCACGATTTACTTGGGTATATTTCTTGGCAAGTAAGTCTGAAACTTTTTCTTATTTTATAAAGTTTGCAAAGAAAGTATAGAATGAGAAGGGGTATGTTATTTCTTGTATACGAACAGATCATGGAGGTGAGTTTGAAAATCAAGATTTTGCTAAATTCGTGATGAATCGGTTTTCGGCATGTGTTCTCCTCTCCGTACACTCCCGAACGAATGGAGTTGTGGAAAGGAAGAATAGATCACTGCAAGAAATGGCTAGAACTCTTTTAATTGAAAGCAACATTTCTTCTCGCTTTTGGGCTGAAGCGGTTTCTACTTTGTTATATTATTAATAGAGTTTTCTTAAGACCTATTTTGGAGAAAACTCCCTATGAATTGTTCAAAGGTAAGAAACCAATTGTTTCCTATTTTCATGTGTTTGGTTGCAAATGTTTTATATTGAAAAATGCAAATGATCGAATTGGTAAGTTTGAAGAAAAATCAGATGAAGGAATTTTCCTTGGATATTCAACCACCAAAAAGTTTACGAGTTTACAACAAAAAGACTCAAACAAAGGAGGAATCAATGAATGTTAAATTTCAAGACTTCACACAAATTCAATCGATCCGGACTCAACCCGAAGAATCGGAACTGCTCCGGACTCTACAAAGTCTAAACCCCCGAAGCGGCTCGGACTTCGAAGATCAACAAAGAACAAACATTGAAGAACCGGATGAAGAGAAAGATCGACCATCAAACCAACCAGCAACCGGAAGCACAAGTCTAGTCACCCCAAAGAACTCATAATTGGCAACATTGATGAAGGAATCCGTACGAGATCCAAAAGGCATGAAGAGTCTAGTGCTTTGTGGCACTTATTTCTCGAAATAGAACCCAAGAGCATAGAAGAAGCCTTAACGATGAAAGTTGGATTGAAGCTATGCAAGAGGAACTCGGGAATTCAGCATTAACGATGTCCGGGAATTGACTCCTAAACCAAAAGGTAAATCTGTTGTTGGAGCTAAATGGGTTTTCGAAACAAGATGGATGAAAAAGGAAAAGTTATAAGGAACAAAGCAAGACTCGTGGCCAAAAGATATACTCAAGAAGAAGGGATAGACTATGATGAGACTTACGCACCAAGAGCAAGGTTAGAGGCAATTAGATTATTACTTGCCTTTGCTTGTTATAAGAATTTCAGGTTATTCCAAATGGACGTCAAAAGCGCATTCTTAAATGGATTTATCCAAGAGGAAGTCTATGTGGAACAACCTCCCGGATTTGAAGACCCAAGGAAGCCGGACTACGTATTCGGGCGAAAAATGCGCTATATGGATTAAAGCAAGCACCTCGAGCTTGGTACGACAGATTAAGTAAGTTTTTAATCCAAAATGGTTTTGTTAAAGGTAAGGTAGACACCACCTTGTTTATTAAAAGAGAAAATAAAAACTTTTTACTTGTACAAATCTATGTTGATGATATTATCTTTGGATCACCTAACGAAAATCTGTGCAAGAAATTTTCTAAGTCTATGCAGGATGAATTTGAAATGAGCATGATGGGTGAACTTTCCTTCTTCCTTGGACTACAAGTAAAACAATTGAAGGAAGGGACTTTCATTCACCAAGAAAAATATGCTAAAGATCTTGTTAAAAAGTTCGGTTTGGAGAATTGCAAAAAGATTGATATACCAATGTCTAGTTCTTCGAAGTGGACAAAGATGAAGGAGGAAAGAAGATTGACCGAAGCTATACAGGGAGTATCATTGGTTCACTTCTTTATCTTACTGCATCTAGACCCGACATTTTGTTTAGTGTATGTATTTGTGCCGATTCCAATCGATCCAAAAGAATCTCATCTAAGTGCTGCAAAACGCATCATCAAATACATTGCAACAACCTCAAAGTTTGGTCTCTCGGTATCCTAAAGAAGGAGATCTTACTCTCCTTGGTTACTCGACGCGCGGACCTAGCGGGATGCGAGTTGATAGGAAGAGCACTTCGTGCACTGTCAATTGCTTGGGAACGAACGGTATCTTGGTTTTCTAGGAAACAAAGTACGTAGCTCTTTCAACAGGCGAAGTAGAATACGTGGCTCTTGGAAGTTGTTGTTCTCAAATCTTATGGATAAAACAACGGCTAAGAGACTTTGGAATCGAAGACTCATGCACCGAGATCAAATGTGACAATACCAAATAAGCAATTAATCTCACCAAGAATCCAATTCTTCATTCAAGAGCAAAGCATATAGAGATTCGACATCATTTTATTAGAGACCATGTTCAAAACGGAGAAGTATTGATTCATTTCATAGACTCAAAGAATCACCGGCGGACATCTTTACTAAGCCACTTTGGAGAAAAGCCAATTTGAGTCTATTCGCTCCGGACTTAATATCTTAAAGTCTGAAGAAGTTCAGACTTAGGGACTAAAGTCTAAGAAGGCTCAGACTCAAGAGATCAAGATCTACTACTGTAAGTTAATTTCTACTTTGGAAATTTATCTTTTGGACAAAATCTCGAAAAGGTACGTTCATCTATTAATCTGTAATTGATTGATGTTATCTTTCTAAATTTTCGGAATTATAGCAATCATTCCTTTTCGAAAAGAAGTTATCTTTTTGACAGTTATACATTTTTCAAAAGGCAGTTATTTTTGAAAAGGTATTTTCTAATTTCCTTTTGCGACGATTCGTATAACCCGTTTTGATTGCTTTATATACCGATCGTCTTCTTCACAAACCCTAGAAGCACAGAACTTCACTTTTTCACCTTTTCTCTCTAGTTAAATCTTAAAGTCTTCACCTTTCTCGCGAATCGAGTTTGGAATCTCCTAAAGACTGTCATAATGGCCTCTCAAAGAAAATCCTCAAGAATCGCAAAGGGGGACCACCGCCTTTGTGTGAGGGTCCTACGCATTTTGACCTCACCGAGGAAGAAGATTCTCCGAGACAACAGCGAGCCCACAACATTCTCAACCGCGTCGCTCTTCTCGGGCTAGATCACAACAAAGAAGCGCGAAGAAAAACCGTCGAAGATGCCGCACTGTAAGGTCTCAAAAGCCCGCTTTTACCTACAAACTGCGTGCACGCTTTAAAAGAAGGAGGCTCCGCTTTGAGTTTCATTGACGAGTTTTAGTAGAAAAGGGGTATAGGAATGAAACCCATTTTTTGCGCACAATGGAACGCTTGGGTATTGCTCCTGCGGGCTTAGCAGATAAAGCTTTTGCGAATATTCCAAGTGATCCACGTGTAAGTGGACATAATCAACCCGAAGGAAATGATGATGAGAAAATATTCACTAATTTTAAGTCCATAATGGGTATTGCTGCGAATGTTAGAAGCAACGGAACAGATTTGTTTCGTTCTGAGGAACACAAACGACATTATACTAAGTTGCTTTGAAGAGAGGGGTGATGAACCCAAGGAGTGTAGACTTTGATTTTCTAGACTCTCCGAAGGTGAACTTGCGGGAGAAATTCGCCTTTCTTCAACTTGATAAATTCTGCTCTCGAGACAACGGTAGCACATCCGTAACTTACTCGCTTACTTCTATTCAAATCTAAGCTTTTGGATGCGAATAGATTTTCATTCAGCGTTAGAGATCGGGATTATGTGGTTGACATGGACACCCCGGCCGATGTGATTGGGGTTGAAAGAGGGGAATTTCAATCGATCGGCGTGTCTATTGGCCGGGCAACGTGGAACTCGTTCGAGATGGGATGGCCGAAGGACGAATCTCTTACGTGAGGTTGAATGCCTCAAATGTTCTTCTTCACAAGATAGTGATCAACCCCCCGAGACCAAAATCGACTTCAAAGACCGATGTTTCAAATTCGAAGCAATGCGATGTATGCCATCAATCTTTGGAAAGAAGTTCTCCCTACCACACACTATAATGTTTCACATGTACGGATCGGTGGTGAAGGACAAAGGCCAACTTCCGTACTCGACTTGTTTCCAAGTCAAGTTCGAGACACCTTCACATTCAGCCTCCCAATACTCTTTGTGTTCGATCGTGTGATCAGATGGTGGTGGGACTGAAGATGGTCTCCAAGATGCGTCTGAAAGAGCTAAACAAAGCTTTGGAGCGATTCAACAAGAAGACTCCTACCAAGACTCATCAAGTCTCTTCTGCTGCAAAAAGAAAGGGAAAGGAGCCCATGACAGCTCCATCCAAGAAAAGAAGAGTACTCATCTTGGAAGATGAAGAGGATGAGGAAGATGTAACCTTATCAGCTCTTGCTTTAAGCAATCTTCAGCATTCTATTCCACAGACAGAGGAGAAAGAGGATCAAGACAGAGAAGAGGAAGAACAGAGGGAAGAAGAGAAGGGATTGATAAGGAAAGAGGCGAGAGGAAGAAAGAACTTGGAAGACGAGGAGCAACAAGAACCGCAGCATCATGACACTGACGAGGAGACAGAGCATGAAGAGTACTTCTCTCCACCCGAAGGCACTGAAACAGGGGGAGTTGCTGACAAAAGAGGTACTTCTTCAATTGCTTTTGCTAGTGAAGATGTGAGCCGCTCACCTGCAGATCCATAAGATGTCTATGCCTCTCAATTTCCAGAGGAAGGTCATGAGGCTTATTCTCCAAATCTGGATACTCATGCTCAGATGCCATCTTTTGCAAATACTCCTCAATCTGACCATGCTGAGGTAAGCACTCAGACTGATAACTTAGCAGACCTTCAACGAGTGCTTGATATTCTTATGGAGATGCGAGGTCGATCTACGCTCCGGGATATGAAGTTCGAGAATCTGCGGAATGCCGCCAAGCCTCTTTAGTTTCGTTGAATGATCAAATCCAGACTCTTACTCTTCAAGTTCAAGCCACCGCCAAGAGTCATGAAATAGAAAAATGAAGGAGGATTTGAAAAAGTTGGAAGACACTTGTCCGCCGATTGGAGATTTCCAACTTGTTCGCATTCCAAGACAATCCTAATTTCATTCTCTTTTTAATGATGACAAAAGGGGGAGAAGCTGAGTGCAGCAGATTTGTTTTAAATTTGACTTATTTCGACTTCTGTTTTAAACTTTACTTTTGTCTGGTTGTGACTGATTTGAATTTAGATTAATGTTTGGATTTGGATTGACTGTTTAAAATTGTTTAATGCTTGCTTGCAAAGACTTTAAGTGTTGGCAAAGATGGTTGTTTATGCTTTGGACTAACACATCTTCGTGGATGCAGATTCAATACTATCTTTATTTATTTATGAGATATCCATGTTTGCTTAAGTATTGTCTTGCGGGTTAAAAATATCCAAATCTGCGAAAAAGTTTTGTCACCATCAAAAAGGGGGAGATTGTTGGAGAAAACTTCCTTACTTGTTTTGATGTCGACAAAACATTTTTCAGTCTAGTCTGAAGACTTGCAGACTCACTCAACAAAGTCTGAAGACTCGCAGACTCTTCCGTCAAAGTCTGAAGATCGTCAAAGTCTGAAGATCGTCAGACCACCAGACTCAAGATGTAAAGTCTGCCCTCATTGACAGTTTCTAGACCGACGAAGAAGATTTATCCAGATTCAAGTATTTCTTTAGGGATTTGATTCGAGCGGTTATAGAAGATCTCACGGCTGGAGATAGCACCTCAAAGATTGATTATTCGGTTTGATTCAAATTTGAATAAATTGGATTCGTTGATTGGCGAAGTATACTTGGAAGGTTCTACTTATGGAAACTTAGATCCTAATTGTATGGGCAAGCAGGATTGGTGGGCTATCTTCACATTCCTTAAGTAACTCGAGATCTCCCTAATTGATTCTCGTCCAACGAGTAGATTGGAAGAACTCCTTTGGAAGGTGCCAACGGTTATGAAGGCATGGAGGAGTATATAAGGAAGACGCTCTGTTATTTGAATGTGTGCGAGA
This sequence comes from Eucalyptus tenuipes, assembly GCA_014182365.1. NCBI lineage: Eukaryota > Viridiplantae > Streptophyta > Magnoliopsida > Myrtales > Myrtaceae > Eucalyptus > Eucalyptus tenuipes. The sequence continues at coordinate 18,074,978 of CM024537.1, forward strand.
TAGATAAATTCCAAAGTCCGAAGCTTCTTGTTCTTTGTCAATTCAATTGTTGAGCGTAAACTTGTACTCAAAAGAGAGTTTATAATTCTGTGAAGTCTTGAGGAAGTGTAGTAAAGTCTCTACACCGTGGAATCAAGGAAGTGATACCGTAACGACTCTTTTGATTCATAGTGGAATCCAGCCGGTGGGGGTCAAGGTGCGAGAGTGGACGTAGGCTTGGATTAAGCCGAACCACTATAAACCTTGTGTTCTTATTCTCTTCCTTGAACCCTTTTACCTTGATCGTAACTCTATTTAATTGTTCGAGTCTAATTTCCATTTTAAAGTCTATTGCTAAACAGATTTGAAATTATAATTTCTGGTTTACTTGGCAAAAATTGTTTTCGCACCTATTCACCCCTTTAGGTGCTCATACTAGCGTTTACAACAAGTACTACTCTTAAACTTGTACACTTGACTTTATATGATTACAACTCAGTAGCACCTCATAGAGACATAATTAGCAACTGCATTGCTATAAACAAAAGCAAAATAGAGAAGAAAACTCAAGAGCTATATATTTAGTTTGTTCATTTCCACCCAAACTCAATATTTCTCTTAGATTGAGTATATATAGCCTTCCAATCCTTAGATGATTGTTTGCAATTCATCTCCATGGAGTAGTTGTTGATTCTACCATAATCAGTCTTTAAATGGCTCTCTGCTGCTTGCCAACATCAGAACGGCTAATGACCGTGGCAATTTTCTCAAACCAGTGGGATTGTTCCAGTTAGAATTGCCATAACTACTTTGACACATCTCCAGTGCTCCTGATGTGAACTCCAAGCCTTTGTAACGGCTTCATTGGTGTTGATCAACGTTCCTATTAGTTGAGCAGATGGCCAGCACCTTTCAGGAATTGATATTTGCACTGTCAAACTCATGTAATCAAGAGTGCAGATTATTAGTAGTCTATTGATGCTGTCCCTTGACGAATTCGTGTGGAATGACTTTCGATCAATCATCTGATTATCCTCTTGGTTTCATCAGCTTCCAAAGACTTCCAGGGACATCGGTATCCCCATTGATTCGTCTTCATTGATTAGTTGAGTCAACATCAAAGGACATTGGCATCACCGTTGATTCCTAGTCTTTGCTTACCTCATTGGACCATTACATGTCATTGTCTTTCCACCTCATTTGAAGAGGACTACTCTAGCCAACAATCTATTGTCCGAGTGATGATTCGCCTATTCTATCTTATAGTCCTTCCAAGCATATTGACAATTGTGATTCTACCAAAGTCATTCACCTTCACTAAAGCGGTCCATTCAAGCTTCAACGAATATTACTGTTCTAGGCTTGTTCACCATTACCAAGGTTCATCCAAGTGTTCACTTCATCTTGGTTTTCTAAGCCATCATGAATGTCCCTGTTCTCTCAGCTCATTCACCTTTGATTAAGGTCTTTCTAACTTGTTCACTTTTATAGAAATCATTCCAACTTGTAGACATCTTGACACCAAATTCCTTGTTCACGTCAGATATTAGCAATAATCCTTCCATATTGGTAGAGCATACCCGACTGTGGTAGAGTAATGAAGATCATACTTGATACTAACTACAACATCATCTATATTGTTGCTTGTGTAGATATCACTTGGTGTTGACTCAACCAATAAACACATATGTAGTCTTTGATTGTCTTTGTCATCGTCATAACAACATAAAGGATTTTCCCAAAAGTTCTCGTTGTGTCCCTTCTACACGTATATTATGTAAACACAAGAGTTCATTAATAGCTAGGGTTCATTTTATGTAGGCCATCTGTGCATCTTGTAAAGCTTAGCCATCGAATTGCACCAATATAAGTGCCATTTGGCACCAAACTGAAAACGTCTGTATTGCATCATTCTACATTCATTTTTTACCCTAGATTAAGCAAGGAGCATTGTAGCATTAGAACTTTAGGCTTACGGCTAAATTTTGGTCAATGGCTATCTCAAAGAGCCTTGATCGACCTAGTCCACAATTGAACTCAAACCTTCTCCCCAATAATTTTGACTCGTCTTCCCTTATCAATTGGAGGCACAAACGAACTTAGAAAATTGCAAACCAGGTGTCACAACGAGCATCTTCAAGTTAATTTTCTAATGGTTTATGACTCGTGTACTAACTCCAAGCGTAGCTTGTAAGAATTATTATGGCCAACATGATTTTTTTTAATGGTTTAATAAATATTTAATGCTAAAATGTATTGGTTATGAGTAGTTACGATTTTAATGAAATGGTATAATCCTCATTGAAAAGTTTTTGTTCTTTTGAAGAGGTGTGACTCTCATGGAAGTTAAAAGACATTTTGATGGAATGCACCTATTGATAGCATGTATAAATAAGAGTTTGGTTATCTCTGCACCCACAATGTGAAAAAGAATGTTGTGTTCTATCCTCTATCAAACATAATACGTTAAAAAAAAAAGTGTGTTAATGGAGATAAATTAGATTTCTTTGTTTTTCATGGTTTTTCGCGACAAATGCTTTGACGGTTTCACTATGGATAAATGTATGTCTTCATTCCTCTTATTGTGAAAATCATGAAGATTTAATATCCTGCTATGTATTTTCCGCATTGAAGAATTACGTTATCGCTTATAGTTGGTATTAGAGCATGGTTTAGGATCTCATGATTTTTCCAATTATTAAAATATTATGTTTATTTATGTTTATGGATAAAGATTGGTGGAACGACATTGATCCTTTCATGTTATTGATGTTGTTGAAATGATTTTGGAGGGATTTTATCGAAGGAAATCCAAATTGTCGCGACCTATTTTTTGGGTGCACCACCTAAAACTAGGTTAATGGACTGCTAAGTTTTTTAAACTTAACTCGAGCTCTCCCAAGCCCATACCAAATCGCGACTTAAGTCTAAATTTTTAAATATGTAAAAGATTATTAACTAGGAGTCGCCACTAATCGGTTCACAGTAGGTAGATTAGACACCTAAGTAAAATAAATGGAGATTTATTTTACTCCTACGAACCAGAGACTAAGGGTACGGGGATTTGGTTACACTAGAATTTTCTAATGCCCTTTCGGTACCATTTTTTATTTTTTATTTTCAAAAATGTTTTTGCAAGCAGCTTGGATTTATTTTAACCTAAATTACCATCATATCAAAAATGATCACACGAGTGCTCAACCATTATTAAACATTCAATAAAAATAAATTGCATCACACAAAGCAAACAATTTTTTTTTTGATTTTCTTGAAATTAGAATTCTTTTATAAAAATGCATTTTTTAAACTAAATGACTTAATCTTATTAATATGAAAATTCTAATTAAATGGGCCTATTTTGCAAACTAATTAATATGCACCTAGTATTTTTATATTTTTCTTGAAATTTGGAATTAATAAAAACCCTAATTAAACTACCTAAAAGGAATAATTTTCTAATTTATTTTTGGGATTAATTTGACTTAAACCCTATTCTGTCTTAGAAAACTATTCTTTATTATTATTTTTTTAAATGATGATAATAAAAAAATATGCCAATTTTATCTAAGACTCTATTTAAGAAAAATGTTATTTAGGTTTGATCCTAACCTAAAAAAATTATCTAAAAATGCAATCTTAAAAATATAATCCTAAAAAATTAATTTACTAAACCTATGTGTCTAATTTATTAAACCTACATGTCCTATATGCTCATGCAAGATTTTGATTTTTTTTTGATTTTTGATTTTTAGTTTTTTTTTTAAGATAAGTAATTATTAAATAGATATTAAATCTAAACTATCAACATAGTCAACCAATAAAGGATTAAAATAATCGAAAAAATAACCTGTTGTCTCACAAGTCAAATTAACGATTATTCTAACCCTAATTATCACAATAAAAGGATCAAAATAATTAAAAATCTGATCCGAAGTCTTACGGACCAAATTAAATAATTATTGTGATTTAACAATTGAAATTCTACTAAAAGCCCAAAAATTAACATAATTAAAAAAATGATCCGATGTCTCTCGGATCAAATTAATAATTACATTAACTCCGGACAAAATCCCTAAGGATAATTTCCTACAAAATTTACGAACATAAACATTCAATATTACAATTTAAATAACTTAACCTAAAAAAAAAATGCTATCAAATGAAATAAACAGAAAAATATCATAAAAATAAAAAAAGGTAAAATAAACTAAACTGTAAAGAAAGTAAAAAATAAAAGTAAAAAGTAAAAAATATAAAAAAAAACTACCTAGGGGGTAAACGACAGAGACAAAGGGGCGACGCGGGCGAAGGGTGGTTGGCGGTCGGCGTAGGGGCTTTGGCAAGGACTAGGTGGCGACGGGGTGCCGGGCGTGGATCTCGGGTCGCGGAGTGTAGGGGCGGCGATGGCGACGGCGACGGGCATGGGTCCGGCGTCACGGATGGCACGGAGCGGAGACGGTGTCGGGCATGGATCTGGGTCGTGGGGGGCACGAAGGCGCGGGCGTCGGCGGCGGGAGAGATGACGTTGACCGGCGCGATCGGGATCGGCATTGGATTCGGGCGAGGGAGGTTGCGGCCGTATGGTCGAATCTAGGTCGACGGTGGATCGTCGAAGAACGGCGAGGGACTCCGAGCGGCTAGCGAATCGTGGGTCGCCGAGCCGGGGTTGCGACGCGGCGGAGCTTCGAGATCGACGGCGGAGGCGGCGTCGGGGCCGGGTCGCGTCGGCGGGCAGGGGCGAAGCGCCGGGGGCATTGCCGGCGTCGACGGCCGACGGACGAGCGCGAGCTTCGCTAGCGGGGTTGTGACTTGGTAGCAGCGGCGGTGGTTGAGAGGCGCGGACGGAGCGGCGAGGCCAACGGCAGTAGAGATGCGGTGACCGGCGTGAGGCAGCGCCGGCGCAGCAGCCGGTGCGGTGGTTGACGCGGACGGGCGAGGGACGCCGGGGAAGACGAACAGAAGCACGTTTTTTTTTTTTCGCCCGTGCACGACTTTTCACGGACCGGTCACTTCACACCTTTTTGACTTTTCCACCCCTTTTTTCGAATTTTCTCACACAAATCTCTTTTTTCTCTCTGATTTTTTTTTCTCTCCATTTTTCTGAAAAAACCTCTCCTTTGTTACAAGATATGACTCTCTTTTTATAGTGATTCCAAACGGCCGCTTTATATGGCATTTCTCGAGTTCCCATCTCTTGTCACATTAAATCAAATCTGTAAATTAAACATGATTTCGCAATCAGCTCGATCTTGCTCAGATTTCTTCCAATTTGCAAAAATTCTTGCCCCTTATTCACTTGATTTTTAAATTGCTTCTGCATTTAACAAAATCCGAATACTCATCAAAATTTCAAATTTCCATGCATAATCAATCAAATCAATTTCCCTCATTTTCTTTCATTTTTTTTCGTTTTATTGTTCAAAATGCAATTTGTATTTTCCTTATTTCCCTAGGTTTGCTAAAATTAGGTGTCAACAACTGCCCCTCTTTGAAGGTGAGCTTGTAGAGGTTGCCTTCAAAGACAAGTTGAGACCTAAATTTTGATCATGCAGATGCATTGAATGACTTATTTGTTGGAAAACAAAATCCATTTTTTTGAATGCAATTTATATGATGCATGGAAAATCTAATGCAAATGATAAATGAACTTACCTAGAATAACTTACCTTCAAGGAGGGTAGAGTAATTCGAGATAGTTGGTATTACTTGTCCAGGACCCGTACCATTCTACGGTTGCCTAGAATAGTAACATGACTTTACAAAGAGACCGCTTTCCTAGGACTCGTACCATTCTACGGTCGCCCAGTATGACAGTATTTGGTTGTGTCTAGGACCCGTGCCATTCTACGGTCGCCTTGACAAAGAAATTGACTTTTCAGGACCCGTACCATTCTACGGTCGCCTAAACGGGGATTTACCTTCCAGGACCCGTACCATTCTATGGTCACCTGAATAGGTGTTGTCTAGGACTCGTACCATTCTACGGTCGCCTAAACTGGGATTCATTTTCCAAGACTTGTACCATTCTACAGTCACCTGAATAAGTGTTGTCTAGGACCTGTACCATTCTACGGTCGCTTAAACGGGAATTTACCTTCCAGGACCTGTACCATTCTACGGTCGCCTGCATAGGTGTTGCCTAGGACCCGTACCATTCTATGGTCGCCTGAATAGGTGTAAATCTGGGAAAAATCTTTGGGGGGCGACTCTATCGAGCGCCGGTGCTTGAAAAGGAATACCTGCACAATGACAAGTATTTAAGGTATGGATAGAGATATACTTACCTGGTGACATCTCTGTTCCTTGGGGATACGTTTCCTGCAAAACACAGTTGTAGGAAAGGCAATATGCATTCACAGACATGCATTAATCCAAATGAGGTTCATGCGTGATGATTTCTACCAATCTTGCATCGCTTAATATCTCAAAGAATATTTCGATCTGAACACATGAGTGTCATGAATGTGTCAAATGAGGGATCCTTCAGTCTGAGAGAACTTTACACTCATCCTCATTAAAAAGGGTCATTTCATCCTGACCTTTGATGCAGGATTTCGCAATCGCTCACTGTCATCATGCCAAATAAGGATATGTGCAATCTCGCAAGTGGTACGACCTTACCAATCTGAGAGGTCTTTAAGAGGGACCATAATGTGGGCCTGGTCAATGGCTTAACAAAAGGGACTATTTGAGTTGAGGCTATTGAAAGAATGATTGATATTTAGTAATCATTTATGAGTTTACAAGTCAAGAACCCTGCAAAATGAGAAAAAATAATCTTGCTCGCATTTCTTTGAGCGATGCTCAAAACATGTGAACCCCTAGGTTAATTCAAGTGCCCTAATCAGAAGAAACTTTGCAAGGGACGTAACGTAGGCTTGGTTCATGGGTTGAGAAATGAAAGGATCATTAGGCTCAAAAAGTGTTTAGGGGGTCAAAATTGGTGATCATCTTGACATTTCAACCACTTTCCTTCTCCATTGTCGAAGATTTGTTTTGTTTTTTTTTTTCATATCACAACTCCATTGATTGCAACAACATTTCATTTTTAGTACCGTCTTGTTGGGGATATGACTCACTATAACAAGAGTTTGATTTTTTTTTCTTTTCTAGGCATTGGCCTTGCTTTTACCAGGCACACTGCTTTTTCATGCCCCATTTTTTGCACTTGTTCTTTTGGACAGAGTCTCCATTCTTTATCAGCATTCTAAGCCATGTTACTTGAATGGTTCTTTTTGCCTTGCCCAAGTGTGGGGGATAATCACCAACTGAGTTTAACATGGAACGAATTCATAGGCTCAAGTGGGCTATGCAATGGATGAAAGTGTATAAGATAAAGAAAGAACTGCTCTTCGTCATCCTAAGGCACTTCAAATTACCATACAAGTTACACTGCGAAAGCAATACTCAAATATTGATGAGAGTGCAAGCAAGAAGATTCCCACCATTCATTTCAAATTTGTCCCAATGTGGGATGATTCTTGACAGGGATAACTTTAAAAAGAATCTCCATAAGTGTATGGGGCTCAAAGGGGTTAAGTAATGGATCACCTGTAGTATTTGGGATAAAGAAAAGAATGCCTCCCATCACTTTAGTTGACGTACCCTTTGCGAGTCACCTTTTCCTTGTGGGCATGGAATTTCTCACACAGCTCACTGGGGATTAGTGTATGAAATAGTGTATGGAATAAGGCATGCCTATCATTCCAAAGTATCCTATTTGACACATTCAATTCATCTCAAACGATTCATCAAGGAAGGAAAATGCAAGATTTGCAACAAATTTGAACAATTCAGCTCATTGAAGCAATTTATTCATCATAGAAATGTTTGCAGCTCAAAACATGACATGGAAAATTCTATCATGGGTAATACTTCTTGACAGCATTTGAATTAACTGGAGTGGAGAACTCATGACCATCCATTTCTACCAAGATCAAGGCTCCACCAGGAAGTACCTTCTTCACCACATATGGGCCGTTGTAATTTGGAGCAAACTTTCTCCCAGGATCTGGAAACATTGGTAGCAGCTTCCTTAGAACAAGATCATTTACCTCGAAATGTCTTGACCGTACCTTCCGGTTGAAAGATCTGGCTACTCTCTGTTGATAAGTTTGGCCATGACAGAGAGCCTTCAGTCTTTTCTTGTCAAGCAAGTTCAACTGCTTAAATCTTTACTGTGATCATTCCGCCTCAGACAACTCCACTTGGGACAAAACTCTCAGAGAAGGAATCTTCACTTCCACAGGCAGAACTGCCTCCATGCCGTACACCAGAGCAAAAGGGGTACGTGCGGATCGATGTTCGGTACGCCATCAATGCGAAGGGTAACCTGTCATGCCAATCTCGATAGTTCTCGGCTGTTTTGGCCAAGATCTTCTTAATGTTCTTATTAACCGCTTCAACAACCCCGTTCATTTGAGGGTGGTAAGGAGATGAATTCAGATGCTTGATCTTGAATTTGCTGAACAACCCATCAACGAGTTTGTTGTTCAAATTTGTCCCGTTATCAATGATGATTGCTCCAGGGACGCCATAACGAGCAATTATGTCACGTTTAACGAATTTCACAACATTGTGGCAGTGACATTTGCAAAGGATGTAGCTTCGATCCATTTGGAGAAATAGTCTATTGCCACCAAGATGAATTGATGCCCATTTGAAGCCTTGGGATTGATTGGGCCAATCACATCAATGCCCCACATCGAGAAAGGCCATGGCTCGGAAAACTGGTGTAGCTCGGTTGGAGGAACATTTATCTTATTCCCATGAATCTGGCAGCGGTGACAACTCCGAACATGCTGGATGCAGTCACTTTCTAGTGTGAGCCAGTAGTAGCCTAATCTCATAATCTTCTTGGCTAACATGTGTCCATTCATATGAGGGCCACATACTCCTTCATGCACTTCTTTCATGATTTGAGTGGCCTCGACTGCATCTATACACCGCAACAAGACCGAATCATAAGATCTCTTGTACAAATTCTCTCCACTGACAAAGAATTTTGAGGCCATCTTTGTGATGTACTTCCTATCAGCCTGAGTGCTTCCTTCGGGAAATTCTTGTTTTTGAATGTAATTCATGATATCGTAATACCATGGTTTTCCGTCAGGTTCTTCAGTCATGATCATACAATAAGCTAGCTTCGGCAAAACTTCTATTTTCAGAGGCTAATCCTCCAGCCCATCAGTGACTTCCAGCATAGAAGATAACGTTGCGAGTGCATCTGCAAATTGATTATGAGACCTCGGCAAGTATTCAAATGAAACTTCCTTGAACTCTTTCACCAGACTTTCTAAATATTTGTGGTATGGGAGCAACTTGGCATCCTTGGTCTTCCATTCTCCTATGGTTTGCAGTATGATTAGTGTGGAATCTCTGAACACTTTTAACTTAGCCACACCCATCTCAATTGCGGCCTGAAGCCCAAGGATGCAAGCTTCATACTCGGCCACATTGTTAGTGCATGGGGATATCAATTTTACAGCTACCGGATGGTGTTGTCCTTCTGGGGATATCAGAACTGTCCTAGTACTAGAACTAGACAAGTTTACAGCTCCATCAAAGAACATCTTCCATGAGTCTTCATTTACACTTAAGACACGGTCATCAAGGAAACTATCATCGTCATTAGAGACTCCTGAATTCTCGGCTAATAGATCAGCGATCGCTCAGCCCTTAACTGACTTTTGTGGCATGAATTGCACATCAAATTCGAAAATCAAAATTTGCCATTTGGCCAACTTACCCACCAAAGCTAGTCGATCAAGTAAGTACTTGATAGGGTCATTTTCAGTCACGAGGAATGTCTGGTAATGCAGTGTGTATTGTCGCAATCTATGCAATACCGACACCAAAGCCGCACAAGTTTTTTCAACATCAGGATACTTCAACTCTGATACAGTGAACTTCTTGCTCAGGTAATAAATGGCTCGTTCTTTTCTGTCAACGGGACTTTCTTGAGCCAACATTACACCTAACGATTCACTATGGATAGTGAGGTATAGAATCAAGGGATGCCCCGGTGATGGCAGGACAAGAACTGGTGGATTCATCAGGTACTGCTTTAACTTGTTGAACGCTTCTCCACATTCATCATCCCAGTTGATTCGTGCATTCTTCTTTAGGAGCTTGAAGAATGGCTTAGCAGTTTCAGAGAGTTGGGAAATGAACCGAGCTATGTAATTCAGTCTTCCCAAAAGGCTCCGAACTTCTTTCACCGTTGATGGAGCTTGCAACTCGCATATGGCCTTAGCCTTGGATGGGTCTATCTCAATCCCCTTACTGCTTACAATGAATTCGAGTAATTTACCGGATGTTGCCCCAAACACGCATTTAGTGGGATTTAGCCGAGCTTGAATTCACGAAGTCGATCAAACAACTTCTTTAGGGTTTCCGCATGGCTTCTTCTAGGTTGAGTCTTTGCAATCATATCATCAACATATACCTCAATCTCCTGGTGCATCATGTCATGAAATAATGCGACCATGGCTCGCTGGTAGGTTGCCCTTGCATTCTTGAGTCCGAAGGGCATGACCTTATAATGAAAGGTTCCCCAAGGGGTGATAAATGCAGTCTTCTCCTTGTCTTCCTCTTTCATCCTTATCTGATTGTACCCGGAAAAACCATCCATAAATGAGAATAGTTCAAAACCAGCACTACTATCCACAAGGACGTCTATGTGTGGTAACGGGAAATCATTCTTCGGACTAGCTTTGTTCAGATCCCGATAGTCAACACAAACTCGAACCCGACCGTCCTTCTTCATCACTGGCCACCCATTTGGGGTACTGTGAGACTTCAATGAATCCCACCTTCAAGAGCTTCATCACCTCCTCCTCTATCTTCTTTGAGAGCTCGGGTTTATTTCTCCGTAGCCTCTGCTTCTTAGGTGGCACGTCCGGGTTAGTAGGCAAACAGTGCTCCAAGATTGACGGGTCTAACCCAGGCATGTCAGCGTAGGTCCATGCAAAGATGTCTTGATATTCCTTTAGTAACTTAATTAGGCGCTCAACCTTATCTTTGGGGAGACCCGCCCCAATTTTCACCTCTTTAGCTTCTTCAGTGTCACTTAAATTAATAGCGACGATCTGCTCGGATGTGAGAGCCTTGGCTTTTTCATGTTGTTCCCAGCTTCGCTACACTTCAATGGAATCTTCGGTCGAGTCTTCAGGATCATCATTATCAGCACTTGTCGCATTGGATTGGACCATTTCCACACCTTTGCATGTCATGAGATTGTTCCTGAAACATGAAGTAGATAAATCAGAAAGACAAACAGAGTAATTTTTGTTTTTTTTTTTTTTTAAAATTCTTTGGCAAAAACACTTTTCGAAACATTTTGACACGAGGAAACATGATGAAGCCCAGGCCTCAGAATTCGCCTCGGATTTTTCTTTTCTTTTATCGGCTGGATATCATCACCGGGCTGGTTTAGTGTACCTCATCATGCCCTCAAAATAAAACTTGTAATTTTATTGAAATTCATCAATCAATTACATTTATTGAATGGAAAAATGCTACACTCAAGAATTAAAAGAAAAGGAAACTGAAAACATCTCTAAAAAAACAATAAAAATTCCCACGCAGGGGAATGTGCAAAAGCAGTAAAAGAGTTACTTTTGTGGGCCAAGGCCCATCTCTTCAGGGGGTCCTTCATCAATGACTCCTATGATGAGGTCGTCGAATAAGCTTGCAACTCCTTCCAGCTCATCATCAGGGTTCTCCGTCTTCGGGGCGTCGTATCATCCATGCCACCCTATCCATCTGGGACTATCTCACGAGGATCAATGCAGTAGGTGGGAGGGGCCGAATACTTCACCAAGTAATCAAACTTGCCACTAGGCTGCCCCAGAGTGTCTATCATTCTGCTTCATCCTGCATCATTCTTGGAGGACCGGGGAATGTCTCGTGAATGCTCGGGGGTAGTGGGCTTTGCCTCCCTCGCCCTTAGCCAGGTGGTGAGTTCCGCCTTTCCTATCTTCGTCCTTCAGAACTTCCCCTACCTCTTCCATGGTACCCTAAACCAGTAGAATGGGACCTCTGAGGGGCTTCAATAGGGCTTCGAATACCCTGACCATTTCTTCCAAGACGATTGTCAGGAACAAAACCATTCCTAACCATTACTCTTCCCACCATGAGGGCAGCATCTGAAACTTCAGGAGTGGGCGGCGATGACCCTCGAGAAGCATGTATGGTGGAGACCAACTCAAATGAGTGGTAACTTGATTCGAACTCAGAATCCGGCTCTACATAAGGGATAGCCGTCTCATGATAGATCCGGTGGTCTTCATCACCATACACAGTGACCAGCTTTCTTTCGATCACAAATTTCACAGCTTGATGTAGACTTGAAGGCACTGCTCCAACAGTGTGTATCCAGGGACGACCCAACAGAAAATTGAATGCGGTAGGAATGTCCAGCACTTGGAAGGGAATGTTGAAGACGACAGGCCCTATTTGCATGTCGAGATGGATTTCCCCGATCACCTCCTTTTTTTTCCATCAAAAGCTCGCACCGAAGTCATTGCAGCATGTATCCTCGACGGGTCTACCTTGAGGCGGTGAAGAGTGGCCAACGGACATATGTTTAGAGCGGACCCATTATCGATGAGCACTCGGGACACATGAGAAGACTTGTGCTCGACAGATATGTAGAGTGCTTTGTTATGTCCCTTGCCTTCAAGAGGAAATTCCTCATCAAAAAGGCAATCAAATCCTTGAGAAGGACCGATCCCACAAATTCCTCCAGCTTGTCTGCCTCAACCGTCTCAAGTACACGAATTTCACTCAGCACCTTCATTAGTGACTTTTGATGCACGGGGGATGTCAACAAGAGCTCGAGTAAGGAGATCTAGGTGGGCATCTTCTGCAATTGGTCGATCACGTTGTACTCGCTTGCTTTAATCACAGCTAGAAATTCCTTAGCCTCTTCATCAGTGACCGGCTTTGCAGGTTGAGCACTAGCTTGACCATAGGTCCGACCAGACCTTGTAACGAGGTCAACATCTAGGTCATAGGACCAAGGCACCGCCTTATTGTTGACATATTCATACGGCCGAGGCACCTCTATCACTATCTCCTCGTCGGATGCGTCCTCTAATGGGGGCATGTCCTCAAGCGAAGGATCAACCTCTTCCTTGTTAGCATTGAGTGCAGCCTGCTCCTCCTCCCAATCGATGATGAGGTGGGAAATAGTAGAAACTATGCAGTTGCGATCAGCATACACAATGATGCCGTCATCCACCATTCTGGCCACTCTTTCTCTCATCACTGATAGAGGGACATCTTTCTGATCTCGATAATATCCAACTCTCACCAATCCATTGTAGGCATTTGTCACGTGCACCTTTGAGTTCTTGATCCATCCGACCTCGGGTTCCAGGATAGCATTCACCGTACCCTCATGCTTTGGTAGCGGATTTTTCTAGACGTTCGGCCTAGTAGTTTGAAATGAAAAAGCCTTCGTGTCTAAGAGATTTTGGATCTTGTGCTTGAGGGTGAAACATTCATCAATTGAATGTCCCAGTTCACCGTTATGGTAGTCACACTTCTTTGTTGGGTCGTAATCGCGAATGCCTTCGCGGTTTGGGCGCTTCGATTCACTAGTAAGCAAACCCTTCTTTCGGAGGACTATCAGCACTTGGGATGGAGACCTAGGGAGAGGCGAGAAATGCCTTCTATTATTCGCTTGGGCGAACGATTGACGGCCAGCGGGTTGTTGTTGTCTTGGATTCACCTGGATAGCCGGGGTACGCTTGGCACTTTCTTGGCTGTAAGCCATGTTCACATCCACGGCCGCTTCCTTCTCTTTCTTGGTAGAGAATCTTTTACTAGATGGCTGAGGAAACCATCCTTCCCTTATTCCCATTTCGATCTATTCTCAGGAATGAGCTGATTGAAGCTTTCGACATACGTACTAGCCATTTGGTTACGAAACTCAGACGGGAGGGTCTTCACGAACAACTTCATCAGCTCTTTGTTGGTAGGCTTAGGAGTAATTTGAGCTACCAGGTTTCTCCATCTCACAGCATATTCTTTAAATGACTTGCTTCTCTTCTTTTCCATCCGCTCCAGGTCTTCTCGGGAAGGTGCGATATCCATGTTGAACTTGTACTGTTTGAGGAACATGTCTGCCACTTCGTTCCAAGTTTCGAGGAGGTTCACGTTCTTCATCACGTACCAGTTTAGTGCGGGTCCTGTCAAACTCGCATGAAACGATTGGATCATGAGGGGTTCATTTTTGATGTGCTAGGCCATGCGCACGTGGTACATCTGTAGATGAGATTTTGGGCAAGATGTACCGTCATACTTCTCGAACTCTGGCATTTTGAACTTGCTCGACATTTTGACCTTTTCATAGACCGAGAGGTCGAATGGGAGTGAGCTTTGTGACTCCTGCAGCTGTCTCACTTTCTCTTCTAGCTTTGCAACGCGCTCATCCTAATCTGTCTTGGGAACGCTGTCAAGCTTGGCCTTTCCAACAAGGACCAAGTCATCTTCCAGCCTAGGCATTTCGTCATCGCTCATTTGGGCCCTGTTCACCGGTCTCGGGGCCACTATTTCGGGGAAGTGGGCGCAGGATTCGGATTTGCCCGGAGGGATTGGAGTTGGGCTGTTATAAGTTGCATAGAGACAGTTAACTGTTGGAGTTGATCTTCCACTGAGGACATGCGGTCGCGCATATCGTTCTGGTCGGCCATTCTAGCCTTTGACCGTGTAATAATAGACGAGTGTGGTGGATCCATTGTTACCTAAGGGAAAAAGGTAGTGTAAGAACCAATGACAAGATAGGAAAAATGGCCCATGACAATGGTCTAATCGCTTGATTTTATTCAAAATTCACTTGAAACATTGAATCAAACAATGAACTAAGAATTGAAATTCAAGTCCCTAAACATTGAACTAAAAATTAAAAACATTGAAAACATCTCATTTTATATGCTTTCGGGATTCCAACGCTTTGCGAAGCTTTTTATTTTCAGCTTCAATCATTTCCACTTTCCATTTAAGATGCTTAATTTGTGCTCTTTGAGTTGGCTTCTCAATCACATCAGGGATCACTGGACGTAAGGCGGCAGGAATCCGGTGTTGCTGAATGTAGAATGCCGACGCATGGTGGATCTCCTCTTCGCCTTTCAGTCTTTTGGGCACCAAAATCTTCTCTAGATGGCATTCATTCCATGCAGCAACAATCATCTGGATCTCATTGAAGTAGTTATAGTCCACACGAACAAAACGAACTTGGAATAATTCCGTCTTGAGGGGTGGAGGAACTTCTTGAAGCGCTCTATACTGACGCGCCACCCTACATGGGTAATAGGAGGTAGCACTAGAAAGGCCCAGCAACGGGATCGGCTCATCATACTTGTGAGAGAAATGAGCCTCCTCAACATGTAACCATTTAGTATGCCATAAGAATGCCTTAGGATTAGGATTTTTCAAAAAATTAATCCAATGGGCGTACTGTTTATTTGGAGAGAAACGTTCCAGAACTGCAAATTTTTGTATGGGGTGCCTCAAATCATTAATTTTAAATTGTTTCATAAGGTGCCCAAAACCTCTTATATGTGAGAAAAACCATATTTGCAAAAGTTCAGGAAGAGCACACATGGTCTTTTCTTCATTTTGTTTGAAACGGTTTAATGACAAAAATGTTTCAGCTAAAACCATATTGACATAGTTTAATCCGTCACAAACACGATTAACCACCCATGAAATTGAAGGATTAACGGCATTTCTTCGATAAGGAAAAATGATTAGCTCGAAAAATGCTAACATGAAAATCCTAGCTTTTGAAATCATTGATTGATTTGCAAAACATTCTTCCAAAAATGAAAATGGACATGCAAAACAATTGGTTTTGACAACTTTTCTTATTCTTTCAGCTTCGATTTCTAAAAACCGAGATAATTCAGAAATAGAATCTATACCGATAGGCGGCCTAACGAGTTCCTTTTCCAGGGGCATTCCAATGGCAACACTATACTCTTCTAGTGTTGGAGTTAGCTCGTACTCACCAAATATGAAAGTGGAGGTTTGTGGACACCAGAAGTGAGGGAGCGCCTGTATTACACTAGAGTGGATGTTGATCTCCAATAGTGGGAGAAGTCGGGCGATCCTGGCCTTCACATACTTTTGGCCCTCTTGATCTAACTGATCTAGCCACATTGAGCTCTTTTTTTGGGAGTGGAAATGAATTGTACGTCGATTCTCCCTATTGCATATAAAACAAGACCGGTGACGAAACCTATTGTCATGGACCGACAAAATTGCAATAAAGTAAGTAAATTGCAAAGCAAGAATTTAGACAACTTACTTTTCATCGGAAGAGATGACAATCACATCGACACACGCATGAAATGTGAGGCTCGATTTCTGTTTAGATGGCTTAACAAAGTGGAATTAAGAGGATGATCTGACCATTGCAGTCTCGCATTAACGTGTCAGGTCCCCCTAACTCTGGCTCAGTCGAATGGAATGTCCAATAGTCACGCAGTCTTGCAGATATGGACAAACACATTCAACACCATGAAAAGACTTTCGGGGAAGAGAAGGTCAACCTCTACATAGCGGTCTCGCTTTGGAGGAAGTATCCTTCTCAACACCATCCTAGAAATCCTATCGTAGCCCAGGTCCGGCCATAGGTTGTGTGTGCAATAGTGTAGTGTTAAAAGCAATAAAACATGCACAACAGTTTTAATGCAAACAACACTTCTAAATCAGGGAAAAATAAATTATCCATCCAACACCTTCTTGCAAGACAAGGGTTAGCAAATACTACTCCCCTTATACCTCCCATCTACAAGAACATTTAACACCTTAAAAATGTTAGGGACGTACCTGGTATCCTCGCTGCCAAACAAAAACATTTTTAAAAGAAAAAGAATAATTGGCCTAAGTCCACTAAGTGTTTTAACACAAGTCCCCAGTGGAGTCGCCAAGCTGTCGCGACCTATTTTTTGGGTGCACCACCTAAAACTAGGTTAATGGACTGCTAAGTTTTTTAAACTTAACTCGGGCTCTCCCAAGCCCATACCAAATCGCGACTTAAGTCTAAATTTTTAAATATGTAAAAGATTATTAACTAGGAGTCGCCACCAATCGGTTCACGGTAGGTCGATTAGACACCTAAGTAAAATAAATAGAGATTTATTTTACTCCGACGATCCAGAGACTAAGGGTACGGGGACTTGGTTACACTATAATTTTCTAATGCCCTTTCGGTACCATTCTTTTTATTTTCAAAAATATTTTTGCAAGCAGCTTGGATTTATTTTAACCTAAATTACCATCATATCAAAAATGATCACACGAGTGCTCAACCATTATTAAACATTTAATAAAAATAAATTGCATCACACAAAGCAAACAATTTTTTTTGGTTTTCTTGAAATTAGAATTCTTTTATAAAAATGCATTTTTTAAACTAAATGACTTAATCTTATTAATATGCAAATTCTAATTAAATGAGCCTATTATGCAAACTAATTAATATGCACCTAGTATTTTTATATTTTTTTTTGAAATTTGGAATTAATAAAAACCCTAATTAAACTACCTAAAAGGAATAATTTTCTAATTCATTTTTGGGATTAATTTGACTTAAACCCTATTCTGTCTTAGAAAACTATTCTTTATTATTATTTTTTTAAATGATGGTAATATAAAAATATGCCAATTTGATCTAAAACTCTATTTAAGAAAAATGTTATTTAGGTATGATCCTAACCTAAAAAAATTATCTAAAAATGCAATCTTAAAAATATAATCCTAAAAAATTAATTTACTAAACCTATGTATCTAATTTATTAAACCTACATGTCCTATATGCTCATGCAAGATTTTGATTTTTTTGATTTTTGATTTTTAGTTTTTTTTAAGATAAGTAATTATTAAATAGATATTAAATCTAAACTATCAACATAGTCAACCGATAAATGATTAAAATAATCAAAAAAATAACATGTTGTCTCACAAGTCAAATTAACGATTATTCTAACCCTAATTATCACAACAAAAGGATCAAAATAATTAAAAATCTGATCCGAAGTCTTACGGACCAAATTAAATAATTATTGTGATTTAACAATTGAAATTCTACTTAAAGCCCGAAAATTAACATAATTAAAAAAATGATCCGATGTCTCTCGGATCAAATTAATAATTACAATAACTCTAGACAAAAACCCTAAGGATAATTGCCTACAAAATTTACGAACATAAACATTCAATATTACAATTTAAATAACTAAACCTAAAAAAAAATGCTATCAAATGAAATAAACATAAAAATAACATAAAAATAAAAAAAGGTAAAATAACCTAAACTGTAAAGAAAGTAAAAAATAAAAGTAAAAAGTAAAAAATATAAAAAAAACTACCTAGGGGTAAAGGATAGGGACGAGGGGCGACGCCGGGCGGAGGGTGGTCGGCGGTCGGTGTCGGGGCTTCGGCGAGGACTAGGCGGCGACGGGGGTGGTGGCGCGGATCTGGGTCGTGGAGTGCGGGGGCGGCGACGGCGTCGGGCGCGGGTCCGGTGTCACGAACGGCACGGAGCGGCGATGGCGTCGGGCGCGGATCCGGGGTCGCGGAGGGCACGAAGGCACGAGCGTCGGCGGCAGGAGAGATGACGTCGACCGGCGCGATCGGATCAAGCGCTGGATTCGGGGTAGAGGGAGGTTGTGGCCGTATGGCCGGATCTGGGTCGACGGTGGATCGTCCAAGAATGGCGAGGGACTCCGAGCGGCGAGCGAATCGTGGGTCGCTGAGCCGGGTTGTGGCGCGGCGGAGCTTTGAGATCGACGGCGGAGGTGGCGTCGGGGCTGGGTCGCGTTAGCGAGGGCAAAGCAGCTAGGGCGTCGCCGGTGTCGACGGCTTCGGCGATGGACTGAGCACGAGCTTCCGCTAGCGTCGGGTTGTGACTTGGCAGCAGCGGCGGTGGTGGCCGAGAGGCGCGGACGGAGCGGCGAGGCCGGCGGCAGCAGAGATGCGGCGACCTGCGTGAGGCAGTGCCGGTGCGGTAGCCGGTGCGATGGTCGACGCGGATGGGCGAGGGACGCCGGGGAAGACGAACAGACACGCGTTTTTTTTTTTTTTTTTGCCCATGCACGACTTTTCACGGACCGGTCACTTCACACCTTTTTGACTTTTCCACCCCTTTTTTTTTTTTTTAATTTTCTCACACAAATCTCTTTTTTTCTCTCTGAATTTTTTTGCTCTCCATTTTTCTTAAAAAACCTCTCCTTTGTTACAAGAAATGACTCTCTTTTTATAGTGATTCCAAACGGCCGCTTTATATGGCATTTCCCGAGTTTCCATCTCTTGTCACATTAAATCAAATCTGTAAATTAGAGCATGATTTGGCAATCAGCTCGATCTTGCTCAGATTTCTTCCAATTTGCAAAAATTCTTGCCCCTTATTCACTTGATTTTTAAATTGCTTCTGCATTTAACAAAATCCGAATATTCATCAGAATTTCAAATTTCCATGCATAATCAATCAAATCAATTTCCCTCATTTTCTTTCATTTTTTCCTTTTATTTGTTCAAAATGCAATTTTTATTTTCCTTATTTCCCTAGGTTTGCTAAAATTAGGTGTCAACACGAATGATGAAAGGTGTGGTAAAAACGGGGTGGAAAAACGAAGAAAAACGATGAACAAGCATGAAGGGGAAGAAGGTGTGTGGAATACACGTCCCCCATGCATGCTGAAGGGTTAGGCGCATGGATTCCACGCTCAATGCATCTCCACGTGTGGATTGGCTAGTGAGACGTGTGGGAGCCATGCGTCCGCAAAGCTAGGCGCGTGTAAGACACACACCTGCACGGTACTTTGGTGCGTGTGCGGCACGTGCCAGTGGGCTCCATTATTTTTGCCCTTATGCCATTATTTACGTTTCTACCCATCTCTCCATTGAATACTTACGGTTCTGCCATCTTTGATGGTTATTTGCATTTCTGCCCCTATCTATTGGAAAATTATGATTTTGTCTTGGCTGATTATTTACCATTTTGCCCCTAGATGCTAAATTTATGGTTTTGCCCCTCTAGAATTATGATTTTACAATTTTACCCCTATGCCTTAATTATGGTTTTGCCTTTAGGTGCAATTTGATGAATGTTTACGCTTTACAATATTAATAATTCATTTAAGAATGGTTTGTTAGTCACCAAAGTGGCCAAATTTTAAGGTCTCTTGAATTTTTGATATTGTAAGTTGTTTTATGCAATCACCCATGATTAATTGATGCTATGACTGAAATTGATATGTTACATATCTTTATTGATGTTATGAGTATGTTGAAGTTCATTTCTTATAAAATTTAGAAATTAGCCCAAAGGTTAATCAATTTCTTATAATTCATGGACATAATAGTTGGTAATTAATATATATTATTAGATTGTTTGTATGTCCCAAGATAGTAAATAAAATTTAATGAGATATATTTATAATTATTAAATAAAAGTTATTAGCATCATTATAGTTTAATGTATGTTTGTATATCATGGGATCGCTAAAGGAGAACTGTTAGTTTGAATTTGATTAGGTGATATTTTTAAAGCATTAATGTATGAGTATTTCCTTGCATATTTGAAGTATCTATACTTGTTTCACTTTATTTACATGCTTCTATTTCTTTATTCAATGGAATGAATTTCTTTTATTAGAGTGAATAAGTTAAGTTTCACTGAGCTGTCCTAGACCTTGATTTAGCACTTCAAGTTGAGAAACCGGCTGCTATTACTGATGAGAGTAGTGATGATGAAAAGTCTTTTCATAAAACTTGGGAAAGATCAAACAGACTAAGCTTAAGGTTCATGTGAATGACAATTGCAAACAACTTAAAAACTACGCTTCCCAAAACTGACAGTATTAAGGAATTTATGAAATTTGTGGAAGATAGTTCTCATACTATTGATAACTCACTTGTTGGTACGTTAATGGGCACTTTGACCATCATGAAGTGTGATGATTCAGTTATGCTCTTGAGATGACAAACTTAGCCGCCAAAATTAAGAACCTTGGGAATGAACATGGATGGCTACTTTTTAGTGTAATTCATACTTAATTCCTTATCTCATGAACAATACGGGTCATTTTAGATAAATTACAACACTATAAATGATAAGTAGAATGTAAATGAATTGGCTAGTATGTTTGTTCACGAGGAAACAAGGATAAAGAATTAAAAGGCTAATTCTGTTTATCTCTAAAGTCACCAAGAAGCTGAAAAGAATTCTAAAACAAAAGGTGGAAGAAGCAAGAAGAAAGGATTGTAAATCCTAAATGAATCTTCTAATGCTTTTTAAATCCACAAAAAGGAACATGATCTTATTAAGTGTCACTTTTGTAATTAAATTGGATACTTGAAGAAAGATTGTTTGAAACGTAAAGTTTGGTTTGGAAAAAATGATAAGCCTTTTGCTTTAGTATATTATAAATCAAACTTTACTAAAATTCTTTATAATACTTGGTGAATTGATTCTGGTGCCACTACTCATGTGTCGAATACGATGTAGGCATTTCTTACGATCCAAACCACAAAGTCAAATGAAAGTTATGTAATCATGGGGAATAGAAACAAAGCTCTATTTGAAGACATTAAGACTTATCGTTTGATCCTAGATACTAGTTATTATTTGGATTTATTTTGAACTCTTTATGTGCCTACATTTTACCTCAATTTGGTTTCTTTGCCAAAATTTGATGTAGCAATATTTTCTTATAAGTTTGATTCTGGATCTTTTAGTTTATTTAAGAATAATAATCTGATTGGAACTAGAATTTCATGTGATGGTCTCTGCAAGTTTAAACTTGATAATGTTTTTGTTAAGACCATAATGACCTTACATCATTATGTTGGCATTGAATGAGGTTTAGTGGATGGGAATTTTGCTTACTTATGACATAAACGTTTGAGTCATATATCCAAGGCAAGACTACAAAGATTAGTGAAGAATGAAATTCTTCCGAACTTAGATTTTACTAACCTTGGAGTATGTATTGATTGTATTAAAGGTAAACAAACAAAGGGCACTAAGAAATGTGTCACAAGAAGCATAAAAATTCTTGAAATTATACATATTGATATATGTGGTCCTTCCGATGTTCTATATTTTGGTGGAAAAAGCTATTTCATCACTTTTATTGTTGATTTTTCACATTATAGTATATTTATCTATTGCATAATGAATCTCAATCGATATATGCACTTGAGGTGTATATTAAAGAGTTCGAGAGGCAATTAGATAAAAATGTGAAAAAAGTAAAGTCAGATAGAGGTGGTGAATATAATAGAAAGTATGATGAATCGGGATAATGTCTAGATCCATTTACTAAATTCCTTGCAAGACATGGCACTTGTGCCCAATACACAATGTCGGGTACACCGCAATAAAATGGTGTAGCAGAAAGGCGTAATCATACTTTGATGAAAATGTGTATTCATCTTTATCCCTATCTTTGTGGATGCATGCATTAAAGATTTCTATATACTTATTCAATGGGGTTCCTAGTAAGGCAATTCCAAAGAGTCTCTTTGAACTGTAGACGGGAAGAAAACCGAGTTTATGATACTTGCTTATTTGGGGTTGTTCAGCAAAAGTAAAAATTTACAATCCACATGAAAAAAATTGGATTTAAGAATGACCAGTAGTTACTTCAAAATCCAAAGAATATAGATTTTGCTGTCTTAATCATAGTATGAGAATTGTTAAATGTGGAAATGTTAGGTTCATTAGAAATGGTGACATTGGTGGGGGTTAAAGAATGCGTGATACTTGCATTCAAGAAGTAAGGGTAAAAGTTTGTATATCCAAAACTTTTAACGTTGTTGTTCTTGCTATTATAGTTCAACTCAACAATAATCAAGAATAAAAAATAAATTTATCAAACACTTCATAATGAATATGTCAATATTGAACCTACATTAATTGAGCCACAAGAAAGAGTATTAAGAAGATCTCAACAAGAAAGGAGGTCGGCTATTTTTAATGACTATGTGGTTTATCTACAGGAGTTAGAAATTGCCTTAAGAATTGGAAATGTTTTAGATTTGTTTTCACAAGTCATAGAATGTGATGATTTTAATAAATTGTTTAATGCTCTAAAAGAAGAGTTAAAATTTATGCATCAAAATCAAATTTGAGACAAAATTTATGCATCAAAATCAAATTTGAGATCTTGTTGAATTGCCTAAGGATGTAAAAAGGTCGCGTGTAAATGGATCTTAAAAACTAAGCGTAACTTAAAAGGTGATATGGAATGGTATAAAGCTAGACTTGTTGCTAAACGTTTTACTTAGAAAGAATGCATTAATTATAAGGAGACGTTTTCACCGGTCTCCAAGAAAGACTCACTTAAAATTATTATGGCTTTGGTAGCTAATTATAACTTAAATGTATACCAAATGGATGTCAAAATCACATTTTTAAATAGGAATTTAGAAGAAGAGATTTACATGACCAATCCGAAGGTTTTTCAGTTAAAGGAAAGGAATGTATGGTATGTAAGTTAAATAAATCAATATATGAACTTAAACAAGCTTTCCAATAACGGTATCTTAAGATTAATGATATCATAACTTCATTTGGGTTTTAAAAAAAACACCATTGATTGGTTTATATATATGAAGGTCAGTATGAGTAAGTTCATTTTTCTAGTTTTGTATATTGATGATATTTTGGTTACTACTAATGAACTTGATTTGTTATATGAAATCAAGAAGTTTATCTCTAAGAATTTTGAAATAAAAGATATGGGATGGGTAACGTATGTGATAAGAATAGAAATATTTTGTGGTAGATCACAAATTTTCTTAGGGTTTTTTTTTTTTTTTTTTGGTAATGATTTTTTAGGGTTTTCTTAGAAAGCTTATATTGAGAAAATTTTAGAGAGATTCAATATTGATAAATATTTAGTAGGACTAGTTCTAATTTAGAAAGGTGATAAATTTAGCTTTATGCAATATCTGAAAAGTGAATTGGAAAGAACAAATGAAGAGTAGTCTTTATGTTTCTGTTGTTGAGAGGTTAATGTATGCTCAAACTTGCATTAGATCAGACATTAGTTTTGTTGTTAGAATGCTGGGCAGGTATCAAAGTGATTTTGGATTGGATCACTCGAAATCTGCAAATAAAGTTCTCAAAACTTGTAACGGAGAATTATATGCTCACTTATAAAAAAATTCGATCATCTTGAGGTGACTAGATATTTAGATTCAATTTTAACCGGATGTGTTGATACAAGAAAATTAATATTTGGTTACTTTTTTCTTTTAGCTGAAGGGGCAATATCATGGAAAAATGCAAAGTAGTCAATTATTACTGCATCCACTATGGAGGCTGAGTTTGTGGCATGCTTTGAGGCCACTATTAATTGATTAGGACAACAGAACTTTATCTCAGTACTTTTGATTGTTTATAGTATTGTTAGGCTACTAAAAATTTATTATAATAATTCTATAGTATTTTTTCTTCTTTAAGAATGACAAGTACTTTAAGGGTGCTAAGTATATGAAAATCAAATATTTATCGATTAATTAAGAAGTTCAGAAATATAGAGTGTCAATTGAGCACATTAGCACCAACCTTATAATAGCAGAACCCTTAACAAAAGGACTGCTGTCCAAAACATTTAATGAACATATTGAAAAAATGGGCATTATTAAACGTCATTAATAATTGTATTACGATTACATTAAGTTTATGTATTTGATACTCTAAGCTTAATCATGTGTTTATGATATAGATATTTTAATATATATTTTGGAAATACATGAATGTTAAACAGAATAGTCTCTAATAGAGACATTATGGTTGGACCATTATTGTACTTCTCATTTATGGGTTATGTTAAGTAGAGAGTTATAGTTGTAGTACATGGAAGGGACTATGTCGATTAATTACATACAACCCTATGACTTACATTAGTTTTCTTTACCTAATTATGATTATTATGTGATAGTGAATTTAAGAAAATTTTTAGCATAATGTTATTGTGCACATTACGATCTTTATTAAATCCTGAAAAGAATGTCATATGAGCCAAGTGAGAGGATGTAAGAATGATTGTGGCCCACATGATTTTATTAATTAATGGTTAATAAATATTGAATGCTAAAATATATTGACTATGAGAAGTAATGACTTTAATGAAATGATACAATTTCATTAAGAAGTTACCATTCTTTTGAAGATGTGCAACTCTCATGGAAGTTAAAGGTACTTCGATGGAAGGCACCTATTGATTGTATAAATACTCTCTCTACCCACAACATGAAAGAAGAACATTGTATTCTATCTTCCATCAAACAAAATACGATGAGGAAAAGTGGGTTAAGGGAGAGAAATAAGATTTTTTCATTTCTCTCGGTTTTCTGTGTCAAATACTTTGAAGCTTTCACTATGGATAAATGTATGTCTTTGTTCCTCTCATTGTGAAAATCATGAAGATTAAAGATCCTATTGTATATTTTTTGCATTGAAGAGTTACGTTATCAGGTTTGCCTTTTTCTGAGCCAGTGTCGATTGATGCCTAATGAAAACTGGTGATGTATGGGCTTTGGAAGTGGACCTCCTGTTATTTGTTTGGCCTAAAATTTCTAACAAGCTAGGATGATATGTTAACTCATCCCCACAAAATTTCATCTCAATTCAACGAACAATGAGTGCGTAAATCACCGTTTCTATGCCACTATGTAGTCTGCCCCTACCAGACTCAAGATGCACATCTTCCATTTTCATCTCTCTAGTTACCTGCTTAATCTTGCACTTTATTCACATATTTATACCATTAAATCCAGTCACCATATGGTTCAAAATTCGAAGAGAACTAGAATTGGAGCCTAAAGACCGGTTGATCAAGCTGGATGCTGCCTCTCCCTGCTCTGTTGCAATTGGCGCAACTATAAAACCGAGAAACTATGTGAAAGAGGCCATGGCAGAGGTGGAGTGCTGAATCTTGGGTAGGTCTCTCTAGGGTCGATTGAAGTGACAAAATCAAGAGAAAAACCCATTGGACTTAGAGGAAAATCACTAGGTAGAGAAAAGCTGCAATTGGACTAAATATAGGACTATGGGCGTGAGTTTTGGGGTGTGGGGGAGGCCATTTTCTTCTAAAAAATCTTGTAGAGCTCAAAGGAGAAAGTTGAAGAGCAAAGTCAGGGCATCGTGGCCAATGTAGAAATCAAAATAAGGACAAACCAAATTAAAAAAAATAAATCAATTTCATCCTAGAGAGTTTCAAAGTGACTTATCCAGAAAGAACGAAAACTTCACAACCTTCAAGCTAAAATTAGCCAAAACCTTCAATTAGAGTTAAAGTAGACTCAAAGATCTTTCTAATTGTAAGTAATTTGTCCCAAACGGAGGTTGGGAAGGCAAAGTCCCCTCGAAATTGACGTCACCAGCTGGTTCTAGGTTGGGGTTGGTTGGGAACAAGGGAAAGAGAGACATTTTGAAAACAATCGAAGAGATTTTGAACTGCACCATTTGTAGGGGTTTAAATTAGGTATCTTATATCATTGGAAAATGCTAAGATTAATCCCTAGGTAGTTCTTGATATGTAGAAGAGTGGGAATAGTGCACTAGAAAAACCCATAAACCTAAAAAACCCAAAAACTTTTTGTAAGTATTGAGCTCAGTTGGTCCTAGGTGGGAGAAGGGATAAGATTTGAAAAGAAATGAAAGAATGTAGATGTACAACAAGAGGAGGTTATAAAACTAGGATACATATAGTTGAAGTAGGTGGCAGGGGAATGGACAAAAGAGGTCCAGGCGTAGGCGTCTTGATTCTAACAAACACTCGTGGTAAACTTTCTTATTAGGAGGTTTCCTTTTCTAGAGTTGAGGAGACCAAATTTGTGAGATTTTGGGAGGTAATTTCTTGATTCCTTTGACCAAGAAATGCGTGATATAACAACTAGGAAGCAAGATAAGACCCTAGATGTAATTTTATTTGAGTTTGACCATGGTTTGACTATTAAAAATTGAAGGGAAAACTAGCCTAGCAAAATAATTTATGAAGCTAGAATTTTTCTAAGGATCCGTTCATTTCGCGAAAAATGAGCCATTTCCGGAAGATATTTTCCCAGAAGTCATTTTCCAGGAAAATGACAATATTTTATGGTGTTCGGCTAAAACCTGAAAATGTTTCGGAAAATATTTTCCGATGTTTGGTAAAGAAAATATTTTTTAAGACTTCACCACTTAGGCATGCATCACTTACCGACCTATAAATCCATCAAATATGAATTTGCCTTTAAATCCAGGCAAACTTACTTCATATCTTTGTTCCCTCATCGTCGCAAAACGCTTGTACTCTAAAAAATGTTTGTATGGATTTTAAAAAGAAGTATAAGAGAAAAGAAGCAAAGCATGTACATCCCTTATGAGAATCTTCCAGTTGAGTGGCGTGTTCTCCCCCTGCGCCTTTTGTGTTCTAATAAACAAAAGAAAAAAGAAGCAAAGCACGTAGAACCATTTGCTTGAGCAATGTACAACTGCATGGTAATAAATAAAAAAAAAGATAAGCAAGAGTGCAGAGCCCGAGCTTGAAATCAATGAGCTTGAGGTTCGCCTGGCAATGGCCGACGACTAGCCAAGAAAGAAGAAGATGGGAAACATAGAAAAGAAAAAGAAAAGAAAAACAAAATAAAAATAAAAAAGAAAAGAAAAAGAAAAGAAAAAGGAAATTAAAAATAATTCGAATTAAAAAATAATTCGAACAAAAAAAAAGAAAAGAAGAAAAAAAAGGGAAGGAGGAAGTGAGGATTCGTAGAGATGTGAGATAAGAGAAATCAAGTGAGGAAAATGTTTTCCACTTTTCAAAAGTGGAAACATTTTCCCTTAAGAAACTTTTTCCTTTCATAAAAAACATTTTCCCCATTTTTTTCCATGAAACGAACGTCGGAAAATCTGGAAAACATTTTCGCGGAAAATTATTTTCCGCGAAACGAATGGAGCCTAAATGTTGAACTAGCCTCAAGAGTCCTGTATGTTTAACTTGCTATGCCCCTTTACATGTGTCATCTATCTTCATGAGCTTCATTAGTGTTATATGGAGTATATTCTTAGGTCAACTTGGTTTGGTCTTTAAATCTTGGTGTACACAATGAGAGTGCTTAGAACTTGAACCAAAAGTTGAGCCAATCCACACCAATGCGTAGCTGGCCAATGTAGACCATGTGTATGGGCCACTTTTTGGGGGGTCATTTTGATGTATGTAATTTAACATTTTCCAAAATGTTTGTTGCACATGAAAGTATATACTATATACTTACATTTGGATTCATTATATTTTCCTATGAAATTGATAAATACTAGGCTTGAATCTAAGCAAACAACCTGTTTGCCTAACCTAGGTTCAAACCTAGATTTACAAGGTGGAACTAGTACTTTTGAGGCTAATTTTAGTAGCGTTGTTGTGTGTTTTGGGATCTTTTTTTTTGTGATTTATATCGTTTCATGCATGTTTTGCTATAATCCTAATGCCTTATTTAAGCTTAAGATTGCTTATGAGTTAAGATTGAAGGCCACAGACATGGCTCAGAGAAGCTAATATGGACAAATTAATGCACACCAAATGTTCGATGAAATGCCTGAATTAATGTTAAATTAGAGTAGAAATGACATGTTGGAATTTCCCTAATTTTATAAAGTCATTTCTCAATTTAGTGCTTTTTTGGCATTTTATGGATTAACATAATCATTTACATAAATGATACATTTTGGAAAGATTTGAATTATTTAGCGTAACTTCATATAATAAGAGTAATTTCGTGCATATTTAAATCCAACCAAAAAATTCTTATATAGCTCACACAAGATCCTATCCTAGGGCTCTATAATAAGGCCATCTATTTTTTTTTTTTTTGCTTGACAAGTATCAATTTTTATTTCTCATTATTTTACCTTATGTTTTCAATATTTGGGTATTTATTTCCTGCACTTTCAGTGATAATTTCATGCATATTTAAATTCGACCAAAAAAATTCTTATATAGTTGACGTGGGATCCTTTCTTGGGGCTCTATAATAAGGCCACATATATATATATATATATATATATATATATTTTGCTTGACAAGGTTTTTCAATATTTGAGTATTTGTTTCCTGTACTTTCAATAAACTACTCGTTCTTATCCTTTCCAGAATGGTTTCTTAGGACAATAATGAGTTCCTAAAAAAAATTGTGTGAACAGTACCATTAGGATTAATAATTGATAAGAAAAAATGTTTAATCCCTTAGATGAGCACACCAATTAAGTTAGAGGTATTGGAAATGTGCTAATTAGACTACAGATAATCTCTGGCTACGTAGGAAGTGAGACAATATCCCGTGTCTCACTTGGTTTCTAATTGACCAAAATAGACTAGTGAAGACTCTCACTCCAAATAGAATATTCACAGGCCAAACTGAACGATTCTTTGGTTAAGGAATTTATGAAATTGAGCTTTTGTCAATGCTTTGACTTTTCAGTTTTTCAGTTTTTTTTAAGCATTTTTACAAGATGCACTCATTTTATCATTAATTGAAAAGAATAGTGAATTAAGTTTATTACTTCTTTTCACTGTTGCAATTTTTAAAAAAAGGAATGAAAATATATATGCATTGAAAGTGGAGAAAATTGTCATCAACTTTTTAATTTGGTGAATTTTAGTCCTAAACATTTTGATGATTTTTCAATATCTTTTGTTAGGGGTGAGCATTGGTCTAGGGTCAACCCTCGGACCGGCCCAACCCTGCCGATCTTGGTTCGGTTCCCAGGAAGACTGGGTCAGTCATTGGTCTTGGAATTCCTGGACCAGCACTGTGCGGGTCGGTCCTCGGTCCTGATAGTTTCGGGTTTGTCCAACCCGGACTAACCCTGACTATATATATATATATATATATATATATATATATATATATAATTTTTTTATATAGATAAAATCTTAAAATAAACGACATCAATAACATCAAACAGATCTTTAGTGAGGAGTTCAAGTAATTTTACATTGTTCTTTAATAACTTAGGTTTTTAATGTCTTTTACGGTGTCAATAGTTATAATTTACGAAGGAGGAAAATATTTTTGTGAGAAGTTCTCACGGCTTCCAAAAAGACACCTTATGGCATCCTCTTCTAGTATTCGTTCTTTTCTATTTTATTTGTCCTCTTAGTCTTCAATTTTCCAAAATCGAAAGAAACAATTTCTCCGCTCGCCACTCGACACTTGCCTCACTTGCTTTAGGTCACTCGTGCCGCTCGCCGCTCGATGCTCGCTTGGCTTATTGCTTCCCGCTCGACATTCGATGCTCATTCTGTTCGATGCTCACCCCACTTGACCTTTATCGCTTGCCTTTCTTAACTAACCTTGCTCATCATTGAACCCATTGGGTCGGTACAAACCCGGTTGCCCTTTTAAG
This sequence comes from Eucalyptus tenuipes, assembly GCA_014182365.1. Classification (NCBI taxonomy): domain Eukaryota; kingdom Viridiplantae; phylum Streptophyta; class Magnoliopsida; order Myrtales; family Myrtaceae; genus Eucalyptus; species Eucalyptus tenuipes. Next base: position 18,105,369 of record CM024537.1, read on the forward strand.
GAGTACAAAAAATGAAATAAAAAATTATTAGTTGGTCTTGGGTTGACCTTGAAACCGGACCGTACCAATTGGGTCAGTCCGATCCTTAATCGCTTTCTGAAGGAGTACAAAAAATGAAATAAAAAATTATCATTGGGTCGGTCCGGTCCTTGGTCCCAAGCTCAATAAGATTGGTTTTCGGTCCAAAAAATTGAGGGCCAGTACTGTGCAGGTTGGTCCTAGGGTTAGGGGGTGGACCGGCCCAACCCGGACCATGCTCACTCCTATCTTTTGTTCGACCAATTTTGGTAAAAAATAATTGACATTGATATTTGCCGTCCTATGTGGTACATTTAGCATTAACGTAGATTTTTTTTTGAATTTTTTTATTCTTTTTTTTCCTTTCGCACCATTTTCGATGATAGCCAGCAACAGGCGAGGGCTACACTTAACAGCCACCCCTTGCCTGTGGCTAACTAGCAAGAGGCCAAAACAAAGAAAAAAAAGAAAAAAATTGCATAAATCATCCATGTTAATACTAGCTAAATCACATACGATGGTTGTCGTTCACCTTAGTGATTTCTAGTCAAAATTGGTCACATGGACAATATTGAAAAATCATTAAAAGATATATGACTAAATTGGTCAAATTAAAAAGTTTATGACTAAATTTGTCACCGCATAATTTGGACAATTTTCCCATTTTAGACGCTTGGCTTTCATGAGCTTCAGCTACCCGATCTAGATTGAAAAAGGTAAAGAAATGTGATTAATTATGTGTTAATTACAATAACATCGCGAGTTTAAAATAAAATTAATGACATCATTCTTTTTTGTTTTCTTCTTTGACGCTTGTAGGGCATTACCCAAGAGAAAGCTGTGAAGGGAAGCTTCATGTCGCTGTATCGGTATTCATTGCGAATGTATTTTTAACGCATGCTTCCATAAATACTCAATTATTGCACCTTGGTTTGATTTTTTTTTTTTTCAATCGCAGTCCCAAAATCTTATTTAAAAATGAAAATTGACAAAGGAATGTCGACTTTGGATTGAAAAGTATTTTTTTTTTCGGTAAAGGTAAGATATATATTGATTTTTAACCAAGAGGCTATACAACAAAAGACTCGGCACCAAAAATTGCACTCAGGAGGACAGACAAGTCAACCCAAGTGGAAGGATGCAAAGAAAAGAAAAGAGGGAAAGCCAAACAATGGCAACCCTCATACTAAACAAAGGGAGGACTTGACACCCCAAAAATGCTGCACAAGAATCACAAGAAACGGTGAAAGCAGCGACAACAACAAACCCGAATTACAGGGAAATATTGGACAACACAGGAGAGAAAATGGACGGGTCAATTCCCCAGCTGCGTTGAATCCTCCTATTTCTTAAAGATTCCACAACGTTACTAAAAGTCAAGGCTTTGTCCTTGATGACTTTGACGACGTGGTTCTTCAAGGCCGAAATAACAAAAGCTTGTTCTCGAAAGAGAATACTGTTCCGCATTTTCTAGATCACATGGCAAAGAGCTCCAAAAGAGAAGCGAGCAATGCATTGAAAGAATTCATTACTAGAGAGAAACTTCAAGGCCCATTGAAGATTGTCCTGCCAAGTCTTGTTCCACTAAGAAAGGTTGCATCTAGCAGCCCAAAAAGACACAAGGCCGGCGGTAATGCGACATCCAAAAAATAAATGATCAATAGAATCTGGGCTAGTATTACAAAAGGCACACAAGACGTCATCAATCCTCCCATAGGAAAGTAAAAGAATCGGGGTAGGAAGCCGGTTCTTAATAATGAGCAACATGTTGAATTGGTATCGTGGTGTGAGTGAGTTGCTCCAAATAAACGAGAACCAAGGAACTAAGGTTCCTTTTGGCCGAATGGTTTCCCACGTAGATGCTACTGAGAAGGTGCCTAAGGCACTCTTGATCCAGCGCAAGCGGTCCGGATTTTGTTAAAGGACGGGGAGGGGAAACTCCCATGACTCCAAAATGGCCTTAACCTCCTAGCCCACTGTGGAGAACAGGTTCGCAACCGAAGCCATCCTAGGTAAACTCGACTGGTAGATGTAAGAGTCTGAGAACAAAAGATTAAGGGGGCCACTAGGATGCCAATGATCAAACCAAAAAGACACAGAGCAGCCATCCCCAATACTCCATTGAAAGGACTGGCGAAAATCTCTCCTAAGATGGAGTATCTTCTTCCAGGCCTAAGAACAAACCTTTGGCTTGTTAGCAACCCAGAGATTTTTCCTCTTCTAAAAATTAAAGTGAATCCACTTACACCACAATGAGTTATTGTCGGTAAAGAGGATCTAAATGTGTTTAAGCATGGCTGTCGTGTTACAATCCCGCAGCTTGCGTATGCCAAGTCCTCCCTCTTCTTTCAGGAGGCATACATCTTCCCAAGAGACTTTCGTACCTCCTCTAACAAGGCCCGGGCATTTCCAGAGAATCTGTCTTAGAATTTGCTTAATGTGAACCAACACAGTTCTAGGTATCATAAAAACACTAGCTTAGAAAGCTTGTATTGCATGGAGGAGGGACCTTATAAGCTGTAAGTGGCTTGCAAATGATAGAAATCGATGAGCCCGCGATTGCACTTTTGTAGTTATGCAGTTGACAAGAGAAATACAGTCTGCCTTGCCAAGTCTTGCGGTGATAATGGGAACCCCCAAATAACGAATCGGTAAATTTCTTTCTTGGAACCCAAAGGTATGAAGTATTTGGGTCCGAGTAAAGGCCGTCCCTCCAGCAAGGAATACTTCACTTTTGTTTATATTGGGTCTCAGCCGACTCCAAGAAAAAAAGGTTTCAAGGCCTTCCTTGAAGAGAGAAACCGATGCCAAGTTTGCTTCACTGAAGAGGAAGACATCATCTGCAAAGAATAAGTGAGATAAGCACGTTGCTTTACATCTCCAGAAGAATTTGAAGCCCGGTTGCTTGGATCGAAGGAAAAGGATCTCAGAAAAAATCTCCATAACCAAAGTGAACAAGTAAGGTGACAATGGTTCTCCTTGACGAAGTCTGCGACCACTCGAAAAGAAACCATGCAGCTCCCCATTTAAAGAGATGGAAAATTTAGGTGTGCGGACACAAATCATGATAAGCTTGATCAAATGATCAAGAAACCCAAAGGCACGGAGAGTAAGCTCCAAGAAGTCCCAATCAAGAATGTCATAAGCTTTCTGGAAATCCACTTTGACAGCACACTTTAGCGAGTATGTATGAAGGTGGAAGCCACTAAAGAGCTCTAGGGGTGGACTGATTATATCTTGAAGCACGACAGCCACTCGATTAGTTAAGAGCTTGGTGATGCATTTATAAATTCTATTACAGCAGGCAATAAGTCTATAATCAGAGACCGTAGAAGCATTGGGAACTTTTGGCACCAAGACTAAAATGGTGTTGTTTATCTCACGTAGTAATCTCCTAGAGATAAAGAAGTCTCTGACCGTTGCAAGAACCGACGATCCTATCGCCTCCCAATTAAGCTTGAAGAATTCGGCATTAAAACCATCCGGCTCGGGAGCCTTCCCGCTAGCTAAGGAGAAGATGGTATCCCGGATCTCTAAATCAGAAATAGGACGAGATAGAGATTTGACATGTTCATCATTGAGGGTACATTGAATAACCACCCGGATCTCTTGAATAGCAGGTCACCCCGGCAACTCCCACAGCACGAGAAGGTCCTGGAAATGGTTAACAAAGCGCTGCCGCACCAAGTCTGGATTAGTGATTGGAAAACCAGAGGCATCTAGGACCGAAAGGATTCTATTCCTGAATGCCCTTTTGTTGACCGAATGGTGAAAGAATTTAGTCTTTTCGTCTCCTTCTTTGAGCCATCTAACCCTGGATTTCTGCCTAAAGAAAGACTCCTCCTGAATCCGAAGATCTGAGAATGTCCGCAGCTGGTTCTTTTCAAGCTTAGCAAGCATAACACTTGTCAAGTCCTGCTGGAAGGCATCCTGGGTGACCCGCAACGCATTCTTTGCCTTTGCTGTTCTGACAGAGATATTAGAAAATGATTCCCTGTTGAGCTGCTTGAGGCGGCCCTTGAGGATCTTTAGTTTGCAAACCAGTTTGTACATGGGAATTCCCTCACTCAGGTTCTCCCATACCTAAGAAACAATTGCACGAAAAGCTAGATGCTTCATCCAGAAGTTGAAGAACATAAAGGGTTTTCTCTGATGAGATGGGGCCAAAACTCTAATGACCATAAGAGTATGATTGGAGATGCCCGGGTGAGGAACGAGGCTTCTGAGAAGGAGAAGTCTTGGCTCCACTTGGAATTAACAAGAACTCTATCAATCTTCCTTAACTTGCGGTTGGTACCAAAAGATGAAGCCCAAGTGAAACGATAGCCAACGTATCTTAAATCTTTTAATTCTGCCTAGGCTAAGCATTGCCCAAACTCATTAAAAGAAGGTAACCAAGTATTTGAGTCACCTACTCAGTTGGAAGGGTCTCTAATGGGGGTAAATACACTATTAGTGTCAAAACTTGTGTATGACGCTCACTTTGGTGCCAAAACTTTATTTTGGATCATTTAAGTGCCAAAATTTTTGAAAAATGATCATTTCAGTGCTAATGCCGATCTGGTTGGTTGGAAATCCAATGTGGCACTTTTTATTAATTTTTGAAACTGATGTGGCTCACGAGAGTACGGTTAGCATTTAAACAACAAAACGACGCCGTTTGGTGTCTCTCTCCCCAATTCAAAACCGTAAATCCCTTGAGAGAGAGAGAGAGAGAGAGAGAGAGAGAGAGAGAGATAAGCCGCTTGAATCTTCCCTCCTCCTCCCCCTTCAACCACCCACATCCCTCGCCTCCGCCTCCGCCGGCAATGGGCCGATCCACTTGTCCTCGACGGCCCCCGCGATCGCGGCCACGGCTTCGACCTCGACCCTAACCCCGACGACGGCCACTCGGCGGCCAAGTCGAAGACCGTGATCTGGCTGTTGCTCGGACAGGCCGCCGATGAGTGCGTTGCCCCCGATCTCTCCCTCTCCATCTCCAATCTCCTCGCCGAGTGCCTGGCCTGTGTCTTCCATTACCTAGGCTCTGGCGACCGGGGCCGGTGCTCCCTTGTGTGTCGCTGTTGGCTCGTGATCGAAGGCCAGAGCCACTAGTGGCTCGCCCTCTACGCCCACTCGGAGTTGCTAGACGCGGTCTCGACGCTGTTCGCACGGTTAGACTTGGTCATGAAGCTTGCGCTCAAGTGCGACCGCAAGTCATTGAGCATCGGCGACAATGCGCTCGTGTTGATCTCGCTCAAGTGCAAGAACCTCACGCGCCTCAAGCTGCGGGGTTGCCGTTCACTCATGAACACGGGAATCGTGGTCTTCACGAGCAATTGCCAAGGGCTGAGGAAGCTCTCATGCGGATCTTGTGCGTTTGGAGCCAAATGCATAAACGCCGTGATTGATCATTGCGCCTTCCTGGAAGAGTTTGTTGGAGAAAACTTCCTTATTTGTTTTGATGTCGACAAAACGTTTTTATCAGTCTAGTCTGAAGACTTGAAGAATCACTCGACAAAGTCTTGTAGACTCACTCGACAAAGACTCGCAGACTCTTTCGTCAAAGTCTCGAAGATCACCGGACCACCGGACCCAAGATGTAAAGTCTGCCCTCTTTTGACAGCTTTCTAAACCGACGAAGAAAGATTTATACAAATTCAAGTATTTCTTTATGGATTTGATTCGAGCGGTTGTAGAAGATCTCACGGCTGGAGAAAGCATCTCAAGATCGATTATTCGTTTTGATTTTGGTAATTCGGATCCGTTGATTGGCGAAGTATACTTGGAAGGTTCTACTTATGGAAACCTAGATCCTGATTGTATGGGCGAGCAGGATTGGTGGGCTATCTTCACATTCCTTAAGTAACTCGAGATCTCCCTAATTGATTCTGTCCAACGGGTAGATTGGAAGAACTCCTTTGGAAGGTGCCAACGGTTATGAAGGCATGAAGGAGTATATAAGGAAGATGCTCTGGTTATTTGAGTGTGCGCGAGATAGAAAAATTCCAAAGTTTGAAGCTTCTTGTTCTTTGTCAATTCAATTGTTGAGCGAAAACTTGTACTCAAAAGAGAGTTTATATTTTTGTGAAGCCTTGAGGAAGTGTAGTAGAGTCTCTACACTATGTGGAATCAAGGAAGTGATACCGTAACGACTCTTTTGATTCATAGTGGAATCCAGGCCGGTGGGCTGTCGGAGCGGGAGAGTGGACGTAGGTTTGGATTAAGCCGAACCACTATAAATCTTGTTTTCTTATTCTCTTCCCTAAACTCTTTTACCTTGATCATAACTCTATTTAATTGTTAAAGTCTAATTTCTATTCCAAAGTCTACTTTGCTGAACAGGACGTGAGCTAAAATCATAATTTCTGTTTTACTTAGCAAAAATTTGTTTTCGCACCTATTCACCCCCTCTAGGTGCTCATACTAGCGTTTACAATTGGTATCGAGCCCGTGTACTCATTTAAATTGAAGTGTTTTTACTTCGAGTTAACGATCCATGGCTAGTATGTTAGCTCCAGTGTCTGGTTGAAGGGCAAAGCAACACAAGACCGCCTTATTTTGATGGAAAGGATTACAACATATGGAAAACAAGATAAAGGCATTCCTAAGATCTAAAGATCCTATGGAATGGGACGTGGTAGACAAAGAATCACTCCTAAAGCTACAACAGTCTCGAAAAGGGGAAAGGAAGCTGTTGAGTCCAAAGATGACTCAAGAAGAGATAACTAAAAGACAAGCTCTCGATGCAAAAGCAATTTATTCCTTATATTGTGCATTATCTCCTACTGAATATAACAGAATATCTTCTTGTGAAACATCTAAAGAAGTCTGGGATAGATTAAACATTACCTATGAAGGAACCGATCGAGTGAAAGAAACCATAATCAATATTCTGCTCGGTCAATACGAGGCCTTCAAGATGAAACCAGAGAATCTATCACCGACATGTTCGTCGTTTTACGAAATCGTGAATGGTCTTGAGTATCAAGGTCAACCAATCTCTGGACCCATGAAGTTTAACAAATTGCTGCGTGGACTATCTAAAGATTGGAATCACGTAAAGACCTCAATAAGGGAGACACAAAGAATCATGCCACTTTCTGTTGACGAATTGGTTGGCACTCTTCAGTCTTATGAAGTGGAGCAAAACAACGAAAATGAAGATCCCAAAGGTAAAAAATCTATTGTTTTAAAATCTAACGATGACTCTGATGTTACAGATTCTGAAGATGATATGGATGATGAAGAGCTTGCTCTCATGATAAGAAAGTTCAGAAAATTGAACAAAAAGGGAAGAAGATTCAATTGGAAGAAACAAAGCTCTCAAAAGTTTCAAAACAAATCAGCGAGAGGATGATGAATCCAATAAAGATGTGATTTGTTTTGAATGCAAGAAAAAGGGACACATCGGACCCAACCGTCCCTTACTAAAGAAAAAGAAAGGAAAAGCTGAGAAATACGAAAAGGCTCTCAAAGTAGAAACTTGGAGTGATACTGAATGCGAAGAGAGTGATGATGACTATGCCAATATTTGTCTAATGGCACAATCAAATCAGATTCGGACTTTGAGACACTCGACTCGACTGACTCGGACTCGAAAGAAATCAAGGTAAGTAATTTTAAGATTCCTACTAAAGTATCTAAATATATTGATGAACTGTGTCTTAGTCTCAAAACCTCTCTCAAGAGGATTTCCGAACTAAAAAGGGAAAATTCTGCACTGAAGCAACATGAAACTGTTTGGAAAGAAAAGGTTGAAAATTTAGATAAAAGTGTCATTACCTTGAAAGAAAATGCAGACTCTCTTTCTAAAGAAAATGAACTATTGAAAAATGATATTTCAAGCATCTCAAAAGGTTTTCTATAGGATCTCGAGAAATTGGAAAAGATTCTCTTAGCGCAAAGACCCTACTTTAACAAATCAGGCATAGGAATGACTGCTAAAACCATTCCTCTAATTGATTTTCCAAAAGTAAAGGAAAGAATCAAACAGAGACCTACAAAAGAATTTTATAGAAACCATTTTCAAAAAGCCTTTGTAAAACCTGTAGGCCGCAGTGCTCTTAAATGTTCTAAGTGTAGTAGCTCAGAACATTTTGAGAAAGAATGTCCTATGGTTTGGAAACCTGTTAAGAAGGCTTGGGCAAAGACTGTATATTGCACTAACTCCATTGGACCCAAGAAAATATGGGTACCAAAGAAAGCTTGAGTTTTCTTTTTAAATGTAGGTCACTATCAAGAAAAAGGTCAAATGGTACTTGGATAGTGGATGCTCAAGACATATGACAGGAGACTCAAGTTGTTTCATAAAGCTTATGCAAGTTAATGGTGGAAAAGTTTCATTTGGAGGAAATAGTAAAGGCAAAATTGTCGGATGCGGAACAAGTAAAGATTGGAAGTCTCACAATCAGCAATGTTTCTTTAGTAGAAGGACTTAACTACAACTTGTTGAGTATCGCCAACCGTGCGATACGGGTTTCAAAATTAACTTTCAAGAAGGAACATGTTCAGGAACCAGCAAAGATTCTTCTCAGACTTTCACAGGACGAAGACATGGGAACATCTATCTTCTGGACATCAAACCAGAAAAATCCCAATGTCTAATTTCAATTCAAGAGGAAGCTAATCTCTGGCATAGGAAACTTGGCCACATCAACATGAGGCAAATAGCCAAGATCTCTGCAAAGAAACTTGTTCGTGGACTACCAAATCTGACATACCAAAGATCAGATCTATGCACCCCATGTGTATTGGGAAAACAGTCGAAATTCCTTCAAACCAATAAATCAAGTTTCCACTAATCGTGTGCTGCAACTCTTGCATATGGATCTTTTTGGACCAACCGAACCCGAGCATTGGTGGTAAGAAATATTGCCTAGTAATAGTAGATGATTACTCACGATTTACTTGGGTATATTTTTGGCAAGTAAGTCTGAAACTTTCTCTTATTTTATAAAGTTTGCTAAGAAAGTACAGAATGAGAAGGGGCATGTTATTTCTTGTATACGGACAGATCATGGAGGTGAGTTTGAAAATCAAGATTTTGCTAAATTCTGTGATGAATCTGGTTTTCAGCATGTGTTCTCCTCTCCGTACACTTTAGAACAGAATGGAGTTGTGGAAAGGAAGAATAGATCACTGCAAGAAATGGTTAGAACTCTTTTAATTGAAAGCAACATTTCTTCTCGTTTTTGGGCTGAAGCAGTTTCTACAGCATGTTATATTATTAATAGAGTTTTCTTAAGACCTATTTTGGAGAAAACTCCCTATGAATTGTTCAAAGGTAAGAAACCAATTGTTTCCTATTTTCATGTGTTTGGTTGCAAATGTTTTATATTGAAAAATACAAATGATCGAATTAGTAAGTTTGAAGAAAAATCGAAAGAAGGCATTTTCCTTGGATATTCAACCACCAAAGAAAAGCTTACGAGTTTACAACAAAAAGACTCAAACAAAGGAGGAATCAATGAATGTTAAATTTCAAGACTTCACACAAATTCAATCGATCTAGACTCAACTTGAAGAATCGAACCTCGCTCCGGACTCTACAAAGTCTAAACCCCCGAAGTAGCTCGGACTTCGAAGATCAACAAAGAACAATCATTGAAGGATCAGATGAAGAGAAAGATCAGTCTGTCAAACCAACCAACAACTGGAAGCACAAGTCTAGTCACCCCAAAGAACTCATAATTGGCAACATTGATGAAGGAATCCGTACAAGATCCAAAAGGCATGAAGAGTCTAGTCTTTGTGGCACTTATTTCGAAATAGAACCCAAGAGCATAGAAGAAGCCTTAACGATGAAAGTTGATTGAAGCTATGCAAGAGGAACTCGGCAATTCAGCATTAACGATGTTTGGGAATTGACTCCTAAACCAAAAGGTAAATCTGTTGTTGGAGCTAAATGGGTTTTCAGAAACAAGATGGACGAAAAAGGAAAAGTTATTAGGAACAAAGCAAGACTCGTGGCCAAAGGATATACGCAAGAAGAAGGGATAGACTATGATGAGACTTACGCACCGTAGCAAGGTTAGAAGCAATTAGATTATTACTTGCTTTTGCTTGTTATAAGAATTTCAGGTTATTCCAAATGGATGTCAAAAGCGCATTCTTAAATGGATCTATCCAAGAGGAAGTCTATGTGGAACAACCTCCCGGATTTGAAGACCCAAGGAAGCCAGACTCTGTATTTAGACTAAAAAAGGCGCTATATGGATTAAAGCAAGCACCTCGAGCTTGGTACGACAGGTTAAGTAAGTTTTTAATCCAAAATGGATTTGTTAAAGGTAAAGTAGATACTACCCCTGTTTATTAAAAAAGAAAATAAAAACTTTTTACTTGTACAAATCTATGTTGATGATATTATCTTTGGATCACCTAACGAAAATCTGTGCAAGAAATTTTCTAAGTCTATGCGGGATGAATTTGAGATGAGCATGATGGGTGAACTATCCTTTTTCCTTGGACTACAAGTAAAACAATTGAAGGAAGGGACTTTCATTCACCAAGAAAAATATGCTAAAGATCTTGTTAAAAAGTTCGGTTTGGAGAGTTGCAAGAAGACTAATATACCAATGTCTAGTTCTTCGAAGCTGGACAAAGATGAAGGAGGAAAGAAAATTGACCAGAAGCTATATAGGAGTATCATTGGTTCACTTCTTTATCTTACTGCTTCTAGACCTGACATTTTGTTTAGTGTATGTATTTGTGCCAGATTTCAATCTGATCCCAAAGAATCTCATCTAAGTGCTGCAAAACGCATCATCAAATACGTTGCAACAACCTCTAAGTTTGGTCTCTGGTATCCTAAAGAAGGGGATCTTACCCTCCTCGGATACTCGAGCGCAGACCTAGCGGGATGCGAGTTGATAGAAAGAGCACCTCGGCACCCGTCAATTGCTTGGGAACAGGACAATATCTTGGTTCTCGAGGAAGCAAAGCACTGTAGCTCTTTCAACAGCAGAAGCAGAATATGTGGCTCTTGGAAGTTGTTGTTCTCAAATCTTATGGATAAAACAATAGCTAAGAGACTTTGGAATCGAAGACTCATGCACTGAGATCAAATGTGACAATACCAAATAATTAATCTCACCAAGAATCCAATTCTTCATTCAAGAGCAAAGCATATAGAGATTCAACATCATTTCATTAGAGACCATGTTCAAAACGGAGAAGTATTGATTAACTTCATTGACTCAAAGAATCAGCTGGCGGATATCTTTACTAAGCCACTGGAGAAAAGCCAATTTGAGTCTATTCGTTCCGAGACTTAACATCTTAGAGTCGATGAAGTTCGAACTTAAGGACTAAAGTCTAAAGATGCTCGGACTCGGGAGATCAAGATCTACTACCGTAAGTTATTTCTATTTTGGAAACTTATCTTTCGGACAAAATTTCGAAAAGGTACGTTCATCTATTAATCTGTAATTGATTGACGTTATCTTTCTAAATTTTCGGAATTATAGCAATCATTCCTTTTCGAAAAGGAGTTATCTTTTTGATAGTTATATATTTTTCAAAAGGCAGTTATTTTTGAAAAGGTATTTTTTATTTTCCTTTTTGCGACGATTCGTATAACCTGTTTCGATTGCTTTATATACGATCGTCTTCCTCACAAACCCTAGAAGCACGAAACTTCACTTTCTCACTTTTACTCTCTAGTTTAATCTCAAAGTCTTCACCTTTCTCGCAAATCGAGTTTGGAATCTCCTAAAGACTGTGATAATGGCTTCCCAAAGAAAGTCCTCAAGAATAGCAAGCAAGGGACCACCGCCTTTGCGTGAGGGTCCTACGCATTTTGACCTCACCGAGGAAGAAGAATCTCTAAGACAACAGCAGAGCCCACAACATTCTCAACCGCGTCGCTCTTCTCAGGCTAGACCACAACAGCAAGCGGAGGAAGAAACCGTCGTGGATGTCGCACCTGTAAGGTCTCAAAAGCCCGTTTTTACCTACAAACTGTACACTGCTTTAAAAGAAGGAGGCTCCGCCTTGAGTTTCATTGATGAATTTCTGATAGAAAAGGGGTATAGGAATGAAACCCATTTTTTGCGCACAATGGAACGCTTGGGAATCGCTCCTACGGGCTTAGCAGATAGAGCCTTTGCGAATATTCCAAGTGATCCACGTGTTGGTGGACATAATCAACCTGAAGGAAATGATGATGAGAAAATGTTCACTAATTTTAAGTCTAGAATGGGTATTGCTGCAAATGTTAGAAGCAACAGAACATATCTTTTTCGCTTCGAGGAACACAAGCGACTTTACACTAAGTTGCTTTGAAGCGAGGGTGATGAACCCAAGGAGTGTAGACTTTGATTTTCTAGACTCTCCGAGGTGAACTTGCGGGAGAAATTCGCCTTACTTCAACTTGATAGATTTTGCTCTGAAACGACAATGGCTCATCCAGAGCTTACTGCTTATTTCTATTCAAATCTAAGCTTTTTGGATGCGAATAGATTCTCGTTCAGTGTTAGAGATCGGGATTATGTGGTTGACATGGATACTTTGGCCGATGTGATTGGGGTGGAAAGAGGAGAGTTTCAATCAATCGGTGTGTCTATTGGCCGTGCAACGGTGGAGCTCGTTCGAGATGGGATGGCCGAAGGACGAATTTCGTACGTGAGATTGAATGCCTCAAATGTCCTTCTTCACAAGATAGTGATCAACTGTCCGAGACCCAAATCGACTTCAAAGACTGATGTTTCAAATTCGAAGCAATGCTGATGTATGCCATCAATGCTGGCAAAAGTTCTCTCTCGCCACACACTATAATGTTTCACATGTACAGATCGGTGGTGAAGGACAAGGGCCAACTTCCTTACTCAGCACTAGTTTCCAAGCTGTTCAGACACCTTAACAGTCAGCCTCCAAATATTCTTTGTGTTCAATTGTGTGATCAAATGGTGGTGAGACTGAAGATGGTTTCTATGATGCGTCTGAAAGAGCTAAGCAAAGCTTTGGAGCGATTCAAGGACAAAACTCCTGTCAAGACTCATCAACTCTCCTCGGCTACAAAGAGAAAGGGAAAGGAGCCCATGACAGCTCCATCCAAGAAAAGAAGAGTCCTCATCTTAGAGGATGAAGAGGATGAGGAAGATGTAACCATCTCAGCTCTTGCATTAAGCAATCTTCAGCATTCTGTTCCGAGAGACGAGAGGAGAGAGAGGATCAAGACAGAGAAGAGGAAGAGCGAGAGGGAAGAAGAAAGGGCATCATTAAGGGAAGAGGCAGAGGAAGACAGATCCTCAGAAGAAGAGGAGCAAGGAGAACCGCAGCATCATGTCACTGACGAGGAGACAGAGCATGAGGAATACTTCTCTCCACCTGAAGGCACTGAAATAGGGGGAGTTACTGAGAAAAGAGGTACTTCTTCAGCTGCTTTTGCTAGTGAAGATATTAGCCGCTCTCCTGCAGATCTAGAAGATGTTTATGCATCCCAATTTCCTGAAGAAGGTCTTGAGGCTTCTTCTCCAAATTTGGATACTCATGCTCGGATGCCATCTTCTGCAAATTCTCCTCAAACTGATTTTGCTGAGGCAAGCACTCAGACTGATAATTCAGCAGACTTTCGACGAGTGCTTGACATTCTTATGGAGATGAGAGGTCAGATTTATGCACTGAGATATGAAGTTCAGAATCTGCGGAATGCCGTCAAGCCTCTTCGGGTTCTTTGCATGATCAAAATCCAGACTCTTACTCTTCAAGTTCAAGCCACTTTGCCAAGAGTCACGAGATAGAACAGCTGAAGGAGGATCTGAAAAAGTTGGAAGACACTGTCCAGTCGATGGGAGATTTCCAACTTGTTCGCATTCCAAGACAATCCTAACTTCATTCTCTTTTCATTTCTTCCTTTTTAATGATGACAAAAAGGGGGAGAAGCTGAGTGCAGCAGATTTGATTAGATTTGACTTTATTCGACTCCTGTTTTATACTTCATTTTTTGGTTGTGACTGATTGGAATTTGTTTGGATTAATGCTTCAATTTGGATTGACTGTTTAATGCTTGCTTGCAGTACTTTAAGTGTTGGCAAAGATAGTTGTTTATGCAGGACTAACACATTTTCTGTGGATGCAGATTCAATACTATCTTTATCCATTTATGAGATATCTATGTTTGCTTAAGTATTGTCTTGCAGGTTAAAATATTCAAATCTGCAAAGAAGTTTTGTCACCATCAAAAAGGGGGAGATTGTTGAAGAAAACTTCCTTATTTGTTTTGATGTCGACAAAATGTTTTTATCAGTCTAGTTTGAAGACTTGCAGACTCACTCGACAGAGTCTGAAGACTTGCAGACTCACTCGACAAAGTCTGAAGACTCGCAGACTCTTTCGTCAAAGTCTGAAGATCACCGGACCACCAGACCCAAGATGTAAAGTCTGCCCTCTTTGACAGTTTCTAAACCGACGAAGAAAGATTTATACATATTCAAGTATTTCTTTATGGATTTGATTCGAGCGGTTGTAGAAGATCTCACAGCTGGAGAAAGCATCTCAAGATCGATTATTCGTTTTGATTTTGGTAATTCGGATCCGTTGATTGGCGAAGTATACTTGGAAGGTTCTACTTATGGAAACCTAGATCTTGATCGTATGGGTGAGCAGGATTGGTGGGCTATCTTCACATTCCTTAAGTAACTCGAGATCTCGCTAATTGATTCTGTCCAACGGGTAGATTGGAAGAACTCCTTTGGAAGGTGCCAACGGTTATGAAGGCATGAAGGAGTATATAAGGAAGATGCTCTGGTTATTTGAGTGTGCACGAGATAGAAAAATTCCAAAGTCTGAAGCTTCTTGTTCTTTGTCAATTCAATTGTTGAGCGAAAACTTGTACTCAAAAGAGAGTTTATATTTTTGTGAAGCCTTGAGGAAGTGTAGCGAGTCTCTACACTGTGGAATCAAGGAAGTGATACTATAACGACTCTTTTGATTCATAGTGGAATCCAGCCGGTGGGCTGTCAGAGCGGGAGAGTGGACGTAGGTTTGGATTAAGCCGAACCACTATAAATCTTATTTTCTTATTCTCTTCCCTAAACTCTTTTACCTTGATCGTAACTCTATTTAATTGTTAAAGTCTAATTTCTATTCCAAAGTCTACTTTGCTGAACAGGACGTGAGCTAAAATCATAATTTCTGTTTTACTTAGCAAAAATTTGTTTTCGCACCTATTCACCCCCTCTAGGTGCTCATACTAGCGTTTACAGAGTTATCTGTGATGCGACTCCGGAGTCCCATTGAAGGTGCTACGGTGGAGCTAATTAGGCCTGGTGCAGCTTCCACCTCCCTCAAACAATTTGCTTGAACGGACAGTGCTTCGATCCGCTGGTCATCGGCTCAAAGAATTTGAGGACGTTGAAGCTGGTGAAATGTTACGGAGATTGGTATACGGTGCTACTACGACGGAGGCCGAGCGATCTAGGTCGGCGTTGGGCGAGGATCAGACAAAAAACCCCTAATTTCAATCCCCAAATAATAATAAAAATCCCCAAATGAGTTGTGCGGCGTCGTTTTTGTGAGGTCATCCACTCAGGATGGCAAAATGACGTCGTTTTCTTAAGGAGGACGGAAAACGACGTCGTTTAAAAGCCATGTCGATTTTTTTTTTTTTAAATATAAAAGCCACGTAATCATTTTGGCCGGAATCTCTCGCCAGTGGCACCAAAGTGATCATTTTTCTTCCAATTTGGCACTTAAGTGATCCAAAATAAAGTTTTAGCACCAAAGTGAGCGCGTACACAAGTTTTGGCACCGATAGTGTACTTACCCCGTCTTTAATGGCATTAAAATCCCCTGCCACTAACCACACCGAATCTTGCATGGTGGCACTAACACTAATAAGCTTCGCCCAAAGCGGCTGCCGAGAAATAAAGGTATGCTCAACGTAAATGGCCGAGATTCCACAAATCGAGCCGGAGTTCTGATACTTGAGCCTCCCATGAATCGCCTAGGCATTGACCGAATAAATTTCAAAATTTATCAGAGAAGGATTCCATCCAACCCAAATTCTCCCTCTAGGGAGTAATCATAGTTATTCAACCAGTTCCAACCTAACAGAAGACTTGAAGAAATGGCCGGGAAAAGCGACACTAGAACTTTGGTTTCGAGCAGTCCAACAAAACACAGGTTATTTGTGAAGACGAAGTTCCAGACCTTAGCCTGTTTAAAGGGGTCCACAAGACTCATAGAATTTCAAAAACCTATGTACATATATAATATTATATAATAAGTACAAGGCAGACTGAGGGTTACCTCCGCTTGCCCATCCGTCGCCGACTAGTCCTTGGTTTAGGGTGAGTTGCAAGAGGCGGAGCTGGGATGGGTTCTATGCTTTGTCCTGCTATGAATTAAGCTTCCTACCAGCAGGATTAGTTCTCGAGGACCGACGGCAATCCAAGCCTTGCTCGTCCTCATTTAAGCTACTAACCGGTAGGGGTGTGCATGGTCCGGGCGGGCGGTTCCCGACCTAGAACCGGGAACCGCCCGCTAAGGACCGGTTCCGAAAATTGGAACCGGGATCCACCCGTTTGTGCATGGATCCACCCGGGAACCGGACCGCCGGTCCGGTCCGGTTCCCGGTGGGATCCATGGAACCGATCTTGACGTGAAATAATTTTGATTTTCAACATAAAATGGTCGGGTCTATGAGTTGGGAAGGAGGGGAGGAGGTCTATGGTCGGGTTTTCAACATAGAACGGTCATGAAACAATTTTCCGCGGCTGTGGCGGGTGGCGGCCGATGCGAGGGGGCAAATAGTAGCGGCGGAGGAGCAGCGGCGGCGGCGTCGATGCTCGGGGAGGAATCGAAATGGCGATAGGTTAGGAGGAACCGAGGAAGAGACAAAGAGAGAGAGAACCGAAGACGAAGGGAGTGAGGAGATGAGATCTAATCTAGGGTTTCTTTTAGTAATTTTTTTTTTAATATTAAAAAGGTTTCGGTCCGGTCCGGGTGGGCGGATCCGCCCATGGAACCGGGAACCGGACCGGTACCCACCGGTTCCGAAAAATTGGAACCGGGAACCGGACCGGTTCCCTCAAGAACCGCCGGTTCCGGGTGGTTCCGGTCCGGTTCCGGGCGGTCCGGGCGGTTCCCGGGTATTTTGCACACCCCTACTAACTAGGCTTGCAGTGTCATCCAAATCATCCTCCAAGCTCGAATTCGGAGCTGTGGAGGTAGTTCCCTCCTGACTAACTTTGCTAATAGGAGCAGAAGAAGTAGGGACATCATCAAGCTTTGGTTGCACTTTTTGCCCCTTCTGGGCTGTCTGAGATAAAATAGCAAGCTTCCCCCTCGGAGTGGGCTCACTCAACTTCAAGGTCAGGCTGCCTCCCTTGGAATCACAGATTGCGCCTCCTTTGCCACAAAGGGTTGTTTTTTTCTTTTTCCCCCAACCTGTTTCCAAACCATCTCAAGAGCTTCTGGGTCATCAGACATCTCTAGAGCAGGGGCAGGTGCCTTGTCATGGTCAAGATGACTATCTCAAGCTGGACCCTGTTGAGGTGCTTCATCTTGGTTAGATGTACTGGCTGAGGTCGTACATTTGTGGTCAAAGGTACCACAGCTCGGGCACGACACCGGTCTCCACTCGTACTCAATGGTCATGGTTTGAGTTCTCTGTTGAGGACAACATCCACCAAGTTACACCGAGGTTGCAAAGCAGAGGTCTCTACACACACTCTTGCATAGGAGATCATCTTCATCTGCTCTGTTCGGAGGTCGATATATAGCGATTTACCCACCGCACTTGCAACAACACTTATTCTTGGCACAGACCAAATAGCATAAGGGATGTTCTTGAATCTAATCCAAACTGGAACAAAGGATTGGTTGTCTTTTTTCAGCTCCAGTAGAGGCTGCCATTGTTGCAGTATTAGCGGAACTCTAGCCACTGTTAGCGGCCCCTCGTCGAGAATCTTCCTACGAAACTCTCAATCAGGGATGTGAAAGAAGTAAAACCCCTGATCATTTCCCAGCACCTCAGCCAACTTCAGTCCCCATACATGCTTCAGGGCAGATTCCGTTAGCTTGAAAGGGAGTTTCTTGCCCACATAGTAACCCACCAGACACTCATGCCACTTCGAGTCTGTGGCCTCAAGAACGTCATCCGAAAGATTAACAACGGGCTTATTTTCAATGAAGGTCTACGCCACAAAGGTTAAGTCATAGCCTTTCGTAGCTGCTTTAACTATATTGGCCCAGAAGCGAGCTGGTGGGGGTTTAGAGCCCCTTCCTTGTTGATCTTTGGGTTGAGCACAACTGGTGGAAGGCCTAGCGCGACTACGACCATGTCTACCTTCAGAGCCTTGAGGGGCCTTGAGAGAGAGTAGCTGAGCATCCATCGTACCAAATGAAGGTGCCTTGGGAGAGCCCGTCTGTCCATCCACCATAGGGGACAGAGGGGCTTGGGGGTAAATGGGGCCTGTCCTACTTAGGCTTCGCCCCACGAGTGCCTTCGATGAGCCTTGTCTAGATAGCTAACAGTCGCAACAGAGGACGTGGCCATAGTTGCAGCAGATCCCGAAGGAAAAAGCCAAACCCTAAAACGAAAGGGGCATTGCAAGACACTAAATGCGTACCAAGTCGATCACTTTGGAGAGAATGTGGCACAGGAAAGGACGCTCCCAACCACCAAAAATTAGCCCCAATGATCGGTTAAAGCTCCTAGAACCAGTGCAGCACTAGAAACACAGGAACAGTAGTTGGGCGCCAGCTAGAGAGCAAAAGGTGAATAGTAACCCGAGAAGGGAGAAATGGCAAAAGTCTTGGATTGAAGAGTATTGAGTGGGGATAACGCCCAAAATCCTAAAGTTAATTTTAAAAAAAAAAAAAAACAAGTTCAAGATCGGGTGCCTCTAGTGATCCATAGGAAAAGAAATACGGGACGGTCCACATAAAGTCGTAATTTTCTTTTAAATTTGTTTTGTGAAATCATTGTGCTATTTGTCACAACCATACGTAATAATTTAATTTTATGGTCGTAATTTATCTATAGTTTCGGAACTTGTTTTCATTCATAGTGATTAATATATCGTTAATGATGCTAATGTGATTATAGAGTTTTTAACTTAAAAATTTGATACTTTATAATTAATCAATGGCATAATAAAGTATCACAAATTGGCCTAAGTGATGTCGCCTATACTTGGAAATTTTCCTCAACAATTGTAATTTTCTATAAGTACTTGTGAATGGCAATCTCAAGGTCTCGTGAGATTGGAATTTCCTAGCTTTTGAAACTTTTCATAAAATATCATGAACAACCTGATTTTATTGTGGATTGTTTCCCCTGATCTTAGTAACTTTACATCAACAAGAGCTCTGTCAGCGTGTAATCACCCCAAAAACGTCCTTAATTTTGCTTAACCAATGGTAATGTTAAGAGTCTTATAAATTTGGTATCTATTTTATAAATGATTATAAGTTTTTATCTTTCTAAAATCATCCGACGATTCAAATTTATTCTTTCTTAGTCTAGCTACACACACCATATAATTTCCCAGTATGTACAGCTACGATTGATTGAAGCATCCCCATCACATCTGATAAATGGACTGCTACCCACCAGGTTGTCCGATGGACCAGACCGTTGCATTAAATGTCCGGCTTCGTTCTATTAATGTAAAAAAAAAAATGAAATTTTTAGTTGAGTTTAATTAGGAGACACAAATATTTATTAGTTTCTTCTGTAGTTGATCTTTTGGTGCGTTGATTCGTGCTAGTGACAAACGAATGCTTTCGACCCGATGGCAACACTAACAAAAATAATTATTTCATTTATTTTTTTATAAAGATCTTTAAAATTGTATCATAGTCGAAAATAATAGATAGATAAAGAATTCATATTCTTCTCGTTCTTATTTGAACATATTTGATATTTTACAGCAATATAGTAAGATGCGCTTATTATCTTGATAAGGAACACGGGGGTTTTGTATTGGGCATATTGTCTTTTAATCTCCTGTACAAAAATGCTCAAACATGTAAGACGTTTCTGAAAAATTTATACTCAATTGTCTAAAATAGATAAGTCACATAAGATATATGTTGCTACTAATCTACTTCCCGTGAAAAAGAACACCACCTTTTAACGTGACTAGTTTGAAAATACTAAATGAAGTTTTGGCCAAATACATAAATGATTCGATAGACGATAAATTGACACAAGATCAATGAACAGAATTTTGGCACAAATACAATAACTTTGGATCTCCCTTTGTTAATTTTATATCAAGAAATTAATAATAAATGTTCATTAGATAAAAGTTCAATTTAGTGTGAATAGATATCTTCCAAAAATACAATTTACGTGAAATCTTATATGCTAATTTTGTGTCAAGATTAAGTTGCATTCTCATATAGTCATTGTAATCATGTCTTGTTGTGTTAATGAATTCGAGTACATAAAGATGAGAAAAATTGTTCAAAAAGTTTTAAACTTGTTGTATGACGATCAATTCAGTCACGAATCTTTCAATAATGTCAATTTAGTACTAAAGCCTTTGATAACTTGCCAATTCAATCTTAAACTTTCCAATTATACCAATTTAATCTTAAGCATTTATACAATTTACCAAACTAGTTCTTAACCTTTTTAACTAATTGTCAATATAATCATTCTAACTAATTTTAGCAGATTATCGTTAATGGGTGGGGGGGGTCCAGCCAAATCTAGTCATTCTACTTGGCTTGCCCTGTGCTGATATGGATAATTTTTTTTTGAATTTTTTTTTTGAATTTTTTCCTCCTTGTAAAAAAGCGGGCCTGACATTGGTTGAGGGTCGACAACCTTTGCCGGCCACTCAGCAAGGGCTAGCAACATCGCTAGCCCCCAAGTGAGGGCTGCAAAGCCTTAGGTGGTGGCAGGCGAGTGTTGTAGCCTTGGCTGGCCATAGCGAGGGTGAGCAAGGCTTGTGTCAATTATAAGTAGATCTTGGCCTCTCTCTCTCTCACCCGAAGGTTCTCTTGGGGTTTGGACCGACATGTCGGCCCTTACCTCCTCTTTCGATGGAATATGACCTTTCAGAGCTACAACTAAGAAAAAGTTTGCTGTCAGATGTAATTGGGTTCGTTTTATATTGTTAAAGTGATAAGAGATGGGGTTGAGAGATAAATTATATAGGTTGGTAATCAATCATAACTCGGGAAAAAAAAAAAAAATAAGTACGGTTCGTGCCACTTTAGGTGAGGACCGACCTCCTTATTAGGTGTGGTCTAGCATGGACCTCATCACCGACACAAGGACAAATTCGAATAAGTTAAGGAATTTCGTATGTCTTAAAAGTCTCATATATTATTGGAAGGATACATAGCATATGCTTGAAAAATTCCACGATTATGCCCCCATGAGTCTGCCCTGAGAGCTTATCTCACTTAGGATGTACTTAGTATGATCAATTACGATGAGTCTAGATAGTAATTTTCTTGGACCCATCTCGTGGGTTGAGAGATAATGTTTATGCAATTTAAATTTACATTGATCTACAAGCAAGTACAAGGAAATTATCTTGTCTTTGGATGAGTTGTGTTTTCAATAGGGGTTTGAGCACTATGACTTGAATTCTTATTTGACATTTGAATTTATTGATAAATGGAAGCTCCCATATAAAAGTACATGAATCGAAGACCGAGATGACATGATATGACATGACACGTTTTGACGCCAAAATAATGGGAAAAATATTGATTGCCAGCCTTAATTTCAAGCACTGCAGAAATGTGATGCAAAAGTAAAAGGTGGAAAGGCCTCCATTAACTCTCCTCCTCTTTTTTTTTTTTTTTCTTCTAAATAGAGATACGTGCGGAGATCTGACAAATTAAAACCCTATGGACTACCTTGCAAAACCCATTAATACATTAAATTCAGGTGTTAGCCGATATAGGTAGTTTTGATCTAGAATTGTTTGCATGTTTGGCGCTATTTAAACATATGACTTCATCTCTTGAGCAGGAAATCCCTTTTAAGCTCCAATCAATTATACAAACCTAGGGTTGGGTAGTTTCTGTGTTTACATAATCGATCTTAGTATTTGTTTTCCATCAAAATCCCTTTCCTACTCCTCACCAAATTATATTAAGGACTTCAAAGAAGAACCGTTTTACATGAGGAAGTAGATAACTAGAGATACTCCATGATCTTTTGTGTGACATATAATTCAAACGTCCACCAGTTTAATTCCACTCTAGTCCTCCGGATCTCAATTGGCACGCTCAACTAAGAAAATAATGCATGCATGAAGTGCATCGCAAAAGAGATCATATGACGCTAATTTTTTTTTTTTAATAAAAGAAAGGCAAACGAGAAAGCAAGTATCAATCAAAATAAAGTCATGCATTTTTTATAATAGTGATGTAGACTATCATAAGGAAAAGAATTCAAAGTGCTCCACGACGAGAATGAACATGGAATAGTTATTCTCATTGAGGCTGCCATCATGGAGTTCTTCCCATAAAAAAGAATGCTGAAATCTATAAATTCCATTTTGATCTCTCTTGTACCGAAGGTTCCTATTCCATGCTGCCTCAAGGATTTCAGACTCATTTCGGGCGGCAATTCTATGTAAGATCATATCGAAACTACTTGCAAAAAGAATAGGCTGTATTCTCCCCTTGATCATCAACCTCAATCAAACTGCTTTCATATTGAGACAACAAATTTCCAAAAATAATTCCACCTTGTCAAGAACTCTTACGCAACTACCATAAGGGCGGCAAAGGTAAGCAAGTGGCAATAAAAGTTGATCTCTCGAAAGTTTGTGACATTGCAAAATGGAAAGTAGAAATCAGGGTTCTTAAAGCTATAAACACAACCCAGTTCTTGGTTAACTAATAAATCAGTGCATCACTGCACCAAGATTCTCAGTTAACTTCAATGGCAAACAAGTTGGCTATTTTGATAGCACTAATGGGCTACAAAGAGGTGATCCACTCTCGACATATCTTTATGTCCTAGTTATAGAGATTCTTAATAGAATTATCAATACGAAAGTTGCTGCTTCTTGCTTCAATTTCCATTGGCACTGCAAAATGCAAAAAATTACTCACTTATGCTTTGCGGACGATTTGTTCCTCTTTGATACAGGGATGTAGATTCCATCCTTTGCCTTGTTGATGAATTGGATGAATTTGCAACTCTCACAGGATTGCAGTTTAACTCAAACAAATGTCAAAATGTTTTTTCTAGGTTGACCGAGGATGAAAGCTACTCATTTTAGATCACACACCTTTCTTCATAGGTACCCTCTCTATCAGATGCCTTGCTGTTTCGCTTTTTACTAGAAGGCTCATGCATATTAATTACAAGAGTTTGACTAACAATATCTTTAAGAGGATAGAAGAATAGGGCATGGAACATATAAGCCATGCAAGACTTCTCAAGTTGGCCAAATTGATCCTGATCTCTATCCACAATTACTGGATGCAAATATTCTTACCTCCAAAGAAAACTGTCGGGAATTACCGATTCCCTAAAACGGATTCGACACTAAATCGAACTCCTAAAATGAATGCGGAAGACAAGCCCAAGAATCACATGTATCACCGATCAAAGATACACCACGGAATCGAGCGTACTTTATTGTTCACAGATTAAACACCAACGTTGAAGTTTGAGGAAGAATTATGATCCCGTTCTACCGAGGAGCGTGCTGTCGCTATTAGGGGGAG
Organism: Eucalyptus tenuipes; assembly: GCA_014182365.1. Taxonomy (NCBI): domain Eukaryota; kingdom Viridiplantae; phylum Streptophyta; class Magnoliopsida; order Myrtales; family Myrtaceae; genus Eucalyptus; species Eucalyptus tenuipes. The sequence continues at coordinate 18,129,027 of CM024537.1, forward strand.
AAAAGACGTTTTTTAGGGTACTGTTCTCTTACGTTTCTTAGAGGGAGAGAGAGAGAGACAAAAGGAAAATAACGTACTTTTGTTGAAGGGTTACGTTCCCTTTTTCTTTTCTCTCTTACGTCTTCTCCAACAGACGTAACTCTTCAACGTAAAACATTCCCCCAAAAGACACAACTCCTCATTCTAAACAACGTAGCCTTTCACATCGCAACCGTTCCTCCATGGGCCCTTATCTTGTGGGCCGGGCTTTTAGGCCCAACATGGGCGGACGGGCCCACTTAGGCCCATCAACACATAAATAAAAACCATCATCTCCCCACTCGCACATGGTGGGCCGAACAGGATCCTCTTTACCTCTCTGCAACATTCATACCGGTGAATAATCCGTGCGACCAGCATACCTTGAGAGCTCATTGCCATACATTTGTTAGGAATATACAGTAGCTCATAATGGGCATCACACTCTGAGTAGATTTAGTATGCAGTACCCTAGATCGATCGATCACATTTATATCTCTCTTGATTTCCTTTTAAACAATGATATATTGCATTCACAATTACGATTATCCCAAAGACAGTCATAATTGGTCGACCAGTGAATACAAAACTTAGAATGTGATTCTCCATATTCGATCTTCCTCTTTCCTTCAAACTCTCAATTTCAGTTCAGCTTGCTTTTCTAGAAATGTCCCATCAGATCAAATCAATTCATGATCATTGGCAACATCCTAAGATAGCAATCACTGAATAGAAATCTTAAGAATAAGTAAGAGTCATGAGGGCACTAAATTGAGGAACTCTTTTCCTCAAGAGTCTCACATGACAAAAAAGTTGAGATCAAACTTTTGCCACTCTTATTGGTCATCTCATAAATACGTAGTATGAAATACGTATTACGATATTAACTCCTTTCCCATGGAGCGTATGTCTACACCTTCAATACCGTACAGATGATAGTCTAGACATACCTAATGTCTAACTTGAGTTCACATATCTATTCATTCACAAAATTCATCAGAACTCACATCTGGCTTCATAGACAGATAAAGTAAAATATGTGGGTTATTTTACTTTCTGATATAGTAAATATTATGTCCTCATCTTAACACTTAGTTAAGGTGACATATATGTTTTAAGCTTGAGCTCTCAATTATCACCTAGATAATAAGCTTAAAAATTGTCTTATCTCTATTTATCACATAGTAAATAGAGGCAATTACCCGTATGAGTGGGGTAATCTTTTATCTGTCCGACATGCTTTCTAAACTTTATATATATAATGCACTAAGCATTAAGATGCATAAACGTCAAGCAAAGATTCATAGGCATTAATAATGAAAAAACGCAAATTCATATAATGTGAACACTTCAAGGAAATTACAATATTCAGTACATCAGCCTCTACGCAGTCCTAGAGATTTCACATGACCACAAAACATATCTCTAGGTATGCTTTGTCATAGGATCTGCTACCATTCTATGCGTAGATATGTACTGCAAGTTCACATCTTTTCGTGCAACCATATCCTTCACAAAATTATACTTGGTATCTATATGTTTGGTCTTGCCATGATATTTTGGATCTTTGGTGTACGCTATAGCTGCTTGGCTATCACAGTTAACCAATAATGGATTTGCAGCATACCCAATAACACCTAAATGATCCAAAAATCTTTTAAGCCAAACACCTTCTTGTACTTTCGATAATGCCACGAACTCGCTTCCATCGTGGACAAGGCTATACATGTTTGCTTCTTACTGCTCCAAGATATGGCGCCATTGTTCAGTAAGAAAGCAAAACCAGAGGTAGATTTCCTTTCATCTAAATCTTCTCCCCAATCAGCATCTGAATAGCCTTCAAGTTGCAGATCCTTTCCTTGGTAATTCAGCTTGTAATCAGCAGTTCCCTTCAGATACCTCAGTATTCTTTTAACGGCTTTCCAATGTGCTTGACCTGGATTGGATTGGTATCTACTCACCATTCCAACTGCAAAACATATGTCAGGTCTTGTACACATCATAGCGTACATTAAACTCCCAACGGCACTAGCATAAGGAACATGTTTCATTTGTTCCTTCTCTTGTGGAGTCCTTGGACACAGTCCATGGCTCAACCCTTCACCTTTTGCAATAGGAGTATCTATGGGTTTACAATCTTGCATATACGAAATCGTTCAAGAACCTTATTTATGTATGTTTCTTGCGAAAGAGATAATGATCTCTTCAAACGATCTCTTGAAATCTTAACTCCAAGAATGTATGCAGCCTCACCCATATCTTTCATCTCAAAGTTGGAAGATAACCAACTCTTGACAATATTAACAAACTCCATATTGCTTCCGGCAATTAGTATATCATCAACATATAATGATATGATCACAAATTGATCTTTAGATCTTTTGATATATACACAATGATCCTCATCAATCATTGTAAAATCATATGCCATTATGGCATTATGAAACGTATATACCATTGTCTTGACGACTGCTTAAGGCCATATATCAATCTCAAAAGTCAACATACTTTTTCTTCTTGGCCTTCCATAATGAAACCAGTAGATTGTTCCATATATATTTCTTCATCTAATTCTCCAATGAGAAAAGCAGTCTTTACATCCATTTGATATAACTCAAGATCCATACTTGCCACTATTGCTAGAATAATGCGAATCGAGGTAAATCTCACTACAGGAGAAAATGTTTCTTCATAATCAATTCCTTCCTGTTGATTATACCCCTTCGCCACAAGGCGAGCTTTATGTCTTTCTATTGGGCCATCAGCTTTACGCTTTATTTTGAGAACTCACTTGTTCCGAATGGCTTTGCGTCCTTGTGGAAGATCAACCAATTCCCAAACATGGTTTGACTTCATTGACTCCATCTCTTCTTCCATTGCATGTATCCATTTTTCCTTACTAGGGCAATTTAGAGCCTCATTAACATTTCTTGGCTCATCCTCGTCTTGTGGAGCAACCATAAAAATTTCCCCTTCAATGTCAAAGCGACGACGGGGAATACTTTTGCGACTTGTTCGCCGTATGGGAGATTGTGCACTTTGTACATCATTTCCCATCATGCTCCCACTTGGATTAGACAATGACGATATCATCTCATCATGTGGTTGTAATTGAGAGTGAGTTGAATTTAATTCATCACTTCTCATGTTACTCCCACTTGGACGAATTCCACTAAGTTCATTATCTTGATCCAAGGTTTCAAATAGGGAGTAATCCTCACCTATTTCGCCATTCTTATGAAATTCATTCTCCAATAATGTGACATACCGTGATTCAAATTCAGTTATACTTCCACTTTCCTGCTCACCTATAAACACATACCCTTTCGAGTGTTCAGAGTATCTTATGAAAATACTCTTCTTTCCTCTGAGACCCAATTTCCCAAACTTGTGAGAGGGCTCATGAGTATAGGCAGCACAACCCCATGGCTTAAGAAAACTTAAGTTCGGTTTTCTACCTGTCCATAACTCATGGAGTGGAAGTAACTGATTTGGAAGGCATCTGGTTAAGTATATAGGCAGCAGAGCTAATAACGCATCACTCCAAAAGGTGATAGGTAAGTTAGCATGCGCCATCATGGACCTAACCATTTCCAGTAGGGTTATGTTCCTTCTCTCTGCAACACCATTTTGTTGAGGAGTATATGGAGTAGATAACTATCTTTCTATTCCTTTTTCATCATATAATTTTCTGAACTCATCAGATAAATATTCTCGACCTCAATCAGATCTCAATACTTTTATTTTCTTGTCTAATTGATTTTCTACCAAGTTCATAAACCTTTTGAAACAACTCAATGCTTCAGATTTATGAGAAATCAAATAGACATATCCAAATCGAGTATAATCATCTATAAATGTGATGAAATAAATAGCCCCGTGCCTTCCTTTCACATTCATCGGACCACAGACGTCAGAATGGATTAATTGCAAAGGAAATTCAGCTCTTTTACCTTTTCCAAATGGTTTCCTTGTCGTTTTCCCTACTAGGCAATGCTCACATATAGGCAAATCGACTTTTTCAATATTGCCCAACAAGCCCTCTTTGGCTAGCCTATTCATACGTTGTTGGCCAATATGACCAAGTCTAGCATGCCACACACTCACATCATTATCATATGAATTAGAAGATGTGAAAAGGGAATAACAAACATTGGCATTACTATAGTCAACATTTAATATAATAAAACCATCTAGAAAATAACCACAACCATAGTAGTTTATATCCAAATACAAATCCACACCACTATTATGGAAGTTCATATTAAAACCAAGCTTAACCAACACTAAAACAGACACTAAATTCCGACGAATCTCCAGAGCATACAACACATCATGTAGGAACAAAATGCGTCCACCACGCATGTTCAATTGACAGATGCCAATTCCTTTTACTTCGGCTTTGGAGTTGTTTCCTACATAGATCCACTTAGTTCCAGTTGGTACTCGTCGGAATTCCACGAAGGATTCTCTATCCTTCGCTACGTGGCCTGTCGCTCATGAATCTACAGTCCACAAAGGATTAGACTCAGTAAAGAATACAGAACTTGACACATAAGCAAAGTTCTCAAAAGTACAGGGGGTGTGTACCTTCTTTGGCTCACGACAATCGCGAGCATAGTGACCCTTCTTATCACAATTGTAACACTTCACCCTTGTCAGCTTCTTCATTCGAGGACGCTTTCCTCTTTCATGTTGGTCAACCTTTGGTTTCTTCCCTGAAGAACTTGCTCCCTTGCCTTTCCTTTTATCGAACCAATTGGGACGTTTGCGCTTGGAGCTCGAAGCTCCATGTGAGCTGGAACCAGCATAATAAATTTCAGTTTCCAGCTTAGCCGCCAAGAGACGGTCCTCTTCCAGCTCAAGATGACGCACTGCATCCTCAAAGGTTTTGATATTCTCATTATGGGCCAGGTGCACCTTCATATGCTCCCAACTCTAAGGCAAGGAACGAATCACTGCTTGCACTTGCTGCTCATCAATCAGGACATGGCCAGCATCCTTCAGGTCATTAATCATGTTTGACATATTTCTAAGGTGTTGCTTCATGGTCTGACCATGAGGCTTCTTGTAAGAGTCAAACCTGATAGTGAGCTGCCTCGATGCCCGGTCACGGAAGTATGACCAAATCTTGCTGCCAATGCTTCCCACATTTCTTTGGCATTCTTAAAACGCCTGAACTCTCGGATGACATCATTTTCCATGCTATTCAGCAATGTAATGCGAGCAAGAGAGTTCTTTCTTTTCCATGCAGCAAATGCATCCTTATCTCTCTTATGTTGTGCAGTGTTTCCTTCTTCAGGTTCTTCCATGGTCAGGTTAAGAGCTTCTAGTGCCTCTTGCTCTTCCAGCATATATGGGATTTTCATGTGCCATATTTCATAGTTATCGCCGTTGAGCTTCTCACCTTTGTTCAGCTTGGCGACTATACTCTTTGTGGCTGAGGCCATCGATCTGAACATATCGGACATATATGCACGAATTATTAATGCCTATCATTTATGCATCCATTTTTGCACAAACCTATCATATTAATGAATAATTTCAAGTAAGGTTTCAGAATCAAAAGGTCACTATATTTCCAATCATCATCCAAAATCCCAACTTGGAATTATTATTAATATAATATTTTATGCAAAATAAAATTCTTTGAAATTACAAAAAAAAAATTTCTAAGAACTACCCACAACAGTTAATAATAACAAAAGCAAATAATATTTGATATCAAACAATGATATAATAATAATGATTTCACATAATACAACTAACATATCAGTTGCTACACCAACAACAGCTAGGTAGAAAACATTTACATAAGATGTCCACAAAGCACACTAAATAAAGACCAATCAAAACATCTAAACCCAAGTCAATATATGAACTGGGAAAGATCCCTTTTTGTTCAGTTTCTTGATCTTTTCTTTGTAATAATCCGGTAATGTTCATCTATAAATTCCATTACAAGTCTCCTATACGAAGTAGCTCTGTTGACCTCCCATAGGCGATTCAATACTCCTTGCCATTCTGGTGGAAGAGTGTTCATGAAAAATCGCACCATCTCAGATTGTGGCATGGGACGACCATTCCATATGACCTTTTGTATTTTCCCGTTGACTTCAAGAATATGATCAATTAAGTCACCACTCTCCCATCGATAATCAGTCAGTTGAGCTATCAACCTAGAAAGCCTTTCTTTTTGTTCATCGGTTATTACGCGAATAGGCGTGCGCAACCTAAGGGGAGGCATTGTTCCTGCAACAAATGCAGAACAAATAAGGGATTACATATAATCCACATTGACTTAATTAAGAAAAAAGAAACACATTCCTTTTTTTTTTTGCCGGTCAATGCCGGTCAACGGTCAAAGGTCAAAGGTCAAAGTCAACGGGTTAACGGTCAATCAGGTCAGGTCAACGGGCGATCGGTCGGATCGGTCGGGCAAGGTCGGACCAGTCGGGCTGGGTCGGACGATCCGACCGGCACGTGACATGCGTGTGCCTGGCTGACGTCACGATGACGTTAGCCGGCGTGTGCGTGGCACGCGCCCGGCACCCCGAGCATGCGTCGCATGCGCCTTCGGCCGAAACGGCGCGTGCGACGCACGCGCTTGCGGGGGACCGAATTGGCGCGTGCATGACCCCCGTTCGTTCCGGCCGCGCATGGCAGCATGTCCGGCGGCCCTCGGCGGCGATCCGCCACTCGTTTTCCTCGTATCGACGAGAACTTTGATCCTACGCTTTCAGAAACGAATTTCGACTTACAGAAAATCAAAAAACGGGGTGAACAGTGTACGGATGTCGGGATTATCCGTCCCCGATCGGCCGACGGCGGTGTTTAATGAAAATTCAATCAAAAAATAATTCATAAACATGAAAAAGGGGTCGGGAAACATGAACGATGGCTCTGATACCAATGTCGGGAATTACTGATTCCTTAAAACGGATTCGACACCAAATCGGACCCCCAAAACGAATGCGGAAGACGAGCCCAAGAATCACATGTATCACCGATCAAAGATACACCACGGAATCGAGCGTACGTTATTGTCCACAGATTAAACACCAACGTTGAAGTTTGAGGAAAAATTCTGATCCCGTTCTACCGAGGAGTGTGCTGTCGCTATTAGGGGGAGAAAAGACGTTGTTTTTTAGGGTACTTTTCTCTTACGTTTCTTAGAGGGAGAGAGAGAGAGACAAAAGGAAAACAACGTACTTTTGTTGAAGGGTTACGTTCCCTTTTTCTTTTCTCTCTTACGTCTTCTCCAACAGACGTAACTCTTCAACGTAAAACATTCCTCCAAAAGACACAACTCCTCATTCTAAACAACGTAGCCTTTCACATCGTAACCGTTCCTCCATGGGCCTTTATCTTGCGGCGGGCCAGGCTTTTAGGCCCAACATGGGCGGACGGACTCACTTAGGCCCATCAACACATAAATAAAAACCATAAAAAACTATCTACAAGGTTGAGAAGAAGATCGGACAATTTTTATGGGCACAACATCACTTGGCAAGTGGTTTGCTCACCCAAAAGGTAGGAAAGGATAAGTGTTGCTCAATATGAAATTATGGAACAAAGTATTACTAGGCCACATGCTTTGGAACCTCATTAGTTATCTATCCTCTTCTCAATTGGGTTCGCAATACTAAAAGTGCAGGCACTCCAATTATGCAACTCGACATAAAAAGGGTAGTATGGCCTAGAGTTGGTGAGGTCATCTTAAGTTGAGACCTGCTCCAACTTCAATCATATCTAGCTTTAGGTAATGTTATAGATAGATTTGTGACGAACTATGACAAGTGGTACCAGTTATAAAGCGGCACAACCTATTGGACCAATGGTATCGCCAAATATAATTTCATCAGCTAGCTTCTCTGCATAGATAGGCCTCCGTCAACATAGATTGTATCACGACGAATGCCTGTAGTCGATACCTAGTGCAATTTCTGTAAGATCGGCATAGAAGACATAGTTACAAAACACATTTGTTCTTCCAGCGCAATTGGCTTGGCAATACATAGCGTAGTATCCTAGCACAACTAGGGATTAAGTGTTTTGTAGGAGAATGGAATGATGAACTTTAATGGATGATCAAGGTACTGGAGACAAGGATTGAGTAGCAAAGCTCCTCAAGGTATCATTCAGAGTGATCATATATTGCATTCTGATCAAATACAACTGCAAACGTTTTCAAAGCAAGTCAAATGATATCTACATTATTTTTGCTAAATGTGTGTAAAATCTTCAGGCATAGAGCTTCACTCTACAAAATTTTTTTAGGGAAAATTTCAAAAAAGGACCCAAAGTGCCCTTATTTTCTCAAATAAGGGCCCGAAGTGGACTTTATTTCAAATATGGACATGAAGTGGCCTTTGTTGTTTCAAATAAAGGTATGAAGTGGCTTTGGTTATTTCAAATAAGGACTCGACCTTGTCGATTGCCGACTGGCTAAATTTGCCAACCGATCAAGGGTATTTTCATCATTTGGCATTTTCCTCTTTTTTTCTTTCCTTTTTTTTTTTTTTTGGTTCTTCTTCTTCCTCCTTGCCGATGGCCGAGATGTCCGCAGAGGGTTGGGCAAGGGTCACCCTCACCGACCACGGGTGAGGGATGGCCTCACCTGGGCATGACGACCTTCGCCCAGGGGCCATCCACGAGGTTGACCCTCGCTGGCCCTAGGCGAGCCAGATCTTGCGAGGGTGGCCTTGCCTGTCGCTGACCCTGGCCAGATCTAGCGAAGGGTGGCCTCGTTGGCCCTTGCCAGAGGCCAGTGAGGTCGCCCAGCCCTTGCCGGTCGTGGGCGAGGCCACCCTTGCCAGATTTGGCGAGGGTCGGCCTCACTCGGGGTCATCCCGTGCTGACCTCTCGGATGGCCCTTGGGTGAGGGTTGCCTCGCCCAAGCGAGGCCATCCCTCGCTAGTGGTCGGCATAGGAGGCCCTTATTTGATAAAGTGATAGCACTTTAGGTTCTTATTTGAAATAAAGTCCACTTTGAACCTTTATTTAAGAAAAAAGAGGGCACTTCGGGTCTCCTTTTGTAATTTTCCCATTTTTTGACCTCTTTAGGATAATGCTATATTGGTTACTATGTGGAGACTTCCTATCTATATTTTCTTGCATTATTCGCTTTGTTTGTAAAGCTGAAATATGCTTCTAAGCTTCTATACTGCATCTGATAAATAATACTTCCACTTTACCAAAAAAAAAAGCCACACATTCGATTGGTCAACTGAGTTTGATTTAGTAGAGCTCATTATTTTTTGCCCCGACTAGGCATGAGTTAAAGGTGAGCATAGTCTGGGTTGGGCCGGTCCACCCCTTAACCCTAGGACCAACCGGCACAGTGCTGGTCCTCAATTTTTGGGACTAAGGACCAACCCTATTGAGCTTGGGACAGAGGACCGGACTGACCCAATGGGTTCGGTCCGGTTCCAGGGTCAACCTAGGACCAACCGATAATTTTTTATTTCATTTTTTGTACTCCTTAAAAAAGTAATTGAGGACCGGACTGACCCAATGAGTTTGGTCCGGTTTCAAGGTCAATCCAAGACTAAGCAATAATTTTTTATTTCATTTTTTGTACTCATTGAAAGGGCAATCGAGGACCGTACCGACCCAATGGGTTCGATGATGAGCAAGGTCAGCTAAGAAAGGCAAGCGATGAGGGTCAAGTGGGGTGAATGTCGAACAGAATGAGCATCGAATGTTGAGCGGGGAGCAACAAGCCAAGTGAGCATCGAGCGGCGAGCGAAATGAGTGACCCAAAGCAAGTGAGGCGAGTGTTGAGTGGTGAGCGAAGAAGTTGTTTCTTTCGATTTTGGCAAATTGAAGACTTAGAGGACAAATAAGATAAAAGAGAATGAATATTAGAGGAGAATGCCATAAGGAGTTGTTTATACCTTTTTGGACGCCATGAGGACTCCTCACAAAAACTTTTCCTCCTTCGAAAATTATGACTATTGATGCCGTAAAATAAATTAAAATCTAAGTTATTAAAGAATAATGTAAAATTATTTGAACTTCTCACTAAAGAGTCGTTTAATGTTGTTGACGCCGTTTATTTTAAGGTTTTCTCTATATAAAAAAAAATTATAAATAATATATTAGATATATATAGTTAGGGTTGGTTGGATTGGACCAGCCCGGAACTCTTAGGACCGAGAACCGATCCGCACAGTGCTAGTCCAGAAATTCTAGGATCAAGGATTGACCCAGTCTCCCTGAGAACCGGACCAGGACCGGTAAGGTTATAGAGTAGTAGTTGCTAGATAGAGGAACTCCATTGTTTTGAAATGCGTAAATTTCAACCATGTTTAAGATTACTATATTATTTTTAAATGACCCAAATTGATACGAATTTGTAATATTTTGGCCCATGAACACAAACTGCCTTGTAAATATAGCTGTAAGAATATTATTATCACGAATACTAACAATAACAATTCAATAACATACAAAACGCTATTATAGTTCTACAGTTAATGTATCATAAATATGTCGTATAATTTTTGTTAGAGAACTAATGATATCTGGAACAAGTCCAATCAACTATTAAATTATTTAATTCATTGGATTACAATTAACACGTTATATATTGAATTTTTCGTAATTTAAAGTATATGAAGCATATGCTATAACACAGTCCCACGTTTTAGATATAATTAGAATAGCTATTTCTTCGGAAAGACTGATTATGCATTTTGAATAGGGAAATGAGAAGGTGACAGCACCATCACTCCTTGGAGGGTAACGGTGCTGCCTCCGCCACTAGATTCTATGAGAGAACTGTGGATTCCATGCGGCGGGTCCCACCAAGTGGAATTCAATAGATAAAAAAAAAAATCAAACGAAAAAACTAGAAAAATGTTCTTAGTAGAAACATCACCAACTTAAAATATCTTTCCTTAGAATTTAGAAAGAAGGGTTTAAACATCTTTTCATAAGAGAAAATAAATGTTGGTTTTCTATTAACAAAACCTCTGTGATTGAACATCTTTCACGCTCGCAATCTTGAATGAAAATATTCATCAATGAACAAAATGAATACTATTGTCAAAATAAAGAGTTGAATACCCAATTTACATAACTTAACGAATTAATAAATCCTACTCGAGCGGTCTGGCCTAATTTAACTCAATAATCAAAATTATGATCATCTTGTTACTAACTAAAAATGAATTTTATATAAAAAATTTAGTATATTGGGTTTGTTTGATTAAAAAATTTTACCTCAATGCTTTTTTTTCTTTTATAAGACCCTACTTTATTACCATCTAGCCAACTTTCAAAATTTTCACTTATTCAGTAATTCTTAGAAATCCCACTAAATTAGGTTAAAATGAATGTGTGGGTTGCTAGTTTGACTTTTATTGTATTAAGAAATAGTGAAAATATTTTCACAAGTACTCTGCAAAAGAATTGAGTTTTATAGTTAAGTAGTTATGCAAAGTATTAAATGAGCCAACAAGGAATTTTCATTTTCTTCATAGAAAAATAATTATTATTCAATATATGATTGTTTTCTATCATGATTTGTTTTCCAAATTTGTTATGCCAGTTCCCATTCCTATTGAATGAGAATTTATGGTCCATAAGGCACCGTTATTCTCAGAGAGTTCTCTTAGCAAGGCCCTTTTGAATATTTTCTCTCTTTATAATAGGGGAGTGTAGTATAAAATAAAGTAATAGGGAACATCCACTTTTTGTGTTCTGAACCTTTGTCAAAAGTCCAGTGGTGTTTTCGTACTTTTACCTCTTTAAAAAGAAAATTTCACTTTTTGGATTTATTTGATTTTTCCAATTAAGTGTGTCAGCTAATATTCCAAGAATTTCCTCACATGGTGGAAAAAAGTTTATGTTTGTGACGAGTGATGAGAGGGTTTATCGGACAACATTGCCTTTATATTTAGCTTGGCTCCTTCTAACTAATCCCAGTCGAATTCACTTTCGGCCAATGCAGAGTATATCAAGATGGGTCTACAACATCATTGATGTGGCGGGTCTGAAGTAAGTGCGTTTGATAACGATTCTGTTCATGAGAACAATTTTTTATTAGAAATGATTTTTTTATTCTATTCCCGGAAATAATTTTTGAGCAAAAGAACGCATTTAGTAATTGCATAAAATTTTTATTCCTGGAATAGAAATGAGCTTGGTAGGATTCTTAATTTTTTTCTTTTTTTTTTTTTGAATTTTTTAATATTTTTCCTATTTTTTAATTTTTTTTTCTATTTTCTTTTATTTTCTCATTCCTCCTTCTTTGTGGCCGGTCACCGGTCCACGTCGATGGTCGATGACTGGCTGGGTGAGGTTTGGTAAGCTCGCTGGAGCCTCACTAGGCCAGGGCGAGCGATGGCAAGTCTTGCATTGGTCGATGAGGCCTCGCCTTGGATGGAAGAGCTCGAGCTTGCCTAGCCACCGGCAAGGCTTGATCTCATCGGGCCATTGATGGGTGATGCCAAGTTGGCATTGGCCTGGTGAAGCAAGAGTGGCTGGGTGAGCTTGGCCTCACTTGATTTGGGCGAGCTTGAGCTCACCCTATCTTGCCATTGCCGGGGGTTGCCGCCACGCTGGTGAGGTCACTAGCCCTCATCGGCTAGTCGTCGATTATGGCCGAGGCCAGCAACAGGCTAAAAGGAAGAAGAAGAAAAGAAAAGAGAAGGAGAGAAAAGAAAAAAAAAATTAGATTTGATTTTAAGGATTGTTCCCCGAAACAAGAAGCAAGTTTTTCCGTTTATTGATTCTATTCCAAATCTATTGTCAAGAAAAAAAATGAATTTTTATTCCTAGGAACAAAAAATTCACCAAATGAAATTTTGTTCTTTTTTTGTTCCAGGGAAAAAAAGAACAGAATTAGTTGTTCCCAAAAGTGTTACCAGGCCCTAAAACAAGCCTATCGTTTTCGACAATCGACAATAGTCTACCAGCACCATTTTATTTGATGTACCAATTATAGACTAATCCTTACTCCTTTGACGACGACTAAGTGGCATCAAACCAACAACTTGACGAATAGAGCAATCAAATTGCTCTCAATTCGATCAAAGTATGCATTAGACTTTGATAATGTTTCATGGGAGTTCAACGTCGCGACAAAATATCTTTTATCGAAAATCAATTTTCGATTTTTATTAAAGAAAATAGGTTTTGTGGCAATTCTCAATAGAAAATGTCATAGATAGACAAGAAAATGGATAATTTCACTTCAAATGGAACTGAAAGTACACAAACTATGCTGAAATTTAATCGACGACAAAGTTTGAGAATGCACCACTTCAATGAAATTGAACATATACAAATTACATCGGAATTTAATCGATGACAAAGGCCAAGAATGTGAAGATATAATTTCAGAATTTAAATGGCGATAAGGCACTTGGGATATATAGCAAAGATATAAGTTTGGAATTTAATTAACGACACAGATATGGAAACTGTAGCTAAGAAATATGCTAGAATTTAATTAACGACATGAATTTGGAAACTAAAACTATTGGGCAGAAATTTAAATGATAACATGCTTATTTGTTTGTGCACGTCGGGGGGTCTCTAGTAAGCTAACACCGGTATTTATAGTATTCACGATATAACCATCTTAGAGCAGTTCTCTTATAGTATAGCCATGCCTTCACATCTCCAAGGATTTGGGGCCCATGTTTTCACTATTCCATTATTTTGTCTTCAAGCAGTTGGTCCCTTAAAACTGCGTTGATTCTTGGTGTTCATATGTGTTGCTTCATCCATTCTTGCCCGCATGACTTAATGGTCTTCCTAGCTTCACTCATTAGTGATTTCAAATTCGAAATTCTATAACCACATCTCGATGGCCTCTAAGTATCCAGTCTTTTCTGTGTATTCAATTGGTGGTCTATCAACCCTTTTAACCAATATCCTTGTCGACAATCGTCAATTTTATGCCACTGTATATTGACAGCTAATTAATGGACATCGATGTACATTAATATCGATAACATTCTTATGGTCGTTGACAACAGTTCATGTGTTTAACAACAACTTGTATTCTAGTCGTGTGGCTATTCGTATCCACCACCTGGTCAATTCTTTGATGCAATCGATTTTAATTCTTTTAAACATTCAAATCGTGTGAGTTTCAATTCCCCAAGTAGACAGAATGCGTATTGTACTTCTGACACTTCTTACTATGTGTTCTGATGGCTATCTGGTAGTGTCCCGAAACATCGCTTCGATTAACACGATTCACAAATCATCATCATCATTATGAAATATATATTTATGGGTCGCCGTTCTCTGAATCGTTGCCCTGCTTGGGAAAGTACAAATTGGCCAAGATTTGATTTATACTCTCCTTTTTCTTTTGTTCTCGAGTTAAACCCTATTCTCCTTTCTATTAATATTCATGACGAGTGGTGAGAGGGTTTATCAGACAGCGTTGCTTTCAGCTTGGCTCATCCTAACTAATCCTAATTGGATTTTCTCTCAGCCAATGCAAAAAGATATCAAGATCGGTCTACGGCATCACTGATGAGGTAGATCGGAAGTGAGACATTAAAACAAGCCTATCATTTGCAATAATCGATAGTAGTCTATCAGTGCCACATTATTTGTCATACCAATTATTGACTAATCTTAGTATAACTATAATCTCTCTTTACTCCTTCGGTGATGACCAAGTAGCATCGAACAACAGCTCGACGAATACGGCAATCAAATTGCTCTCAATTCGATCAAAGCATGCATTCAAGTTTGCTAATTTGGTGTTCGTATACGTGATGACAGAGAGCATCTTACCTTTGGCAAGAAAGAGACAATGCACGAAAAGAGTCGAAAACGTGGAACATGCCTGATCGAGTACACATATGCCAGAGCTGAACTGATTGTTAAGAAAAACGAGCAGGTCGTTCCTAGATCGTTGGATGGCACAAATCGTACAGGGAAGTAGGTTTCACGAGGTAAAGAGATTCCATATCGACGTGTCTCTTTATATGAAATGGGTTCGTGCAAATAGACTGCACACCAAACGCTATTTTATTGCCTTTTCATTTTCCAATGTCTTATGTTTTGTGCGTCTTACTTTTTTGCTCATTTTATGCTTTTCTACACTTTTCTCTTGTGCAAGTTTGTGGAAATCATGTGCAAGAAAACACCATCTCCACATTGGTAATCCTTTTTTTTTTTTTGGGATGGATTACATTGCCAGCTCTTGTTTTTATAGAAATAACTTAGTATGACCGATTGCATTTCTAAGCCCAGAATTGTTTTTCTTAGTTGGGTTCTAAAGCTTGGAAGACTGAAAACCTGGATTCGCAGGATAGGGTCACGGTCATGGGCGGCAATTCTGACACAACTTGAACGCGAAACAACCAAGAGGAATCTGAACCCGACACAGTACAGCATGGCTAAACTCGAAACTGGCGCAAATTAACACGTTATTACTCAATGTTAATAAAAACCATAGTATGATTACGTCAAAACATTTTTATAATGACAAGAAATATTAGCATATGTGAACACGACACTTGCACACAAATTCCCAGCCCTGCTCGCAGTATCTTTGACTAAATGACACTTTCATATAGTTGAAGTCATTGGCTGAATAAAGGGGCAGTTTTACATCTTCAAAAGTTAGATATTTCAACTCCATCTATCCATTTATCAATAATATGAGGGTTGAGGTTTTCAAAATAAATTGGGCGATGGGTATGTTACTTTGAAGAGTTGTCAATTTTTAATATGAATTGACGACTCTCGAAACGATTACTAGCAAATCCGAAAGTGATAGGTATGATACGAATCTAATGAACATAAGTTCTTATTGCCTAACTAAAAAAAAAAAACTGTATTTTTTCCTGACATGACTTGACATGATTGTAAAGCTCGAATATGACGCGTGAACACAAACCGTCAGCCCATAAGAGCATCAAAACCATACTGATAGGCTTTTGAAACCTTCAACCTCATTTGATTGATAAATAGTTAATTGAAAACAAAAAACATTTACTTGGGGAAAAATGTAATCTGTTCTCTTAATCTCTCACTAATGTTGATTGGATCACACGGATGAAGCTAATGGAAGATAATTAAGCCAGCATAGGTCGGACCGACGTCCGAATGATCCGACATGTTGTCAAGTTTTTACGAAGGACAAGTCCCACACGCACGATTGGCCTGCGTTTGGATCGTTTCCATTTGACTCTTGCACTAATCCATCACCAGTCACTTCCTTCTACAATGCATATGATAATTCCATCGAAGAAAATGTTTTCTTTATAGCCAAGAGGATGTCAGTCATCAAAATCACAAGAGAGCATGAAGAATAAATATCCAGATACCAAAAGTATATAACAAGAAAAGTAAATCGTTCCCGTCACAGAAATAAGCATGATTATATGTTTGATCACTCGTTTGTTTCCCACCAGATTACATTTTCTCCTCCCCCAACATTACATTGGGGCAAGGCATAATACCAGCGATCTTCCTATGAGCTACATGAACTTTACAGAACGAGAATTTTCAAAAAAACAGAAAAAAAAAAGAAAAAAAAAAGAAAAGGGAAAACAGCAATAATGAAGAACTTCAATTACCCATCATTTTCCACAAGAAAGAACACACAAGCCATTACCAGCACTAGCCAGACATTTCTGTTCATCTGGGTTGAGAGAGGGAAGGAGATAGTCCTTCAAGACAATTTAAATCAATTTCAGACCACTACTTCGACCTTTCTTTTCATGGATGACACCCTTCAAATTTTCATTGGAGCGTCAGAAGGGGGAAAAAGGAGCACCCACCGGCATATTCAGCGAATTCGCACTATATGCTACGAATACGGACCAAGGAGACGCAACAAAAGAGGAAATATCACATGGTATTTGGACAATATAGTACTCTATTGGCCCCCTTATGGAAAAGCAAACCGAACGGGACGAACCTGCGATGTCTGCTTGTGGGGCTTTAAGTTCCTCGTACCACAACCGGGAGCCCCCCCCTGATGGTGGCGGTGAGCCCCGGAGAGAATCGAATCACCTGGTCCGGGGTCACCAGCTCTATTTGGAACCGCCGGAGCAACGAGACCACCACGCTTTTCAGCTCCAAGAGAGCCATTTCTTTCCCCAAACAAACCCTAAGTCCGGCTTGGAAGACCGGGTACTTGTACGGGTTCTCCGCAAAGAAGATGCCGTTCTTTAGCCACCTTTCCGGCTTGTACTCCAAACAATCCGGGCCCCATATATCCTCGATCCGACCCATTGCGTAGGGGTGGTAAGTAACCCTTGTGCCTCTCTTCACAAATGTCCCGTCGGGCAAAATATCGTCTTCCTCACAAAATTTCGAATCGAATTGTATGGGTGGATAGAGCCTCATGCTCTCATAAATCGCAGCCTGCAGATAAGGCAGTTCCCGGATTTGATCGTAGCTCACCAGCTCCTGATCGCCCATAACACGATCCAGCTCGGCACGAATTTTCGATAGTGCTCGAGGGTTCTTGGCCATGAGCCAAAAGAAACTGGTCAGGGCTGATGCGACTGTGTCGCGGCCAGCTAGAAGAAAGCTCACGATGATGTCCCTTAGGTATGTCTCGTCGCTTACTGTGCGCATGAAGCGGGATAGGAGATCTCTGTGGTTGGAGAATCCAATCTTGCGCTTTTGCTTAATGACTTCAAGAGCAAGAATGTTGATCATGTTAATTGCTTCCTTTAGTCTCTTCTCACTCCCTATATTGAACGCCCTTTAATCTTCCAAACCAAAGGCGATGCCTCCATGGCTCGTTCTGCGGACAATTTAGATGCCAGGTCGAAGGAAAGAGCGAATTCCGACATGGGCAAGGACAGCTCTAGGCATCTCGGGTCCAGGCCAAACGAGAACCTACATATGCAATCGAATGAAAATCTTTTAAACACATCTTGCAAGTCGAGGACTCTGCCCTCTTGGCCCGCGACGGATGACAAGAGAGCCACGAGCCGGTTCTCGATCTCGCACTTCACAATCTCGAACGCATAGGATCGTATCGTGAACCGATCAAGCTCTAGGTTCGCCATCTTCTTCTGAAACTTCCATGAATCGCCATCGACGTTGAAAATCCCCTGGCCGAGAAAATCCCCCAAGATCGTCGAGAAGGGTTTCCCCTTGGGGAAGTTCTCGAACCTCGTCTTGAGCATGTACTCAACGTTATCTGGGTTTCCCGTGATTGTGTTGCCGAGGACGTGTATGTGGACCGTCTTGGTCGGCGAGCTCCGGAGGAGATGAGCGTACCAGTCGCAAAGATTGACATAGCTCTTCGACCATCCGAGCGAGAGGTAGGTTTGGCATATCTCGCAGTTGCACCACAGTTTTGGCCTCGCGAAGTACAGGACACAGATGAGGAAGAAGAGGGTGACGAGGAGGATGATGAATAAGCTTGCACAGCCTTGAAGGTCCAGAGAACACCTCCAGCTTGGGGACTCCATTGATGGTTGTTTTTCCTTTTTTAGATAATGAGAGAAGTCTAGTGGAATGAGTGCACTGACCAATGAGGGCTTTTAATCGATGCCACATGAATGGAGGAGGTCTTTTTTTTTCTTTTCTTTTGTCGATTGCTTTTTTTCCCCCACTTCCAAACAAGTGACAATAATAGATTGAAATCTTTGTTTATGAAACACGTGCTCTATAGAATGAAGTCCGCAATTTTTTTTTTTCTTCTTGGTCAAAAAAAGAAATATAATTTTTCGCTATTATTGAACGCATCGAGTGCGTCACTCAACGTAATCATTAAACGTTTATTTGCCATTGTCGCCCACGTTCGGATACCCCCATTGGTCTCCCACTTGTTTTAGATGGCACTAGGCGTGGTTAAATTCGTAGGGTATGCCATTTAATATTTTTGCAATCACTTGTTAATCGCCTCGCCTACCTAAGAAAAATTGAGGATAAATGCATTAAAAATTATAAAATTTATCTTGAAAATACAATTAAAATCCTAAAACTTTTAAAAAGTACAAATAAATCCTAAAACTTATCAAAGTGGTCTAATTAAGTCATTCTGTTGATTGTACTTTATGAATGTTTTAGAATTCGATTATACTTAACAAGTTTTAAGATTTGATTGTATTTTTTTAAATTTTAGGATTTAATTACATTTTTCGATGAATTTGAGGCCTTCTCATTCACTTATCTTAAAAAATGAAGTTAAAAGATCCTTATCTTAAGAATCCATAGCATCTTATGTCATTGACACGAGTAGAAAGATTAAGTTTTCTTTTAAAAAGTTCAAGATTAAGTAATTTCACCTTTTTTTTTTGAAAAAAAAATGATAGGCTCGTCTTTTTACGACACCATAAGATACTTTCTTCCAACGTTGTTGAGAGGAGAAAAAGTCGTTTGTCCATCAGTCTCAGCCTCAGAACATCAGAGGACCAGAAGATGAACTTTCAGTTAGATTTAAGATGATTGAGCGTTAGACTACAAGCTAATGATATTAATTGGACCTTGCCCGTTGCCTCGACAAAACTAAATCTTTGTGCAGTTTGTACAATTTGACTCATTAGGTGCTGATAATTGACTATTTTATAATCGACAAAAATTGCACCTTTCATTTCACAAGAGAAGCAATTCAATATAGAATACATTACGTACTGTTTTGTAGGTTGTATTTGCTTTGCTGGAAGAGAGAAACTGTGAAAAATATAATTACACATATAACCTATGATCTATAAAATAATGTTAGAAAGTTCAATCCAAAAATTTAAAATTATAAATGGAGGAGACGACATAAACTCGGTAAACAAGTAATGTGGGGTACTTTTGACCCCTATCTTATGTGCATGATGGATTAGGAATGACACACAGGATTAAACAAATAGGGGAGCTGCACATGCAAAATAAATTGAAGCCGAACTTGACTTTGATATCATGTTGAAAATTACAACTCAAAAACTTAAACGGTGGGTGAAGAGAGATCTTATAAACCCGAAAATGAAAGATAAACTTATAAGTAAATCCGTTATTTCTCTTCATAACAACAACAAATTCATCATTCTTTCAAATATCAACAAATGGATTGCCGGTAAAGTTCTGGACTTATTATATTAGAAGAAGCATTATATATCCATTATAACAACTAATTCCCTAAAAATCTCTAAATTTTGGTCCATTCCAAAATTTGCTCCAAACTTTTTTTTAAAAAAAAAAAAAAAAACCCAAACTTTAGGTTGAATCCCAAATTTGCCCCAAACTTCCTTTTGTCTTAGAAAAAAAACTCAAACTTTAGGTCCAATCCAAAATTTGCTCCGAATTTTGTTTTGTCCACAAAAAATCACAAACTTTCAATCTAGTCTAAAATCTACTCCATGACATTTTAACATCGATGACAAATCCACATCAGTGAGGTGACATGGGAAATTATCTTAAGAAATGAAACAGTTCTAAGATATGAAAATAGGGACGACCATTGGTGATTTTTGGATAGAGGACTAATTACTTGTAAATTTGGAATTCAACCTAAAGTTTGGCGTTTTTTTAAACAAAAAAAAGTTTGGGGTAGATTTGGAACTAGACAAAAGTTGGAGTTTTTTTTTTTTACAAAGAAAAGTTTGGGTAGATTTGTACTGTACATTAAATTTGGATTTTTTTTAATGAAAAAATTTGGGGTAGAACTGGTACCAGACTTAAAATTAGGGGTTTTTAAAGGGAATTAGGCTTATAATAACATGAAATATTGTTAGATTGTGCTTATCAACGAAAACATAAGAAAAGAACTTTCCAATTAGCTATGGCACTTGGCCGTAATTTCCACATAAGGTAACTCAATCGAAGATAAAAATGTGCACTTTGCGTGATTAATTGAATTAGAAGAATTAATTTTTACCATACGGTTAAAATTCATTTCTCCTTCAATTTTTTTTTTTCAAGAGGACTGAAGTATGGGCCGACTACTTACTTTTAAAGGCAATAATGTTCCCTTTTTCCTTATCTGTTCGGCCTCCCCAATATCCAATTTCAATAACCTTCCCCCCCCCCCCCCCAAAAAAAAAAAAAAAAAAGAAAAAAGGCCCGAATTCCCAATTTGAAAATCTGCCGGCCCGATGAAAATATGTGTATAGAAGAATGGAATCTCTGTCTCTACCTTTTTTTAATTTTTTTTTTTTTTTTTCGAGATCCATTTATTCCTTTAGCCCTTTATCTCTTTTGTCCGGAGAGGAAGGGATTTTTTTGCACATCCAAACGAATTAATGATATCTTTTGCAGTTAATGGTTAGTATTTGAGAATACAATAACTCTATTTATTTGTTTTGTGAAAAATGAATAACTTCTAAAATATTTTCTTTAAAATGATTATTTATATTACTTTAAAAAAATGAATGAAAAATATTTTGATCGCACACAAATGTTGTCATAAATGAGAATATTTTTCATCAACTAATTATTTCAAATGATACAATCAATTATTTAGGAAAATATTTTTCAAATCATTTATTTATGGGAAAGAAATGAAGTCGTAATTGTAACAATTAATAGTAACGATTTTAAAATGTAGTGAATTAAAAAGTTACAAGCTAGTGGAATTGAACTCACAACCTTTACACGCATTGCGTGTAATGAGTGGCCAGGCATAACTTTATAACCTTTTGTGGGGTGCTTCTAGTTCTAGGGTCCCATAAGCAAAAAAAATCGTCATTTTTTTTTTCTGAATTTGTCGTAATTTACCCAAAAATTGCAAAATTATTCGCACTTATAAATAGTAATTTTAATATTGTGGGTCGTAATTTAATTGTAATGGTCATAACTCGTTTAAACTTGTAACTGGTGATTTATCTTTAAGGATGGTTATTTAATTGTAGAGTTCGATATATGAAAACCTTTTAGTAATTAATCAATAGTGTATTAAAGCATCTCAAAATATCGTTAGTGAAGGTACTTATTCTTTTGGTAAAAAAAAAAAAGGTACCTATACTTCATTATTGTCCTTAATAATTGTACTTTGTCCTATAAGTCTTTGTAATGACTAGTAACGGTCCTTCACGTGTAGTAATTTATGTAAAAATTTCGTAACGTTGAAAATCGTAACTTTCACAGAAAAATCACAAACAAGTTGGCTTTATGGTAAATCTTTTGTTTCCATCGTAGTAACTTATCTTTATGATCGAAATATTCTTTCGGTAAGGACCTTATCAGTGAGTAATTATCCTCAAATATCGTAATTATCCAGAATGTTTAGTGACGTTAGCAATCTTATAGTCGGTAACGTTCCTTAAATGCTTGTAAGTTATTAATTTTTGCAAACCATCCAACGGTTAAATTTTCTTCTCTTTCGATCCAACGGTCCCAATTACATACAAACACCATTCCGTGAACTGCTCGCCTTTTTGCAACTTGTGTGGTATAAAACAACAATAACGGAGCCCAACAACCAATCAAGAAAAGGGACACGTGAAGCTTTCAGAGAGACCTGACTAGGTAACATAATCTCGGTATTTAGAGGATGTAAACTATTATTGAAATGATGTACATGTACGTCAAAAGTTAAATATTTACTTGTGTCCAGATGTACAATGCATCCTACACATAGATTTATCTTGAAAACCCTATATTTTCTCACAAAACAGTTTACTATTTGGTAAAAGTCATCATTGGACCCATACAATCAAGTACGTTACATCTATTTGTCAACTCCAACTCCCACTTCTGTTGATTGCGTCACGACCATAGAAATTCGAACATAACATGTATAATAACCCATAGTTAATGATTTCCTCGTTCAGGCATGAAGAACACACATTAAAAAGTGCTTGGATAAGGCTTAACATATGTTGACAAAGAGGTAGTTAATTAAGTCGCTTAGTCAAGCGTGTCCAAAATGTGCATGACTAAGTTAAGACGGTTAGCTGAATTCACCCCGCAGGTCTAATTAGTTGCGTCGCCCACTCCAAGCGATTTGATGGCCTGCTTGAGTTTTATTTTTTGTCTTATTTGGTTTACGATGTTAGGGAGGTATTTCTTGACATAAGAGTCTCATGAAAATACTTCACTAGTTTTAGATTTACCTCTTTTGTGTAGCTTTTGACCAAAAATAAATTAAAATTATTGTTTGGTTTTGGTCATAGTCCTAAGGAGGGAAAATTATTTTTTAATTCTAAATTTTTTAATTTTATCAATTCAGTCTTAAATCTTTATTGGGAATTTTAATATAAATAATCCAATTAATTTTCAATGGAAATCACTGATGTGCTGATTTAATTAACGAAGAAAATTGGTCAAAGTACATCATTGAAATTTCATATAAATATATAGAATTAAATTAATAAAATTAAAATTTATGATTGAATTTACATTCATATGATAAATTCAAAATTGGTTGGATTATTTTTCCGGGGAAAAGATCTATAGCATTTCTGTTGAATCTGGGGATGGTGGTGACATGATGTCTCCCCTGGCTGATTGGGTAGACTTATTATGGAGAGAATCATTCCAGACAGCAAGTACTTCTTTGTCGAAAGATAGCGAGTACTTACAAGAAAACTATGGTCATACTGTATTTGGGCGAACCAACAGCAAGTACAGGGTTGAATCTCCAGATGTTCAGATTCTCCCTTGAGTTCTTGTTATTGTGCTTCTTGAAAATTCCTCGATTGCACATGCACATGCCGGTACGGAGTATGGGCAACTGGACGAGGAGCCTTCTGATCTCAATGGGTGTCATCATCGCCTGTTTCATTATATATCCATCTCAATTGTACGCAAAGAAAACCTAATGAATCCCTCGCCTCCATATCCCGCATGTCCATACTGATATTGTCACCTCTTGAATTCATCAGAAATGGAATAGTGACACGATCGTTCTTTTACTCAAAAGATGCAGTTTAAAATCTAATCAATAACCTGTTATTGAAATATATATCTCAATATATATTTATATGATAAATCAACAGGTTGCTTAACATTAGAATTTTTATAATCCATAAAAAATAATATGTACATATCAAATTAAAAACT
This sequence comes from Eucalyptus tenuipes, assembly GCA_014182365.1. Taxonomy (NCBI): domain Eukaryota; kingdom Viridiplantae; phylum Streptophyta; class Magnoliopsida; order Myrtales; family Myrtaceae; genus Eucalyptus; species Eucalyptus tenuipes. The sequence continues at coordinate 18,152,985 of CM024537.1, forward strand.
AAACCTATCAAACTTATCTTAGTCATATATAGCTTGGAAATATACAACTAACTAAGCTCATATAAAAAAAAATTCCTCTATCAAAAATGTCCTTGCAATACTACGGATACTGTTATTGTATTTGCCGCTAACCTAATAACTTGACAATCATCTAAGACGAATGACATGAGCAACTTTAATTGAGTAAGTAGTACATCTTTTCTAAGGAAATCAAGTATCCATTATACACATATAAAAAGTAGCACCAAAAGCTTATAATCCAGACCAAGATATAATATACATATCAAATCAAATATGAGTTGTTTCATTTCAACAACACTTTCTATAAATTTGATCCATCATACAATTCAAAAATCAATGGAGATTAATCTCTATATATCACACGTTAATGGTCCATTAGATTAACTAATTTATTGCTCAATATCCAACTATAGTCACAATACAAGGCCTAGTGATAAGGCAATCAATATTTCCCCTTGACAAGATCTCCAGTTATTATCGATTGGTGGTTTGACCTAAAAAATAAATAATTCCAAAACCAGTATGTATACTTGAAAACCCTTACTTGGGTTCACAACAATAATGGGCGTCATACCATGATCCTCTAATACTAGAAATTCAATCCAGAAATAAGCTCATAAACTAGAATAAATTTCACAAATCAAACAAATTACCTTTCGCAACAAAGTTCATCCACTAGGTGTACTTTTCACAAAACATTTCTCTAATCATTTTACAAACTCATTTCATAAACCAGTTAACAAAACAAGACATCTATATCTTTTTAGAGTACCTTTCCTAAAACCATTCATAAATATAGAAAAGTAGTAAATGCTCAATCCAAACTTTTACGTAATGAAAATGCCATTTCATAACTCATACTATATTTAATCCATATAGCTTTTGAAATGTGAACAAACTTGAAGAAGAAATAACACAACTAACATAGGAAAGCCTAAAACCAAATGACAAAGATTACTTGAATCGTTGAACTAGCAATTTTATCAAATAAGTAAGAAATAACATCAAAATCAAGTATAATGTTGCCTTAACTATGAATGGGCAAATTAACCTTGATCACTAACAAAACGACTCTTGTGCGCCTGCAAAATGTTTGCCCAAGGTGATTATTCATAGTTCTCTACAACATAGAGTTTAAGTGAGAAACTTTAGAATTTCGTCTGACTAAACCATTACTCCAAATCGATTTTTGTCAAACTCCATGACTCCATAACGCTCTAATCTATCATTTCCATGAAATCTCATAGCTTAATAATGCCAAAACCTAACACGGTTCAAATTTCACATAACTTTGAATTTGTGCCCTAACTCAGAAAATTACTCCAATTGGATAAACAAATACCTTAAATCCTTATTAGGCGTTGTCAAACAAAGTTAATCTGGCTTAATGAGGCCCTCATGGTGCCTCTTCCCTTTTTCTTTCTTTTCTTCTGTATTTGTGCATGTTCTCTCGTCCTTTATGACTAAATTGAGCCCTTCTCCTTCATGATTGACTAGTCAACTCATGTACCCTCCAATGTCCTTCACACCTTAGCCATTGTTAGCTATATGCCCTAAAGCAATCATGTAATAATTATATGGTAAGGATTTTTTTTAATGGCAAATAAATATTCATTCATCGTCCTATTTAAATAAATGAGTCCATAAGGTCAGTCATGACTGAACTTATTCTTAAGTGTTAAGATTATGTGTGACAAGTTTACAATTATGCTAAATTTTTAAACAGTTCCCGATCGATGGATCATTGAGAGGATATTGATAATCCTGTTGAGTTCGGTTTGTTCTCAAGTTTCACTATTCTGTGTTGGATACTTGAGGGGATGATGAGTCATAAGTCATCGGATATTGTGATATCTAAACTAAAACACAAGTGCTTATCTTGGACAAGTTAACTGAATATGGTATACATAGAACTATTGACAACATAGAAGCTTTTAGTGGGGTCAATGACTAATCGTTCATGTTTTGGTCTAGTGTGAGATCCTTAGACTTGAGGCACGATGCTGACTTGTATGTTGAATAGCTATGGTTTACAAGTGCACATATTGACGCTCCGTCGAATTGTCTTGTACTTGATAGTCATAATTTATTAACATACGAAAGCATATATGTGTGCAATATGGAATCTGTCTTCTTGTTATATATAAATATATAAGATTGATCTCTATGCGATCTAATTGTGACATTATATTGAAATCCTCAACCGTGGTTCGAGAATGAATGGTTCATGTCTCGTTGAATAAATGTCAATTAGATATGGGCATATGATTGAATTGGTGGCTTGACCAATAATTGCATGGCCTTTGTTTGATCAGGACATGGTGAAATAGAATGATCAAATTACACAGTTGCCAAAATTGACGGGTTCATTCTTGAAACATCCACACTGTCTGAGTAGTCATAACATATTGCTAGATGTCATTTATAGTTTGTAAGAATAGAAAATTGATTTGGACAATCGGTTGTCTTGATTGTGCTAATATGTTAGTACAAATCCTACCGCCATCTCAGCGATGAACTTAGGGATATCATACATTTGAACGAGAGAGACAATATTGCGAATGTGTTTATAGTTGAGTCAATTAGATTGAGTCGGGCTAAAAATAAAAGATCTGAAAGGGGCTTTAAACCTTACAAAGATCTTAAGCGGGTTTTAGACTTTATGGCCAAATCAAAGATCTGAAGGGGGTTCATATTCAATGACCGAATTAATAATCTAAAGTGAGTTCAAAATTAATTGTTGCATTAATGATCTGAAGTATGTTCAGAATCAATAACATCATTAATGATCTAAAGTGAGTTTAGAATCAATAGCTAAATTAATGATTTGAAACGATTTTAGACTTAATAGCTAAATTAAAGATTTGAAACGGTTGATCACATTAATATTTTGAAATGGTTTCAAACTTAGGGCGCATTTGATAACGATTCTATTCCCGGAAGTAGATTCTAATCAGAAATGATTCTTTTAGATTCTATTCCCGGGAACATATTCTAAGCATTTTAAGCCGTTTAGTAACTGTCCAAAATTTCTGATTCTGGAATAGAATTGCGTTTGGTATCGTGCGCATTGATTCTGTTCCAAATCAATTTCTTTTAATTTTTAAATAAATGTTTTACTTTTTCCTTTTTTTCTTTTCTTTTCTTTTTTTTTTTTTTTTTTTTTTTTTTTTTTCTTCTTTTTTTTTTATCCTATTCTTCTTCTTCTTCTTCTTCTTCTTCTTGTGGCCGATCGCCGGATCAACGACCGGCTAGGCGAGAGCCGGCGACCTCAATGGAGCGTCGCCGGCCCTTGTTGGCCGAGCCTCGCCAGCAACTGGGCAAGGCTCGCCCAGCCCCGCAAAGGCTCGGCCTTGCCCAATCTGGGGCTGGGCGAGGCTTGCCTCCGGCGAGCTCACCGGACCTCGCCCGGCCCGGCGAGCCTCGCGAGCTCCCCGACCGGCCGGTTGCGGGCAGCAGGCGGCGGCCGATAGCGGCGGGCGGCGGCGGGCGGCGGGATGGCGGTCGATGAAGAAGAAGAAAACATAAGAAGAAGAAGAAGAAGAAGAAGAAGAAGAAGAAGAAGAAGAAGAAGAAGAAGAAGAAGAAGAAGAAGAAGAAGAGTTGGTTTTGATTCTCAAATTTATTCTCGGAACAAGAATCAACTTTCTTTTATTCTTTATTCCACTCCAAATCTGTTCTTAGGAATAAAAATTTTACTAAACGCGATTATGTTCCCAAACTACTCCCGGGAACAAAGAATCAGAATTTGGCCCTGTTTGGATGGTTACCAAACAGGGCCTTAATGGCCACATTAATGATTTGAAATGGTTTTAGATTTAACGATCACATTAATGATCTGAAATGATTTTGGATTTAACATCCTCATTAATGATCTGAAACAATTTTAGATTCAAATAACCAATTGATGTTTTGAAATGGTTGCAGATGTAATGGTCAAATTGAAGTTTTGTAATGGTTATAAAGTTAATGCCCACAATAAAGATTTGTCACGGTTACAAATTAATGCCTGGAATAATGCTCTATAATGGTTATGGAATTAATTCCCAAATTAGTATCTCAAAATAGTATCAAAACTTATGTCCATAAGATGTTATGGCCGAATTAATTCTTCAAAATGATTTTAGGGTTAATGAGCTGGTTTAAATGTGATATGGGACTGGTTATAAAAAGATGCTTGAGAGTTATCACAAGATGATCAATAATTGACAATTGAGAGTATTGATAATGATCAATCAAGTCATTCACACGAGAGCAATTGCTAGAACAATTGTAGTTGTAAGATCTCTCAATTTTTCTCTTCTATTTAACATAAAATTGGTGGTGTATTTGAACTAGAGGCCCAGCATTTATGGGGGTGGATCTAAATAATGTCAGAACCTACATTACAAGGAGATCAATCATTTTGGATCTGAAAAACGTCCAAAACAGTATTACCAAAAGATATTAGACATTTGTGGTCAGAATTCCAAGAATGTTTACTAGGTCAAACGTTTGCAGTTAGAATATGAGGAACGTCAGAATCAACATTGCAAGGACATTAGACGTTCGTGGTCAGAATCTGAAGAACGTTAGAACTAATTTTTGGTGCACGGTACAAAGGTAATGTGATTAGCCCTTTATCACTTCTAGGTGCTTTTAATAAAAATGCATGAACAATGCTATGAAAATACATGTATGGGCATTTTTACTTCCGTTGTGATCAAACTTTGATTCTAATTCACCTAGGCACATATTCAATTTATCAAAACAAACACCAACAACCACGACCACCATTGCTCCAACAACGATGATGACCATCTCTCTTTCTCTACATGACGAGCTATGCCTTTATTAGTCTCAAGGTGGTCGGTTGTGATGGAGCTCAACATTGCACATTAAGCTCTATTGTCTAGGGGTGTGCATGGTCCGGGCTGGCTAGTTCCTGACCTAGAACCGAGAACCGCACGCTAAGGACTGGTTTCGAAAAAATTGGAACCGAGATCCACCAGTTTGTTGCATGGATCCACCCAAGAATCGAACTGCCAGTTTGGTCCGGTTCCTGGGTGGTTCCATGGAACCGATCTCACAATAATCAGACGAACGGACGGACGGCTATTGTCGAGGGCGATGGCGATTTTTCGAGTGCCGAATAGAGAAAGGGACGGACGGACGGACGGCTACTGTCAAGGGCGGAACGGCGATTTTTCGGAGGGTCGAATAAAGAAAGGGATGGACGGCTACTATCGAGGGTTTCCTCGCGAACCCTAGCCCGAGGGGGTTCCCGGGTTTCTTCTTCTCTCCTCCCGCAAGCCTCGCTTCTTCGCGTGCTGGCCTTTTGAGTTTTGCCCACTAACCGCCCACTTTGGACTTTTTAACTTCTGGTTCTTGACATCTCCATTTGCTGGGCATTTTGTCAAGGGGTTCGTGCTTGCCTTTTGATGCTGGGTTTGTTAATTAGCAATTTTAATATTTTTTTAATATTAAAAATTAATCGGTCCGGTCCGGGTGGGCGGGTGGACGGATCCACCCATGGAATCGGGAACCGGACCAGTACCCACCGGTTCCCATAAATTGGAACCGGGAATCGGACAGGTTCCCTCAAGAACCACCGGTTTCGGACGGTTCCAGTCCGGTTCCGAGTGATCTGAGTGGATCCCGGTTCTTTTGCACACCCCTACTATTGCCCTCGTCATGATTGCCCACAAACGCATTTGGAGGAGGGGGCTCTATATTTGAAAGTCTTTCCTCAATTTTGCTGTCAAATTTTAAGAAATTACTATCAATTTTTTTTTAAAGATTAAGTTATCAGATAAATGCATAGTTTAGCATTTAATTATTTTAACATTCCTCTTCATGAGTGGGTTGGATTTGGCCTAAGAGTAAATCGTGGAAATATATAATAAGGAAAGCAAACAGGGCCTAGAAATATTTGAATTCAAGTTCTCCTGCTTTGATTTTGTGCAAGATTTATTAGCAATTTTTCTAAACATTTAAATTATTATATGTAGGCATGGTTTGATTTTAGACTCGATGATGTCTCAACAAAAGTATACAGACCTTGTCAAGATTGAGTGCTCGAGAGAGATATATTTTATGGCTTAGTTTGATTAGGTGCAATAAAATTCATTTGGGCTGGATACACTTCTCGATCTGGGAATATTGATGGGAAATTAGTGGTAGAGCATTTCCCATTGAAGGCAATCGTGGTGGGTTTTAGATGCTATAGACAAAACGGTGTTGAAGATCGAGAAACTAAGTTACAAAGTGATATAATTGATTGTTAATAAATAATATACCACCGAGTGTGGTAGTTCAACAATTAGTGGGTTATATCATCTTTTATGAGATTACAAGTTTAAGCTATGTCATGACCGAACCTTTAGCAAGCTTAGGATTTGGGCATTTGCTACCTCATGTCCAGAGAGTTCCTTACTTTTGGCATGCCAGTGGGCTTTAGTGATGAGCTCATACACCTATGGATGTACTGAGTAATTATGATTTAAACTGAACATTCAATAGCAGTATGAGACGTGTACATCTCTGGATGGACTGTGTAGTTATGACTCAAACTGAACATTTAATAACAATGTGAGACTCATGTTAATGTTTAAAGGCATAACCATGCCGGTCACCTCTCCCTACCTTTAACCAATAAAAAAAAAATTAAGTATGTAGGCGACATAGCTCATATATATCATGCCTTTTCCTAACCCCGCATAAACCAAATTAGTCAGCCAAGACAAATATTAAATTCTTCGTGTCTAATACGAGAATGGCATTTTATGGTTGGGGTTTACCACTTAATGTGAGTTTCCTCGCCATAAAAATGGTGAATAACTTGATTTATTAAAACAGCATGACACATTTTATTTCCTAGTACTTAAATAAGAGAGACATATTCAAGCACTCTACAAAGTTCTGGTAAATCATTATATATATTTTAATGTTTTTATAAATATGTATCTCTACACCTCGTATTCTTTAGCTAGGAATAGTAACACTTATTCTAATCGGTTTTTTTTTCTTTTTTTGTCAAAAAGGGAATCTTGACGTCCAAACATAGTGATAATGTCACACCTTTTGCTCCCAAGGGAGGGCTAACAATAACATGATCGAAATGATTAAAACACAAAATATAAGAGCAATGACATGATGTGAGCACGCGTTATAGCTTTTGGCATACCATTCCTTTGCACTGTTTTCGTACTTACGGAGAAGAAATAAATAAAAGCAACCTTTTCTTCATGCAAATACCAACTTTTGCCTAGTGCAGATCATGTTTGTCATGCGGTAGCAGGGACATAGTCCACAATAGAGGGAGAAGTGAAGAAGTTGTACCGTCTCGAATATGCAAACCACTCGAGAATTTGTTACGTTTGAAAATAATTACTACACAAGCTTAGTTTTCATCTAATTGAGCAAGTTTGACAATGTAGGAGAGATGCAATGATTCAATTATGTCAAGAGATCGAGTCTCATTGTACCCGACAAAGGGTTTAATGATTGAAACTTTGATAAAGACGCGGGTTCCATCCACTCATTTCTTGATCACATAATGCACCATCATCTCAATATCTAGGGAGTCAAGCAACCTTACATGACACGATGTCATTTGCTAAATCTACTTTAAATCTATGTGCGTCGAGGAAGATGCTCCACATGGTTTTAGAATCAATCACGGAAAGTGCTCATCATAACTGGCTTGAGATTAAAGTGAAAAGCATCATTTGGCATTGAGGGGTTGGAACATCTATGGTGGCATCTGCTTTTTCGAGGACATTCATGTGTCTTTAGGTTCACTTTCAACCGTTATCCTCAGCCGCAATCATTCCATGTTTCCTAGGTTTTCGATGTCCTGAAGAGTCATGCACTGAATTTAATTAAAAAGAAAAGAAAAGGCTTAGACACATGAACATATCATGGGGCGATATTTAGAAATCTAACAAAGAGAAATTTAATAGATAACTTAATTTGGTGATGTAATCGAATTGTAAACTTTCTGACTCATATAATCATTTGCTGTTTACAGTTCGGAAAAGTAAAATCGAGGTGCGTTGCCGGCAATTGTCCACATGATAGCCAAAAATTACTTATATAGAGTACCGAAATGTTCAAATTGGACAAATTGCACTTTATAGAGGAAATCTTTTTATAACATATTGTATCAAATAAATAATTTAGAATTTGATTGCATTTGGTATGCAAAATTTAAAGTAAAAAGATATTTTTCTCGGCTAATGATGAAGGGTCATGTTAAACTACAATGCCAAGTGTTGAGGGCATCTGGAAAGGAAAAATGATGGAAGTGAAGATCAAACAATCTGCGGGGAAAGAAGACAACGCCCGCTTCATGCAAAGCCATCATACCATCCCTTCTTCTCCACTAAGTTGAGTTGGTAGAGATGCAGTCCCAGCCAAGGGTGGAGGGTAAGAAGTTCGGATTCACGTGGAAGGAAATTTGATAGACGTTGCTTTCGGAACCTGCTGAGTACACGGCAGGCTTTGGAGTTCAAGGGTGCGCACTCGCGTCGTGAACTGCACCATGCATCCTAAGCAGGGTAGCTCTAGATCAGGTCGCGGTCAGCGCCCGCCACAGAGAGAGATTTTGGAAAAGTACTATCAAGAGGGACCAAACCACTTCCATCTAGGATAAGGACTAAGTAACGTGACTGTAACTAATAAATAGTTAAATGACTTTAGTGCTCTAGAATAGAACTTTTCGCTCTCGCTTGAGGTTCTTTTGGTCATATAGAAATCTAATACAACAAAAAGAGACCTTGCTCCAAAAATCCATTACAAATTGTAAGAAAGACATAGGCAAATGTGCAAGAGGTGTTCATCGTACCAGCTGGGATCATAAAGCGATTCGGGATATGGAGAGGGAGAGTAGGTCGTTATGCTACAGATTATAGGCAAACCTTGCCGAGCTAAAGCCCTCGAAATGTTGATTCAAGGCATGCAAAGTAAAAAGTTACGAGGAGGTTGAAATTGTACCTACCAACAGATGAAATCTTGTCTCCTCAAGGAATCTTTGATATAGGAAAGAAAATGTATTTCTCAAGTCAGACGCTTCTTCATATTTTATTCGTTTTCCTTTACGGAAATAGGCCTTCCTCAATCAACGGTTGCTCCTGAAAATGACGTCTCAAGTATGCCAAAATCAAGAAAAGTCAATAGAAACTTATTTTATACAAAAACTATGCTTTAAAATGATTACATTCAAAAAGGCTAGAGTGCGGGGAGGGACCGCTATGATAGTAGGGACAATTCTCAGAGCCCATAAAGTTGACGATCAAATTTTTTTTTGAGTACTGCCAAAAACCTATCAAAATGCGAAATATATTGTTTCAAATTGAAACAATGCTGTTTTTTTTTTTTTTTTACTGACTTCAATTATATTTTCCATTTTTCTCTTCGACCCAATTATAAGCATAAAACGTTACAGCCGAGCATACTGAAGTTGGCCAAACAGTCAACTGCTCGATTCCCACTTGTACGCTGATGCCGTGGGTGCCGTGCGTTCATGAAGGCCAATTAAATCGAAAGTTTCAAACATTCTTGTATTCCGAAGAAACTAACATAAAAAGGCACACTAAACTAGAGGTCAAAGTCCCCCCTGCCATGTTCATACTGAAGTTGGTTGAATAGCCAAATGCTCGATTCCCACTTTTGATAACCTTGCAAGCCACGCGCTATCACCATATAGGTGGACGTCTATCCATTCCGCGTTGATGGCGCGAGTATCGTGAGTTCATAGAGGCCAATTAAATCAAAAGATTCAAACATTCTCGTATTCCGAAGAAACTAACATAAACACAGTAGACTGGGAGGTCAAAGTCCCTCCTGTCATGTTCACACCTAACTTCGATTCTTCACATTTCTTAGATAACCAAACTAACTTCTTACAGTTTATAAGAAAAAAGACTTCCTATTAATAGAATGTACCCTTTACGACCAATTCATCATTTATATGGTTCTAATCCATCCTCATGTAACGTTAAAAGTTTAAAAAGGAGTACGTAATTGATGATTGCGATGGCACGAAATGGTCCCTATCCTAGAATATTTCACACATGTCGGACATGCATTTATTGTAGTTTATAAATCAACAAGCCTGTCCCCTGATATTATCCAAATTATTGAGTTCTATATTTAAGATTAACTGGGTGTGAATGACGAATGGATGACGTGGAATTTTAGTTAGGCAGTCTTTCAGTGAATTTTTTTTCTTTTTCCAATCCCATGCTTTATTATCAAGCTCATATACATACATACATACAAATGTGACTAGTCTGAACTTGACGACAAGTGTTCCAAAATTAAACCCAATATAAATGACAAGTACTGCTCTATCGGTTCTACATCAGCTGAAAATATTTGACTAACTGTCAATGAAACGAGCAATATAAGTAAAATCAGTTTTGGTTTAAATAGCTTTCAGTTGGGCTAGCGTTTGGTTAGCTCATTTTCCTTTCCTCCAAAGGCTAAGTAGAGGAGGTGAAACCCGGCCCTTTCCCAGCGAAAACCAACTTGACCCAACCCGAGATGAGTAAGAAAATTCAACGCCCGCATCCGAGATAACTCGAATCAGGCAACCATCCGAGCCCGATCCCAACCCGATACTGAATCCTAAATTAACCTGAACCCGACGTGGCCCGAACCAATGCATACCCGAGTTCTAAGTTCTTATCCAAGAACACCCGAACTCCAAATTGTCTGAACACCTAACGAACTTTACTATGATCCAAAGTCCACTGATTTAAGGATTGTTGTTCTATTTTAGCAAAAAATTGAAATATTTGCTTTAGTTACAAAGAAGTGTAATTGTTTGATTGTTCCTCCAATGATGCTGACAATTTTAGTTACACATTATTTTTTATCCCTGAATATACATTACTTGCAGTTCCGACAAACATTTAGGGCGCGTTTGGTAACGATTCTGTTCCCGGGAACAAATTCTGATCAAAAATGATTATTTTTTATTCATTCCCTAACCGATTCTAAGTAAAAGAACGTGTTTGGTAATCGTACAAAATTTCGATTACGGAATAGAATTGCGTTTGATACTTGTGTTCATTGATTCTGTTCCAAATCAATTTATTTTAATTTTTAAATAATTTTTTATAATTTTTTTCCTTTTTTTCTTTTCTTTTTCCTTTTTCCTTTTTTTCTTTTTTTCTTTTTTTTTTATTTTTTATTTTTTTCTTTTTCCTTTTCTTTTTTTCCTTTTTCCTTTTTTATTTTTTTCTTTTATTTTTTTATTTTTTTCCTTTTTTATTTTATTTTATTTTATTTTATTTTTTTTTTTTTTTTTCCTATTCTTCTTTTTTCTTTTTATTCTTTTTATTCTTTTTCTTTTTCTTCTTCTCCTATTCTTCTTCTTCTTCTTCTTCTTTCTTTTTTTTTCTTTTTTCTCCTATTCTTCTTTTTTTCTTTTTTCTTTTTTTTTTCTTTTCTTTCTTTTTTTTTTTTTTTTTTTCAAGCGACGAGAACCTCCGGCGAGCTCGTCGGACCGCTTGCTGCCGACCGGCGGCGGACGGCGGACGGCGGCGGGCGGCGGTCGCGGGATGGCGGTCGATGAAGAAGAAGAAAAGAGAAGAAGAAGAGTGTTGATTCTCAATTTTGTTCCCTAACAAGAATCAACTTTTTTTTTATTCTTGATTCTCTTCCCAAACAAATTTGGTCCCGGAAACAAAAATTTTACCAAACACGTTTCTCGTCCCAAAGATTCTCGGGAACAAAAATCGAAATCGGCACTGTTTGGATGGTTACCAAACAGGCCCTTAATATGAAATGATATAATCTGATCTAGCTCGACTTGAAATGGTAGTTATATCTTGAATCTAACAATGAAATGAAATGGAAATTAACGAAATCAAAACCGATTAGACACACTACATCTCGAATTATTTGAAATTTGAGTGCATCTGAGACTTGTAGTGACACGATCAATTGGACTCATATTCAAAATTAAGACAATTGGGAAAATTGACCCCGAAATGATCTGGATTCGATCCAACATGCACTTGTGATTATGTAAATTTAAATGACCCAAAACCTATATATGATCCGAAATCGAATCAAATGTTTAGACTTGAACCCCTGTGAAATCTCCCTTGTATTCGAAGCATGTATGTTATTGCAAGGGCAAATGTTTGATACCTCATCTTAAAGAGATAGGAGGGCCATAATTTAACATATCTAGTTAGATTTGCTTTCATTCAAAAAACTAAGCCAATGAGTTATACGATAACTACATAAATTATTTGCACCAAAAAAAAATATTAGTTTCTCGACATGTCTCTTTCATATCTATTTTGATCCAACAGTCACTTACATACCTCACTTTTGATTCAATGATCAGTCACATATCTCTATTTTTGCAAGTAATATTCACATATCTCTAAACAAAACCTCACAACAAAAGGACTGCATCATCCCTCCTTATGAACACATTTTATCATCTTGCTCAGGGCTTTGGCTTTTAATTGGTTTCGAGTGCTTTGGATGGACATAAGACCTTATCATTTGGGGCTAGGCATCTTATACTATCGAATGATAGGGACATAATATTAATTGATGTGGCGGTGTAAAGTAATTTTCAAAAGACTCAGAGGAATACATAGGTTTTTTTTTTTCTAAAATAGAAATATGCAAGTTGTCAGTGAGTGAGAGGAGCGACACACATTTTTGGCGTTCTTCCAAAAAGAGACGTTGGGGCTCAAGGTGATGTTGATGGCCACGTGAATGCATCGTCAGCCCCGTCTCCTTTTGTGATAGTTTGATTTGCTGACCTCCAAATGACACGACACGACTTCACTGATGTCTCTTGATTTCGGCCCTGAATCTCGCAAAGCCTCCCTCCCACTTTTCCACTCCATGAGGGCATGCCCTCATTGCGGATCCACCATACAAAGAATTGGCTCCCTCAAGGTCATTAAAAATTAAAAATAGTCATCTTCACGTGGAGTTACATGCATTGCACCTTTCACCATGCACACACCTCTTTAGTGACAACGACCCATTTTAATATACACGAAGGACACATCACAACCAAGGGAGAGTTCTTTGTGTTCCGCGTTCAATTTTTTATTATCATAGTGTGATGATCGAAGCGCCTACACCGTTCTTTCCCCAGATGTGTCACTTTTAAGGTGTGCCATCCTTTGGACTCAACAAATGATGTGCAGATGTCATCTTACTCTGAATAAGAAGCAGGATGCTCGGTCGCTCAAAGTTTTTGGGCCACAACCGCACTCGCCTGGTCAAGCTAAAATGCATCTAGGATCCTTTGATCACCGAAGTCCATTGCTTTCATTTATGTGAGTCCCATACCATTGAAATAGCTTCAGTTGTGAGTCACTTAACTCAGTACATACATAATAAATCTCCATCTTGACTTCAGATAATGACCATGGCCTGGTCATTACCAATCTTTGGTGCCGCTCCACGCCACTACTTTCTCCAGGTCTCCCGGGATCTGCAACCACCGCATAGGTGCTCCGCCTGCCTGTACCTGGCCAAAAAGATGGACCTCCTAGTCACATCGGGCGAGATATTCCACATTCATGGACACGTTTCACAGGTTTTCTGCCTCAAACCTTCTGTCCCACTGAAATTGCCAAAAGAAACATCAGAGCAGAGTCGTGTTTGTTGGGAGTGGGGACCTATCTCCTTTCATATCGGTAAAGCCATAGCAGCAGGAGCAGCTTGGCTCATCGGGCTCTAATCGCCGCCAATATCATCTGTCCTGACCTCTCTGCTCCACTTTCCAGAACAAAGTTATTAGCATTATTACATCTTCATCGAAGTCTTTCAAATGTCTGAACCTGACAGTGATATAACACATTACCAGCAATTGTCAGGATTATGATCTTTCCCTCCTCGGCCTGAAACAGAATTACCGTGGACCTGAATGAATACACTTCTCTGCACCAGCAGTTATCCTTGTCAAAAATAGAACGAATTTTTAATTTCGTGCGTTGATAAGTATTAAAAAGCCGTGGATAAAAAAATGTAAGGGGACAATCTTTGTCAATTAATTTGTTGTTAACTTATCAATGTTTCACAAACTTACCAACGATGTTCATTTGCTTTGTAAATTAGTAATTTTTTACCAGCGTACCAACGTTTATTTGGCAAACTTACCAACGTTTAAAATTTACTAACATTTAAATTAAATTACCAACATAAGTTCGATTGATTTTCTAACATTCATTAGATTAAATTACTGGCTAGAGTTGGATTACTCACTCTCATTTAAGGGCCTTATTCTCTTTGAAACTTTTAACTTTAGGTCTAATACCAATTCTCCTATGAATTTTTTTGTTGTCTATAAAAATATCTCTCTCTCTATTCCCACATCTGCCCACGTGTCCATAAATTGCCACTACTTTCTTTAAAATTATTAACATTAGGGCATGTCATGGGTTCATTATAATAAATGCATTTTCATCAACACCCTCAGATTTGTATGAAGCAACAACAATCTTTTGATGTTAATAATTTTGAGAAATCAATGCGACTTTTTGATGTGTGAGTAGATTTGGGACTATAGTGAAAGTTGGGGATTTTTTTTATAAACAAAAAAAGTTTGAGGCAAAATTGAGATTACATTTAAAGTCAAGGTTTTCTTTAGGGAACTAACCCTTATTTAAGTTATTTACCAATGAAAATTGTACCAACAGGTGCTAATGAAAAATTATACCAATAGTTCTAGATATTGGGCCTAATATGCAACCAAGTCTTAAATGTTTAAAACAGTGCAATGAAGTCTTAAATGTTTTGAATCTGTCTGCAATCACAACCATTTGGCAACCATTCAACTAGTTTTGCTCCCATGGTACATCGGAATTCCATTGTGATTTTTGTTGGGGGCTAACAATACAACCTAGAGGGGCCTGAATAGGTTGTTTTAGAAAACTTGACAATCTTTCCCGAAAAATTAACTAATGCTAAGTAGAGATTGGGTCAAAGTGATGTTTCAAACTCTTGATTGTAATGTGCGCTTATTGTTGTGCAAAGGAGCACCTTAACTAGATGAGATGAAAAAGAAAGACAAGAATAATCAAGAACACGGTGATTTACCTGGTTCGGCAAAAATCCGCCTTCATCCATTGGGGGGGAGAGAGAGAGAGAGAGATGATTTCTTATTAGAGAGTATTTTTTATACAAGGTACAACTCTAAATAAATAGATCCTTAGATCCCCACTTCTTTAATCCCAATAGGAAAGGAATTCCACCCAAAAGATCTTATTAGTTTAGGAAACCAACTGATAAATCTTTAGTGATTATCCCATAAATATTAGGAATATCATGACATATCCCAATTACATTAAATTAGGACTCTTCCCCCTAAAATCCCATGTAGATAGGTCCAAAAATAGGAAATAAACATCGTGGAATTCAAGACAACATCAACAAATCTCCACCCTAGCTTGAATAAACCACAAGCCTCCACATGAACAAAAAAAAAAAAAAAAAAAACGAATATGCCTCTCCCTCCACTATACCTTTGCAAAAGTACGCCCGCACTTAGATCAGTGTGGCCTCCATCAACTTCAATGATAAGTGAGAAAAATCAAGTCCCTGCAGGACTTAAACTTCTCCATAGTAACAGTCTTGATGAGCATATTCGTGGAATTATCGTTAGTATGGATTTTCTTCAAAGCATTAATACCATTCTCCACAAATTCTCATATCTTGTGGTACTGAACTTCAATGTGTTTCATTTTGGAATGAAACACTTGATTCTTCGTGAGATATATTGCTCTTTGGTTATCACAATATAGTGCAACACTTTCTTGCTTTAAAATTCTTCGTGAGATATATTGCGCTTTGGCTATCATAAAAAGAAGTGACATTTTAAAATTCCAATTAATAAATTTTGCAAGGGAAATGTAGCAAGAGAAATGTAATCCCCTTCTTACACATTTACTAGCATAGGTTATTAACTAAAGTTTACACAATTTATAATACTCATCAACTATTAAGACAACAATTATTTAATTAATACCGTTCTACTATTAGCACACACATAATCCAATTCACACGTCAAACCTAAAACGATTTACGTTTACGAAAATTATCTGCCATGTCCCACGAAATTTACGTTTTAATTAAATTTTCTGCATGTTCATTTGAATATTAAAGCAAATAATACTTAGCTTAAAATTTAAGTATTATTATCACAACATGAATTTCCGAATATTGCATGATTACAAATACGGAAATTCTAGATGTCACAGCTTGGATGAGAGATAATCCTGAGAGAATGTTCAATGGATGTGCTAGGTGTATAAAGGAATTCAACTATGGATATTTTAAGTGGGTGTATGCAAAATTTTCAAACTTGAGTGATGGAGGTGATCGTAGAACTACTTTAAGAACATCATGAACCTCCACTTGTATTAATAAATGAGTTCGACAATGCCGACTCAATGCAAACTGAAATCAATGGTCTGGAATCTTTGGTTAACCATTTAAAAAAAGAAGTTTCAATTCTGAAAATTCACAAAGATATTTATCAAGTAATACTTGTCATGTTTGGTATGATTTATGGTCATATGTAACCTCACTAATGAAAAGAAACTATTAAGTCTACTATAGTTGAAGAAAAATGAACTTTGTTGTTGTATTTAGAGCAATGAATGTTAGTTGTTGAAATGTTTATATATTGAAGTGTTGTTACTTTTGACAATTTTGTGTATATCGATTGAATGGCCTGGTCTATGATTACTTGACTAGATTGCATAGCCATCTATAGTTGATTTGGTGGAAACGATGTTTTATGATGCATTCTGTGCATTATTGTTGATTTATATAAGTTATAGATAGTTCGCAATTTGTGCTGCAATTTTTGCAACAAGAATAGAAATTGTCATTTATTTTGTAGTTGGTATTGGCTATTTTGCATATAGTGTTGAAGGATAGTAGAAGTTCCAATAAGTTCACTAATAATCATTTGAGTACCACACTTTTTTTTTAAGTGAATACTTAGGTTCATAAACTTTTTGGAAGTTGCAACTTCGGTTTGTCAACTTTTTAAAAGTGAACACTTAGATTCCTCAACTTCTTAATAAGTAAGCCATTGATTTCATTTTCTTAAACACATCTTGTAATAGCTTAAGCAAGATTCATGTGTCTCATTCTTGTTATCCTGAACAACTTACAAAGGTATTATTCCATGAATAGCATCAACCTTGGCCATCGACTAACATTGCATTTACACCAAATAACAAAGATATTCTTACGCCAACAAAATCATGCAGTCTTTCATCAATAACAGGACAATTTTGTTACATTTAGACCAAACAACATTGTTGCCAAACACAAAATAATATCAAACACCTAATAATATCATTGCTAGACACATTACCAATCATAACGCAACAATAATAGAGTTTCACTTTACAACGAAAACATAAAACAGCCCCTCTCATCAAATCCTCCAATTAGTCAAACTGGACAACCTCGTCACTTCCTTTTTATATTTTGATGGAATCTTTATTTGATTCATGATCTTTATACTCTTTTGAATTGGCACTTTAGGCACATCCTTCACTTTTGTTCATTTTCCCGTTGTCTTATCTTTTGGGGGAGTTGTTTTTTTGTTTGGAGTTTCATGTCTTTTGGTATGTTGAACTTCCTGTGATTGTTGTAGGTTGAGATTGATGTGTAGTGACGTTTCAAGATCATTTGCTTGAGATAAAGCTTTGTTAGTTTTTTTTTTTTAATGTCCATTTTCAAGTTGCCTTTTCTACCTTTTATTTTGGAGTTGCCATTAGTTACTTTTTTTGGGATCTTGCTCAAGTTACCATTGGTTGGTTTATCTGTACTCACCCTTGACTCTTCTTCTAGGTGCAACTGATTCTTGATGTGGTCCTCCCTAAGATATCAGCAACTTTGAACTTCTCCTAGATTATAACAATATAACCTTGATGAGTCACCATGTTAATCAAATGACATATATTAGTCTATACATTGTTGATATTTACTACTATGTTGTACATTATTGGACTAAGTTGGCCCTACAGTTGCTCTTACATCATTCTTTTTGTGTTGCCTTCACATGCCCTTGTATCATTGGTTTGTATTGTCTCCTATTGTTGCTTCTGCTGCTTTTTAATTATTTAATCAATCCTATTATGAGTATCAAATTGTTCCACCAATTTTGCCCATTCTATCACTAGGACTCAATTTCTTGCATTCTCATTTTCTTTTTAAGTTTGCTAAGTTTCTCATTTGGTGGTAGAGATTTTGCGGGTTGATGATTTTTTTTTTTTTTTGTCCTAGAATTTGCTTCTCACAAGCTGCATCATAAATCGATATGAAGCAAGATACTTGCTTTTTTTTATAACAATTTTCTACATAATTCTTTGGAATGAGTTGCTTCGGTTGGATGGCACAATGGCATGTGAATAAGATATTGTAGTCAATTGACATTTTTGATAGGAACAGTTTTTCTCTTCAAATGGACAATATACTTGTCACCATTATTCATAATCTTGTATCCATCGTTTCCATTCCAAATTGGATAATTGAACTTACTAGCAGCAATGTTGTCATCTAATTTTTTTTTTATAATCCTAGGCCCACATTGTCTAGACCACTTTGAACATTTATCTCTCCATCTTTGTAGCCTAGTCATAATCATAACTCTAATGTCTTCAAGCATACTAATGATTGGATAAAAGTAAAGTGCAAGTGTCAAAACTTAGTATATGGGGACACTTAAGAGCCAAAAGTTACAAAAGGTACACATAAGTGTCACTTTAAAAAAAAAAATTGGGAAATTTGAGTATCAAGTCCGGCGACCTTGGTCAAAAAACCTACGTGGCAATTTTTTGTTAATATAACTCTTCTACGTGGCTCACCTGAGAGTTGAGTCAACAAAGAAGAGCCAAAATGACATTATTGTACCTCGAATTTGAATTTTAATACAAACATTAATTAAATGAAATTTAAAACTTAAAAAGTGGGAGGGGTAGAAGATTGCAAGAGGCTTGTTTGGCGAGGGCTATGCAAGCCCTTACCACCACCTCCCCCCCATCGTCGGGAAGGGCCCGCAACTATGGGGGAAGGGTTAGCTAGGATCACCAGCCTTGGCCAAGGGTAGGTGACCTCGGTTGATTAGCGACAAGGGCCTACAAGCCCTCATCCAGATTTGGAGCGCGAGGGTCGCAGCCTTGCCCTAAATCCGGTGAGGGTGACCGCCTACTAAGGAGTTGTCCCAGCCAGAGACGGCCCTTAGCCTTTCTCGGCCGAACGAGCCTTCTGCAATATTCTTCTTCCCCTTTTTTTTAAGTTTTAAATTTAATTTGAGTAATGTTTATATTAAAATTCAAATTTGAGGCAAAACTACGTTGTTATTTGCCTATCTAGCCACGTCAGCATGCAAAACGATATCATTTTGGGGCTTATCTGACCTTGTCAGCATGCAAAACAACGTTGTTTTGAACTTGCCTCGTCAGAAAATGCCACATTAGCATTTTGGTCGGATTTTCTCGCCTTGGCACCTAACTGATTTATTTTGCTTCGATTTGGCACTTAAGTGTACCTTTCCTAACTTTTAGTACTTTAAGTATTCTCCCGTGCCAAGTTTTGGCACTCTAGGGGTCCAGATGTCCAAATGCAATCGATGTTTTCATCTAATTTTTTTTACAATCCTAGGCCCACATTGTCTAGGCCACTTTGAATATTCATCTCTCTATCTTTGTAGCCTAGTCATAACCATAACTCTAATGTCTTCAAGTATACTGAGGATTAATTTGCACCCGACTACTATAATCTTACCATTGAATGCCTCAAAAAGGTTGTCATTAATAGTATTGCACTTGTATTCCTTACTGAAGAAGGCTCTAAACCAATGTTTTGCTTTATAATGGAACACTACTTCGCAAGCTTTAGTTGACAAGGCAAATAGAGCTTCTTTGTGATTATGAAATCTGCCATATTTGTTCTTTTTGTTATAAGCCAAAATTGCTTTTGCAATTGATCACCTTAGTACTTATTTGCCTAATTTGCATATATGTATAGGAAGATCACATATTTTGTACTTAGCATATTACATCAACTTAGCTATTGCTGGAACAAGTCCCTTAAAAACCAACAATCATTTGCAAGCTAAAATAAGTGAATGATCTTAGAAAAAAATAGTTTAATGACAGTGTCTCAACTTTTGTTGGTCACTTATGAATACCAATCTCTTCCATCACTTATGCCAAGGTTAGCCATTAGATTTTTCAAAAAATTAAGACCAAGTGTCCTTGTTATCTACCTTCAAAATAACCCTGGCTATTATAAACATTTGGTTGTTTGCATCTCTCATAATAGTAACCAATAACTCTCCTTTATGTAATCCCTTCAAAAAACACTAATCTAATCATACCACTTTTCTATAGCCAACAAGAAATCCTTTTCTACATGCATCAAAATATATATACATCCTACCAAACTATGTCCGATGATCAGGCAATTGCTCCTCCACAACATTCACATGAAATCTACTAACTAGATTTTGAAGTATGCATTCCATAGCATAGTCTCATATTTATGCATATTCTTCCTTGTACGTATCTATTAATGTACTCATCACCTTGTATTTAGCCCTTTTGAATTGATTTTTGACATATTAACACCTACTTGCTCTTTTTCTAGCTGTTTTAATTGAGGATTCTTGATTTTTGGCACGGCTTTAATAGTGTTAAAGAAGTGCTTGCCAACCGCACACTGGTCACTCTTTAATGCTTCTCCTAGAGTGATCGAATATGAAATGAGCCAATGTCTTACTCGATGCATCATATATTTTCCACAAACAATTATCTTGTGCACGTTTTAATCTAATAAAATCCTTGGCATTTCTAGTGAAGTTAACAATTTTCCATTGAGTGACTTAGTACTTGACAATTGCATCTCTGAGTTGTTTTGCATCTCCAAATCTCATCGATATGTAAATCGCACCGAATCATACCAATTGAATCATAAGAAAGATATTTATTTTTCTTTCTATGCAAAATTGCGACATTTTCATTAACATCATTCTTTGAGCTACTGCGTCACATCACCACTTTTCTCATATTTTGTATCATCACTATCAACCATAGGAGCTCCTTCATCTCTATTTACTA
The DNA here is from genome assembly GCA_014182365.1 of Eucalyptus tenuipes. Taxonomy (NCBI): domain Eukaryota; kingdom Viridiplantae; phylum Streptophyta; class Magnoliopsida; order Myrtales; family Myrtaceae; genus Eucalyptus; species Eucalyptus tenuipes. The sequence continues at coordinate 18,174,116 of CM024537.1, forward strand.
AAATTCTCTTATCCATTATCTGAAATGGTGCTTTCCTCCTTTCTTGAAATGCCCTCACCTTTTCCTTTGCTTGTGTGATTTCCTCATCATCAACATCACTTGACCAAATTGTGCGAACTAATGTTTCCGCATCTTCATCATCGGATAGTGTAACTTCTTATGAACCCAAGTTTATTCTAGTCGATTCTTCAAGCAGTGTGTCTTCACCATCAGATATGCCACCATTAAATTGCTCGCATATCTCTAAGACACGAGCTGCATGCAAAGCCTCTGTCTCCTCTACTCTGATACTTCCTTCTAAATAGATCTATCACCAACCTAGGTTTCAATACCAACTTCCAACAATGTTTCCTCATCTTCCTCACCATGATATTCAACATTCACATAAACATTAGGATCATGAAGAAAAAGGTAAACAAAATCCCTCACATTATTATCATCATACATATATCTCAAACCATCCTTGAAACTCTTATCAAGTACTTCATAATGTAATTCCCCTCTTTTGCATCACAACTATTTCACTATATCATTCTCAAATTCTCTATATGATAGCCTACTTATACCGACAAGGATAACAACAATATTTCTACCAACATATTCCAACTCTTCCTCAATAACAAACTCCCCACTATAGTAAATTTTACTGGGTGCACTAGTATCACCCATGTTAACACTGCACAGATGACAAAAAAAAATTATTTCTATGGCAAGAACCACAATAGAACAAATGACAATTTTAGGGTCCGTTTGTTAACTTGCCCAATAGTAATTGCTTTTATAGTTTTGCTCTTGGGAAAAAAAAAATATTAGAAATCCATTTGATAAATTATTTTTTTTTTGAGAATATATTTGGAACAAAATCAAGAAGTAAAAAAAGAAAAAGAAAAATTGCTTCTTTATTCCCTAGAAAAGTTCCAAAATCAAGCCCAACCTATTTTCTTTTTTTTCTTTTCTTTTTTTTCTCCTCCTCTCTTCTTCTCCCTCCTCGCCAGTCACCGATGCCATCGCTAGCCACCGCTGCCACTACCATGGCTGGCAACCACCCACAAAGGAGAAAGAAGAAGAGAAAAGGAAAAAGAAAAAAAAGAAAAAAAAAGAGATTCTTACCTACAAGAAGCCTCTTGGGGTTGTGGCCATTTAAGTGTCTACTGGAGAGAAAATTCTGACGATCGAAGAGCTGGAAGATCCCATTCATACACCCGATTTGCTTCTACAAGAAAAATTAAAAATATATATAATAAAAGTATAAAAAATTTAAAGAAACAAAAAAATTAAGAGTCCTACCAAACGAATTTCTATTCTGGGAATAAAAATTTTGGGCAGTTATCAAATTCCTTCAAATGTTTAGAATAAAAAAGAACTATTTCTAAGTAGAAATTATTCCTGAAAACATAATGGTTACCAAAAATAGTCTTAGTAACCGGTCCCCGCAAATGCACTACTTTATAATTTGGGCGTCAATGAGTGGACACAAATGACAGAGTACCTGAACAAGTAAAATAAATCACTCACCTTTACATTCTGACACCAAACCCGAATATTTGCCCTTCAAGATATCACCTCTTCACACGCCTCTACACTCTGTCAACAACACGAAATTGAATAAGCAATTGCTCATTTTGTTAGTTAGTGGACTTAAAACAACAAATGTATTTTGCGAAACCCAACAAATTACTAATTTTTATTCTTTATTGACCGAGACTCATCGTGCGACAAGACCTAAGTTTTCCCCCAAAGCTATCACCTTTTTAGTCTCTATCCAGTGAGAGAGGATGAAGAGCAAGAGCTTACTCTATAGACAAATAATAACTGTGAATAAAGGGCTCACTCAAGAAGCCCTAATTTCTTAGAGAGAGAGGGAGAGAGAAAACGAGCTCACTCAAGAATCCCTAAATTCATAGAGAGAGAGAGAGAGAGAGAGAGAGAGAGAGAGAGAGAGAGAGAGAGAGATTGATTTGCTTTTGAGACAAAGTGTTGATGAAGATCGAGAAGCAACAAGCCCTAATTTGTAATTGAGAGAGAACTTGATTTGGGATTTTGGGTGTACCTAATTTGTTGAGGAAGAGAGAGTGAGGGAAACAATGTCGTTGTTTGAAGAGGAGAGACTGCCTGTAAATACGTCATTTCTATTAAAGAGGGAGAAAGGGCAAAATGACATCGTTGTTTTATGTTGAACAAAAATTTCCATGTTGGATTTCTATTTTATTTTATTTTTTTGAAAGTTTCAAGTTGGAATGGAAAATAAGTAAACAATTTACATAGGACAATTTGTTGGAAATACTCAAATAAAATGAGTTTACTTTGAAGTGGCACTTGAGTAAGCCAAAAAAAAAAAGTTATAACACTCAAGTGAGCACCATATAAAGTGATGGCACGCATGTTGTTCTTATCCCACGTTATTTGGTAACTTCTTCTTTATAAGTGATTAATTGGCAAGTTGAATGGAGCTTAATTTGGTAATCAAACCAAATGAGATTGGTAATTTCTAAAAACAATTGGTAAACTTAAATGTTGGTAACCAAGACAAATGAAAGTGATAACTCAATACAAAAATTAGTGTATTTAAGAAAACGTATAAATGGGTAAGCTAATCAAATGAGAATCATTACCCAAGGCTAGTTGATAATCCATTGGAAAAAAGTTGGTAAGTCACACTAAAGTGGTTGGCAATTTCTTCTAAGAGTCAATGAATTTAAGGTGTTATTCAGAAATGTATCTAAAATTTGGTAAAAGAGAACAAAAATACTCAAAATAACATAAGTTGGTAATTTGAAAAGAAAAAAAAAATAAATGTTGGTATCTAACTAAAATAAGAGATCCTGACACAAATTAGTTTGTAACCTGATCTAAAAAAAGTTGGTGATAAATCTCATAAAGGTTAATAATTTTTTAGAAAGAGTGGGTGGGTAATACAAACAAAAACATTAACTCAACGGAAAAGTTGGTGAATTTAAGAACCACAAATAAATATTGGTAGACAACTCATACGAGAGTTGGCAACACGATGGAGAAAGGACCATATCAAAGGTTGATAGTTTCATAATAGTTAAACAAATTAAGTTGTTTGTAAGAAAGTTAAATGAAAGTATTGTTCATGATAGTGCCATACATGCATAGATGTTACGCTGTCTTTTTATTATTATTATTATTATTATTATTATTATTATTATTATTATTATTATTATTATTATTTTGAATGAGAGTACTCTCTAGACTCTTGCAACTCTCTAATATATTCCAACAGTGGGAGAAGAACATGGCAAACGACATAATTTTTATACGGTACTCACTTGAATACCATAATTTTTTTTCATTCACTTAAGTTCTACATCAAAGTAAAATCGATCATTTGAATACCATTTCTAATAAATCATCCTACGTGAATTTTTTTATTAATTTCCCATCTTATATGGATTTTTTTATTTTTTTTTGAATTTTTTTATTGTTTTCCTTTTCCTTTTGCCCTTCTTCAGGGTCGGCGAGGGTAAAATAAAAAATTCAAAAAATTATATTAAAAATAAAAAATCATTTTAAAAATATTTTAAAAATTGTCCACATTAAGGAACATTTTCTAGTAAAGCAAATTGCCAATAGCACTAAAGTGATCGATTTTTTGAATTTGTGGCACTCAAATGAGCCAAAAAAAAAAAAAAAAAACAAGTTATGGTAATCAAGTGAGCCCAAAAAAAAAGGTTATGGCACTCAAGGAAGTGTCATAGGAAAGTTATGACACTTGCGCTTTTTTTACCCACTTCCAACAACATATTGACACATATATTTCAATTACATTTTCGAAAATCAATCTTCGCAAGAAATCGATTAGATAGTCAATTTGTATCCCTCTTTAAGCATCATAATCCCAACCGAAAAGGATTGAATTCTTCTACCTAAAAATAATGACTTGTTCTGTAAGAGCAATATGAAAACACAGTAGCAAGAAAAACATTCTTGGGAACATGCAATAAAAGTCCAATTATTTATCAAACGAATGAGTGAACCGAAATTTATCTAAAAACGATGGAAAGAGGACCTTTACTTAACCTTACCATGGGAAATAATTTTTTTTTTTTTAATAATTCAGAGCAGTTGTCTCTGTTAAAATAAAAGAATACCTTCAACTCTGCCTTAAATGAAAGATATGTGGGTACTTTGCGTCTGGAGAGTTAACTTGATCAAAGTAGATCCTTAATGGATCTGTTTAGTAGAAAAGATCAATTTGTGCAACATGAGGCCGTGAGGATACTGATGGATATTATTGTCTTCCATTGTTGGAATTTGGGCAACGACTGGTGATCTTGCACTGATTAAAGAAATAATATTAAACTTCTAATTTAGTCAAAAGTATGCATCATATGTTCAGCAGAGAGCGCACTCGCAATCCGAAGATCCCAAAAGAAGAAACTGGAAATCGCTGGCAGAAGCCACTGACATTGGAATGCTCCCGTCATGGCGTCTTGTCGGGCTGCTTTAGTGGGACAGCAAATGGGACAAATAGAGTTTAAAGCAATGGATCGAGATAATCCACTTCTATATACAATCATCATATTCACCCTTTCCCACTTGTATGGTTTTTGACCGCTTTCTTATGTAGTTTTGATGGGGAGGGAGGGCCGGTCGGCCTCCTCCTATCTCCGTCTCGTTTCCTACTAACTATATTATTAAATGTAAGTCGCGTGTCAATATATCGTCTAACAAGGAAAGTCTTGTTTCTCTCTCTCGCTCTATTGTTGTTGAAACTGTAGCAGAAGTCCAGCACACTTCAAGAGCGCGAGCTCAAGTCTGCACCTATTAATAGTATGAGGTAATGAGCTATGATCTGTCAGAGATTACTAACTACCCCATGTCGGCCCCGTTTGGTTCAGCATTCCCAAGAGACTTTTGGGGAGGGGCTTTCAGCCCCGAAAGTCCCTTGGGAAAAAATTTTAGTGTTTGGTTAGCATTTGGAGATGTCCTTGGCCAAATGCTGACCTTTGAAATGCTGAAAGCCCAAAGCAAGTGGAGACCTGCTTTGAGCATTTAGCATTTGCGGAATGCTAGTCCTCTTATTAATGAATTTCTTTTTTCTAGACATATATGACCATGTTTAATATCATGAAATGACTTTTTCTAGTCAAATTTGTATGAGAGGAACTTGGTTTTATTTTTTTTAATGAGGACCTCCCTTTTTATATGCAGTGCTTACTCAAAAAAATTAGCATCCACAAACGGTCACTTCACCATCCACCGAATAAGTTCACCTTTTTTTTTTATCATTTTTATCTTTTGACAATCAATAGCCCAACTTTTTATCAATACACTAGAATGATCATTAATTAACGAAGATGATTAATACTACAATAATTAAAAAAAAATTATTCAAAGTTGAAAACAAATCTAAAAGAACCCTAAGCCAAAAGTTGAGCTTTGCATCTAATCTATAATCAAATTCTTCTAACATGAAAATGTAAAAGGTTATATAGTCATTGTTTCTTTTTTGCAATTTTAAAAATACTAAAACTAAAAAACTTAATTTGGTCACACCAAAGGGCTTTTCAAATATATATTTACCAAATAGTCTTGCATTTCCCTAAAGCACTTTTCAGTTATAGTTTATCAAACAGTATAGCATTTTGGAAAACCCCTTTACCTCAAAGGTATTTGTATTCTCCCAAGAGCATTTCCCCAAAGCCGAACCAAATGGGCCCGTCATGAACTTCATAGATATGAGACTCTTTCACCTTACACAATTTTACATTTGGGTCTCAACAATTCCTTTCTATTTTTACTGAGGTCTCTCTTCCGCAGGACCAAAAAAGTGATTGCAACCTTCCCTCGACATTGATGGTCAATAAGAACTCTTCATTGAGATGTGCATATATTAATATATCACTGGTAACCCCACCTAGCAATCTAATTGCTTAGAAATGTACCTTCTAACTATGAGGATAATGAAAAGGAAGGTAAAAGCCACGCCAGTTCACATATTTAGTCGAACATACATTCTCCTAAAAATATAAATCAATGAGTTATAAGAACCAATTATACATAATTATGCTCAACACCATCAATTCTCAGGAATAGGCTTTTGTGCCTAACACCTTCACAGGTTTATTTTGAAAGCCATGAACTAACTTGCACCCACCAATTGTGGTCGCTGTTGTACACACATACCAAAGACAATATCATTCTCCTCCCTTAGACTCTCTCTCTCTCTCATTCCTACCAAAAGAGGCTAAAGTCGGATATAACTTTGATAATATTATTTTATAGGGAAGGTAAGATAAATATAAATATGATTTATTGAATTTATGGCATAAAAGTTATTTTTCTAGAATAACAAAATTCTTAAATAATAAAAATATAATAATTAAATATAAATAATATCTGAATTCTAACTTTAAATGTACTCTATAATATATATTTTGTATCTATATCATTACATATTTTAGGTATAGTAGTATAGTTTATTATTTGATATATTTTTTTAATCATGCAAGGGAAAAAAAAAAAGATATGGAAAAATAATAAAAACAATAAGTAAATAACAATAAAGCAGAAGAACCTATATTTTAGATGAATAAATCCAAACTTGAAAACGATTTTTCTAATTCTCAAATAACAAGGGGCAATGAAATTTCTTAAAATATATATATATATATATATATATATATATATATATATATATATCCTCTAGGTCTCATTCTCATCTGTATCTCTAGTTCACATTGAATCTTCATGACTCCTTCGTAGTTTTTCAATTCACGTTAAAATTTAATGAAAACGGGGAGAGAGTTGACATTGCCAAGAAAACAAAGTGTTAAAAGCTCATTTAGTTCTAAATTTTCTAATTTCACCAATGAAGTCCTAAATATTTGTGTGAAATTCCAATAATGTCATCTCAACCAATTATCACTAGAAATTGCTAATGTGGCGGCCAATATCACTTGTTATGTGATGTGGCATGCTAACGTAGACAACTTTGTTCAAAATGACATCTTACATTAGTTACTTTCATCATCAATTAACCAAAAGGACTGCATTAAAATTTTGCGCAAAGATTTCAACTACGCTAATAATATTGAAAAGTTTGAAACCAAACTAATATTCGTCAACAGATTTAAGATTGTATTGGTAATTTTTCATAGATTTTACTATAAAGCCTAGACATTCGAACCATGATAGCATTGATCCAAGAGGGCCCAAGTAGGAGATGTGATGTTTTTTACGCAAGGAAACCAGTGGCCCAAACATCATTGTGTGGTCTGGAAACGACGTGCGCATTAAGTGCATAGTAAACGTACAGTCTTTTTGGCTGGTTTCAATTTTAGATCTGTTGCCCAGATCCAATGATCAGTATAGGTCATCAATTCATTCATGACGTCATCCAAGTCCATATTGCGTTAATGGGTCATTATCGTTCTTTGTGGGTGGCAAAATGATCACCTTGCGGAATATCTTCTAGTGTTCGACAGCTGATCCTTGTCATGATATAGAACACTGATTTCACTACAACTTAAGCATTTCAATCTTTACAATCAATTTCTATGCTCAATGGTTAACATGAATACGGAAACATCAGCTCGTTTCATACCTTTGTCTCTCAAGAGTCTAAAAATAAAGTTGATCTGGCGCGCAATTGAATAGTCAATATCTCATTTGGAGATTGTTAGAAGAGAGTCCAACTACAAACATGTTGACTTACGTATTTGGATTGATCCATATTCATCCAAAAGTTTATATTGGCAAATAACTTATGGGTCAACCGGTTCTCAATTGTTCCGGTGCGACATCTTTTTTTTATTTGGGATTCTTTCACCTCATATGTGCACCCAGTGGACAACTCTTCCTGTAATACGGGAGCAATTTGTTTAGGTCCCTCCCTCTTAAGTGTTCTTTTGAACTAACATATATTAACTTGAATCTCCAGCTCTTCCCTCCACACTGAACCTTGATGGAAATACTTACTTGACAACCGCATAGTTCACAAGATTAATTTATTGAGATATTCATCAAGCGCCACTCCACATTGAGGGTCAAATGATTAATTATACTCCCGACTATAACAATCAAGGGAAAGAACGCATTGCAGGGGGATATTTTGGGGGGCGGCATTTTGAAATGGACAATTTTGAACAGGTCACTAGTAGTGGTCATGTTGGACAACCCCTACTACTCAATTTGCTATAAATTAGCTGGAGAGAGCAAGGAACAATGTTGAACCTATTGGAGTTTGAGTTGAGTTGCGATACTGTTGGTGGTGCTGTCGGTGGTAGGCGATGATAGCCAACGGTAGCCATTGAGGAGGATGCGATGAAGTGTGCTAAAAATAGAGATGATCATTGGGAATGCCGTGATTCGGTCCAAACTTTTAGCTAGACCCATCTATAGCAAAAGATTTATAAACTTTTTGGGTCAACTAGAGTGCATCAAAGTAGGGTCTTTTAGGTCTAACGTAATATGTCTTTTAAGTCCGTTCGTAAATTTAAAAGAGAGAGAGATATTTCAATTTATCAGGATGGGTGGGACTGGGCTTTTTTTAACTAAGTAGCCTTACCCAACTTTGCCCAAGTTACTCTTTGGTGGCCCTTGTCTCATGCAAGACAATTGGCCGCTAAGGGCCATGCGTATTTACAGGAGTGACGAACTGAAAAAAAGAAGAAGATAGAGACGATAGATGAGTGTCGCGGCCTAACCTCGGATGCACCACTTAGGGTTTGACTAATGAACAACTAAGTTTAAACTTAGCTCAGGTTCTTTCAAGTCCATACCAATTCACAACTTATGTTCAAGTATCTAGCATGCAAAATATTATTAGTTAGAAGTCACACTAATCTATTCTTTGGTGAGTCGATTAGAAATTCAAGTAAAGTAATATGAGATTTACTTTACACCTACAAATCAGAGATTGTGAGTTCGAAAACTTGATTACGCTAGATTTCTCTAATGCCCTTTCGGTACCATTCTTTTTATTTTCAAAAAAAAAAAAAAAAAAAACTTTGCAGGCAATTTGGATTGAATTTAATTTACTTTTTTAACATATGATGTGATCATGCACGTGTGCAAACCACCAATTTAACACCCAATAAAGCAATAAATAAATTACGGGACTTACCTCATAGCAACAAAAACATCTGCAATGTTAAATCAGAATTCACATCAACAACCCTACATACGATTTCTAATTAACACACAGTCACTCAATTTTTTAGGATTTTATCTTGTTTAATGAAATGTAAGCTACATGTCATGCAATTTAACTAAATGACCTAATTCTAATGACAGACAATTTCTAATTAAATTGACCCAGCAACAATTACTAAATAACATGCATTTCATAAACCTATTTCTATATGACATGCGCATGATATTTTTGTATTTTTTATAAAAATTCGTAATTAAAAATTGCTCAAAATAAAAATCTAACTAAAGTGAGATATTATCTATTTTAAGTTAGGAAATAGACTAATCTGAATCCTATCTTAACTTAGAAATTTATCTCGGCATGCAATTTAATTCCAAGATATTATCTAACCTAGATATCATCTAAACATGCATTCCAATATAATTAAAAAGGTATCTAACTATTCTATCATGCAATTCTATCTAGGAAATCAATTCTAATCTACATGATATGTAAATGTAATCTTTTTTGTATTTTTGGGACAAATAAAGCAATTACAGTAAGATAAGCACCAAATCACTCAAGATCATATATCATCCAATCAATGCAAATAAGGAAATCATATCCAACCAACTTGAAATTTTGCGAATAAAATCGATGAGTTGATCTTAAACCTTAAAGATCAAAATATCAATTTTAAATATTCCCGCGGAAGCAATAATTCCATCAAAAAAAGCCTTAAAGGTGGAATCAAATATTATATGTGATTGCGAATTAGGAAATAAATCCTAATTGGGAGATATGTCTATCACTCATAAATATGCATGTTAGATATTAATAGACATATATTATGCAATAAAATATGCAAATATACTAAAGATGTGCATCTTACCTAATTTGAGGATATTCTTTCCAAATTTGGACCAAACGCAATCAGATCGGGATCACAATTGGCTCCTTAGAGGGACAGCGACGGGCGGCGATGGTGGCACATGGCTCACAGGTGGTTGGCGCGGTGATTTACGATCGAAGCCGACACAGTTCGATGAGCCTGCAAAAATGGAGATTTTGAGGATTGGCTCAAGGATGAGCTTGACGGCGACGTGCAGCCAGCAGCTCGCTGGCACGGCTTGGCACAACAGGAACACCAAACTCGCCAAGGGGCTTCGTGGGCAGCAGCAGTGTCGTAGCTGGGGACGGAAAGCTCGAACGACAGCAACTTGTTGGGACTGTCGAGCAGCAGCGGGCTCTTCGGGACAGCGAGCAGCGGACAGTGGGCTCACGGGTTGACGCGGCTATGGCGAGCTGTGATGGTTCATGCGGTGGCTCGGATCTCGTCGACATTCGTTGGACACGCTACGAGAGATACAAATTGAGGATGATACACGGTGAAATTCCCTGAGCCTTTTCTTTTTCCTCTCCAGGTGCTCAGAAAGTCGCCATCTTCTTTGTTGTCAAGAACATGTGTTCTCTCTGTTTTGGGCTTGAGTATTACCCAACCCCCCACACTCACGATTTGTTCTGCTCAATGTGCAAGACCTTTCTACTTTGTCTCTCGGTATACGCACACAGCATGAAGACCCTTTGCTCTCAATCTTGAATCTCGAGTGTAGAGCCCCCTCTGAAGAGAGTCCACCTTCTTTGCTTTTATACTTGCGTTTTCCGCCGACTCCCCTTTGATTGACCATTTATTTTCTTTCTCCAAGTGCTTTCCTTTTTAGTTGACCAAAGCTTGCCTCAGCCCACTTTCTTTTTATTTCGCTCCATCCACGCATCTTTCCATTCTTTGAGATAATCTTGATTGATTTAAATCTTGCCGTGTCCAATCTTCTTTTGATTTCTCAATATATGCTTTTAACGTGCCCAAGATTATAGACCGGATTACTTTTTATCAGTCGGCCACGGTTTGTCCAAATCTTGCACAAATTAATCTCCCAATTGAGCACTTTCCAATGAAAATTTCAGCTCTTAAAATGTCCATGGGCTTTAGCCAAGAATTTTCTTTACCGTGGGTTTAATCCAATTTCATTAAGTATCCATTTAAGTCCATCTGTCACATGTCCAATGCAAACGCAATGCGATTTAATATTTTGTTTAGGGGCTAAAGTTCAGTCCCTAATTTTTTATGCAATAAATGAATGATCGGGTCGTCAAAATTTAGGTGTCAACAATGAGCAAGCACATGGTGATGATTATGGTTTCTTTCATCCACATAGTTTCGAAAAATCCATCCTCAAATTGTTGACGAGACATCCATTCAATGCAGGTATATCGACGTGTCAAGAATCAAGAATCAAATAAGGCCCAAAGAACTTGTTCCACGAAAGAAACATGCGATCATTCCATGAAACACACTGTTTCCTAATCCACATCGCTCTATAAAAGAATCAAATAGAAGACAATTAAGATTAAGGAACCACGAGAGACTCTTTATTATTGACGTGAGATATGTTAGAACACTGAAGACCATGAATTATTGAATGGTAAGAGGGAATGAATCAATCTATAATTGCTTGAGATTGGGTCCTAATGCAGCAAACACAGCTCGCCAACCCTCCTGCGTAGGGTGCACCATGTCCCAAAAGAACATACCTTTCGGGTCCTTGCACAGTTCATATTGCTTCTGCCCAGTTTCATCCACACTCCCACACGAGTAACTGCTGTTTATCCCCGTACAACATGGTGTCAGCGGTTCCCGAAACTTGGTACTTCCTGGAAATACAGAAAGAATGAAGAACGACGAATAAACCAAGATCAGAATATGGTTGTACATCAGGCGGCCTAATGACTACCCTGTTCCTGGGTCCATCACACAAAAGTTGTGTCTGGTGGATGACCGAGCTAGATATTCAATACGTACTAAATGGAAGAACAAAATAAGTTACCTTTGCCATTAAGCACAGACATGAATGAGGTATAGAGATTGACGACAACGAAAGCAGGTGAGGACCGCGTCTGGTTGTTCAGCTTTGTGACGGCTTGCTGCAACAGCTGGTTATGGAAGGTCACCAATGAATTTGCAGTTGCATTGCAAGTTCGAAAAGAGACCGAGACAGTGCTCCGAGGAAGACATCCCAAAGGCTGCAGACCTGCAACGGCTATCAATTTCACGCCCAGGCTGTGGATGCGTTTTATATCCAACACGAGCTGGTTCACCACCTGTATTATAAATTGCGGCAAGTCCTGACAAGCATAGACAGACCCTCAAGACTTTAAGCATCACCGCAGCAAACAGAGACAACCAACGAGACAAATGTATGTGAAGGTAACATCATGGAAGCATCGATTAACATGAGGATACAGTTAAGTGACATTTGAAGGCAAAGCCAATGAATGTGCAGACTAATTAGCAGTTCAAGAGTGAAGGAAGATGCGCCTAAGGGATTGGCTGACTCCATCCGCATCTTTTCTTTCATCAGTGAATCATGCATTTGACATCGGCAAAAAACAAATTAGATTCCATTTGTTCTAGGTTTGGGTACAGTTGATAATCATCGCAACCATTCCAATTCAACTCGTGATTCATATAAGTCCATAACCTTCTTCTTCGATCTAACAAGACCCCTTTTTTAGGGTTTCGTATTTTGGGAGGATCAAATCATTTAGGGATTGGATTAGGTAAGATTAAGAAAGATGGTGAGGTAGTGATACGGGATGGGCCACGGCCCATGTTTGGTAGCCCAGATCCTGACATTTTCCGAGGAACAATGCTTTAACGCAAGAAAAGTTGTAACCAGCTCTTTTGTTCTTTTCAAAATTTAAATTTTAACGTCACCATCTTTATGCAGTAAAATAGAAATATGTACCGTTCTCAAGATCCGATGCAAGTCATTACCTCGTACGAGCCGTTCTTGGCCAAGTAAGCGGAGTAGTCGTTGCCGGAGTTGGTAACGAGAGCGAGCGAAGACTGAAGATCCAGTGCAGTGTAGACAGATTCGGCGATGAGCTGTTGGAACAGATCGATCTGGACCGTCATATTCGGCTGAGGAAACAGCGTGTTGAACACACCCGTCCCTCCATACGCGAAGTTCATTCCGTGTTCCACATACTTGGACCCGACCTCCCTCCACCTATACGGGATTGGCGATCTCAATCCGAAATGCGCAGCTGCATGTATAACAGCGACCATGGGTATGTTAGAAGGGGGGACGGAAAGTGAGGATCAGACAAATGGTTCGCCGTTCGCATTTCTCTTTTACTTTAGTGATCTTGTAGGTATATGAGATGACTCTCAAACACCAGACCAAGTCCTACGGATCAAGCGACTGTAATTCCACAATTGAGCTGATTCTTGCCACTTCCCAGAAATAATTACAACGAGACAGTACCAGAATAGGGTCTATTGGGGGTCGATGGACTCGGCATTAGCTGTTTTTTGGCGACTGACTAGTCAAAGAAAGAAAAAAGGTAAAGTGGTGGCCTCTTGGCATGCGATGATGGAAAGGTGGGAATCCGGGGGAAAGGTGGCAAGCTCAATCTGAAAAGGTAGAAGATAAGGGCAAAGCCGGAGCAATAGCAGGAAAAGGAAAGGCAATTGCGAGAGGGGCAACGCACACAGGCACTAACTGAGTAAGTGGCGGGGACAAGGTTGTAAGCGGAACCCACCACTACATATTTTATAATATTCACGTTGAATTACGAGCGTCTTTCTGATGGTGTCTTGTTCTAGAAAGATTGATTAGCATGGTAATGAATCGCAATCGTGATGTGATCGTCCATCCGATTGTGCAGATAAATAAAGGGTTGATGCAATTGGGATAAGAGCACGTCAGCCTCTGTTTTAGACGTGTGGTCAAAACCATAGCATTGTTCAGTTTTCTCTTCCTGAATTTCATTGACAACCGCAGGGAACAGAGAGAGCTTGCAGGAAGAGAGAACTGACCGAGGAAATCGGTCAAGACCCGGCCATCCGAGTATCGACCGGTGGGTCTGCCGGGGAAGGTGATTCCGTAGGGAGCCTTCCACGAGTTTGCCAGGGCTTTGGGGTTGTTCCCGGTGTCCGCATATGAATCTCCGAAGACAAACATCTTTGTCGGACGGAACACGGCGCGGCGGTCGTCAGCATGGTGGGTGCGATGGTGACGGTGGTGGTGGCGGGAGGCGCATTCAACCAAGGACGGATGTCCTGCACAGAAGGATTTCATCCTGCAAACCTCAGAAGTAATTTAAAATAAAAAGAAGATAAGAGGGAATTAAGGATGCACCGGCAGTGAGCAAAAGAGTCACAAGTTCACCCTGAGTTTTTGTCGCAAACCTGAAACAAATAGAACCCAAAGCAGCAGGGGACTGAACAAGGATGAAACTGCTAGCTTTTGCAGTACCATCTTTGTCACAGAGAGAGAGAGAGAGAGAGAGAGAGAGAGAGATGGAAGAAGGAGAAGGATTGGAGGACGACTCTGGAGAGATGGGAACGGTTTTTGGAGCGTTTTCGAGGGATTTGCGTATATACAGGGTAGGTGGCGAGAAGAAGGGGGCGAAATGGCTTTGATCTAAACAGGATCTATTACCATCTTCGAAAAATAACGTATTGAACCGGGTTTATTGTCGGGGTTCGTTTCGCGCAAAAATCGCTCCTTTGGATCGTCCGGGTGGCAGTAAAAGGCAAATCCCGCAGCTCCTGTGGATCATTTTCCTTATCATTTCAGGATCAAAAACTACCAAAAATTTTAGATTATATTTATTATGACATTTATTTTAAACCTTTTTTAGGAAAGTCTTTAATTCACTGTGAAAATGACAGCCTGTGTTAAGCCACTCGCGACATGCTATTACTCAACAATAGTGTAAAGACTGTTATGTTAATAAATATATTTTTCTGTAAACTAAAAATTCCAAACTATACCCGTTGTGAAGAATTTAAACTCATGTGACACATTTATCTTATGTTATGTTTTCATCAAATATCACAATTAAAAGTCATTCATGGTAACTAATGTGGACAACGGCTTCAAACAGCACTACCATGGAAGGGAACTTTTTTTTATTTAACTCGACTGAAATATTTGAAAACACGATTCACTTGGATTCCCTCTCTTTTTCTCACCCCATCCACCTTCAAGACTCCATGCTTGAGTTCTTCTTGCCGAAGCTCCATGCTCTCTCTGTCTCTCTCTCACTTGATCCTCCTTCAAAGATCCATTGCTCATGCTTAGGTGCTCTCCATCTGAAGCTACATTTGTCCACACAAACAATGTCGTTTTCCTCTATCACAAGTGCTCCATAGAGCTCAACTTGCAGTTTTAGAGTTATTATGCTGCTCAATCTCTCTCTCTCTAGGAAGCTCAATTTGTTCGAAACTCATTTGTTGGTCTAAGGAGTTCAATTCATAGCTGAAGCACAAGTGCTCTCTATCTCTCCCTTGGTTGCTCCTCAAGAACTCAATCTGTGAATGAACTCGAATTGTGACTACACTCTCACTTCCTGCTCGTCTTAGAAGTTCGATTCGGTTGTTCAAAGTCATCAATTATTGGCATCCTCGATTTACCATTAGTCTATGAGTATTCTTGATCGATCTTTAATTTTTTATGCTCAAGTATTTACCTATAGTTAATAGGTCGGTCAATGGGGGCGTCCCTTGACTCCCTTGTTAAGCTACTACAATGGTGCCATGAACTTCTATGACTGAGGCTTGTAAGATTGTACCAGGATTTGAGTCTTCATAGTTCTTTTTATGCAATACTAGAAAGATGAATTCAATTGGGAATAGCATTATGGATTGTGAATCACGTAATACTCATGTAACCATGGATGGCTTGTCAACATATACACAACTTGGACCCCCACAAATCCGGGAATTACGTTTTATAACCATGGTTATTCTTTGGATTTGCAACCATGGGCGGGACATGTGTCATATTTGAATTTGTTTGTTTGTTTATGCTTTTCAGGCCATGAACTTTGTCATTGCTGCTCCGTTTGGTATTCCTTTTCTTGAATTATATCAAACTTGTCCGACATTGCTCTTGTATCTTGACAAAATTTTACTCATTAATTATATCTAAAGACGATAACCTCTTGGATCGTTGCCACACGGGGCCTGTGAAAGTAAAACGAAGAGAGGACAAACGTCTTTTTCATAGAGTAAACAAGTGTTTGATGCTTTTTGATCCATATTGCTATCCTTACTACTATCCTCTCATTAGGCGTAGTACTAGGATTCTGTCGTGGCTATTTGGGTGCTAAAAGCACTGATGCAGTCGCAATATTCTGATTTTGCAGGAAATATCCTATCACGTTCCTCGTACCCGTATTGCACTTCGGCAGCTGCAGTGACATTTAAATCCTGGATGGATGCAATACCGAAACCCAGACATCTCCGTGACAACCTGGCAATAGATAGATTGAATTTGAAGGTGAGTGCCTTGCCAAAGGATATGTTGTATAGTCCATTAGTTGGCATATAGATCTGTATCATTCTCTTTTCTCTTGTGGACTTGTAGAGTGTCAAGAAAATGCCATTGAAAGAATGTTTTTGCAAAGTGTTAGGATGCACATATGAGTTGTGTTAGTTGTATTAGAGAGAAGTCCTATATTAAAAAATTGGTGTGGTATAGTACAGTTAATATATCCCAGTTACCTCATAACTCATTGACTTAAGTTTTTTAGTGAATGTAGGTCCAACTGAATATGTTAATGGATTTAGACTTGAGATCCCTCTTAGTGATCTCCTAAGTTAAAGATTGATGGTTTTTGCTATGCACTACCATCAAATAATATTAGGGCCGATAGTATATTGGTGGGCCTCCAATCTATTCTATTATTTGGGAAATATCTCAAGAAAAAAAAATAAAAAAAAAAAAATCATGATTGATGCTTGTTTCAAGTGAAGATTGCCATCATGGTTGGTCTAACGAGAAGAGACCACAAATAATTGGTCTAGTAATGCGAGTTCGACTAGTAAGAACATGGACAATTGGTCGGGCGAAGTAAGATAGAGACCATGGTGATGCAATCCCAAGTTAGCAATTAATGTTGGTTGGTTGCCGTGCATAGTTGTAGGTGCATTGTATTGACTTGGAGATTCAACTTGAGATAAGTTGATGTAAAAAAAATATCATAATTAAGGGGAGCATACTCAACATTGGAGCTCACGAGTGAGGAAAAGGTAATTAGAATGAACATATGAGTTGTATTAGAAAGAAGTCTCATGTCGAAAAATTATTATGGTATTGAGTAGTTAATTTATTATAACTAGCTCATAACTCATTGGCTTAACATTTTAAGTGAAAGTGCGAGCTCACACTTTAGTTTTCTCTTGGCGATCTCTCCGGCATCTATTGTGCATACATAAAATGTCGATGCAAATGTGTCATTAATACTTTTAGCAATTGAACTATTAACAAGCTCCAAGCCGAGTGGGAAAGTATATTGACCTATTATTATGGAATGCTAGAAAGATGAATGATGAGACCATCACTCAATTTATGCCATTGTCAATTGTACAATGATTTTCTTCCTTTTTTGTGCAATTAACTTTTACAAGGTAGCTTATAGCCTTAATCATGGTTCACATGTTCTAGAAGTTGAATCTTATTTCTTGTCGGTATAAAGTTGTATCAAGACTTCTATGAATGATTCTTGTTGGGCTTTGACCAAAGCTATAGTTTCCTCCTGAATCTGTTGAACATTCAAATTGTTTATTTGGCTTTGTTATTGTGGAGTAGACAGTTTCAAGGGTGCATTCTCTCTTAATGTAGATTGACACTAGTAACCAAGATGAAGTAAAAAGGGCGTGAGAGAAGAGACAGGATAAAACCCGGGTCTTACAGTCACCAATTGCGGAAACACACGATGATCTTGACAATAGCATCCTGAACCATTTCACATCATTTGAATCTTTTCAAGAAGTAGACCTACAATGGAAAAGAGAAAAATATTTGTGTGGAATAATTACAAGGAATTTTTCAAGGAAAAATGAGCAAAACAGCCTTTCTGTTTCTAGCTAAGACATTAGTGTTCTCACATATATTGCTTGCATTCAATCTCAAGTCTTGACCATAGCATACTGGACCATTTCATACTGTTCAAATCCTTTCAAGAAGTAGAACAAAAAAATAATAATAAGTAAAACAGAAAAGTATTTACGTGAAATATTTACAAAGAATTTTTCAAGAATAATGAGCAAATCAGCCTTTGGACTGTCTTCTCGTCAGCTACACTGAACTGTCTTCATATGTATGGAATGTCATCATTTTCACGCTCATTTAACATGGGTATTTCATGGAATTTGTTGAGAAAATTTTGAGGTTGAAACCGTTGTAGGGTTTGGTTGTATAAAGGGGAGATTGAATTAGGGCTTTACGATTGGTGACTTCGTTCAAAGATAAATAATTGTCCTAATTCGGCCGAATCTAGTGCTTCTACTTCGGCGGGCCCGAATTGAATCAAATTGGTTTGCACTTTGCAGTAATGTGGATCGGGTTTAAAGTTCCAATATAGGCTTTTCTTTAATTGGGCCAGCAGGGAATGTATCACTATCAGTCAATCATTGTGAACAGTTAGGACCGGAACAATTCACGTTTATACTGGAGTTTTCACTGGACCCAACCAACTTCGAATTAGGGCACAGGATAGGTGCACATAGCGGGTCGAGTCGAGTCTTTGAGTCGGTATCGCAAGCTTGACTCAGCTCCACTTGCATATCGGCGGAGCTCGAGCTCGACTCGTGTAGAAAATGGAGATGCTTAACAAAATTTGATACATTCATTTTAAAGAGGAGCTTGAGGTCAATCATAAAAGCTCGTATATCTATTAAGTCATTTTGAGGATATTTGTGTCTCTTCATACAACTCTCAAATATTTCTTGAACAATTAATAGAAGCTCGATTATGATCACCAGCCTGGCAAGCTTCATACTAGTGAGCTTGAATCAAAATTAGACAAGTCCATTGTGAGTAATCATCGGTCAACCCCAAGTTCTTACCAATATCGTAGGAAGCAATGGTGTTTGAACCTCGAGATGTGAGCATATCAGATACATAAAATGTGTTCACTTCCTCTTGCTATCAAGTGTAGATAATCCTATATTTACTATTGAAGCTAATCGCACAGGGTTTGGGCTCCTTTGTTAACTAGTCCATGGAGTTAGTGGGATACATGATAAAGCCAAAGTTTATTTATTTATTTGGTCATAGATTTAGCCAAAGTTAACTAATCTAAAATGTGCTTCCTAGTCTTACAAGAAAGACAAAACTATTAATAGCCACACCTCGCCAAGAAATGCTCACTGGATTGGGAATCAACTCATTATATTGGGGTTTTCGTTGTTACCTTGTACGTGTATTGATAATTGACATCCAATTACGAGAAGTTTGGAACGGTTTTGACTGGTGGGAATAGGGCAGTAATTTCTAACACGACACAATAAAGCGATTTGAATATGACATGAAATTAACTAGTTTAGATCAAAGCTAATCATGTCTAGATCAATTTCATGTCGAACCCATTAATGTGTTTGCGTTCAACCTGCTAGGCACGAAATTGACTCATATAAACCATTTAAACTAACATGTTAGTAGTAAAACGGCTTATATGTGATCTGTTTACACAAGATTAGCTAAAAGATAATTATTTCCTCATTTTTATTATTAAGATTTTTGTCACGACCTATCCCTAAATTTAGGGAGTTGCTTAAAAGACGAGCCTACAACCCATAATCAGGCACGAACTCTTCCAAGTCTATACCTCGCGCAACATTAAGGTGTTCATAAAAATTTTATAATAAGGAATCACTACTAACATTTGGAGTCAACTAAAAATCTAAGTGAGGCATGGAAATATATCTTACTTCTTATGCAACCAAAACATTTAGAGTTGAGGACTTGATTATACTAATTAACTTATTAGTGTCCTTTTGGTACCTAATCTTGTTTAATTGAATTTTTTTTTGTCAAGCAATTTAAATTCATTTTAAACTTATCCACTAATATGTTAGATGACCATACAAGTGTGCAATCATTAATGTAACAATCAGCAATCAAGAAAAGTATTAAATAAATTGCAACAATTTAGCATTACTAAATAAGGAGCATGCCATCTTTAATTGAGTTGAAAGGAGGCCATAGTCAAAAAGTGCATAATCACATAATAGTCAAAATGGAAACACACAAACGACAACCTATCATTTGTCTCTAAAGATGGCTAAATCGTAAAGTTCTAAGAGCTTGTTCAATTTTAAGTACATTATTCCATCATGGGTTTTCACTTTTTTTTTTTTTTTGGGTTTATCCTAAACTAATTCTAAACTAACAACTAACATGAAAAATCTAATAAAGCTAGTTCAGTTTTAATTTCTAAGCTTTTCCCAATTTTTTTTTTAAAAATTTTCATTAATTTATTAATTTATTAAATTTTCTGTAAAAAATATTTTTTTAATAAAAATATACATTTTTAGTTTAATTTAATATGAAAATGGCACCCAGGCCTGGTCAGAATATGGGCCGAGTAGGCTCTGGATTCTAGGCCGTGACACAAATAGACTGATTAAAAATAAGCCCATTAGAGTAGAATGTCACGAAGCCCATTTTGTTAAGATTAAACACTTAAGCCCATCTTGCTAAAAAAACCCCAGCCCAAGTCTAATCATACCAAACCAATCCAAGCCCACCTTTACAAATCAAACCCTAATGTCATTGAAGCCACCAACTCAACACCTCGAGCACTTCGCCTGAACGTCTGCACCTTTACACTGGTTTGGCAAAAGCATATGTGCGTGATTGATCAGATTTTCCAATAGTGCTTTTCCTAGCCTTTGTTTTAGATTGTGGAAGGTCACCAACAAATGTTGTCAGCACCAACCATGAAGTGTAGACGTAACATCACAAATTAATAAAGTTTACCAAAATTTGAACCATATGAAAGGATCTATTAAAGTATCTTCATTATGATTATTCATTAAGCAAAATCAATTAATTTAAGAGCATTTTCATTTTCTCTCAGATAGGCTTTAGGAGCACTTGACTTCATTACTCAGCGTCGATAAAATGGGGAACCGTCGGCTTTGACGGAGATTACTCTGTCGTTCAAAGAGCTCCAAATACCTCACTCTCAAATCTCCAAAAAGAAAAAGAAAAATGATGCTAAATCTACTATTATACATGATGTATAAAGCTTTCGTTGATGCATAAAGTGAAGATAACGATATGGTGTCGGGCCCCCCTCAGCAGCATTGCCAGTATCATTACTGCTTCAGCAAAACTTTGGCCCCTTCAGCGATTTCTTTTGTCCCAGCTTTTGTGGATTGATGTCATTTAAGTTTTCGAGATTTGGCTACTTGGGTCTAATAGCCCAAAAAACCCAGATCAATGAAGATCAAATGTCTTCAAAATTAAATATATTTTGCAAATAGCTTATTCGTATACAAAATACCGACATTGCGAAGTCATGAGCAAGTCAAAATTAGCAATTAAATAGCAAAGGCATGAGGTCCGAGAGGCCCAAAAATCTTCACATCTTTTGCCCTGGATATAATGTTGCGAAACACAGTACTTACTTCCGAAACTTATAACTGCACGTCTAATTCCAAAAACACTATATACTTGCCAAAGTTTACACCGAATACTGAGTGACCCAAGGGTGATCCTTCACCAGCCCCTCTAGGTCCGTCGCTGTTTACACTGAACTTGAACATTTCAATGCAAACTTAGCGTTAAAAAAATAAAAAAAAAAAGTAGAGAAAATTAGAGTCGACGAAATTTTCATATACCTCAACGTATCTCACTTAAGTGCTATAATCTTGAAAAAGAGAGAATTCCCTGTAATTTCTCCTCAATAACACATCACATAATTTAGCAAATTCCTCTGGAGAGATAAAAGCAAGCTCCCTACCTCCTGTCGGAGGAGGTGATCTTGATGACCAGACCGGGGAAGACGTCGTCCGGGTCGTGGATATGCGGGTTTCGTTCGACGATGTACGGGTCCCCACACTTGTCGCCAATGGTTTGCAGGGTCTCGCCTTCCCGGACCACGTAGATCTCGTCGCACGGCCTGTTGATTTCCCGATGCCTCTCCCGGACCGCAGCCCCCGACTCAGCCAGCGACGGCTCGCCCGGGTCGCAGCAACTCAGCGCCAGCATCAGCGCCACGAGCAGCGCGCAGTACCACGATATGCTCTCCGCCATCGCCATCGACGAAGAAACACGAGCCATGTTCGCTCAACAATTTAGGAAGATCAAGCTTCTTGTTTGGGCTGTGGAAATAGTCTCTGCATGCATAAAACAGATTGAGTATTTGATGAGATGCGAACCTTATATATACACACACAGAAATGAGAGAGAGAGAGAGAGAGAGAGAGAGAGAGAGAGAGAGAATGGGGCATATATGATTTTTCTTCCCCTTGAATAATTAATGCTAACCGTATTTGTGCCAAACATATACGAAATTCATATACTAAATGATGGTCTCGAATTTCATTAAGTATTAATTACGTTCCTTTATTTTCTTCAAAAAATTTTAGTCAAAATTTTCCGCTTGTTTAGATGTGAGTTTAGATGTGTACTCTATGTACAATTACTCGTAGTATTTTTATTTTTCCATTTGGGTATATATCAATCTTAGAATATCATTTTCTTTTCTTTTTCTTTTTCTTTTTTTCTGGTGGAGGTTGGCGGGAGTTGAAACGGTTCCTTCACCGGTGGAGGGTTAGGTAACTGCCAACGGCAGCGCAATGAAACGTGAGGACAAGAAAAACAAAGATTAGGTTTAACTGCTTTTATTTAATGGATTTGGTCTTTCGATTTTGACTCCACTTCGTTTTTGGAATTAGTCTCGAAGCCCATTTTTATTTGATTTCGACCCCTTTTTTTTATCTTTTATTTTTAATTTTTAATTTTTTAATTTTTATTATTATTATTATTATTATTATTAAATTATTATTATTATTATTCTTCTGGGCTTGTATCTTCTTCTTAGATCTTTGAGTATGAAACTCAGAAAACATCCTCTGACTTTCAAAGCAACAAACGTAGTTCTTTGCCCGCAAGACTTCATAAGTTGACTTTCGTTGGTGGATGACCAGGTCACACCTAGCTTGCTCATTTATGAGGGAGTTAATTAAGTCAACCCCCAAGAAGTGGCCTTTGATCGGTTGACCCAGTCCTATTTAGTAAAATCATAAATAAACCACATAAAGATCTCAAAAAAAATAAAACTTAAAAGAGTGTCGGAAGAGGACTTCATTTCTTTTTTTTTGCTTTTTACTTAATCTAAATAATTTGACGGATTTAAAATTTGTAACACTTGCAACTTTAACAATACATAAATTTCGAGACGTTTATTCACGTATAATTTTTTTCGTGATTTTTTAAGACTTGAATAAACTATTAAAATACAAGGTCCTTCGATTTGCAATTCATCTCACTTATAATAAGGGGAAAGAGATCACCTCAAGCGTGTGTTGCGCACCTTCTCAATATCCACCAATGCAATAACTCATTGGAAGTTGATCCGATAAATCAATGAAAAATTTGTAGTTTTCAGTTTACTTGATGCTCAAATGACATTCCACAAGTTTATATCAAGTGGTTGTATAAATATTTTTTGAGGTAATTGTCCAAAAAACTTTGAACCTATTGTAGGTGGTTAATTGAGTTATTAACTTTTCAATTTGATCAATTTAGTCATATTTGCAAATATAATCATTCCGGCCAAAATTGGGTGAAAATTGCTAACGCCACTGGCCAACATTAACATATATGATCTTTTTAATTTTTTTAATATTTTTAATTTGTTTATGTTCTTTTCTTTTGTTTTCATTGTTCACTTCCCAAAATGGCCGACAAGGGTCACTAAGGCATCAGCAATGGCCGACAACCCTTGCCCGGCAACCCTCACTAGCTCTTTTGAGAAGTGAACATGAAAAAAAAAAAGGAAAAAAAAATCAAAAATATTAAAAATTATAAAAATCGTCTATGTTAGCAATACTAGTGCACGTAAGACAATCGATGGTCATGCTAGCAATTTTCAGTCAAATTGACTAAAATGACTATATTGATAATTCATTAGAAGATTTACAACTATATAATAAGTTTAGAAATTTTTAGATATTATTTCAGTATCTTTTCATGCTTATCACCAAATAGTATAAGATACACTTGCAATGAGATTGTTTGATTCCATCACCTAATACTTTGATGCGACATGCAAGGATTGCCGTCGAATAATTTGAAGTGAAGTTAGTGTATTTAGTGATGGTGTATGCATAAGATACGGGAGTCGAAGAAAAGACTCTTTCACTACATCACGCTTACTTGTTCTACCTGCAACATTTTATTATAGCTTTTTAAATAAGTTAACAACGAGGAATTTCATCTACTATGTAAAGGAAAAATTGTCCAAAAAATATTAAACATATTATGCGGAGGCCAATTTAATTTTAAACTTTTCAATTATTTCAATTGAGTCTATATCTTTTGACAATTTGCCAATTCAGTCTTAAACCTTTCAATTATGTTAACTTAGTCCTAAACCTTTAACAATTTGTCAATTTGATTCTAAACATTTATAATTTGCTGATATAGTCTTTTTGGCCAATTATCCAAATAATAGGTTTAGGATTAACCTAGCAAATTTTCAAAAATTTTAGGACCAAATTGACATAGTTGATAGTATAGGACCAATCGTCAAAAGTAAATTAGTATAGTTGAAAGATTTTGAATTGAATTGATCGCAACATAATAAATTTATGACTTTTTGGACAATTATCTGTCAAATAAATTAGGGCTCATAAAATTTCAATCAATTTCAGCATATTAGTGATAAATATGGAGAAAGCAATTGATGATGTACATGTGTAAAGAAGTGCACCCGTTTCGCTCTTTAAAGAAGAGACTAATTAATCAACTTTTTGAGTATAATCGAGTAGAGCGTGAGGGCATTTCAATCCATTGACTTTGCTTGCACAAAGACAAATCTTTGAGGAAGAGGAGCTTTCATATCGTGCTATTATCTTATCAAGGACTACCTCGTAGTTTTGGTAGAAGTAATCATTTGCAGGGTCTCATCTTATTTCATGAACAAGAAATCCTCAAGTAAGATTTTCATTCCAAGTAATGTCATTCCCGGGAATTGATTTGACCGCAATATATTTTGACTTTTAGGTTTCGTGTGTTTCGCAAAAAATGAATGATTTGAAAAATATTTTTTTAAAAACCATTGTTTGAATTGCTTATAAATAAATAGAAAATATTTTCGTCATTCACGAAGATGTTTGACATAAATTATTGATGATGATAATAAGAATAATTTTCATCGACTAATTATTGCAAGTGATATAAGTGAACATTTTTAGAAAAATATTTTTTAAATCATTCATTTTTTATTAAATAAATTGAATCTTATGAAAGAATCTATTTCATTGTTGATGGTGACCAGCAACCTGAGATCTCCAATGGGCGATTGCCAACGGCAACTATTGATCGAAGCGACAGACGGGTGTGGCCGTGATGGTGGTGAAAGTGGGGTTCCGATAGTTTTGTGATGATAGGATGTAGAATTGGAATCCTCGATACTTGTTAGGTAATTTTTTTTCGCACATTTTGAGGAATTTTATTCCACGTGGAATCCAAATCCACATTTTGATTTCCCTCCAAGCAAGGAATCCAATTCCCCGTCAAACCAAAAAAGAAAATGCTTGATCTTAGAGACGACACTACCGAGCTATTGCCTTGCATGAGTGAAGTTAGGTAGAGAAATTTCTTCGTCATTAATCATTTGGGTCCCCGTGGGGTTCCTTGCTTATATCATGAAAATTCACAAGAACGGTTATAATGATTTCGTTCTGAAAACGAAATTCTACTTTAACTGTGATTGCGAACGGTGAAGCCCCTAGAGAATGGAGACAGTGACGGCAACTTCCGCCTCATAAACAGCCTGTTATAGCAACTTCATATGCTGGTAATGTCCACTGGTGATCATATTCATCTCGTGGTTCAGGAAGAAGCTTGGAATCTTTCGGACGAGCTGGAAAGGTACGACAAACAAGACCAAAAACTCAGAAGAACAGAAAAATTATCAAAAAATCTTAAATCTATTATAATTGCGTCAATTCAATCATAAACTTATTTTTTTGTCCAATTAAATCCTTAACATTTTACAATTATGCCAGTTTAATTTATCTGGCCAAAATTTGCCGGCCATTGTAGACGTGACTGCTCCGATGATAATTTTTTCAATAATATTTTATTTTATTTGAATTATTTCATTGATTTTTTTATCTTTTCATCTTTTTTTTTTCTCTTTTCTCTCCTCCTTCCTTTGGCTCCAATGACCGGTCGAGGGGAGGGCTAGCCGATCGTCGGAATGAGGCAAGCCATAGCCTCTCTCCTCTCCAACTTTGCCCTCTCTTATTTGACGTCGCCATTCTCAGCCTTTCCCTTACTGGGTTTCCGACTTTCGGTGCGTGTTCCCTTGCTGGCGTTGCCATCCACACAATCATCAAGTTTAGTCGGTCTCGACGTGATCCACCGTCGTTAGGCGAGAGCAAGCTCGCCTCGCGGTGGCTAGGCGAGCTATCGTTGGGCAAGGACGGGCTCGCTAGTGACTAGGTGAGCTCCCCCTCACCTAGCGATGGCAAGGCAAGCCCTCGCCAAATCTAGTGAGGGCTCGCCCACTAGTGGTTGGGTGAGCTCACCCTCATCCAGCGACGACAAGGCAATCTCACCCGACCGCCTTAGTTCGGTGACTACCCAACCCTCCCTTCTAGGAGGAAAAAAGAACGAAAGATAAAAAAAAAATTAAAAAAATAATTTGAAAAATAAAATCTTATTAAAAAAATTGTCACTGATGCTAGCCAATGGTCATGTTAGTGCTAATAGGCTAATTTTGGTTGAATAGACCGAACTAGCACAATTATGAAAGGTTTAGAACTTAACTGACCAAAAATAAGATTATGGCTGAATTGGCACAATTACAATAAGCTTAGTACTTTTTTGGTAATTTTCCCTTAGAATAACCAAATGCAACTGAAAATGAAAACAAGGATATACTAAAATTTTGTTTATTTCATTAAAAATGAATGATTTGAAAAATATTTTCATAAAAATAGTCATTTATATTGTTGAAAGTTATTAGTTAATAAAAAGTATTTTTATTACTGACAACAACTTATAGATAAATAGTTTCAAGACAATAAAAATAATTTTCCTTCTTTTATTTTTGTAAGCGATACAAACAATCATCTTTAAATAAATATTTTCTAAATTATTCATTTTTCGCGAAATAAACGATGTCTAAGTTATAATTCAATAAATAGAACATCTTTGTTCATGTCATTTTGGAGATGGATTACAGATTTCTCCGTGTCATAAAAGATTCCTTGATGCATCAGATAACCTCATCTACATTGACCCTCGAAGAACTGAAAAATGGAGTAGAGAACCATCAGGGCTGCTCGAGTTCCATGTACCCCAACATAGCACTCAAATCAATTGTATATCAAGCCAACAGCAGAAAGCACAGAAACTAAAAGAGTCAAGCTGATATATAGATGCCTCTTCAGGCTCTGATCCATCAATCTGTGGCCCATAAAGATTCCATGTGCCTCGAACCCCGGAATTCACCTCTGTAAGTAAATGGACTGAAGGGAACTATTGACGTAAAATCAACCCAATCACGAGGGAAATTTCTGAAAAACATGAATGGAATTCATGTTAACAAAATCACTTGACATGAGCAAACCTTCATAAGAGAGTCCTAAAAGTATCACAACATAACATGCACACCATTGCACTTGACATGTCAATATCCGTTAGAATGTTTGCCTCTAATAATTTGAGATTGCTTTCCCTCTGATAGCCTCAATCAAGGAGGTCAGCATCTAAAACTACCATATTACGATTTTAGCAGGATAACATTGTTGAGAAAACAGCGATTTTAGACTATTAAATGTCAGGAGTCAGAAAAGCAATGATATGGTTTCACTTGGGTTGTAATGTTTATCCTCTCTAACACATTTCCAGCCCTGCAAGTAAACACAATACTGGCGGCTTCTGGACTCCCAGAAATCTGCAAGTAATCATAAGAGGTCTTTAAGGAACCCAAGTAAACGATCAGCCAAGCAGGATGATCAAGTAGAGCCTTGAAGATTTAGTAGGAGATATAATATTAAAAAAAAATGAGAGAGAGAGAGAGGGGTTCATATGCAATTGTTAGAAGTAAGAAGGGGAAATGGGTCCATACCACTTTTAAGGTTTATTTTGATGTATATATATTAAACTTCATTGAATAATATGAAGTACGTTTCCCTCACATGGTATCAGAGCCTAGGGCTTAACCCTAGACGACGGAGCAGCCACTCACCGCTATCGACTCACCGGAATAGTTGGCTATTGCTACCGCTCACCGTAGAACGCCCCCGCCACTCGAGCGTCCCTCTCCCTTTCTCTCGCTTCTTCACGCAGCTTGCTCGCCCAGCGCGCGCTACTCATGTGGCTCGCTCGCGCGACTCAATCGCGCTCGCACAGCTCGCTCGCACTCGTGCGACTTGATGGGTCTCTGTTCTTTGATTATTGACTCACTAGGATTTGTAGAGGATCGACAACACCGCTAGGGACCGAATCCTGCCCACGATTCGACGGAGGGAAGGGGCGACAGCAGTAGCCGAGGAACACTGGGAAGCAAGCGACACTATTTTTTTTATGGGAGAAGATGATTTTGTGGGTTAGAATTTTTTTTTTTTTTTTATATAAGTTGCTAAGAAAGAGACCTCATTGTTTTGGCTGATTAATTTATTCGAGACTTGTGATGAAGCAAAATTGCTGCTTGGGTACAATGCAATTATTTATTTGGTGATCTGAAAGTTGTGTGGTAGCTTCTGTCATTTCATATGGTAGTGGTAATATTGGGTTATTAAATTATTGAGGCTGAGTTGTTTGACGGAAGCTAAGGTCAGAGTTTGTTTATTATTATTTGGAAAATGGGCAATCACTCAAAGAGTACAATTGAAGTAGATCCTCAGAAGAATAATACTGTGATGATTGAGGTGATTTCCTCTTCATCTAATTGAATTACTGATAAGAAGCTCACAAGTAGCGCTAACTTCCACCAATGGAAGAAAATCGTGAAACTTACTTTGACAGACAGGAATCAACATAGACACTTAACTGAGTTTAAGCCCAAAGATGATGTAACTTGGGATGGTGTTGATGCATGTATTCTTGGTCAAATGCTGAATTCTATGGAGAGTAATGTAGTTGACATGGTAACTCATATTGATATAGTCAGAGAACTATGGGAGTATTTGAATGTGTTGTATTCTAGTCAAGATAATTTGTCATGGATTTATGAGCTATCGCAAGAGTTTTATCAATTTGAAAGGAAGGGACGCTCTATTACCTAGTGCTTTGCAGACTTTAAGAGATTGTATGAGGAGTTGAATGCCATTCTCCCTATTTCAACTGATGTTCAACAAATGCAACGTCAGAGGGAACAATTGGCTGTAATGGGATTCTTAGGAAGTCTTGGTTCTGAATATGAAACTGTTAGGTCTCAGATTCTTGGAGGAGAGAATATAGCATCACTCACAGATACGCTTGCTCGAGTTCTTCGAGTATCTCGTGAGTCTTCTCTGGATACTACATCTATTGTGGGGAGTTTAGCTCTTGTGTCCCAAACTCGAACTGGTAGTGGTAATAGAAGTGATGGAGGAAACCATGGTGGATATAGTGGGTGTGGTGTCTGAGGAGGAGGCCGAGGCATAGGAATAGGGAGAGGTCAAGGTCATCAGCATCCTTATGGACAATTCCACATATCTATTGATCATTCGGGGACTACACGAGTTTGTCATTATTGTGGCAAACTTGGTCATATTCAAAAAATTTGCTACAAGCTACATGGGAGACTAGGGTAGCAGCACCAGTTCGCTAATACGGCCTCTAATATTGACTCTACTCCACAGTCATTTGAAGACAAGGTAGTGGTTATGTTTGGTGAGGAATATGCTCGGTACAAACAATCTCAAATCTCACAGCCTATTTCTTCCACTGCTACTTTGCCTTTTGGCTACTTCTCATCCTTGGATCATTGATTCAGGGGCTTCTGATTACATGTCAAGTCTTTCAGGTATATTTTCCTCTCTTTCTCTGTCTTCATCCATAGTTACTCTAGCCAATGGATCACCTACACATGTTAAGGGAATTGGCACAATTAACCCAACTCCTTCATTGCCGTTGTCCTCAGTGCTTTATCTTCCACAATTTCCATTTAACCTCATGTATGTTAGTAAGTTAACCAAAAACTTTCAATGATTAGTAACTTTTTATCCCGATTCTTGTATTTTCCAGGATCTTGCTATGAAGAAGACGGTTGGTAGAGGACATGAGGAAGGGGGGCTATATGTACTTGAAGATGCTTTTTCAATTGCTTGCTCAAGTGTTGCGTCCCCACATCAAATCCATTGTTGTCTTGATCATCCTTCTCTACGTAGTCTTCAAAAGTTGGATTCTAGTTTTCAATCTCTTTCTAGTCTAGAGTGCAAGTCATGCCAACTTGGCAAATTACATCGTGTTAGTTACACACCTTGAATCATTAAACGAGCAACATCTCCTTTTTTATTATTTAATTCAGATATTTGGGGTCATGTCATGTGGTTTCTAATTCGGGTCTCAGATATTTTGTTACTTTTGTCGATAACTATTCCAGAGTTGCTTGATTATATTTAATGAAAGATCGTTCAGAATTATTTTCTATTTTTCATGCATTTATATCTGAAATTTATACTCAATTTGGCATGCATGTTAAAGTTCTGCATTCTGATAATGCTAAGGAGTACTTTTCCACATCTTTTTTCTGATTTTATGACCCAACATGGTATGATCCATAAATTTGCCTTTCCTAATACTCCACAACAGAATGGTGTTGCTGAAAGGAAGAATAGGCATTTATTGGAAGTTACTAGATCCATGTTATTTGAGATAAAGGTCCCCAAAACCTTTTGGTCTGATGTTGTTCTAACTGCATGTTATCTCATTAATCGCATGCCTTCTTCTCTTCTGCAATGTGGTATTCCTTTTTCCACTTTGTTTCCTAATGAACCCCTGTTTGTCCTACCACTCCGTATCTTTGATTGTGTCTATTTTGTTCATGATCATCGACCTGGAGTATCAAAACTTGATCCCAAGGCAATGAAGTGTATGTTTATGGGTTATTCCCGCACTCAAAAAAGATATCGCTGTTATTTTCTATTACTGAGAAAATATTTTATAACTGCTAATGTTTCATTTTTTAAATCCACTCCTTATTATAATGTTCCAATTGATGTGTCTAAATTGGATGAAGACTTGTATGTGACCACCATTCGGTCTATTATTCCAACTGTATTACTAGTATCTACAGAGAAACCACCTCCTCTCCAAGTTTACTTGATGTTCTCGTGTCGCTACTACTGCTCCCCCCGCTCCTCCCGTCACTACTATGTCATCTTCTGCTCTAGATCCGCCATTAGCTGACCCTCCTCTTGTATCTAATTTTGATCTTCCTATTGCTCATCCCAAAGGTACACGTACTTGTACTCAACATTCTATTGCAAATTTTATTTCACACTCTTCTATGTCTCCTACTTTTCGAGCTTTTTTAACTACTGTTGAACAATATCCTGTCCCCAAGTCTGTCACTGAGGCATTACAAAGTTCTAGCTAGAGGACAGCAATGGAAGAAGAATTAAAAGCTCTCGAGATTAATCAAACTTGGGACTTAGTACCACTTCCTCTAGGCAAAACTGGGTATATGCTGTAAAAGTCAGCCCCGATGGTTCTCTTGCTCGTTTAAAAGCAAAACTTGTTACCAAAGGGTATGCTCAGGTGTATGGGTTTGACTATCTAGACACATTTTCTCCTATTGTCAAACTTACTTCTGTTCATATTTTGATCTCTCTTGCTGCAACATATAACTAGCCTTTATTTCAGCTTGATGTTAAGAATGCTTTCTTGCATGGCACTCTTCATGAAGAAGTTTATATGGAGCAACCTCCGGGGTTTGTTACTCAAGGGAGTCTGGACTAGTTTGCAAATTTAAAAAGTCTTTATATGGTTTGAAACAATCTCCACGGGCATGGTTTGGAAGATTTTTTTGAGGTTGTACTGTCTTTTGGGCTTTCAAGATGTGGAAATGATCATTCTTTCTTTTATAAACAATCAGGGGGAGGCAAACTATTCTTGATTGTGTATGTTGATGATATTATCATCACGAGAGATGACTTGTTTGGTATAGCTGAGCTAAAAACCTATCTTCAGCAACAGTTTCAAACTAAGGACTTAGGAAAATTGAAATATTTCCTAGGAATTGAAGTGACGCAATCATAGAAAGGTATTGTTCTGTCACAACGAAAATGTCTTGGATTTGCTCACTGAGACAAGTATGTTGGGATCAGAGCCTCTTGATTCACCCATGGAACAAGGGGTTAAATTAGTTGCTGATGGGGGAGAAATTCTTTAATCCCGAGAGATATAGAAGATTGGTAGGTAAGCTGATTTATCTTACAGTTACTCGACCAGACATTGCTTTTCCTGTTAGTGTAGTAAGCCAGTTTTTGTCTTCCCCTTGTACATCTCACTGGGATGTAGTTATTCGAATATTGAGGTATTTGAAGAAAGCTCCGGAAAAAGAAATTGTCTACCAAAACCATGGTCATATCAGGGTTGAAGGTTTTTTTTATGTTGATTGGGGTGGGTCTCCAGATGTTAGAAGATCAACTACTGGGTATTGTACCTTAGTCGGAGGAAATCTGGTATCATGGAAAAGTAAGAAACAAAGTGTTGTTGCCCACTCCAGTGCTAAGTCAGAATATAGAGCCATGACACAAGTGACATGTGAATTTAGTGTGCATTCGATAGTTATTGATTGAGTTAGGCTTTAAAGATTTAGTACCCATGACTCTATGGTGCAATAATAAAGCTGCAATGGATATAGCTTCCAACACCGTGTTTCATGAGAGAACAAAATACATTGAGGTTGATTGTCATTTTATCCAAGAGAAGTTACAAAGTGGAGTAATTCTTCCCAGTCATATTCGAACAGACATCTTCACTAAATCCTTGGGTAGTGGGAGGATAGAACATATTTGTAACAAGTTGGGCATGATTAATATTTATGCTCTAGCTTGAGGGGGAGTGTTAGAAATAAGAAGGGTAAATGGGTCTTTATCACTTTTAGGGTTTATTTTGATGTATAAATATATATATTAAACTTTATTGAATAATATGAAGTACGTTTCCCTCACACCATGGCAATTTGTAGTTGATCTGTGATCCTAAAATCAACTTTGAAGCCTCTGAATTGTCCATTGCTCGTAATGCCAAAACAAGGGCAGTAAACAGTAGTGAAAGTTAGAGATTCTGACCCCCTGACCTGGCAAAGTGAAATTGAGGGCTCTTTCTGCACCAAGCAAACAGGACAGCACACTCCAATTTCAAGCCACGGTTTGCCAACACATTTGTTGGATGCATGAATATGTACTATGTACTTGCAGGAGGGGAGACAGGAAGAGAGAGGCCAATGACAGTTTCTACTTCCATCAGATCAAAGAAGAAAGTTTTTGTTTGCTTTTGCAGCAGTAATTACATTACCCAACACGAAGATAGCACCTCCAACTAAACTTTCTTCACCTTGCTTGCATAGGAAGAATCCCTTTAAATTGCCTGAAGGAGATGAAACATGACAGCATGTGAAGTAGCAATAGTAATCAGACCAAAAGAGAAATAATAGCAATTGTAAGAATGATGCACTTCAGCATTAGAGATTACTACTTACGAAGGCCAAGTTTGTCAGCAGTCCAAGAGCAAGGGCAGATACTCCACCCAGAAACTGTGACTTCATCGATTAAAAATTTTGGCACACATTTCTCAACATTTTTGTTGCCCATACCATCAGAACAGTAGGGAAAGCTGGCAAGATGTGGCTTTCCCCACTTCTCAAAAGAAAAAGAAAACTTTTGGGCTAACAAAAAGACAGCAACAAGTCGAAGAACTAAGGACAACATAAAGTGGTCTGATGCTGCAGGTCACAATCAGAAACAATGGTGCCTGCTAAGACTGGAATTGAACACTTGTTATCATGATGCAAGTCTGAC
The DNA here is from genome assembly GCA_014182365.1 of Eucalyptus tenuipes. Taxonomy (NCBI): domain Eukaryota; kingdom Viridiplantae; phylum Streptophyta; class Magnoliopsida; order Myrtales; family Myrtaceae; genus Eucalyptus; species Eucalyptus tenuipes. The sequence goes on from CM024537.1 coordinate 18,208,276, forward strand.
ATCCTATTAAAACTAGCGTTTTAAATGCACAAGAGCATGAAATTCTCTGTACCATTGCACCATTGAGTCCCGTTTGTTGTCAATATCCTGATTGTAGCAAATCAAGATTAGATTGCTTTCTTTGGAAAATAAATCTTGAGAAAAATTGAGAATGAGAACCACTGGAGATGCACCTTAGAGGGTGCACAGTTAATCCCGACAATAAACACGGTCACAAACTATCATGACAGTAGAAGAAGACAGTCAACTGGTAGGACCTTCTCAGATCTCAATTCTAATGGCCTAAGTCCTCCAAATCCATGTACTTATAGTGATTCCACCTACCTTTGTGACAAATAAATTGGGATTAACTTCATTTCATTCAGAGAGCACTTTACACCATTGCATGAAATTCATATACAATTGTGCCAGTTGAGAATATGGGTTCACAAAAGTCTGTGTAGCCACAACAAAGATGACCTTGTTTCAAAAACAAGGTAGGACAAAACATTGTCCTTGTTTTGCAATCAAAAGCTCGTTTGGTAAATTGATTCAGCCTTATCACTCGTACACTGACTCTACACCATCTTCAAATAGATAAAAGCTAAAACATAGATACATACCAGAGACCTGGCACAATTTGATGAATTTTAACAAGAATATTCAGTCCCTCGCTTTTGGTAGGGAAAAGACAGATAAATATGCTACTCACATTTAGTAAGATCATCACATCTCTTTAACCTGTCACGACACCTTTCAGAAAGATGCTAACACATGTTAAGTATTCAACTATCTAAACCATTTGTCATTCAAGTATGAATGGACATGACATGAAATATATTAGTAAGATCAATCTTTCAATAATAATAGGTAGACGAACTGAAGATCACATTAGCTAAACTTGAAGTTTGCTTTTTGGTATGCTTGAACTGTCAGCAACATCCTTGAACTGTATGGAGGCAATTCATCCTTGCCCAGCATATAAGCTTCTTTAGTAGAAATACCTGAGAGCAGGTAAAGGAATAAAGCAATTCAACAAAAGCATTGGCGTCAATTGTCTATTAGATTCTTAATGAGGATACTGCAACTACATATTATATTGACTTAGTCCCACTGTCAACTGAGTAAAATGTGAAGAAGATCTTCCATCGACCTACATAGATTAAACTAATTGACAATATCTTCTAGTAGAAAAGTGCTGGCTGCACAACATCAAACTTCTTAATCATGATTAACTGCTCCTTTTATGTGTCTCAGCATTTTTGACACACCTGCCTCCCTTATTGATTTAGCTTCTTCTGGACAACTGCACAAAAGTTGTCTTCTCCACCACTGCTACCTGTTGAGCTAGGCAAAGCCTACTCCAAAGCAAGTGATCCCTTGATCGATGACAAAAAAGCAATCAAACTGGAATTCATTAAATAAGAATATGAGGATAATGACAGAGCAGAAAACCAAAAACAAGGGACCAGAACCATGCACTCCGACAGTTTAAATTGCTAAATCAAGTCCTAATACTCAGTGGTTATAAAGAAAAGGAGATGTCGGTACTGTTCTTTTTATCCTCAGAATTAGGAAGCAGAAGGAATTAAATCCATGATAAATCCCATGATACAAAGTATACTGCTGCAATACCATCATCATAAAGAAGGAAAAAGAAATAAAAACAGAAAGGATTGCTAGTATGCACTGGAAAATGAAATTAAAGCAATGTCTAGTTTTCATGACGTACACTATCAATCTCTCCATTCTTACATAATCAGGCCATGCACAAGTCGAATAGACAATGACTTTCGGGATTTTCAATATATTCTAGTATATTTCCTCTATAACCATCATGATGTAGTTTGACGAAGCAGCTGCCAGAACATCTGCCTGTACAAAATAACTTTCAAATATTTGTGCGGCAAGTGCCATGTAGTATACAATCTTTGCACTGCATCGCAATAAAACCATACAAAGCGTATACAAATTTACAACAATAAATTGTTGGTAGCCAATTGAAAAATTCATAGAGAGAAACAACAGGACATGCATTGTTCCTTCTACTTCTTCTCTATATAGCTTATGTTAATTAGCTTGATATCATGACAATGAAGTGCTCATCCATTTAAGCTTCTGAGATTCCTCTAAACGACCCTCACGTTCAAGAAGTCCAATTACTAAAGAGTAAGATTCTCCAGATGCCCTCATTTTATGGTCCACAGACATTTGGTTAAAGATTCGGTAAGCATCATCTGCAAATGCAGCTTGGTTGCATATATGTAGTACTGCCCGGAAAGTGAACTCATTTGGAGTGAAACCCTCAGATATCATCTGGTCAAAAAGATTAATTGCATCTCGATACATGTGATTAATTCCATATGCCTCAATGATGGCAGTCCAAGTCATTGAACCCTTGACAGGGATTGAACTAAATATGGACTTTGCAGTAAGAACCGATTGGCAACTTCCGTACATTTTCATTATTTCTGAAGAAATGAAAGGGATTGTCTCAAAACTTTTCTTCAAAACCTGTCCATGGACCTCCTTCCCGAGTTTCAAATCCCTAAGTTGAGTACAAACATTCAACAGCTTTGCCAATGCAACAGAGTCTGGCCTATGCTTTGACAACTGCATAGCTCTAAATACATCCAAAGCCTCATAGAGAAACCCACTCTCTGCACATGAGTCAATCATTGCTGTCCAGGAGATCACATTTCTCTGTGGCATGCCTTCAAATAACTTGAATGAATAATTCAAGATTCCGCATTTTGAGTACATCACAATCAAGGAAGTAGTCACAGACACATTGTTGACAAATCCATTCTTCGCAGCATAAGCATGAATCTCCTTTCCATGTTTTAAGTCCTTTAACTGGGCACAAACTGGCAAAACAGTGGCAATTGTGACGATATCAGGCCTGCAACCTTCTTGCTGCATCCACACAATTGATCTCAAGGCCTGCTCGAGCCTCCCGTTTGAGATATATCCCGACATTAGAGCTGTCCAAGAAACAGCATTTCTCTCTGGTGAACCATAAAAAACCTGTCTTCCAGATCCCATATCACCACACTTGCAATACATATCAATCAATCCAGATTGTATGAACAGTTGCTTCGAATAACTCCTTGTCTTCAGCACATAGGCATGAACCTCCTGGCCCAATAGTCTTGCTTGTAACACCCCAATCACAGGCAGAACTGTTGTCAATATAACTGAATTTGGAGTAATCCCTTCACTAATCATGATTTTCGTATACTCTATGGCTTCCATTTGCAATCTATTATGTGCAAAACCTGCAATCATTGCCCCCCATACAACAACATCTCTCTCATCAATCTCTTCAAATACTTGGTGAGCCAACTTAACTTTGCCACATTTAAAGTACATATCAATCAAACTTGTCCTCAAAAGGCTACTATCTATAAAACCATTCTTTATTAGAAGAGCATGAGTTCTCAAACCCTGTCTAAGAGCTGATGCACCAGCAAAACTTTTTATCATGGATGAAAAAGTATATTCATTGCACTCGACACCTATTTCCCGCATCTCTGAAAAAGTAGAGATGACATCAAGATACCTCCGCCTTCCAGAAATAACAGCACCTCTGATCAACGCATTGTATGGATAAACAGTCTTGCTGCAACACGTGTCAAAAATCATTTTTGCATCTTCAATAGAACCACAAGATGTGTACATGTTCACAAGTTTTGTTCTCAAGAACTCATTGCTGTCAAGCCCATTTATTCTAATATGGGCATGAATCTGCTTTCCTTCAGCTAAAGATTTTGATCGAACACAAGCAGCAATAAGGGAAGAGAAAGTGGTGACATTGATGGGAATGCCTTGTTGGTCCATGTAATCCAAGATGGTGAGCGCTTCTTTGAGCTTGTTTTGTCTTGCAAATCTTTGGATGTCTTTGTAAATCGCATGGGGGTTTCTTGTGTGCAGCGGTAACGAAGAAGGGAATACATCCTCCTCAGAAAACGGTTTTATATTTCGACCGCGTTTAACTGGGAGGGTTCCTTTAGGTGATTTTCTTGATACTCCATAACTGGAAGAGTGATCGCTCTTGCGTTTCTGACTTTTATCCTTGATCTTTGATTGAACAACTTGAAACCGCAAGGGAGGCAACGACAGAGAGGTGACTTGCATGGTGTTGCCTATGTTTGGACAAACAGTCAAACCTGGAAACCAGTAAAGACTGCTCAAACTCTGCTTGCTTCGTTCACCATCGATCTGCAAAAATTAAATAGTTCATGAGGAGAAAATAATTGAAAAGACCCAACACATTTGCCACAAGCCATCAAATATCAATTTGCCAAATTCTGGCCGTGGAATTCGCTAGTCCATGGCCATGAAATCATGAAATGGATTCCCATTGCAAGTCTTGGAAAGGAATTTCCTTTCTCCTATGTGGTTTCAGCTGAGGAATGAAGGAACAAGTTCAATGCGAATTGCAAAATGAAGTTAAAACACGAACAGAGCAGAACCGTAAACGGTTTATCAAATCCACGGATAAAAAAAGGTTAACGAATATAAAGAGCTGATAGATTCTGAATGAATAATAACGTATGAAGATCCCTCCCTAAGTTCCCCGTCATCGTCCTCCCAAAAAAAAAGCATTTTTACAGCTCACATAAGGATTTTCACAAACACTTCATCTGCAACTCAGCAAAAATAAGTTGTACCCCAGTAAAGGGCAAAGTCAAGTCATCGGCACCAAACCCAGAGAGGCAAAGATGAACCCATGACAGTGGAGTTACCTCAAGCCATGGTGGTACTGATTCTCATCTCCACCGTGTTCCCAGTCGACGACGACCCAGTCATGAGAACGAATGGGGAGGGACAGTACCGCTGCCGAGTTCGCCAAACGGAACTTCCCTGTTCCCGCAACAACGTGCGACGCTCGTTTGTCGGAGCGTTCAGGTTATCAATGGCATCGCACAGCTCAAACGTCTAAGCTTTGCTTCGAATGATGGATTTTATCCATTTTAAGGGAAAAAGCGAGAAAATATCGTAAATATCTGACTTCAAAATTGCCTTTTGATGCCCCGCATTAATGTTTCCATGGATTTTCTCAATCAAATTCTCAAAAATGCCGGGTGGATGAAAACTAGGGATGCACTACAATTTAGAATTGTGCCAATGCTCGGTTTGATTTGAGTTTTCGTAAAATAGAAACCAAATCGAATAAATTTAATGTGCATTAGCTTTAAATCGAATCACAACCCGAACCGAAAACATGATTCCATTCGATTTTTTGAACTTCTTTTTTGTAATATTAAGAATAGGTTTGTTACTATTAAGAAAGGAGTAATTTTCAATTCGGTTTGGATTAATTGTCCGAATCAGAATAAAAAAGTGTTATTTTTTCATTATCCAAATCTAAACCAAATCAAAAATATATGAAAATTCTGTTCAACTAGGTTTGGTTCTATTTCCTGGTTCGATTTTGACCCCTTAACTACAATGCTATGCTATTGAGGGAGTGAAAGATGATCCAGTCCTCCTATAGCACTTAAAAAGTCTCCCATTCTCTTATAAAATGAGGTATGTCGATCTATTATAATCATTGCCCCATGAAAATTGGGACTCATGTGATCAATGCTCGAGATCGACTCAGTGTAGACAAATTTTTTTCCATTTTATGGAACACACGAAGTTTGCGATTTCTTAATATGCATTTCCACTCAAATCAATAAATTGTCGCAACCCTCCTAAGATAACTCTTAGAGGGATTTAACGAATTGTTAAGAGGGCGTAAATAACCTTCTTGTGAGATGATGCTTGCATTTTGCATGGATTCTACGAAATCGTATCAACCGTAACTTGATTCTTATGTATCATTAATTGAAGAATACTATAGTCGTCATTAATTTATTTAAAGCTAGAGGCTGCCTTACTTATGCAAATAAAAGATTTAGGGTTCGGGGACCTTACCTCACTAGTTTTAATTAACGCTTATTACCGGTACTTTTTCTCTCTTTTGAAAAAATGGTTTTCCAAGCAATTTACTCCAAGTTTGTTCCTAATCATGCAGGTCTACATCTCCATGCACAAATAGGCAAACAACTAAATAAAGTTGTCAATGACAATGATAAATAAAAAAATAAATAAGGTAGAGCAAAATTGAAAACCATCCAATTTGTGTCGGGCAAAATTAATATATGACTTTGGTATAACATCCTAGAACAGGATCCTCATAAGCCATACATAAAACTAACGTATCGACCTTCGTGTTAATAGTAAAAGTAAAGATACATCTAACATGCTCGATGCAAGACTAAATGAATATACTATGATGCATGTCCTAAACATTATTTCTCAAAAGCAAAGAAAAAAGTGCAACAATTCGCGAGTACATGCCAATGCATCTGATATTAATGTACTTTCTTCCCCCTCTTTTGTTTCCTTTTTGTTATTTTTTAAGACAAGAAGAAGTCATGCAACCATGAGGGTTAATTCATGAAATACAGCAAACTGTCATCAGCGGGGAATTCCATTTGCTACGGGCGAACCCCGTTTAGATGAAGCCACGATGGAAATGGGCTGCGACAATGCGGATTAACCCGAGCAAAGGGCCGTTGACGGGGATCGAGAAAACCTCAGCTTAGCCCCGTGAGCAGCTCCCCCGACCGCCCACCTTGTGACAAGCAGAGCTGCTCAAAACAGGGGATAGTCAGGGCCTATTTGGTAATACTCCTTAGAATAATTGATTCTTTTCTTTTGTTCTCAGAAGAAAAAAAAAATGAACAAAAATTCGTTTGGTAAATTTTTTATTTCCAAAAATAAAAATCATTTTTTTGTTTTTGTTTTTGAAAATAGATTTAGAACAAAGTCAAGAAGTAGGAAAAAATTACTTATTGTTCGCAGGAACAATTCCTATAATCAATTTCTCTTCTTCTCTTTCCTTGTCTTCTTCTTCCTTTGGGCCAATTGTCGACCTCAGCCATGGCCGACGACCTTGCCAGAGCGTTGCCAGGGCCATGGCAAGGCTCGTCGGCCCAAGCCTCGCTGTTGCTGGGTGAGGTTGACCTCACTCAACCAAGGCGAGGCCGAGCCTCACATAGCCATGGCAAAGCTCGGCCTTGCTAGGCCATGTGAGGCTCGTCCTCGCGAGGCTAGGGCGAGGTCGACCTCACATCGCCCGGGCGAGGTTGAGCCTCGCCGGTGGCCTAGTGAGGTCAACACTCACCCGACCAAGGCAAGCCTCCGGTGAGTTGACCAGACCTGCCGTGGCTAGTGACCGGCTACAAAAGGAGGGAGAAGAAGAGAAAAAAAATGAAAAAGAAAAAAAAGAAAAATATAATAAAAGTAGGATTAATATCCTGAAAAACCACAAACTGGTACATTTGTGATAAATTTACCCCAAACTATTTTTTTTTTACCATGAAAAACCCTAAACCAGTATACTTTTGACAAATTTATCCCGACTAAATATAAAAAACTCTAAACTTGTACATTTATGAAAAAAATTACCCCAAATTAATTTATTCAACCGTAAAAAACCCCAAACTGGTAAATTTGTGACAAATGTACCCTCCGCTAAATTAGATTAATACAAAAAAAAATCACAAAAATTGTAAACTGTGACAAATGGAGTGTAAAATCCCAAATTAGTATACCACTCAACTATCACGTGTCATTTAACTTAATAATTTGACTGTAAAATTTAACGAAAACTAACATAGGGTAAATTTGTCATAAGTTTATCAATTTGGGGTTTTTAGTGGTCAAAAAAATAATTTGGGGTAAATTTGTCACGGATGTACCAGTTTGGGGTTTTTCAGGGTATTAACCCATAAAAATATTAAAATTTAAAAAAAAATTAAGAATTCTTCCAGATGCATTTATATTCCGAGAATATAAATTTTGAATAGTTATCAAGCGCGTTCTGTTGCTTAGAAATTATTTCAAGAATAGAATGAGAAAAAAATCATTTTTGATAAAAACTTATTTTCAAAAATAAAATCATTATCAAACACACCCTCAATAGAGAGAGAGAGAGAGAGAGAGAGAGAGAGAGGAGCCATTAATGGCCGCTCAGCCTACTGCAGCCTGCAACTAGCCCTAGAGGAGAGAGAAAGTAATTTTTTTATTCTAACTTCAGATGACATATATGATTTTATTAATGGAGCCATATGGATTAATATATGCCAGTGGCGCTTGCAAACCACTGAATAGAAAGTAATTTCTTTTATTCTAACTTCAGATGACACGTGTTGTTTTATTAATGGACCCACATAGATAAGGATATGCCACGCTTGCAAACCACTGAATATTTTCTTGCAACAGAGAGAGAGAGACAGAGGAGCCATTAATGGCCGCTCAGACTATTGTCGCTTGCAACTAGCCCTAGAGGAGAGAGAAAGTAATTTTTTTATTCTAGCTTCAGATGACACGTGTCGTTTTATTAATGGACCCACATAGATGAGTATATGCCAGTGGCGCTTGTGAACTACTAAATAGAAAGTAATTTTTTTATTCTAACTTTAGATGACACGTGTTATTTTATTAATGGACCCACATAGATAAGGATATGCTGCGCTTGCGAACCACTAAATATTTTCTCCCCAAGTTGATATATAAAGGTGATTCGTATCGAATTCCAAACAGTATCATGCATATAGATGGCTTCCAAAAATGACTTCGTGGTGGGAATTTGCATCTTTCCTTTGTGCATTATGCTGCTCAGCACGTCCTCTGATGCGGCAGCCACACTGGATGATGCCCTCGCGTAAGTTCCAGAAAAACTTTCCAGATTGTCCAACTTGATGATTTTCCTACACAGTTCTTCATTTGCTCATGTTGGTAACATAGATAAAGAAGATATATAGAAGTGACGAGCACAAGGGCCCTCTTCGATGAAAAGAAAAAGGAAATTTGATCATTGATTTCTTTTACATATACACAAGATTCAGAGGAGAGAGCTGGGAGCATCCGATCAGCCAAAGGATATTTATGTAGCGTACAAACAGTGGAACAGAGCAAAGAAGGCATACGATTTGGTGAACATCACAATGGCGGTCGCGGAGAAGCACGTCGATGAGCAGTGCCAGCAAAATCCAACTCAGTATTGCTGCTTGGCGACAAAGCTTTGCCTAAACTGTAGCCAATGCTGCACCGGTACACGCCCTGAAGGCTCATCGCTCTCGTTCTCGGCTTCTCCGTCTCCGTTGCGGATGCTCCATCACAATGTGGTCTGCATAAGCTGCCTTGTTTTTTTTTTTTTAACCCAGATTTCTGCTGTCTAAGTGCAGTCATGTCTGTTTGCCGTAAGATTGCCTCAAATATGAAAGTCATTTTTGAGTATGAAGTTTGGTGTCATCCATGTTTGCAAAAGTTCTCTCGGAGAATAATTGGTATGATAGCTCCTAAAGAAAATATTTACACCTTACAGCTCAGTTGCCAAAGATTGGAATTCGCTGTTCTTATAGCAATTTGGGTGCACTGTGGAGAGTCTCCTCCAAGGAAATTAACGGGTACTCATTGATTGATTGGCAACGAGCATTTACATTGTAGTCCCCGAGTATGACTCGGAAATACAAAGCTGGAGCACTAGAGAATTTGTTTGGAAAATTTCAAAAATATGACTCATTTTTGGCCTCTTGACTACCAATGGATCTCTGCTTTTAAAAGTGGCAAATGTAAACTTGAAACACGAGTATCCCTCTGTTCCTATTTACGAAAACATCACATTTTTTTTTCGAACATATCGCTCTTTAGATTCTAAGTTCTCACTTAAAATATTCAAAATCAACCAAATCACTCGAACCCTAAATAAGATTGTAAATTGCATCCCCAAGGACAACTTGATATTTCCCATATGGCGTTTTTATTAAGAGGTGCATGAAGGGTATGTGTAAGAATAAAGGGGTGTAAGTGGTCATTGGGTTAGAAGTAAAATATATTCGGTACTTTCATAATATTATCCAGGTAAAATTTAGAGACTTCTCTGAGCTCCATGTCTCTGCAGAGAGCAAGTACATCCTACGAGTACATGAAAATCTAGATATGCAGTGTGACGCCTGGAAGTTATCAAGTAGCCACATATTCTTAGCAAGAACAAGAATTCGTCATACATGATGGAGAGAAACTTCCATGAGCTAAAAGCAAGAACAATGGTCGAGCAAAATCTAGAACCAGAGCTATAAGCCACAATATGTGATGGCATAAAAGGCTGCCACTATATCTCATGGTCTTTTGGAATTGTTCAGTAGTTGCAATGATTGTAACATTCCAGTATATTGAATGCCCCAAAAGGCTGTAATTTCCTTATTTGATGTGGACACCACCTCACTCTCTGAAAAACGGTGTGATCGTTTGGGCATAGCTCAGGCTTTTATATTCTTTCTCGGGGGATCAGTGGAGACTTCACCACTAGTTGGCCTGCAAGACACCATCAACTTGTCATTGCGCAGAGAAAAGTTTAAGTGTTGAAGTCTACGAGAATTAAATGAGAAAGAACTATTCCATAATTAAATGATGTCCCCAAACGAGTAGACAGACAAGCATCCAAATGCTGCTACAGGATACAAAGAATCCTTAGGACAAGAAACTTTTCACTTTATCATTTTCTTTCCATATACTCAAGTAATCCATGCCTTGGACAATCTTGGAAAAGTTAGCCATTTCAGTATCCCGAAGATCCAAACAGATGGATGTACAACATATGTCTCTTCAATGAATTGCAAGACAAGGATTTGTATGACCAATACTCCAAACCTTGTAAATAAAATTAGAGGTAGAAGAATCCTGTTTGTGCGTCCATTAGGCAATTATCCAAGAAAAAACTCACCCATAAAGAGAAAACAAGTGAATAAGACAAGTTAATGACGAAAGAAACAGTAAAATTAGAAAGGCAAGTGTGCACTTACAATCCACTAAAAATCTTGATGGTATCATAGAACAACCACTACAGAGTTACAACAGGTCCAACGAGTATAATTCTAATGGGAAGGCTCCTCGTAAACAGATTCGCAACCCTGATATTCCTGATTGCCCATGGCAAAAATGGAACTTACAAATCAAATTGAACTTTTCTGAGACAGCAAGGTAAATAACTGCTTGCAAACATATACTGGCATGAGACTGTCAGCTTTTTTGTTGTTGATGGAAGCAACAATATTGTTGGCAGGATTTGATATGAAGCTACCAACAGATCCAGCAACATATCCAGCTAAGCATGTTACTCCGAGTTGTTAAACTTTTGAGCAATCCTCCTTTCTTCTTCTAATAACACAATAAAGGAAATCCACCGAATGCTCAAATGTCGAGAACATCACCATTGAAACTGCCTAGGGACAAAATTAAGAGAGGATCAATATGCAACAATACTAGGTTTCTCGCACACAATGGTTCAACAACTTGGTGTGAGTTTCCATACTTTATTGTGAACATAATATGGACTATAAACATTCAGAAGTAAAAGATGCAAGCATAACATGAGGACAAACCAACCATCTATAGACCAGCTCTCCCACCTAACAAAGTTGGGGATTAAGTTTTTAATGTCACTTAGGAAGAGAATGGTCTGCTCTCCCATAGAACAGCTTCCATTCATCTAAGCATCTTTTACATGCAATATTCAATATGAGAAAGCTGACCAACTCTATAGCCCGAGAATGAATGAAAAGATTACACAAGAGTTCGACCAAAGCAGTGGAAGCCCTCTGTAAAATCTGAAAGCAAGAAAAGCATTAGAATGTCCCTTCTACCTCTAACACAAGTAAACTCTACGAAGGCCACAAAAAATTACCCTAGAAGGCCCTTCTGATGCATATACTTTAGGGAAGCCATCAACCAAGCCTTTTGAAAAGTGGGACTGTGCTTGAACCCGGATTTTAACAGCTTCAAAAGGGCAAAGTGCCACATTTGCAAATGCTTCCACAGAAGCACTGCTGAGAAAAAAAATCAAGCTCCTGTTGCTGCCAATCAAGGCATTGGAGTAAACCCGTTTGAAGTAATCGTAGAGACTGAATCTGCACCCACCTTGAGCACCATATCCAAAGAACTTGGTAGCCCAACCTCTCCAAAGGGCAGAAGGGCATTGCTCTCTCAATAGAGTAGTGAAACATGAATAAATGCTGTTATACTTGATTGGATTCACCTACAAGATAACAAGGATTCACATATAAAAAACTTCCAAGTGAAACAAGTCTTTGCAGAAATATTAAATACATGCCAAAGAAGGACAATCATGAATAAAGCCACACCACAGAACCATCCAATTCTAGTCGAAAATTAGACTTTCCACATTCAGTCGGATTTGGCCATATTAGCAGTTCCGCGTCAAATGGCCACCAGAAAAATATGTAAACAAGTCATATAAGGAATCTTGTAAACTCATCCAGTTATAGTTCAATCACTGCGGGAACACATATCAAGAGTCCACAAAAGCACCGCATCTTTTATTCAATCTATCAGGTCTATGTCATGAATAAAACTAGTACCGAAGTAGACAATGACTTGGGGTATTACCTCTGATACGTTGATGAGGAAACCGATCGAGTGACTCGATTTATTCACTGAGCTCAACTAAAGAACAGAACATGTTCCTCCAATGCATAGAATTTACGCTACAGTATTGAACAAGAAGAATGCCAACAAAAGCAGAACATCCATTTCACTATGACCCAACAAATATAAATAAAGCTGGAGCTAAAAGAACAAAAAAAGGAGAGAAAGGGAGGAAGTGGAGGCCAATTTCACTCCGACCCGCAGCGTTAACTGCAGATGCCGTCGAAAAATGAATCCGATAGGCGAGAGAGATGGAGGAAGTGGAGGCCATGGACGTGAAGCCCGATTTACATGTGCATTGAAGAAGTGCCCATCTTCATCTGCGTCGATAGGTCGAGGGGTGTTTCTGAATTTTCCCTGGATTTCTTGAATGATAGAGTCAAGGTCAGAGCCTCGTGTAATGGCTTGCTCTGTTGCTCAGCTTCAATGGGTGTGTGAAGTTTCCTAGTTTTCTTGTACCTGGATTGGAAAAGAACCAGAGAACAGCCGTACACACGAGCAAGACCAGAGTTAGCGAGCCTGTTGCGCGTTTTCTCCTTCCTCATCATTTCCGACGCTGGGTCATACGCGGGCAGCCCCAACACGCTCTTGTTGATGTTCCGACTGCTGGAAATGGCAAGATGCTGCAGAGGACGCCACCAGGTTCCCAAGAGATCAGGGCGACCGCGGGTGGGAGAGAGGAGTGAGCTGACGAATCGTAGCCGCCGATGAGACTTCCGGAGGCGACGGCGGAGGCAAAGGGCGCTCGAGATCCGGCAGCTGCGACCCGGCGGGGGTCTTCAAGGAGGCGACATGCCAGAGACAGATCTGACCAGCACCTTGCGACCGACGGGGGCTTTGGGGAAGGGGGAGGAGCATGGCGAGGCGGAGGCGGAGGTGGAGGTGGAGACAGTCAAGCGTGCCGGAGGAGGAGAGAGAAGGTATCTGCGTTTTCTCTTCTCGACTCGAGGAAGGAGAAGGCAAAAACCGCTTGAAAATTGAAAAAGGAGAGAGAGGTTTTTGCGCGGCAACAGCATTAATTAATGCTTCTGCTGACTCTCTTTTCAGCCGCCGCAGCAGAGGAGAGATAAAAAGAAATCCTCTGACTTTTTGACTCCCTATTTTCCAGCTGCTCTAAAGCCAAGGAAACGTGTCGACCTGTTAGTGGAGCCACCCAGACTTGCGCGCGCCACGTAGGACGGTGACGTGGTGATTGGCAGCCACCGAATATTTTCTCCACTAATCCAGACTCAGAATTCAGCCAGCAAGGTTGGCCTAAACGCCCCTGTCTTATCGGTAGACAGAGCCAGCAATTTCAGCCATAATTAATGACCGCCGGAGAAAGGGAGGTGGGGGAGGGGAGCGGGGAGAGCGGGGAGAGGTTAGGACTGGGCCGAGTGTCGTGAGTTTGGGCTTTTGCTTTGAAGTGAAAAATGTAAACACAGGCCCAACAAAAAAAAAAAAAAGAACACCAAATGGTCCGGAGTCGGGTCCTCTACTTCCTTCCACCACAGACCTCTAAAATAAGTTACTGTTTCAATCCAGTCCAGGGCAAAAAGAAAAAAAAAAAAAAGAACTCCGAGTGGGGTCGCATGTTGGGCCGATTCACAAAATTTCGAGGTCTTGATTAGCTCGATGCTCGATGCGTGCGTGCTATTCTCGAGGGAAGATGTCCCTTGTCCAAATGCAGTAGTAGATCCACCCGCTTGGTGAATTCATTTGGTGAATTCGGCCCCTCACGATCCTCCCCGTGATCTTCTCCGAGTAGGTGGTGGATTTTAAGTTAAAAAAGTGGATTATAAATGGGTTCATACGACCCATTTGTTTTAGCCTTTTTTTATTTTGTAAACTCATATGACCAATTTATGACCTATTTGAATAATTTTAGGTTATTAAATCGGTTTTGAACCTATTTAAATTAGTTAATATTAATGCGAATATTTTTGTTGTGGGGATGAATTCTTATGATACTGGCGAATTTGGTGAGGGCTACTCTAAGTGCCCACTTGGCTAGTTTTTAATAACTCGATATACTTACCGTCATCTTGTATTTATTGTTTTAATTTGCTTAGTATCTTACGGAAGAAAGCCGGCGGAGGCCGCGGCCGGCCGTCCATGGCTGTGGGGTTTGTCAGAGAGTTATATATATATAATTTTGTTGTGAGCTTTTTTAATGGCGTGTGACTTTCTTGTGTTAAAGTCCACAAGCAGGGTATAGAGATACTCTTGGAGCCGCCACGTGTCCGGGAAACACTTATGCTTTGATGAAATTCTCCTTTGGACTACCTCAATAAATAAATTCTTGGCCCTTGTGCTTGAAAATAAATCATTATTTTCACGGCATTTATTGGCACCTTTTTGCCCTATATCTTTGCTATAAAACATGAGAAACGACATTTTCCGCTGAAAAACAAGTAGTATCCTTATAAAGTGATTGATATAATCTCTTCCATCATCGTGTGTTTACATTTACTTGTCAAATATTCACCATATTGAGTTTAAAACTTCCTTAGATACCATCAGACGAACCGAACCGCTTCCATCTGAAATTGAACGGCCAGGATTCGCAATTATAAAAATAAGGGAAGAGATTTACAACGGGCTTGTCACTATTTCATCAGATACTTCTTGATGCAGCTGACAACCTCATCCACATTGACCGTCCACGCGACCGAAACAGGAGTATAGTCCGACCAGGGGTTGCTCGAGTTCCATCTGGACAAGGCGGAAGGACAGAATCAATCATATCTCAAGTGAGAGGGAAAAAGGGCAGCAAGTAACTAACTCGAAAAAGTCGGCTGGTATACACATACTTCTTTAGACCTTGATCCATCAAGGTGTGGCCCGTGCAGATTCCTCGAGTCTCTACCCTCACAACTCCGCGTTTAAAAGTGAAAAGATCAGGGCGAACTAGCGCCAAGAAACAGACCGGGTCATGAGGGAAAACTCCTGGAAAATGTGAAGGAAGTACATGTAAAGAGAAAGATATAGGATAACTAGACTTTGGTAAAAGTGCAGTTCTTTAAGTATCAAACTGTACCATGGAACCCATCGGACTTAACATGCCAATCTCTGTAAAACTTGCACATATCACTGAGAATTTGAGCATGCTTTGCCTTTGATAGCTTCAAATCAAGCAGGTCGGCATCTGAACCACCATCATAAGTCTCAGAAGGATATCTTTTTCAGATAACATAGAGATTTCAATGAAATTTTAGCAGTCAAACGAGCAATAGAAACAGTAGGGGCACCTGTTAGTTTCACTTGGGTTGTGATGTTTATCCCCACAACAGCAATTTCAGCCCCCGAAGTAAACACAATATCAGCTGCTTCTGGATCCCCAAAAATCTGCAAGCAATGATAAGAGGTGTTTAAGGCCAACTCAAGTATATGATCAATATTTATGACCAAAAAAAAAAAAGTACATGATCACTATCAGGAGGGAACTTAGTTTAATGTAAAAGTTTGTGCTGACGCTTAGGAAAAACAAAAACAAAGCGAGAGGTTTATTTGCAGCCATGGATATTAGTGACCGATCTTAAATCACAATATGAAGAAGCATTGGTGATAGCAAGGGGAGAAAAGGGCAGTGCAAGTTAAAGCTTCAGACCCTTGAGCTGGGCTGGCAAGATGAAAATAAGGTTTTATTAAAATTTCAAGCAAGAGTTTGCGACCACATATATGTGTTTGCAAGGACAGATTATGCTACATCTTTGCAGGGGAGAGGGAGGGAGGGAGGAAGGGAGGGAGGGAGGGAGGGAGAGGGAGAGACCTATTCTATTTCTATGTTCATCAGATCTAAGAGGACAGCTAGAACTTACGTTTGCTTCTGCAGCAGGATTGACATTTCCCAACGCAAAGAAAGAACCACCAAGCACAACGATTTTCTTCACCTTGCTTGCAAAGGAAGCATCCCTTTTGATTGCCTGAAGGAGATAAAACATGGCACCCCATGAAATTGCAATTGTCATAATTAAGCAGTTGGGCATGAGAGATTGCTACTTACCAAGGCTAAGTTTGTCAGGGGTCCAAGTGCAAGTACAGATACTTCACCCGGAAACTCAGAGACCTTATCAACTAAAAACTCTGAGGCACTCTTCTCAACCTTCTTTGCTTTGGGAGGAGGTAAAGATACATTGCCAATACCATCAGAACCGTGGACAAAGTCAACAACACATGGCTTTCCCCCCTTCTCGAAGGAAAATGAAAACTTTTAGGCTTCAATAGAAAGATTGCAATAAAATGCAAAAACTAGAGAGACCTAAAAGTGGTTTGATCTTGCAGGTCGTCAAAAAGAAAGAGAAGAAGCTGCAAAGTATAAGTTTAAATATCTGCAACTCCTGAGGCAATATCGTACATCCTATCAAAACATGCATTGAAAGTGCATATGAGAATGAAATACCCTCCACTCTTCTACAATTTAGTACAATTGTCAATATCCTGAATGTGGCAACAACAATCAAGATAAGTACCATTTCTCTGTGTTTGGAAAAAATGGTCTCAGTTGAAAGCAAGAATGAGAATCACTTCAGATGCATTTTAAACCCTAATCCCGATAAAGAGGTCCAACTAAACATAAACTGTCATGTCAATAAAAGAAGACAGCCATCTGATACGAGCCTTCTAGGATCTCAATTTGAATAGCTCAAATCTTCTGAATCCATGTACTTATAGTGATTCCACTGACCAAAGCACCAAATAAATTATCCTTCATTCCATTCAGTGAGCATCTAACACCAGGCAATGAGGTTCATATACTATTGAGCTTTGAGCTGATTAGTAAAGAAAATTATGCATTGACAATAGTCAGTGAGCCCATTACCAAGATGACCTCATTGACTTCGAAAACCAAGTTAGTTTGAAACATGGAGACAAAATGGATTCCAACCGAATCAATTTAACAATTGGATCCCCTAACACAGACAGAACATTATTAATACATCTATGTTAAGCTTCCTTAAATGAAAAAATAGAAAGGGAAATATCTTTCACATATGTTAAGATCTCTCATTCCATGTAGCAACAACCCAGATATCTCAGTTGCATGAGCCAATATTAAAGAATGACTCTTCTACCTGTTGCACAAATCAAAGGTGAAACAGATATCTAAAATCAAGACAGAGCAAATAATAAATTACTCCTAAAAAAGGTTTGCTCACTTGGTTTTGGTTGGGATTCTAAAAAATGGATATAAAGCAGTATCTATCACATTCCTTTAACCTGTGATGACACCTACAAAGCTAATGATACATATGTGATCATTCACGCTACATTAATATACATGATATCAGGCACAATATCAGCTTAAAGCACAATAAAGAAATGCAAATCAATGGGAATAGAAATTCAGCTTAGAAATCCAGAGTCATATTCAAAGATTGAAACTCAATCAGCACAGGACAGGTAAAGAATTTTAGCTACAGTGCAGAAGCACATTCCCATCTCCTTACTTCCTTGGAGCGAACTCCCGTGCATTGAACTAGAAGTTCTAACAAATGAGACAATTACCTTTAGAGGCTCATGGCTGCCTTCGGCTACAGGAACATCAGGACGTCCAGCTATCTCACACTATCCTTTTGCACAACAAAGATGGTGATTGATTATGAAATATTCCACAAACACAACAAACTTTTTTATCTTCAAAATCAGGAGAAACTCGGACATTATGGGGAAATATTCGCTCTATAATGAAATACGACTAGACCAGATGAAACGAATACGTACCAAAAGCAAGGCATTGCGAGTGGCAGCTTCTGTGGTAGCATTTCCAAATATGGTCGTGAATCCCAAGATCTCCACCTCGGGAGCTTGAAATGCCATGAAGATTGCCATGCTATCATCTGTTGGTCAACTTAAAACATGTTCATACAAAAATACAAGATGTAAACCAATCAACCGAGAAGGCAAATTGCATATTCTCGATTGATTGCCAAGTAATGCAGTCGAAATAAAAAAAAATATGGCCCATCTCCCAACTGCATTGCTCATTTCAACAATCTAAATAGCCAGTTCCATGGACACAGGCATCCATTCCCGACCGAACTCTCTCTTGCGGCTAATTAACAATTCCCCTGCACCAGTTTTTCAGGGTATAGCCACAAAACCAACTCAATCCATCACAGGAGATTAAACCATCTACTACATAGCTTCACGCAGCAATTTCTCTACCTCACCACGTAAATCCCCTAAAAATGTCATATTTTTCCCCTTTTGTTTGTTCGTTAATTTAGTGGAAAAATCACAGTAAAAGAGAAGCCCATCCGGAAGAAACAAAAGACTTGGACTTTCTTTTTCTAAAAGAGAAACCCATACGAACAAGTCAACCGAAAAATGAAAAAAAATTTCTTTCATGCATCTGGAAAGATATCAATAAACAAGGAAAACGTCCCGATCGTTTCTATTTCCCCGTCGATTCGCTTCACATTTCTCACTATCAGCCAACCGCTCGTCATCTTTTTTCTTTATCATGATCACTTACTACTATCGTCCTAGCTGAAACAGTAAAAGAACGGATACCCAAAGTGAACTTTACAGTTAAAGTCGAGCCTTTTCCCAGAATCTCCTTTCTGGGACCACAGAAATCGGCAGCCCTGTTCTGAATTGAGAAATCTCTCCTTCTACTTTTGACGAAACGGTCCGATTTCCGATTCCCGACTCCCTAGGCGCTCCCGAACTAAGATTCACCCCACAAAAAGCAAAAAAAGTCAAAGACGCTACGGACCCAGCAACCGGACCGTCGCGTGGCAATCGATCGCCATCGGCGAGAGAACGGACGAATCCCGCGAGACGTTTCGGGGGAAATCCGGGGCCCATTCCGCGAATGCGGGCGGAGCGGAGGGAGCGCGAGACGCGAAAAGAGAGAAATTGCGAAGGGCGAGGGGGGGGGACTAACCGATCCCGGGATCAGTGTCGATAATGAGCTTCTCGGGGCCGAGAGCATCGCCGCCGTTGGCAACCGCGCCCTCCATCCTTTCTCTCCCCCACCTTAGACCAGCAACTGCAGCAGCAGCAGCGGCAGCAGCAATCGATCAATTCAAAGCGCCTCTCTTTACGTACGACAGTGGCGAAGCGGTCAGGAAAGTTCGAAATGCGTGCGTCCCGATTCGAAGAAGAGGACAAGACGGCGACGGTGACGGCGACGAAGCTGGCGACGCCGATCGCGCGAGCTTGCTCTATCGCAGACGTCTCTCTCTCTCTCTCTGTGATGGTGTTTGCTGGTTTTGGTTGGTGCCTTTGGTCCGATCGGGTTAGGTGACTTTTATAAGGCCGGAGGGTGGGGGTGTGCAGAATGACGGAAAGGGGCCTTTCCTCGCGACGGACCAATCGGAGAGCGACGTGTAAGCATATTCCTCCCCATGGGGCAAACGAGATTTCTCGTGGTGCGATATTGTCTTTAGGCGAACAGCCCAGACTTTGCCCTGCTCCCGTGCCTCCTTTCGATTTTTTTTTTTTTTTTAATGACACGTTTTGGTTAAGTGGAACGGGGAGCGTGAGTAAGGGGGGAGTACGACCAAAAAATAAAAAAAGTAAAGGGGGTTGGGGAATAAAGGGTTTAGGTTGTAACCGAGAATCAGAAGCAGCCTATTTTCAAGTCAATTAGAAAAAAAAAAAAAAAAAAGTGATATCGGTACTGTAATCGAATCAGTAACTTGGAAGTAATAGATCGCAATTAGCTGTTCATCTTTTGTGAATTTTTGCTAATAGGAGAAAGACGTGTGGCATTATTCCCCCTTGGGATGCGATTTTATCGTTAGGAGAAAAGCCCGGTTTGCTCTTGTGCCTCCTTTTGATTTTTTTACACGTTTTCGTTAAAGTGGAATGGACGAGCGTGAGAAAGTGGCAATGTGAGTAAAGGGGAGTACCAACCAAAAAAAAAAAAAAAAAGTAAAGGAGGGGGCGGGAGGAATACGGCATTAGGTTGCAACCGACAATCAGACCGAATTGACCATTGGAAGGAATCCAATTTCAAGTCAATTAGAGAAAAAAAAGTGGCATTGGTATTGTAATTGAATCAATAGCTTAGAATTAATAGATTGCGATTACATATTCATCTTTTGCGAATTTTAGCTAATCGGAGAGAGGCGCGTGGCATTATTTCCCCATAGGGGGAAATGACATATCTCGTGATGCGATCTTGTCTTTAGGCGAAAAAGCCTTATTTGCTTTGTCATGTGCCTCCTTTTGAATTGTTTCTAAATGGAATGGGGGAGGGTGAGGAAGTAGTAATGTGAGTTTTTTTTTTTTTTTTTTTTTTTTTGGGGAGAGTAAGAGGTTTAGATTGTAATTGAGAACTAGACTGAATTGACTATGGAAGCAATCCCATTTCAAGTCAATTAGAAAAAAAAAAAAGTGGCTTCGGTATTGTAATCGAATCGATAATTTGGAATCAATAGATCACGATTACGTGTTCATCTTTTATTAATTTTTGCCAATAGATTTTGCCATATTCATTTTCATTTTCCTCAACAAAAATAAAAATAAAAATTGGCCGGCTCCTGAGCAGACTTTGGAACTCAACTTTAAATTCAAGTGACAAGGTACGTTTTAAGTTTGAAGGCGTGTGGGTAGATTTTAGATTTAAAAATTAAGGGAATAGGTTGGATAGGTATCATCTGTCAAGTGGAACTAGGATCAACTTGAGATGCTTCCGTACGAGGAAATAAATATAGGATATCGGAGGGGGTAAACTGGGAAAAGTACAGCTGTTGCTTGGGCATGCACGTACAGCTCAGCTTGACATGGCATATCCATTTAATTTGATCAAAATAACAAGTTTTATATATTAAATGATTTGCATGTGGTTTAGGCGTGGATTGGTGGGTCAGATTGATTATCGTGTGATTCATTTCCACGTGAGGCTTAATTGGTTTTTTTTTTCTAGAGTGGGAGATGATATATGTGACCAAAACCTACTTGTAAAAGATGCGGGGGATGGTGACATCGGTTTGCACTCCCCTTCCATTGAGATGCCATTGACTTGGGTGCCTACTTTGAAAAGTTCGTACATTACTTATGAAAACATCTCTTAATGGATTGTCCATTCTCGAAACACAATGTGCCGTAATTTCAGGGAAATCGCAATCATCCCCTTTTGTGTTCATTTATTTATCATTTTCAAGGCGACATCATCGATTTGATCCCACCTATGTTGCAATAGAATCATCCAACTCAAATAGAATTATGCCACTCACTCTCACTAAGAAGGCTCCCTAGTCCTTCTCTTTCCAAACCCCTCCAACCACCCCCGGCCGGCCAATCTACGAATCCAAGGAGAGGAATTATTCGAGATGCGCGAAAGCGAAAGCGGGTCAATCACCCTGATCGCTAAAATCTGAAAAGAAAATGTGATTAAATTAATTACTCAGAGAATCCAAAAGCAGATATGCTTAAAAGACGGTAAGTTTGGGGTCGCCACGCAATCGTTTTCATTGGCTTTGGCTCCCCCATAGTTGTTGCTTCGGTTTGACCAACACCAAGGCGTCCTAGTCAACAACAGTCATTTTCGTATGGTGAGATCCGCCAAAACGTTGCATGATACGCGACAAATTGAATTCGTGGGGTCATCGCACGATCCATCAGTTCGATCGGAGGATTAGTCGCAAATGAGAAAGTTCTCTGTGGGGGTGGGGGGGTGATTGTTGCCTGTACGTCTGTTAATCCGAGAGGATGTCCATGGTTGCAACAAAGACCCGTCTCTTGATAGATATTCAGGAAGTCAAGAAATACATCAGGTTTTAGCTTTTCGACTTTGTCGCGTGATTAAAATGGCAAAGTTTAGGAAGCTAAATGGGCCGTGCTTTCTAGGAATCGCAATTCATTTTTCTTCCTTGGAAAAATTGTTCGATAGTTCTTTGATAGATATTCTATCAATAGACAAATAGCTAAAGATGGGGAAAGTTACATTTGGCTTTAGCTCTTGGGCGTTATAAAGGGTTGATTCAACTATTCTCATTTACTCTAACAAGAAGAAAAGAGCATGTGTCGCATGTGGGCAACAAATGGTAAGAACGTTTGTAATTATTGAAAAGCAAAATAGTAACTCGAGGAATAGATTAGATTTTAGCTTTTGGGCTTTGTCACACGATCAAAATGCCAGAGTTTAGGAAGCGAAATGGGTTGTGCGTTTTAGGGATTGCGGTTCATTTTTCTTCAGTAAAAAAAATATTCTATCAATAGACAAATAGCTAAAGATGGGGAAAGTTACATTTGGCCTTCGCTCTTGGCCACAAGAGAGGGTCAATTCAACTATTCTCATTTTACTCTTGTAAGAAGAAAACAGCATGTATTGCGTGTGAGTAACAAATAGTGATGACGTTTGGAATTATTGAAAAGCAAAATAATTGAAGGGTGAATTAGGAAATCTAAAAGCGAGATTCGGCTTCTATGTACAGATTATTGGATTAAGATTTTGTCCATACGAAATTACTTTATTATCTCGAATCCAAATATGGAAGGAGAAAATTCCAAAGGAAATATTTGCAGATGCTATGAAACAATCAATTAACCTCACCAACAAAAAAAAGAAAAAGAAAAAAAAGTAACAAAGATGATTTTTTTGTGTCAAAATCTCAATACGCTGAAAAAAGGTAAGTAATATTTCAACTTATACGGAACCGCTTGATATTTCTTCTTTGCAAGGAACATTTGTATTTAAAATTGGGAAAGTTGTTCTAAAAGTAATAAAACTATTATTTGACAACCAATTCAGTCCTTTTTTTTTTTAAATTGTGCGAATTAACTCTTAAACTTTTGGACCATTTGCTAAAGTAGTCATTCTAGTTAATTTTGATTGAAAATTAATAGAGTGGATGTCAACCAGGCTTAGGCCACAAGGCTTTTGCCAATCACTAGCCAATGGCTAGTGAGGTTGTTGGCCCTTAATAATATAAAAGGAAAAAATAAAATAAAATAAAATAAAATAAAAAATAATTGCTAAAATTTTCAATGTTACATCAGTGGACAGCCGGCCGGCGTCCATTAGCGAAAATCCAACCACAGATACGCATAAAAGACATACATTTGGGGTCACCACGCAATCGTTTCATTAGCTTTGCCTCCCGGAGTTGTTGTTGCTTCGGTTTGACCCATACCAGGGCGTCCTAGTCAGCAGTCATTTTTGTATAGTTGCGCAATACGCGACAAATTGAATTCGTCGAGTCATCGCATGATCCATCACTTCGATCGGAGGATTAGTCGCAAATGACAGAGTTATTGTATCCGTTAATCTGAGGTAATGCCCAAGGCTGCGAAGAAGACCCGACTCCCGATAGATATCCCCTAAAGTCAGAGGAAATATATTAGAATTTAGCTTTTTGGACTATGCCGCGCTGTCGAAATGCGGAAGTTCAGGAAACGAAATGGGTAGTACTTCATGGGGATCGCAATTCATTTTTCTTCCTCAAAAAACTCTCCGCTTAGTTAAATGATAATTAGGGATATATATACTAGAAGTGCCAAAAGTTGTGTACGACGCTCATTTTAGTGCTAAAAGATTTTTTTCAAATTACTTAAGTACAACTTTTTAAAGAAAATTGATCACTTAAGTTAGTGTTGACTTCGATATGGGTTGCTAGAAATCTGACATGGCCATATATTATTAATCAGCATATAACCCCTAAACAACATTATCTAAAAATTAAATAATGATCGTTTGATGCCAAATTTTGTTTAAAGTGATCACTTTAGTGTCAGTCATTGTTTAAATGTAATCACTTTAGTGCCAAACACGCAACATGGGAATGCCACACGAACTGGATTTTTTAAGTAATATGCCGAGTCATATAAAGTTTTTAATTATAAAAGTCACCTATTATTTTTTTATCGGAATTTCTAGCTATTGACACTTAAATGATTATTTTTTTCTCTAATTTAACACTTAAGTGATCCGGCAAATTTTTTTGGTATTTAAGCGAGCGCTGTACACAACTTTTGAGATTTATAATATTCTTTTGCCCAATAGACAAATAGCTAAAGATGGGCAAAGTTATATTTTGCCTTAGCTTTTGGGCATAATAAAGGGTCAATTAAACTATTCTCATTTACTCTAACAAGAATAAAAGAGCATGTGCGCGTGTGAGTAACAAATTGTAAGAACGTCTGAAATTATTGAAAAGCACAATAGTAAGTCAAGAAATTGATTAGATTTTAGCTTTTGGGCTTTGTTGCATGATTGAAGCGCCAAAGTTTTGGAACTAAAATGGGTCGTACTTTCTAAGGATTGTAATTCATTTTTCTTCCTCAAAAAAATTCTTTGATGATTTGTTCTTGATATATATTCTATCAATAGACATATAGCTAGAGATGGGCAAAGTTACATTTGGCCTTAGCTCTTGGGTATAATAAAGGGCTCAATTAAACTATTCTCATTTACTCTAAGAAGAAGACAAGAGCATGTGTTTCATGTGAATACCAAATAGTGAGAACGTTTGGAATTATTAAAAAGAAAAATAATTGAAGGGTAAATTAGGAAATCTACGAGCAAGATTTGGCTTAGATGTGTTGGATCATTGGCTTGGTTATAAGTGTATCCTTCCCAGGGTAGGGGAGTTAAGGGAGTCTCCTCCACACATGGCCCCTTGTGCCTATCCGATAACCTAAGGGGCTATGAGGTTGCATTTGTTATTTTAATGTGTCAGTACCCACACATCCTGCACCTCTATTAGTACAATATATTATTAAGCCCCGTCTCTAGCTTTATCCTTTAAGGCTACATTTGGTAGCTAATAAAATTCAGGAGAGGATAAGATAAATTTTATCTTATCTTTTATTTGATGCTTGCAAAGTTGAATATAAGGGGATATAGGTTGGATAAAATTATCCTATTAGGGAGGTGATATAAAGGTGAATAGGATTTCTAATATCTATAATAGGAAAGTTAATTTTCTCAAATAAATAACTCCTTAAATTGATAAAATTAAAATTATGTTTCAATGTATTAATATTTGAATTATAATATAAGAAATTCAAAATAACTAAAAATAACAATTTAGTTTTTAAATTTAATCTTATTTTATTTATATATTTGAATTTAATTTTATCTTATAATATAAATTTAATATATAAATATAGATGTATATTTATTACATGTTTTAGTTATTTTAGTATTTTAGATATATTAATACAATTTACTATTTAATAAAATTTTATTAGAGAATGAGAGAAGGAGAAGAAAGACATAAAATTAAATTAATTAAAAAAAAAGAGAGGAAAATAAAATAAAAAATAAAATAAAAATAAAGTATGCAAGAGTGTTGCGAAAGAGTTTTACCGTCTCTATTTGTGAATTTTTGGTTCATTTATACTAATATGCCATTTATATCAAATAATGTACATGATATAACGTGAAAATATCATCAAATAGTGAATATGATATAATAAAATCCCTGAATTTCATATCATATCATATCGGTTCTATCCTAGTTAGAAATCTAGACGACCAAACATAGCCTAAGTGTTTTACGTTTAAGGGATGTCGAGGTCCATACAAGACCTTAGATGTTACAGTTTGAGGACTTACTAAGGTCAAACTATTCTCATTTATTCTAATAAGAAGAAAAGAGCATGTGTTGTATGTGAGTAACAAATAGGGAGGACGTTTGGAATTAATGAAAAGCAAAATAATTGAAGGGTAAATTACGAAATCTAAAAGTGAGATTTGGCTTAAATGCATATGGATTATCTGGATTAAGATTTTGTCCATATGAAATTACTTTATCATCTCGTAACCAAATATGGAAGGAGAAAATTCCAAAGGAAGTGTTTGTAGACGCTATGGAACAATTAATTAACCTCATCAACAAAATAAATAGTATCGAAGACGATGGAAAATACATGCAAAAAAGGTAAGTAATATTTCAATTTATATGGAAACCGCTTGATGTTTCTCCTTCGCAAGGAACATTTGCATCTTGAAAACCAAAAAAATTGCCCAAAAAGGTACTAAAACTATTGTAAGGCGACCAATTCTGTCTTAAACTTTTGACGATTGACAAAGTAACTTTTTCTATCAATTTTGACTTGAAATTGATAACATGGATACCAATGGTCATACATGGCATGGTCGGTGTTACTATGGACAATTTTTATAATTTTTTTAAAAAATTTCAGAACTTTTTACATTCTTTTTATTATTTATATTATTTCTTTTCCTTCTTTTAATTGTTCAAGGTTGACAAGGGACCATCAGGCATTAGGCGAGGACCGCAAAGCCTTCGCCGATTGCTGGCCACCGACAAGGGGCCAACAAAGGCTTCAAGGGACTCATCGGCTGCCAAGTGGGGTCGCTGGGCCTCGACTAGTGATTGTCGAGGCTTCTAACCCTTAATAGTAAAAAGAAATGAACAAATTAAATTAATTGTCCATGTCCATGTCAACATCCCAATTAGCAATTATTAGCCAAATTTAATCAAAAGGGCTACATTAACAAATCATCAAAAAATTTACAGTTAAATTGACATAATTAAAGAGTTTATGATTGAATAAGCCGACATACAATAGGATTAAGACTTTTCGGCCAATCACCCCCTTTAAAAATCATAAAAATTGTATTTGTGAAATTATAGTATCGTTGAATCACCAAGGTGGAAAAGGTTACAAGTAAATAATCATATGCAATTTATTTGAGATGAGTCATGGTTAGATGGACTTTTGTCAAAATTCGGGTAAAAGGTATGAGATTAAAGTGGGGAAGAGGGTTTGCTTAATTAGCAGTAGAGATAAATGAGAAGTCTTTTCGGAAAGCAAAGATAATAGAAGTTCTTTTATAAATTGAACAAATATAGAGATACCGTTAAAAGAGTGCAAAGAAATAATTTGTGCATTAAGTTGTTCAAAAATATAGAATAAAAGACATAATTGTGCTTAAGTTGTTAAGAAGTTGAACCATGGATCATGAGCTCACAAACTAATATATTTATTTTAATTTATATTTATATTCTATGACATAGGTATGTTACTATTTTTCACATACACTAGCAATAGTGCACATACATTGCATATATGCAGGACTTTGGTATTTTGAAAAAAAAATCTAAATCACCTTATCATTAAATATTTAGTCTATTAGTTTATGGAAAGAGATTATTGAAAAAACATGAACGATTGCACACATTTTCGTGAATTGAAAACTATCTCAAGATTTTGTCTTTGTAATGTTGTTTATAAGATAGAAATGACTCATTTATTTTCGTTGTCCTAGGGAGAGAGAAATTAATAATGAGTTATGTCAAAATCAATAGCTGCAAATGCATAAACCTCCATTTCCCCAAAAATGACTCTCCACTCCATATCATACACTGCTAATGTAAAATATAGGTTTGAAAAGTCCAAAAAAGAGGTAAATGAAAAGAAGAAGAAGAACAAGAAGAAGAAGAAGAAGGAGAGTTGAACGATCAAAGAGAAGAGATGAATAGTGGAAGCTTCAACAGAGACCGAGAGCTTTTGGGGAGTGAGGAAATAGAGAGCGAAAGAAAGAAAAGAAAAGATGAGGAGATGAAAGGAAAAGAAAGAAGCATGTTTCGGCATCGGAAAAAGAAAAGAGGGAGAGAAAGATAAAAGGAAAGAAAGGAAAAGTGAAATAGAGAGCGAAAGAAAGAAAAAGAAAAAGGAGGAGATAAAAGGAAAAGAAAGAAGCATTTTCCGGAAGAGGAAAAAGAAGAGAGGGAGAGAAAGGATAAAGAAGAAAGGAGGAAAGGGGAAAATTTTGCGTGCTCATGATCCAGATGATTCACCAAGCCGACTCAATACTATACTGCAATGCTCAGTAAGTGCTTGTGCCCTCATTCGTTTAATCGAAGTAGTTTCGAATTTAGGGTTTGAGATTCGAAATTATTGGAGGTCCGATTTTCGAGTCATTGAGCTACATATTTATACATAAATGATAGTCTAGGATGTTATAAAACTGTAGAATTTTAGGGATTTTGATTTCGGTTTACAATTTGCCTGGAATGAAATTTCAAAATTTTTCATGTATGCTGTCAAGTTCCAAATAGTAACCTTTGGGGCTGAATTTCAGCCATTTCTGGTGAAGTTTTGGGCAACCAAGTTGGGATTCTTGTAGTATATCAAAAGAGCTTTCTATTGACTATAAATACATTTGAAAGGGAGTTCAGTGGAGAAAGTTATGGTGTGACAAAATTTCGCACTCAAGCTTCACGTTGCAAATGACTTGAATAATCGCTTTAGGTATACAATTCGTTAGTACGTAGGAGTCGTTTTGTTAGCATATAGGCGGAGTATAGCCGTTTCATACTTAGGGTACTGCATTTCTCAATTTTAACATTGTTTTTTCTTGCTTATTTAATAGAATCACGAGTTCGACGATTCAAGTAATGCTTGTTATTTGGTCGTAGGTATTTCGAGGTGAGTAATGCTATCTCTTCTAAGAATTTGTAAACTTATGTTTTCAAAATGAAAAGGATTTGATAGGTTATGAGATGGATAAGTATGTTTGTTGCATAAGATTTGGATCGTGCATTTGCTACATTTTGATATTTATGAACTGTGTAAGAACTGGTTGGTGGAAAAATATGCTCTGTTTGAGAAATAAAGTTGAGAAATTTCATATATTTCGGATTCGCGAAACCTTTTTACAAAAAAACTCTTGATTTTGAGATGGTTTTTGGAGAGACTGATTTGTGAAATTCTTCGTGACATGCATTTGATTTGATTCGGTTTGTAAAACTAGTTTATGATATGAGTCTTGGAATGATTTGAGAAATGTTTTACAAAAGGTATTTCTGGCGGATGAGTTCAGTTACGAAAGCTTTTGGTGATATATGAAATGAATTTTGGATTTGGTTTTATGGATTGTGGAGGATGTTACAGATAAGTATTAATACTTGATATCATTATTAGCCCAGTTAGGGGCTTGTAGGTATACATACTAGTTAAGGATATCCTTGTAGGTCGAGCCACCAACTAATAATAGGTGGAGGCCTTACCAAGGGGGAATCTCGATTACCTTGTCACTAGGCATTGTGTCGTAATCATGATTTGATATTGAGTAACAGATTGATCAATGGAGTGGACCATTGACATGTAATATGAGTTTGTTCAACGGAATGAACCATTAACATGTGATTTGAGTTTAGTTGATGGAATGGACTATTGATGTATGTTTTGAGATTAATTGTTATAATGGACCATTGACGTATAGTTTTATATGAGATAAATTAATAAAATAGACCATTGATATGTAGCATGAGATTAACCAATGAAATGGACCATTAGCATGTGAATTAGTGAGATTGATTAATGGACTGGGCCATTGATTTTTGTTTTAATATTATTGTGAAATGAATATTGCTGCTATAAATATAACTATGTTGAAGCATATGTATATTTTTTATTTTATTGTATATTTGTTATGTTCAGAATTTTGGGTTAAAAGAGTTATGGTTTTGGGTTGCAGATATACATAATGGGTGCTCGATTCGCTTAGAAGAGATGCATTACTTACTGAGCTGTATTTGCTCATCCCTTTATTTTCCAATCTTTCTTTCATATTCATTAGCTAGTGATGAGTAGTATAAGAGCCATATTAACGAGGGGATTATTTTTAGGAGCTTTAAGATTATGTCCTTCGGATGGAAGGATGGCCGTGTCATCCCCCATTCGTGATGGTTTTTAGGTGTGATGTTTTGTGATATCAAAGCTTAGGTTATGATTTTTTATTAGATAGATTTTATGGGACGCTGTGAGGTTGTATGTTAGAATGCGTCAATCTTTTGTTATGTATTGGAATCTAGGATTAATTATGAGTCTAAGTAGTTATTGATCCTGATTTAGAGAATGATACTTGGCTTTGTAAAGTGTATCAAGGGCAAACGGTTGTTACCTTTAATATGAGGAATATATCTTAAGATTCTTGATGTGTGATTTCGACAAAGAAATAAAGAGTCATTATGATGACTCGGATGAAGTAAGAGATGAGGCCCAAACTGATTTAACTGAGGATTACAAAGTAATGATTTCCGAGCTGCAAATCGTGTGTTAAAGAAGTGTGCGTTTTGGATGGATGATTAAGAGTCGCATGAAAATTGAGTGGAGTTGAATATATATGTTCTCGATGTTATTTTATGGATTGTTTGGTTATCCTCACATCGTGATACTGTTATGATTATCTGGCACACTCAAAATATATAAAAAAAGAATGTTGTGAAGTTAGAAAGTATTTTGTTATCAGATGCGTTTCTTGAGAATCTACTGGATTTGTCTTCTCATAGAGAAATTGATTTTAGTATTAATTGGATACTTGGTGCATTATTTTTTTTTAAGGTACCACATTGAATGACACTTTTTGAACTTGAAAACGAAAATAAGATGATGTGCCTAGAATTGTTTGCAGAGCAAAGATATGGCCATTAGAAATTTCTTACTAAGTCTCTTGGATTAATGGATGTGCCTTTTGCTTTCATGTATTTAATCAATAGAGTATTCAAAGAGTTTATGAATAGATATATTGTGGTGTTCATATTGACATACTAGAAGAGCCTGCAGGAACACAAATAGCACTTGAGGATTTGAAGCATTTGGTTAGTGTAATTGCTCTATCAATGTTACCGAAGTGATAAATCATGATTACTGTTTTGATAAGTTGTGATCTCTAGATAACGAGTTGAGATTTTAAGAATTACATCACGACTGATTGATATAGGTTATTATTTTCTGGTTTAAAAAAAAGATTTATATTGAAAGTGTTGATACGTTACGTGACGATATTTGGTATGAATAGAATTCATCTTAGAAGTTTTAAGCTTGAATTGACTTGTGAAACAAAGATTTACTTATGGTAAATAGGTGTCATCAACTTGTGCATTTCTAAATAGCAGGTTATGATCTTACTCTTAAGAGTTTTGTGGAATTAGTGGAAATTGTTAATTTCAGCTGGGTTTTCTTTAAAATGGTAATGCGAGGCAAGTAATTAAGTCTTTGAATTAAGAAGTAATAATTTTAAGTGATGATTCTTTAAGTTGAGAACTTGAGGCCCATTGGAATTAATGGAATTTAGATAAGTTCTTATCTCAGTTTTGAGAAGTTATAGACATTCAATTGTAAGTGATGATCTCTTAAGGGTGACATTCTTTGATAAGTTTAGGAATAAGTGCATTGGAAGTCCTAAAATTTGTCATGGGAATGCAATTAAGTCCTAAGACTTTCAAAAAGTGTAATTAAGTCCTAAAACTTGTCACAAAGTGCAATTAAGTCCTAAAACTTTCAAAAAATGCAATCAAGTTCTAAAACTTATCAAAGTTATTCAATCTAAGTCCTTCTATTGTTTGCGTTTTTTTTTCTTTAAAGTTTTAGGTCTTGATTGCACTTTCAAGACAAGTTTTAAGACTTTATTGAACCTTTTGAAAGTTTTAGGACTTGATTGAACTTTCGCAACAAGTTTTAGGACTTAATTGCACTTTTTGAAAGTTTTAGAACTCAATTGCATTTTCATGATAAGTTTTAGGACTTCTAATGCACTTATTCCTAAGATTTATGATAGACAAGTTCTTGCTTGGGAATCCCAAATTCTATAAAGAACTAGGAAAATTGTGTTTAAGGAGATAGTTGAGATTGTGATTTGAAGAAGTGGATTTTGTCTTTGGAGTATTAAGAGTTAATTATCTCAAGGTGCTAGATAAGTAAATTTTAGATATTGTTATCAATAATCTCTTCTCGTAGTGTTAGAAAGGACATGGAAAGTATGTGAAACTTTTTGTGCAATAAAAAAGATTTGTTTGCACAAATCCTAACAGTGGTTGATGTGATACTCTTAGGCTATGTACAAAATTGAAGAGAAAGGAAATGCTGAAAGGTGAATCGATAGCTTGTGAAAATTCGGGTCTTGACATATTTTGATTTGACGAAATGTTTTGTGGACTATATTTCAAGTGTCAACAAATGATGTCGAACGTTATGGTATTGGAGAAAATTAATGTAAAAGTATAATCTTAATTGGTGATACTTTTTAGATATTATAGATTATGTAGAAATTGATTAAGAAAGAGGTGTTTGGACGCAAGACTACTTTGGTAATGTGATCTTTTAGGCATGACAAATTGTTAATAATGATTTTTGGTGGCTTGATTTGAGGTTAGTGATGCGAAATGGGAAGACTAAGCAATAGGTGTGAAATTAGGAAGTGTCTAGTAGAAGTGAACAGAAAAAGGAATTTTTAGAATTTTGGTGATGCAAATTGGTAAAGTTGGGCTTATGCTTGTAGACAATTAAAATCACATGGCGGCATTACTCGTATGAAGAAAGGCACTAAGTCTTTTATAGATCACAAGAACTTAAAGTATTTTTTTTTTTTTGGTTTTTTTACTCAAGAGGGGTTGAACATGAGACAAAAGAGATGGTTGAAGCTTCTGAAAGATTATGATTTGTCCATCAATTAATAGAAGCAAGGCAAATGTAGTAGCAAATGCCTCGTGGGTCTTCTAGAAATAACAACTTTATTCGCTACTTAGAAGTCTATTCTTGAGGATATGAGCAAGTTGGACCTAAATGCTATATGGGTAAATGTTGATCGATTAATTTAGTTTGCGCACTTTTTGTCGTATCGATTTGGCTTTTACTAGAAGACATGACAAAGCAATATGTCAATGAGATAATGAAGTTTCTTGGAGTTCCAGTAAACATTGTTTCTAATAGAGTTTTCAATTTCATGTCTTACCTTTGGAAGACGTTAAAAAGAGTGCTGGGTACTTAACTTCGATATAGCTTTTCACTTATAAATACATGGACAATCAAAGAGAACGATCCAGATGCTAGAGGGTATGTTGAGACCCTGCATCATTGAATTTGGTAGTTCTTGGGATAAACATCTATATTTAACATAATTTTCTTATAACAATAGCTATTAGGCTGGCATTAAGATGGTACCTTTTGAAGCTCTACTAGTCGGAAATGCACAACTTCTAGTTGTCGACATGATGCTAGTGAGAAGAGACTAACTATTCCATAATTCCTACAGCAGTTGGAAGAAAAGTTATGTTGGTTCAAGAACGTCTCAAAACAACTCAAAATTGTCAGAAAAGTTACGTAAACCTTAAAAGGCGCAAGGTGGAGTTTAGTGTGGAAGATTAAGTATTCTTGAAGGTTTCTCCCATGCGGGGGCATTATAAGATTTGGCACACGTGAGAAATTGAGTCCAACATATGTGAGACTATTCTTGATTTTAAAGAGGATCGACAAAATTGCTTATAAACTAGCTTGACCACCAGCGTTTCTGGGGATACATAATGTGTTCCATATATTCTTATTATGGAGATCTATGCTAAATTCTGAACATGTGCTCGATTTTACACATCGAGGTTAATGAGAAAACTTGGCTTAGGAGGAGAAAGCTATTCGCATCGTCGATAGGAAGGATTAGTTTTTGCGACAGTAAATTATTCAATATATGAAGATCCAATGACAAAACCATACAGGGAGAGAGGCTACTTGGGAACTTGAGAAGGAGGTAAGGTGCAAATATTAGCATATGTTTGATGGTTAAAGTAAGTTCAAATTTCAATGACGAAATTTTTTTAAGGAAGGGATAATGTAAAATATAGGCTTGAAAAGTCAAAAAAAGAGGGAAAATGAAAAAGATAAAGAAGAAGGAGAGTTAAATGGTCAAAACGAAGATGAAATTAGTGGAAGCCTCAACAGAGATTTATAGATTTTAGGGAGAGAGGAAATAGAGAGCAAACGAAAGAAAAAGAAAAAAAGGATGAGATAAAAGGAAAAGAAAGAAGCACATTTCAGTAGAAGAAAATGAAGAGAGGAAGAGAAAGCAAAAAAAAAGAAAGAAAGAAACGAAAGGAGAAAGAAGAAAGGGTGAGAAGGGGAAAAGTCATGCATTGACGATCCACACGACTCGCCAAGTCGACTCAACACTGTATCATAACGCTCGGTAAGTGCTCGTGCCCTCGTTCCTTCAATCAGAGTAGTTTTGGATTTGGGGTCTGAAATGCTTGTGTCATGACCATGCTATGATATTAATTAAAAAAATTGGTCAGTGGAGTGGATCATTGACATGTGATATGAGTTTGTTTGATGGAATGGACCATTGATATGTGATTTAAGTTTAATTAATGGAATGGACCATCAATGTATGGTTTCATATGAGATAGATCAATAAAATAGATCATTGATGTATGGCATGAAATTAAAAAATGGAATGGACCATTGGCATGTAGATTAATGAGATTGATCAATGAATTGGACAATCGATGTTTGTTTTAATATTATTATGAAATGAATATTTCTGCTATAAATATAACTATATTAAAGCATATGTAACTTATTCTCTTATTATAGGTTTGTTATATTCTAAATTTTAGGCTAAAAGAGTTGTGGTTATGGGTTGTAGATATACATAATGGGTGCTTGATCAGCTTAGAAAAGATGCACTACTCGTTAAGCTGTGGTTGCTTACCCTTTTATTTTCCAATCCTTTTTCAAGGTTCCTTAGCTAACGATGAATAAAATGAAAGTGATATCAACGAGAGGACTTTTGGGAATTTTTTTTTGGGAGCTTTGAGGCTGTGTGCTTCGAGTGGAAGGACGACCGTATTTTCTTCCATTTGTGATGGTTTTGGGGTGTGACAACTCAGCCTAGTCTTTTCTTCATATATGCATTCCTTTTCTTATTGTTAGCTATGTAAATGCACACCTTTTGCTCTCTAGGTTCGTGAGGCAACAAGAATCTAAGAAATCCTAGAAAGCCTTCATTGAATAATTGTCGGCCAATCGCATACTAACTTTTTCCTAAAGAATTTCATTGAAGTCCCCAACAAAAACTCATGAAAGGTTATTCAAGTGACTGATTCGGTATAATTCCTCCCAAGGATGAAGTCTTGCTTGAAAATCATGTGGTTTGTAAATAAAAGTGATACGCATTCCGTGCGTGCTTCCCATATATTCCCCAATCACATTCACAAAGTGCGAAGAGTGTGATTCCACCGTAAACAAAATCCTATCATCACAAAGGAATGCCAACCCTACAGTCCCTTCTTGATTCACAACAAACAAATTCTAAAACTGCGAATGTTGTTTTGAACGAAATACTACCTTTTCTTGGTTTTTTTATTTATTTATTTTATTTCCATTAAGAAGAACAAATTGGGCCTCTTTTCAGCCACTTGGGCTGGGATGGCTTGATTCATCATGTGTGCGCGCAACACTTGACAATTCCAACATAGGAAAGTCATTTGTAACCCAATGGCTTATTTAGTTTAGCCATCAGAAAATGACTCAAGTTTAAAAAATTTTGAGTTAGAAAAATGGAAATTGTCAAAATATGCTTTTGTCTACTGATAGGATAATTATAAATTAGCTAATTGAGGATATTTTGGTGGAGAACATAAATGGTTATAATCCTGTGAAAGTTCCTCTTTTAAAAAAATTTCTACCCTTTGACAAAAGTATTTGGTGATTTTGAAAGATACAATCTATAAGATTCTATTAAAACGATATCTTTCATTATAAACTACCACATGAGTTTGTCACTTTCTACGTATTCACTTCATATTTGAGCATACGACGCACTAATGTAAAGTCAAGTGGACGTCACCCCATTAGAAATGGCCCATTTTTTGAAAAAATAAAAAGAAAAGCAATAAATACATCTACAAAGTAAACAAGAAAAAAATTGCCAATTTTTTTAAAAAAAGGTTAATACTCTAAAAAACCCAAAACTGATACATATATGACAAATTTACCCCAAACTAATTTTTTAACTACCAAAAATCCCAAACTATTTTACCAATGATAAATTAACCTGAAATGATTACAAAAAACCCCTAAACCGATACATTTGTGATAAATTTACCCAAAACTATTGTTCCACAGTCAAAAATCTCAAACTGATATATTTGTGACAAATATACATTCCATTAAATTGGATTAATATCACAAAAAACTATAAAAATGGTAAAACTGTGACAATGGAAAGTAAAATCCTTAACCTATACATCAATCAATTGTCACATGTCATCCAACTTAATAATTTGATAATAAAATTTAACGGAAATTAATAAAGGGTAAATTTTTCATAAATGTACTAATTTGGGGTAAATTTATCAAAGGTGTACCAATTTTGAATTTTTAGTGGTTAAAAAATAAATTTGAGATAAATTATCACAAGTATAACAGTTTGGGGTTTTTCAGGGTGTTAAACTTATAAAATATTATTATATGAACTTGGAGGGGGAGAGAGAGAGAGAGAGAGAACGTTTTGTTGAAGGTAGGGGTAGCAGTGTTGTCTCGACGTCGCTGGGGAAGTTTGTAAATTTACCTCATAAAATGTGATTCACCTTTAAAGCAGTCATTGCCCTTGTAATCTGTAAATTGATGCTAAATCCTGATGATCGTAATTAAGCATAGTAGAAGTCTCAAAGTTTAGTTGAAGTCCTTGCAAAGGACCGAAAAAAGAAAAAAGAAAAAAAAAAGAGTCTCTCGCCACTCCTGGGGAGTTGCCGATGCGACAACACAAGCAAATTAGCAGATCTCTTCTGTAGACACAGATGGATGAAAAGCTGATAAGAATGCAGTAAGAAAGGGAGAATGGCCTTGCTGATTACTAGAGTGATTAACAAAGAATGGGTTTCTTTCTGTTGGTTGGTATCTACGGAAGGAAGATGTGACGCTTTTAAAGGGAAGCTGTGACATCCTTTTGAATTTGCTGACGGTTGCCCAGGAGAGGACCCCGCTGGGTGTCAGGTATACAGGAGGTAAAATAAACATAGGAAGAATACAGGGAGGGATATTGAGGTGTCGGTCACATGGCAAAAGATCCGCGCATCGAAAATTTCTAAGGGTACACCTACCTATACCATACGGCCATTTTCTCGTTGACCTTTCAGGCTTGTCTCCAATGTCACAACTCACCATCGTAAAGTCGATGATTTTTTACTCTCTGGTCGAATGTGTAGAGTCGAGTTTCTCTCACTAAATTATGAGGAGTCAGAGTTGTTAGTTTGCCTTCTGCGTGTTTAAAATTCGACAGCCATACTTTCAAAGGGTTGCAGATTTTTTCCCGGAAAAAGAAACATGAGGATGACTGACTTGGGGTGATGACCAGAAAGAGAAGCCAAGAGACTGGGAGGAACACATACACCAGAGGCCTTGACACAAGCAGATAGCCAGATGTGGCAGAAAACAGCTGATAATAGGGACTACACTCAGCCTGCTTAGCTGAGATTTTGTTGCCAGAAATGAGAACGAGGGAGCAAAGAAACTAATGAGATTGATGTTTCGATTGATTAGAAGAAGTGCTAGCAAACATGCAAGTTAGGTTGGTTGCGTCCATCGAAAGAAGATGATCGGTCTAGTTGATTGGGTCAATGACCCTCCGGCCTTCTTTGTGGGATCTTTTTATGTGCTCATGTAAGGAACAATCCCTGTTGAAGAAGAAGACCACCATGTAACATGTGTTGAGGGAATCAACCATACGTTTACCGGCTATGCAAATACATAATGAGTGCAGGAAACACTGCCACATCAAAGTGGGTGAGTAAATAAAATAAATATGTAAAATTTCTCTGCATCCAGCAATTTGTTTATGTAGCTCAAAATATTTTTACTCATTCTGCGTAAGAGAAGCCCTAGCATCTTGTTTCAGACTTTCCTGTGTATAAATTTGCCTTCTCTGCTCAGCAACATGACGAACTAGAACCTCGCAGATAGATTGTAGCCATACCATGGTTATGGTGACCCAGTGGGATTTGATCATATCAAGCCAAAGCAGAGCCTCTCTCTGTAAGCACAATTAGATTAAACAACTGGATGCAGCACCAGTTGGGGGTAAAAAATTAAGTCCGTCCTGCACATCACAGAGTAACCATCTCAAGCTCGTCAAGGAATTCTGCACTTAAAATCTAATCTATTCAAGCCACGACAAAGGTTTTAGTAATTACCCATCGAGTTTACTAGGATGTGGACAGTCAACTGTAATGTGAAGTGGCGACTTGCATCATGAGGGTGAAGATTCCTCAGGGGAAACTGCACTTCCATTGCTAAGCACTTGATAATGGGCCACGTTTCCATCCTCAGTGGCGTGTACAACTTCAGGTCCCTTCTCGCTGGACATCAATAACACCATCAACTTTGCACGAAAACACTTCCAGAATGAGGCATGTCTATGTAAAACTTAAGCACTCATGTGGGTTCATAGCTTAAAGGATCATACAAATTGATGCTATCACAACTCATATATTAACCAGCAAAAGATACCACCACCATTCAAACTTTAAGCATTACATTCCCTAACTGGTTTTTCCAAGTAGGATAGATTTATACTTCCCTCCTAATGTTCTTAAACATCTGTTAACAAATATAAGTAACATGAGTAGGACAAAAAATGAGATGATACTCTCATAATTTAATTACTCTTAAGTAAATTGAATGGGATGCTTAAGACTAGAGAGTGAATTGCAGAATGACTTGTACAGACCCTGTAAGAATTCCTTAATTCGACAAGACAAGAGAAAGCACCCCGGATAAATTCAGCCAACCGATAATCAGTAACACAGGTCCTTTGATATTGCCTTTATTGTCTTTATCTTTGATTAATGCTAGAAGATACAAATGTTGGATTACAAAACAATTTACAAAGTGATGTAGGAGAAACTTATTAATGCCGAATATGATCTACTTGTATGAAAACTCACATAGAGTTTGTCACACTCTATAACAAATCTTCCAATCCCTCTTATATTTGGGTTGGTTTGTTTAGAGTTAAGTTCTATCAAAAAATATTTTTTGACTCCCGCCAAATAAAAAATATTTTCCAATTATAAAAAAATTGTCAAAAAAATAGATGTCAATCTACATTTCAACATTTGTACATTATGAAAATTTCAAATGCTAGGATTTAAACGAAGTCAAGTGCGTGTGCCACAAGATTTAGATGAAGCAAAAAACAAAAAGTAAATATACATCCAGACACGCCCCTACTCTTTATCTTTTTTAGGTTTTCACTAGGTGGAGGCATCGTCTTTCTATTTGGGTTCATTCATTGTTTTGGGATTACAATTCAGTTTCTTCATCTCAACAGAATTTCTTTCCTGTGACGGATAGTTGCGCTTGGCCAATGGAAAATGGTTGATTGGCTGGGCTAAGCATGAGAATATGCATCACAAAGTTATATCTATGCAAGAAATACAGGCATATCGAGGACTGTAAACCAAATATAATGGAGAAGAACATTTTGTGGATAAGTTGTGACATGTACTTTTTGGAGTAAATGACCAAGCCAACAACCACAACGGCGAAAGCAAGATAGTATAGCCAGTCAACCTGAAAGAAGAGGTGAACATAATCTGGTTATGCAGGCGGAAAATGCTATCATAGTGTCAAATATGAAAGTAAAAGCTGCTGATGGTAACCAAATAATGTGAACGATTGTACCTGCTGATGATAGATGAAGATGCGTACGACAACTGCCCACATATCAGATGTGAGTAGAGAGAGATTGAACATTGCAGCTCCACTCATCTGTAGGCAACTTATTCTCATCAGAGATACTGAGAGTTACTTCTTAGCAAACATTTAGTGAAGGATAACTTTATCTCATTTCTTTTGTCATGATATTAGAGATCTCACCATAAGATTGCACTAAAAAGGGAAAAAATATCTCCAATAAAGATGGAAGAAGATCCAGAGCGGTAAATAATTGCACCAACCACAATGTTTCATATAACTACCGTGTACATCAGAGAAGGAGAAAACATGAACCTAACTTGACCAATCATAAGTCTAGGAAGATAATACTTTCTGTCTGGACAATTCATGATTTGGTCTAAAGGAGATAGTGTGAGTGCACATATATACATAACTACACCGATAGATTTTGAGACTTCTAAGGAAAACAAAAATAACTGGCACAAAAGAGCAAGGGTACCTTCAGGACCGTAGGAGCAACTGAGTAGAATGCAAAGGTTGACAGAGCATAACCAACAAAAGCTAGTACCTGAAACAGAAGCAGAGGGCTTGGAAAATCGAAATAGAGGGCAAAGTACTGGAGAATCTGAGGTATGCAAGTCAATGGAACACAAGGTACAAAGAGCAAAAAATACTCACAGAACACTAAGTCTACTATCAGAGGGGGCACTATACATTATGGCATGTCCGGTGAAAAGACAGGAAGAATGTCAACTTGATATGCCATGTGTAAGCATGCTTACTTTTCAACGTCACAACTTATCGGCAAAAAGAAAGAGAAAAAAAATAAAGAAATTACCACTCTCTTGACATTTACACTACCTGTTTTCATGTAAGTTTAGACTATATGCCGTTTCAAGTAATGGCTATAACTCAATAATACCCTTGCCAGACAGCTACAGGCATAACGTTCTTTTTTTTTTCTTTTCTTTTTATTTCCTTTTGGAAGGAGCCAAACATGCATATTTGTTAATATTGTCATTACAGAGATTAACTCATTTGGTGGATTACCATAATAACAATATCTAAAAGGATAAATTGGAAAGGCAAAAGATGATTTTAGTAAGGAGGCTTTCCTACTATACAATGACTCAAAAGGACATAATTGAACTTTAGACATTTTGGACAAGAATAGTGATAAGGAGGCTTGGAGGTACTTCTTACTCACAAGTTCTGTAGACCACGTGATGGATTCAATGCTCTCCCTTTCAAATATGGATCTAATCAGAATTAAGGAATAAGATTAATGTCATCATCCAATAGCATAAGCAACATTTCCCAGCCATATTCCCAACATGTGAATGAGATACAAATTACTGACTGCAGCAGAGTATAAGCAGGTCAAAGCTCAAGCATTTGATGGCACACTTTTTGTAAATAAGCACCCACATTTCCAGCTTCTATTTTCTAGCACCAGCATGGAGGATACATCTCAACTACACTGACTAGTGTTCCATAAAGGCCAATCATGGACACTACTTCCACTAGATCCTTTTTCTTTACGCAGAATTCCTGCAGTACTAAAAAGGAAAAAGAGGAATTAATAAGTCTGTGATAAACTTGAAAAAGGTGGATCAGAGTCGTTGGAGTCTGAAATTGTGCTCATATAATGCCACCGAAAAATTAAAGTAGATTCCATTAGCATTCACTGACCTCCCCGACATTGCTTAAGGCATAGAAGACAGTCCCGGCAATAACGAGTATGTCTCCTAAAAGAGGTTTTGAACCACCTGAATAGAAAATTCTGATCATCAATTTGGATTGATGTTGTATTTTCCAAAGAAGATGACAATTGTCTTCTATAAACATGTCGATTTTGTATGATTCTAGAGAACCAAGTGATAGTTGAGACCAAAATTTTTATATGTTATTGACATGAACTAATCCAAGATAATTTGTGTCAGTAAACTGATGCAAGTGCATCTTGTATGCAAAAGTTGGAAAAACGTTTGATCCAAAATAATAAATCTATCACCTCCTCCTCCCACTCCAGCGTCGGACAGAAGCACTAAGCCAAGGCCTAGAACACACAATGCGGCTCCAAACAACTGCAACAGCGAATACCGAGTTCCTATAAACACCCAGGTCAGGACTAGGACCCATGCTATTGTCCAGCAATCCAGAAGTGTCACACTAGTAATCGATGAGTACTGGTATGCCTTGTTAACTGCCATCAAGAAGTTTGGGGTGATCAGTAAACCGCAAAAAGATGCCATTGCTTAAGGGTAGAAGGTCAAGTTCCTGTACAGATAAACGAAGCGAGATTTTGTGTGATTTGTGTTACTTCAACGCTAATTAGACAATGGTTCTACCGTTCAATTGGTTAAAGAGAAATTGCTTTTTGCGGGGAGAGAGAGAGAGAGAGGGAGAGAGAGAGAGGGAGCTTTTCAACTCACCCAAATAATTTCCTTGAACGTCAATCATTCCCAAAAGTAGATACCAGTACCACGAAACCTGTCAAACCAAAGAATCCCCTAAAAAATGAAATTTCATATCAACAAATTGCAGGTTTGATTCAGCTTTTGAACTTGCCAACTGAGTGAAAAAGATGCCAATTTCTTAACAGAGCACAGTAGCTCGGCTTTGGCCAAAGTTTCGTACTTAAAAAAAGTGATTGACTCTCTGTACGGGGAGAAGAACAAAACAGTGAAGATACCAGAAGCCTGCGTCGCCTGTAAAGCAAGATGCTTCCGAAAACCAGAGCCAGAGCTAGATAAGCAAAGAACATCTGAGTGAGAGGCGCATCCACACCTGCACAAATTCCGTCAAAAACCAAGACGACTTGACTCTTGAATCACCACAGTAACGCATTTCATCATTCACCATAATGGCAATCTCAAGGAACCACGTGATGGGAAAAAGACAAAAACAACTAGTCCTCTCTCTTCCAGTAGTTACCGAGATCAGCTATCAGAGAAGAAGAGAAGCTCATGAGTGCCATGATGAAAGAGACGAGCTGACCCAGGAAGAGGAGGTAGACCATTCGCCACGTCCCCTGGCTTCTCCACCAGCTGCTCACGGCGTCGAAACAGTTCATTCTCGTTCGAAACTATGTCCGACCCAGAACAGAACAAGGCCACTTCTAACGGAAAGATGGGGTCCTTTTGAGTGTCTCCGCAGCGAGAGCAACATGAAAACTTTCATCTCCTGCCCTGTTGCATCTGCTGACATCTACCAACTGGGTGCATCTACCGTTCTTTGGGTTTTGGTTTGGGTGCTTTGAAAAGGAGTGAGCGGCAGAGTAAGTGATTTTGGGCGACTCTTCGGTTGGCCCACAACGATATCTCAGTTCCGTACAAGGTTCAAGTTCTGTCGTTCATGGGGAAAATTACCAAATTTCCGAACCTGCTCTATTTGTGTGAATTCAATCCCAAATGTTTAAATTTGACCTATTTAACACTAAATTTTTTAATGTTTTGTAAACTTAGTTCATTTGATAAATTTTGACTAGAAATCCCTAATGTTGACACTGACCATCTTATATAATACATTGACGTTGACGTGGAATAATTTTTTTTTTCATTTTTTATTTTTTATTTTTTATTTATTTTTCTTTTCATTTTCTTCTCTTTTTTTTTTTTTTTTCACTATAGTCGGCCACTCGCTGACCACAATGAAAAGGAAAAAAATAAAAGAAGGAAAAGAGAGGAAAAGTAAATGAAATAGAAAAGAAAAAAAAATAAAACAATTAAAAAATAAAAAAAATTGTTCACATTGGCATGGCTATGCCATATAGGACGGTCAATGTCAACATAAGTGATTTTTTGTCAAAATTAATTGATTGAACTAAATTGGCAAATTGTCAAAAGTTTTAGGATTAAATTAGCTAAATTAAAATGTTTAGGGCTAAATTAGCATAAATATAATAATCTTATGACTTTTTTGGTAAATAATCCGGTATTCTTGCCAATACATTGCACACGTCTTATCTTGAAATCTCTATGAATTACCTGTTGATTGTTTAAAAATCCTGTGAATTCAATGAATGTGAGAATTGGTTCTTTTTGTGTTCTACGTGGCCAAACCAAATACATACATACATATATATATATATATATATATATATATATATATAATTGTCATATAATTGAAATTTCAAAGCACTTCTTTGTTATTATATCCTCTTGCACTATGCATAGTAGGATTGATCAATTCCAAGGTGGGTAATTCTAGACCCAAACCCTCTACCCTACTCTATTATAACCGATTCTCCTTTTTTGAATCCTATATCTCATCCTATTTGCACTGAAATCTATTTTGGAACCCATTCTATTTTTTTTTGTTTGGTTGTAGGGTCTATCCTATTTGTATTGGAATCTATTTTGCCACCACTCGATATCTCATATAGCTTCAAATTTTACATAAATATGAGAAAAAAACAACAACATAATACTACTAATTTATTGAAACATTAAGCGCATATAATCAATAAGTACATGAAATTTTTTACTAAACGAAAAATTAAGGATTCACTAGGCTAATTATCATAAGCCCAAGCACCAAAACGCCTACACCTGGGAGCCCAAGCACCAGAACGCTTACTCTGATTCCATTACTTTAAATTAAGAAGATAAAAGAGGAGTCGAAGACAAAGAAGAGATGAGCAATTGGCGCGGCCCGCCCAAGCACCAAAATGCCTACAACTGGAAGCCCAATGTCGGCATCAAAATCAAAGAGTTTGTAAAAAACTATCCCCAAAAAATTGAAAACCCTGCAAAAAAAAAAATCAATCTTGGACTCACCTCGCTCAAGTTTATGCTGTGTCAGTGATGATGGCTA
Organism: Eucalyptus tenuipes; assembly: GCA_014182365.1. NCBI lineage: Eukaryota > Viridiplantae > Streptophyta > Magnoliopsida > Myrtales > Myrtaceae > Eucalyptus > Eucalyptus tenuipes. The sequence continues at coordinate 18,252,937 of CM024537.1, forward strand.
GTCTCGCGACAACGAGTTTGGTTGCGTTCCTACATGCTGTGGCGTCGATGGTGGCGACAACGATGGTGGTTGGGCGTATGGAGAGAGAGAGTAAGAGAGAGTGACGACTGAGAAGGAGGCAAATCGCATAGAGAGAGAGATAGAAAAAGTGAGGCAACTAGGATTTCTTTTTTTAACATTAGTAAAGACTGGTTCCAAAATCGATCCAATCGATCCAATCGATCCGATTTCTGAGTGGGCCTTTACTTGGAACTGATTTCAATAGGTTCCCAAAAAATGGAACCAGACCGATTCATACATAAACTTGTTCCTAGACCTATTTTTCGGATGGTCTAGTCTGGTTTTTAGGTAAACCCAATTCAGTTGCATACTCCTAATGCATAGTTGAATCAATTTTATCATGTGCCCATGAAACGGTTGGATAAAATATCTCTCAACTTCATAACTACCATACATAGTAAATTTAATTGCTAATATGCTAATAACAGTGCAATTAAATAAATAAATAAATAAATAAATATATATATATATATATATATATATATATATATATATATATATGCACGTTTGGGAGTTTTAAAGAATTTCCTTTAATTATCACTTTCCTGGGAGAACTCTTTGACTTATTTTCTCGGAAAAGAAAGATCTCATCCCATTTAATTTAGTTTAATGTCCATTGTCCACTTTCTATAACACATATAGAATACAAAATATTGATTTTAATTTGAAAAAGAAAATACCCATTTGTCTCATTCTATCTATGTTAGTGCATTTTACGTTCAAAAGTCTATCTTACTATAATACTAGTGCTAGGGCCACTCTTCGCATGGGTTTTATCTTTGAATTTTTCCTTAAAATATTACACTTTTACCAAAAATATCATATTACACTATTGACTCATTCTAATTCCATGAATATGATAAGGGATTCTATTATATTGTGTAGCCAAATTAATTTTGTATGTGAATTTTATACATGATATAGTTACACATTTGGAAGTGTTTCACTTCACTGCATAATTATTGCACACGATCGATTTTATCGCATGTACAAAAGTAACAATATAAATAAATATTTGTATTTAGGTCGACATTTCGAAAGATGTTTATTTGATATTTCATTTTTTAAGCAAAAATATTAAACTTCTATGGAAAATGGATGGACTTTTTCCTCTAATTTGAGTGCATTTAATGCCCAAAAGTCTATTTTCTTATAATTTTCACTGTCTCAACAAAACCATACAATTCTAATTTGAAAAAGAAAAGACACGTTGCATTAACTTTAATGTACTTCATGACCAGAATTCCATCTTACCATATTTTATCGATTCGATGCTATTATTTGGCCAAAAATCGTAATTCTAGACAAATTTCTCAATTCTAACATGAATAGTTTGCTTTTGCCCGGATTAAGTAGGGTGTGCGGATGTAGCTTGAAGCGAGAAAATGGAGTGAGATATGGCCCGAGGTCAAGAGGAAGATAGCACAAAGCCAAGGATCAGCATAGTAGTTGACGGTGAAATTTAAGGGCAATTTGGGGCCGCGAAGCTTTCATCAGCCTGATTGTCAACTTCGGTGACATGGACTTGATTATAATGAAATCTGTGGTGTAATGAACTCCTACGTGTTTCCCCTTCAAAGGATAAAATGGTGCACGAATCTCTCAAGACAACCACTCAAAGGTCAAATCTCACAGGCCTTTCGCAACCATCATAGCAGAGCAAGGAAGCGCCGGATGCAACCCTATTGAAAGCTCAACGCGGAGGTCGCTTTTGAGGTGACATGCGCATGCTTCGAAGTCCATATGATACGGTTAACTTCATTCCTACTTTTCAACGGGCGATGGCATTGGATTAGTGCATATATCTAAATGTCAAAGTCTGGTTTCCCGAAAAGAAGCTATCTTCCAAATTTTGTAAGCCAAATGACCCATTTCCCCCTTCTCTAAATGCATTTCCTCTCTTTACTTGCAATTAAAGGAAGTACTAATGTGACATCGAATGAAAACCGACAACTTTGAGGTGTGTAACTAGCGATGGCATTGGATTAGTGCATATATCTAAATGTCAAAGTCTGGTTTCCCGAAAAGAAGCTATCTTCCAAATTTTGTAAGCCAAATGACCCATTATCCCTTCTCTAAATGCATTTCCTCTCTTTACTTGCAATTAAAGGAAGCACTAATGTGACAACGAATGAAAACCAACAACTTTGAGGTGTGTAACTAGCGATGGCATTGGATTAGTGCATATATCTAAATGTCAAAGTCTGGTTTCCCGAAAAGAAGTTATCTTCCAAATTTTGTAAGCCAAATGACCCATTATCCCTTCTCTAAATGCATTTCCTCTCTTTTCTTGCAATTAAAGGAAGCACTAATGTGACATCGAACGAAAACTGACAACTTCGAGGTGTGTAACTAGCGATGGCATTGGATTAGTGCATATATCTAAATGTCAAAGTCTGGTTTCCCGAAAAGAAGCTATCTTCCAAATTTTGTAAGCCAAATGACCCATTTTCCCCTTCTCTAAATGCATTTCCTCTCTTTTCTTGCAATTAAAGGAAGCACTAATGTGACATCGAATGAAAACCGACAACTTCGAGGTGTGTAACTACTTTTGTAAAGAGTGATAAATTACTCCATGACGATGCTTCCAGAATTAGGTAGAGTCACTTATAGGATAACAAAATCATCTAATTTGGTTGAAAAAGTTCAAGATGAGAAAAATTGATTGGCGACATGAAAGATGTTTATGTAGTTGTAATCACATGTAAAGCATGACCCCATTATTCTCTTAAAAGAAATTACGTATCTTCTTTTTTTAACAAGCACGGTCTATAATCATTTGAGAATTGTTACATTTGATAATAAATTAGGGTGTTATCATATCCATTGAAATTTGATAAGATGGATTATTAAATCCTAATTTGAGATGAATATCTTACTTAAACAATCGAATAATTTTTTTTGTCCTCCGTTCAAACTTAACATATCAAAAACCTTATTAGCAAATTTCATAAATTTGAATCAGGCAAAAAGATGACATTGAACAATTTGTATAATTTAGAGATTGGATTAAGCATTAATTAATAGTTTAATGACCACATTGATCAAATTAAAAGTTGAGAGATGATATTGCATATTATATCAAGGTTTTTAGGGAATACTTATATTATTTTTCCGTATTACACATGGCACAACATAAAAATCTAAGAGAGTTTCATATCCCCTTGTACTCTCAAGACTTTATATTTCCTCAAAGTTTTCATGAACAACTATAAAATTAAACCACGCAACCTCACTCCCCATGTTCACATAGATAAAGTTCCTAATACTTGCTTCCGTAGTCACCTTTTATTAAAAATCTAAATAAAAATTGAACAAGGCAAATTCGGTAAGAGCAGACACACTCAGCCTCCTTTCTGATTTACAACTCATTGTAGTCATCTTAAGTGGATTTTCAAGGCGTACCCCAAACTCTTCTCATTAGCTTGTTTTTGCCAATTGGACCTTTCATAAAATTTAATCTAGTTATAATTGGGTTGCCATTACTAGAGACTTTGTCACATATGTCTAAGATCTATTCAAGTTGATTTAACATGACTATTTCTCTCGAGAATTCTTTTCTGTAATGGAACTCACTGGACCTCACATGTAGTCCTTAAGCTCAAATATCTCGATTTTAAATTGCATATCTTATTAAAACAATATATACACAGTCCTTTTGATGAAAGACCGAGTTCCTTTATGAACCATTTTTTTCCTATAAAAACGATTAAGTCACAATTTTTAATCCGCTTTGAGAATAACATTCAATCTGGGGGTCCACTTTTTCGCGAATTTGTGACTCACAATAAGTTATTATTCTCACAATAACCCAAAAACTGTTATACCAATAAAACCTTCTTTTATTTTCCTTATTGTTGCCATTTTGATTAGATGGGTTTAAGACTCACTAGGATTTTGCTCTATTAAACTCATTTCAATCTATATGGTAAATTTTAGACAACCCGCAATTACCTAACCCATTAAATATGAGTTCAAGGGTTAATGGCCCATTTTGCCATCATTAATCCATAATGAAGTCTATTAATGCAAAATTTCTTCCCCTAATTCCAATTAGATAGAAGCTTTGTAATGATTGCACCAATTTGAATTTGCTCAAACATTTTCGCCTTTAGTCCTTGAATTTAGAGATCATGATTTGCAACATGCTGGTCCACGTAAGGGCCAATTGGAATATATACGTAATTTAGGGACCAAATCCACAAAAAAAAGCTATAGGACAGAATTGAGCATATTGAAAAGTACGGGACTGGTGGTGCCATTATCCTAGAGCTTATCGTATTTTATATTATGTTAAGATACTACAAAAAATGAGTTGTTTACTAGATAGTACACATATTTACCTCTTTTGGTGAAATTAGTTTTACCTTAAACTTCCAATTAATCTTAGATAAAAAGAGATGAATTCGAGTTTTCGTAGCAATTGAATTGTGACATCCTGATTTTCCATTTATGTTTTTAATAAAATGAGATGGGCATTTTATCTTTGCACATATAGTTCTTTTCCTTGAGTCAGCCACTCATGTGAAAACTAGTTTATCATGTAAAGCCGGTAAGAAATTCTAATGCATCGACTCGAGAATTTGACCGAAACCACCTTTCGACCGAGCTAATCTGCAAGAGGTCGAAGACGGCACGTTAAAAATTGATTAGAGATTAGAGATAGGTTGACTCGACAGAGGCATGTGATCAAGTGTGGGTGATTCTACCAGATCGCACAATTCTTGTCGGTCGGCACTGGATCGGCTTTTCTGTCGATTGGGTACCCTGTGTTCGTATTTGAAACCTTGAGATTATCTCGACAACCGAGAGTCGCCAATGTGTCAAAGATGTACATTGTGGCTTGATTTGATTAACCACAGGTCAAATGCACGAAAATTTCTAAAAGCTACCCGGTAGATTAGGAAGTGCTAGTTTTGTGCCGGAGTGAAATTAACCGTGAAATTGAGACTGAATTTAGAAATTGGAAGTCTTGGTGTGTCACAAATCTTATTAGGAACATTGGATTAATTTATGGATTTCAATTGGGCTCAATTAGAAGAGAATTAAATGGAATTGAAAGAATTGTTGTACAAGATTTCATGCCACGGCAGAAAAAGAAATTGCAACCATTGGAATAAGGTTGTGGGAGATTGGAGATAGGGGAGTATGACATCATGTGATGTCATGGTGGTTCGGCCAAATTGAAGGAGATCTTGACAAGTGGATGGTGTAGATTGGCCCTCAAAAAGCACCCATCAACATCATCTTCTTCCCTTGGACTTTGGAGCAGAGAGAGAGAGGAAGCTTCAACCGGTTCAGCTTGACGCCGATCGGCTGCCCTTCGTCCGCCCGTTCATCACCGTCGCCGTCACCGGTGTCATCGCCGTCGTCACCGTTTGCGCGCAGCCCCGCACGTCCGCGCGTGCCTCGCCGGCCGGCTCATTGTTCCACCACAGCCCGAGCGGCCCCGAGCTTCAAAGCACCTCCGTCCCATTGTTGCCGCCGCCGCCGGTTCTTGCCGGAAGTCTCGCCGGAGCCGCCACCTCTCTCGCACGAGCTGCCGCCGTTCGTTCCCGCCGGTCCCGCGCCCGTCCGACCGCCGAGCCACCCCCGTTCGGCCAAGCACAACACCGGAAGTTCCAGCCTAGATCTAGATCTTCAAGGCCCGCTTTGGGTGTCTTCTCGGCCTCCTTTGGTGTGGCCCCGAGGAGATTTGTCGACGGCCTCGCCGTCCTCTTCGCCGGGGACTCGTCGGAAAGCGATTTCGGTGAGTTTAGCTCACTAAATATTGATTAGAGGGTTAATGATGCTTAGGGTGTTCTTAGCTTAGGTTAAGTAAGTTTAGGTGGTTAGATTAAGGTGTTTAATTAAGTTAAAGTGTGTTTAGTTTAAAGCTAAGTAGGTTTATTTTAACATAAGCCTTGATGTGACTTAAAGAAATTTATTTCTGATTTAAATAAATGTTTTGAAATTATTGGATTATTTAATAATATATTATATTACGAAAATTATTAAAATATTATTAAAAAAATTCGAAAAATTATTTCTGACCTTGATTTGTCAGAATTTCATGCTGATCGCTGCTGTATAGTTAGATTTTGAAATTGATGGTTGGAAATTATAAATTGAGTGTTGATTGTGAAAAATATGGATTTTATTCAGAAAATCCCAGGTGCTGGGTTTTGATGCCAAAATTGGATTTTAAGGATTATATTAAATAGTGGGGTTTGAAAAAGTGAGATATGGACTTTCTGGTTTGAAATTAACGTGCCCCCACACACGTGAATAATTTCTGGAATATTTTTAATATGAAGAAAAATGGTCGGGATCACTATTTTAAGTGGAAGCATTGAGTGAAATGCAAAGTGTCCTGGGCTGAATATGAATTATTGTGTGGTAATTAAGAGGAGATCGTCCTGAGCTGTTGAGCCGGACTTGCCCCTATATGGAATGCCCCTTACAATGGATACAAGTCACAGTAGATTCTGGGCCCATGCTCCTTCGGGAACGCCATCGACATAGTGACGAAGCCGTGCTCCAAGGTGGGGAGACGATGCTTGGCTATATGCCATTAGATAGCCGAACTGCAAGTAAGCTATGTTCATGTGTGGTGATAAATGAAAATTAGAACGCTTGCAAAGTGTGATTACTGATTATATGAAAGTGATTGTGTTCCAATTGTTTAAGTTCTTATGACTACCTGTGATTTAGTGATTTGAACTGTACTAACCCGCAGGAAGTAAATAAGGCGAGGTAAGTCTTTTGTGTCATGTGGCTAGGCCACCCCTGGGCGTATTTTCTTTCTAATAGGGGTTTAGGGGGTTGAACTTGCTGAGACAATGTCTCACCCCGTTGTGGGCCAAAATTTCAGGACCGTAGATAGCGGAACCCCCGGAGGCTGATCCATCAGAAGTGGGATCGAAGAACGAGTCCAAATAGTGGTCGTAGGACTATTCCTTCTTTTTGGTGGACCGATCCCTTTTTGTAGATTGACCATTTTTGGTATTTATGTAATCTCTGGAGTGATTATCTAAGAAAACATGTTTGTTTATGTATGAGTTGTTTTCCTACTTTCCTATCCCGTAAGTTTTTGTCAAGGGTTTTATAATACGCTTCCGCATGTGCATTAATAATGAATGGGGTCGGCAACACTATATGGGAATGTCGCATTTGCATGACCTGGCGGGTTATTCGCGTGCTCGGGGTCTCGGGGCGTGACATGAACTAACAAAATGAAAACTAGATTTGAAGCTATGGCACCGGATAAGATTGACCATATACTCTTTAATAATGTGAAATAAAATATAAAATTAATATAAAAATGTTAATTGTTTTCAAGCTCTTCTTTTCTAAATATTTCTATCACACTTCCATTTCTTTAAATTTTATCTAAACTCTCATGTGGCCTTTCTATGTGTTGACGCCTAAATTTTGATTAAGGTTTTTAAATTAGGCCTTAGTTTCTATATTTATGTATTTTTCCTTTTTTTCGGATAATGAATAATAAATAACAAAAACAACAAAAAATAAATAAAAACAAAATGAAAACAGAAAGCAGAACCCATTGAGACCGGGCCTTGCGCCCACCCCTTTTCCCTTCTCCGCACGGGCCCTCGGGCCCATTCTCTTTCTTTTCCTTGGCTCGGCCCTCCCTGCTTGTCTTCTTCCTCGATCAAATAAGCAGCATGCGCCGGAGGCCGGACTCGCGCGACGTCGGAAGGTGGGAGAGGATGGTGACGTGCGACGCCGGCAGAAGGGACGCGTCTTTAATGCAAGGCGGCCTAGCTAGAGCTGCCTCGACGGATGGGATGCCGGTTCGGCCGGCGGAGGCCGTTCGGCTCACGAAGATCGGCGGTCGAAGCTCCGTCGACCGGCCACCCCCTCGCCTATAAATAGGCCTCTCCCGACGACGGCAGGACACACAAACGGCAAAGGATCGAGGGCTGCAAATCTTTGAACGTCCTACGAGAGACTTTAGAGGGGGTCGAGGACGAGCAGGCCGAGATCCAAGGTTGGTCGAGGAGGGGCGACCAGAGAAGAGACGACGCGAAACAAGATCGACAGCAAGCGAGCTTCGGAAGCTTCCCCCGAGAGACTTCGGGGGAGGCCCGAACGCCGCAAGCCGAGATCCGAGAGCTCGCAGCCGAAGAGGGAAGAGATCGGAACCGGAGGAGAGGAGCAAAAGAGAGGAGGTTCCGAAGGACCGGACTGAGAAGCCGAGGACTCGGCTGTTGCTGTCTCGTCGCGACCGTCGCTACCCCATCGCGTCCGTTGTTACGGGCGTCGCTTCCGCCGCCAGTGACGCCGTCCCTAAGACGTATATCTGCTGTCCGTCACCGTCGTAGCAGCTGTCATCGTCCCGCCATCGTTCGTCGCCGCGCCGCGCCTTCTCTGCGCAGACGGTAACGACGGCTCTCGCTTGCATCATCACCGTCGAAACCCTAGCCACCGTCTGTCCGTGCCGCGGCCGTCGAGTCACCGCCGGGCGACGTCACGGCTTCCCCCTCTCGGTGCCGCAAATCATCGAGCTCTAGGGTTTCCGCGAAGCCAGATCGTCGGGTTGGGTAGGGTTTTGCCAGGACCGGGTCGTCGAGTCAGGCCAGGTCATTTTCAAACGATGGGCTGTTGGGCCGCGGTTAAAAAGAAAAAAAAATGAGTCGGGCTGCGTTGCGGGTCCATCCTGTCTCTAGGTGGACTACCCGAGTTGGACCCAACCTAGGGATCCTACCGAGGTCGAATTTTAATATTATAATATTTTAGTTAAAAAATCAAAAAATAATTTATTTTCAAAAAAATCAAAAAAACCAAAAATATCCCATATGTTCCTAAAAAAGCCAAAAATGTAAGAAAAATCCAAAAAATGATTTATATTTTTAGAAAAAATCAAAAAAAAATGTTTTTTATGTCCAAAAAAATGAGAAAATGTCCAAAAATGTTTTTCTTCACAAAATACATGGAAAAATCCCTCCGAAATCCAAAAAAAGCCTTAAGGTTTAAACAAGATTAGGTACCGAAAGGGCATTAGTGATTAACTAGTGTAATCAAGTCCCCGATCCTAATTTCTCTAGTTACGCAAGAGTGAGTATTTCTCCCGATACTTCGCTTGGGTTTCTAATCAACCCACCTCAAATCTATTAGTGGCGACTCCATTTTAAAATTAACTTATAGGTTAAAAAACTTGGACCATTAAGTCGTGAATTGGTGGACTTGGGAGAGTCCGGGCTAAAATAGACATAGCCGAACCATTAGCCTCTGCAAGGCGCCCGCCCCGATCGGGCGCTGAAAAAAAAAAAGAGGTCACGACAGCTTGGCGACTCCGCTGGGGATGATTTGAGAACTTAGGCCATTTTATCTTGTTTAAACACTTTACTGACTTGTTTTTGCTTTTTTTCTTTATGCAGGTCAATAGCTTAGAAGTTTATTTTAATTTTGGTTAAAATAAAATGTTTTGTGATTATAAATTGTTGTGCATGTTTTACTGTTTTAGCACTACACATGGCATACACAACCCGGCCGCCGCACCTGGGCCGCCATAGGATATCTAGGATGGTGTTAAGAAAGATACGGCCTCGAAAACGAGACTGCGATGTAGAGGTTGCCTTTCTTTTCCCAGAATTTCTCTAGCCGAGGTTAAGAGGATAGGCTACCAACGCAAGACTGTGACCGGCGGATACCCTTTTAATTTCGACAAACCTTCTCAGTTAGAAATCGAGCCGCACACCACATGCGCATGTCTCTGTGCTTGCCATTTTCTTTAAAAAGCAAAGTAATTTCTTTACTCTTACTCAGTCCTTTTTTATTGGCCCATGGCAATTTAGGTAAGTTTTTCGAGTCCTAGTTTATATGCTATGGGAGAAGATGATATCCAGTTTATTCCTACTCCCAAAGCAGAGCTCTTTAGGTGGTGGGGTCAATTGGACCAGTATATCCAAGAGCGCGTGAAAGCCAAAATCGGTCATCTTCTATCGTTGATCCAAATCACTGTTCATTCCAAAGTCATACAGGCCATTGCACATTTCTGATGCCCGAAAACGACTACTTTTATGTTTGGAGGGTTCGAGCTAACCCCAACTCTATAAGAATATAGTATCATCACTGGAATGCCTCTCGAGAAAAAGCTTGTTAGGCCATCAACAGGTATTATCCCATTGCGTGGGTTAGCACGACTTTTAAGAACTGAAGTCCATGTTATGAGGCAAATTCTTGAAAACAATCATAATACTTGCCTAGTAGCATTTTTGACGGTCTGTTTTGAAAATCAACCCATGACCCAAAAAAGCGAGATTTTCCTCCTAGCCTTTTTTCGGGCTCATCATTTTCCACCATCAAAGAAACGTCATAAGTCCCAAGATGGAGTGGATAGTTGATCAAATCTGAAGGGGGCAAAATTATGTCAACATGATTTTAACAGAAACATTCTTGTCCCTCAATCGTTTTAAAGAAAACACGGAAAAAATCATGCCGGTCTCCCTGGAAATTTTACAAGTCTAGTTCTTTTCTCACCTAAGCGAATATCGATGCTTCATGCAATCATCTAAAACAAATAATTTTGAAAATTGATTACAGAAATTTATGGTTTTAGGACCATACGTTCTTAACCAAAGCTGTTTAAATTGGATAAACTTCCTAAGAGACCCGACTCCTGAGGTATTCCAATGGTGTGCTGGTTGGTTCCATGAAAAGAGAGCTCGCTTTGCTTACAAACGCTGCCATCCAATTTCGTTGCTCGGCCTCACCGGTGCCGTTTCCTATTTCCCATATCGAGTGGCATGACAGTATGGAGCCCTTCAAGAGATCCCACCGCCTTTCAAGAGGAAGGCCCCTCCACTCCTTTTCACCCATCAAAGTTGTGAACACACATTCGAGATTGACATTATCGAGGAAACATGGAACAAGTGCCATCGCAAAAGGATCGTGATACTTGAAAGGCTTGAGGGACGGAAAAGGGGACATGAAGGATAAGGTTGGAGGCTTAGAGGGGGGACAAAGCCTTCAATTTAATGGAAAAGGCCCATCATGCCTCTGAGTCCTACATCTACAACCATTCTATCCCGACAAAATTGAAGTCATCAATCCCTCACCCAATCAGCGAGATCAGCCAACACGAGCAAACAGAACTTATGCAAAGGGATTTGGGAATAGGCTGGATACATATCTCAGAGCCAATCCAAGGAAGCAGGCATCCTCGCAAGAACAAGGCTCCCCGTCGCATATAAAATAGCAGTCATGTGTCCCCCAGTATTAATTTCGTGAAAAGCTTTGTCCCATTGTTTAGGGACTTTTGTTTAATACCTAGTATTTCATTCTGTCATTTTGATTTCAAGTTTTAGATGTCAAAAGTCTGCAGTCTATGAAATCCTCTTTTGATAAATAAAAAGCAGTTAGACCATTGCCATGGGTCAATCTTTGTTTACTTTCATGCTCATGTAGGGTTTTTGCAATATCAGGTAATTATGAATCGTCGACTATCAGCCACCCGTGATTGGCCTCACGTGATAGGGCCCGATCAGAATGATGTACAAAATAGCATCGCCAACATTGAAGACGGCGTAGGACAAATGTCTATTATCCTTCGATAGCTCTTGAGGCAAATGGAATCCACTCAAGCCAAACCCAACTCTGTAGCTGCTTTAAGCGCACTCCTGGCACCTGCAAATTTGTCAGAGGATAACCAACAAGATAAACAGCTTGAAAAGATCATGAAAAAGCTGAGCCAGCTGCAGGGGCGGGATCCCATGGACTTGTTTAATTATGCCGGCATTAAAATCCCTGAAGAGCTCAAAGCACCTGAATGCGAAAGGTATGCTGATACCTTTCACCCAGAGACCTACTTGCAGGCCTACTTGGTCCGAAGGATGAGTCAATTGTACCAATCAAACCTGACTGGCCCCGCTTTACGGTGGTACATTGTAAGAAAGATTAATCTCCTTAAAGCCTAGGGTGAACTAATTGATGCTTTCCGTCAAGAATATAATGTTGACATCAGCCTTGACATCGCCCTGCCCTGTGAAGAACCGATGGTCGCGGAGCACGAGGAGCCGATAGTTGCAGAGACAGGAGAAGAAGATGTCAATGAAGCCTTGCATGATAAATGGGCGACTGAGCAATATCCTATTGCTGAAAAGTTTCCCACTGGGAAAGGCAAGGAGCCTACGTACAACATCAATGAGACAGAGCATGTTCAAGACCGAGGCACGGCAGGACAGCTCCCCAAGCTTACTGCAAGAGCTAGGGTCCAAAGAATACTTACCCCTATCAACCTGGAGAGTGAAGCTCCACCATCTCTCACTCCCCTTGACAAAGTCCAACTGGCAAAACAAGGGCTTTACTCAAAAGGTCCAGACCAGGAATCAAGAAAAGAAAGCCTAAGCAATTTGATTTAACATCTGCCACTGAGTGTAGGCAAAATCTGATAGACAATGAGCCACCGCGCCCAGACTTTGAACATCCCCTAGGGTACAACCCCGATGGCTACCATCATCTAGGGTGCCTTGAAAGCTAGGATACAATACCGAGGGCCACCAATATTATACGAGAGGAAATCAGCCATTCATCATATGACTGTCTCCCACCCCCACACAAGAGCCAAAGCTATGTTAGAAGAGGAAACATTTGTCTTTATCCGCCATGACTTGTCTCCTAATGAACTACTAAGCTTGTCACCTGATTATGAGGATAACTTAAATGCCTCATCCTCATTTGGTGATTTTGATTCGGAAGAAAGCAATGAGATGAACACGGGAGAGTCCAACTTTCCTGAAGTGGCAGAATTCACCACCATAATGAATATGCAATGGGAAAACCAGTGGCCTAACCAAGACATGGCAGGCCCGCCTTATCCTCATAGGATCATGACCCCCAGAGAGATGTGGATACCTAATCTCCGCAAGTATAATGGTACGACTTGCCCCGTGGCCCATTTGCAATATCTCCACGCTGAAATGAGTTAGTACTACAGCCCGTTGTCATTCACAACTCAAGCCTTCCAAGAAAGTCTTACAGGGTTTGCATTGCAATGGTTTGTCACAGCAGATATCAACCTTATGAGAGACTATAATGAGCTGTCTTCCGCATTCCTACATCAATCAAAGCCAGATTGGAACCGAATTGCCTTGCAAGAACTTGGTTCACTTTAGAAGAAGACCAATTGAGGATTTCCGAGCATATGCAAGGAGGTGGGAGGCTTTTATGATGCAAACCTACCCTCAACTGGCCGAAGAAGAAATGATAAAGCTGTTCATAGGGGCTTTACCTCGCAAGCATCGTTGTTGGTTGCGTGGGTTGCACTTTCGCAGCTTCAATGACGTGGTCCTTGCGTGCGAATATTTCGAGTCTACTGGAGACGAGGAATTCAAAGGCGCTTGACTTCATGATCAGCACTATCAAAGCACTCCTTTTCATAGGAGTTTTCATGGATTTTGCCTGTTTTTATAATTTCATGTTTCTTATCTTGTCTAGTGTGCTACTGTTGTATTTTCCATCCAGTAATCTAATTTACAGTTCTAATATTTTGTTTTGAGAGCATGAGGCGGTATTCCAAACCAGCTTGGTGATGCTATCCAACCATGAAAAGAAAATATCATCCAAGGAGAATACTGAGGGTTGGGCTTCCTCATGCTTTCTTCCCCCCAAAGATATATACTTTTGAAAACAAAAAAAAAACATTTCGTTATGAAAAGCTTTTGTCAAAATAATCTTGTTATTTTTCTTACTCATCCATTTCGTGTCATAGAATATCATCCCCCTTCGACTTAGCATGACAGGGGGCATTTGAAATTGGCACATCATGTGAACTCGCCGAGGTCAAAGATACTCTTTCAAGAAAGTAAAGGCAAACAAAAAGAATCATCCTGTTTCAAAGAGGGTAAGTCTTATTCCACCTAATTTTTGAAAATGACATCCCTCTCTCTATGTAAGCAAAAGATATGACGTAATAGGCATAGGCATACTTAAATTCGACACATGCACACCATCGTAGCTCAAGGCAAGATAGCCTCCTCCATGCCGCCTTCATTCACCCTTTCTTCGAGCGAGCCAAGAAGCACAAGGAAGAAATTTCTTCTCTTCCTTTGAATTGATTACTGTCAACAAGGAGAAAATCCAGACAATCAAGGCGATCTATAGCCCCCCACTCCCGACAACGACTTTAGAATCCGAAGCTTCACTCCGTGTTCCGAGACGCATATTCTTCCAAGAAATAATTACCTTCAGGAGACTAGAGATTTTGATTGTCCATCTCAGGTTCCATGGAAGCTTGAAGTACATGACTTTTTTTTTGTCCAATGCTACTATAGTCAAAGACAGAAGGAGAAATTCCACAGAAGGAAGGCGTTGAAGATGAATCAATGACCATCAATCATGCATACATGGCCACAAATGAGAAAGGCCAATCGAAAGAAACGTTGAACTGTGTCGAGACAAAGAGGCCGTCATCGACATTCAAATATCCCTAAGAGCCAGTACATACAAACTCTGGGGAATGGTAATTTGATATCGTTTCCAACACTCACTCTCTGAACTCGTTTTTGACATATTCCCTCTATTGATAGGAAGCATTGGGATTCAAGAACCAAACCCAATGATTAATTTAGGCAAATCGATATTGGCCAAGCAAGTTCGTGGGAGTGACCTGTATTGAATTCACCTAATTTGGGTGTAAAAGGACATGTCATTTAGGAGCCGATTCGATTAAATGAAAAAAGAAACCCCCTACGGCCACCACTGGCACCTTAGCCTAGTGGTATGGGGGATGAAGGGGTCCAGACGCAACCGAGGTTCGAGCCTCGGGAGCGGCAACTAGTTGCCATGTAAAAATTAATAAAAAAATTTTTGCTTCTCTTACGCCTGCAAATTACGAGAGAACAGATAACCTAACGGAGTGAAAATTACAGGACTTCATATCCTCCTCGTACTTCAGGTCTATTCAAACATCTGCAAACCAGTGAAGGGTAATGTTGTATCATTCCTAGTTGTTCGACTCCTAAAAGAGTTTGTGACTAACATGATCCCTTTGTCTATTGCGGGATCACCTTCATTGTAAAAAATGCGGAAAACAAATCAATGAAAGGCATGTTAAACTCGATAAGCACTCCCAAACAAAATGGCATCTCAAGTATCGCCAACTCAAATGACAGAGATCCTTCAGGCCTCAATTCACTTTTAATTTTGGCCCTGCTGATTAATCCATTTACACCTTCTCTTCTATAGGGCAAAAGCATAAGGGCCCGTTGAATCAACAAATCAAATTCCCAACCCTGGTTGATCATTCTTGTGTCATCTCCCTATTCAATAGGGACAATCCATTGACACCCCTTTGTGACTAACTCTTTTAATGTTCAAAATTCAACACATTTGTAAATACAATTCCACCAAGTAAACACCCCTAAAGTTGTCAATAGGGTTTCTTGAGTAAAAACCATTCATTTGTTTTGAGAGTATAAACTCTCTCATACTTAAAAATGCTACATGCCTTCTCCAAATGGATTTTTGCACGATGATTTTGTCTGTCTAAATCACTAATTCCATTGAGGATTATTAGAATAGACAGCTAAGTGAAGAATACAAGATTGATTGAGCATGCTGGATGAGGTGCCTCAGGATGATGAAAGGCAAGCCATATCCTACACACAGTCCCCCATCTATACACTTGTAGATGAGTGCAGAAGATTCCATGACTACGCAGGGTAAAGAGTTCTCTCGCGAATGGTACGATAACCAAAACAAAGTGAGAGGCATTTCATTGCTCACCCCTTTGAGCCCCATACACTAGTGAAGTTTCTCCTCATCAAGAATCACCCCACACTGGGGCATGTCAAAGACAAGGCAAATCAGCATCACAAGGTGAGAAAAGGAATAGAAATTTTCTTGCTCGCACTTGCATCAATCTTTGGGTGTCTTTATTGCATATGAACACTCGCGTTAATTTAAGTGCCCTAGAAGGATGAAGAGTAAATTTTCTACGCACTTGTATTCATTGTACAGCCCAATTGAGTCTATAATTTCACCCTCACATGGAGGCAAAATAGAAGTTACTGCCATTCGAGCAGCATAATCAGGAGCGCCAGCAAAAGATGAAGACTCAACAGTCTAACAACGACGTTTGCTTGAACTTGCCTAGATTAGTTCCTCAAGCAAAATAAAAAAATGAAAAAAAACTAGGGGCATGAAAAAGCAGTGTACCTGGTAAAAGCAAGGTCAATGCCAATAGATGAAAAAATTGGAATAAAAACTAGGGGCATGAAAAAGCAAGGTGTGCACAGTAAAAGCAAGGCCTATGCCCCTAGACAAAAAAAAAAATACAACCATTTGTATTCCCAAGAGAAGTTGATTTTGTGGTTCGATTAATGAGCCTCCATCGACAAAGGAGAAAAGAAAGACCGGTGACAAATGCCAAGGCAATCACTAACTCTCACCTTTTTACACATGAGTCAAGCCTACATTGCATCCCATTGTAAAAGTCTCTTCAAACTAGGGCACTTCAATTAACGTAGGATTTCATATGTCTATAAACATCGCCCGAAGAAGTACGAGCAAGATTATTCTATCTCTTTTCACAGGATTCTTAACTTGCAAACCTGGAGATGATCGTGCAGCGTCCTTTTCACAGAGCCGTGACCTTGATGGTCCCCTTTGATGAGCCGTTGACCAAGCCTACACTACGGTCTCGAAGAAGACCTCTCACACTGGTAAAATCGTACCACTTACAAGAATACTCGGACCCCTGCTGACATGATGACAGTTAGATAGTGTGGTCCTTATAAATCCTACATCAATGGTTAGGATAAAACAGTCTTTTCCATGAGAGTGAGTGAAAAGTCCTTTTAGACTAAAAATCCCTCATCTGGCATGCTCAAGACATCTACATTTGGAATGAAGGTTGTCTTTCAAAATTTTCCCCAAGTGGAATTCAAATGATATAAAACTAACAAAATTGTCATGCAAGAATCACATTTAAATTCATGAATTTACAACATATATAACCATGTGTGCATACTTTGCAAATAACAAACATACTTCCTGAAATCAGAGATATTGCCAGGTAAGCATATCCCTATCCCCATTTGTCTTGAAGTACCTACCATTGTCCCTCTCTTATTTGTCTATTCAAGTCGTCCCTTGAGTTTGGGTGCTTGCAGCTGTTCAAGTATCCCATTGTCTTATAGTACCTACCATTGTCCAGGTATTCTCTTATTGACACTCGACCTCTCCGAGTCGTCCCTTGAGTTTGGGTGCTTGCAACTGTCCAAGTATCCCATTGTCTTTGAGTACCCACCATTTGCCAGGTACTCCCTCTTATCGCACTCGACTTGTTCGAGTCGTTCCCAGAGTATTGATATTTTTTACTGTCCAAGTATCCCATTGTCTTTGAGTACCCACCATTTGCCATGTACTCCCTCTTATCGACACTTGACTTGTTCGAGTCGTCCTCAAAGTATTAATATTTGCGACTGTCCTATCCCCCTTTTTTGAGTGCCCGCCGCTACTCGGTGCTCCCTCGACACTCGACCTATTCGAGTTGTCTTTAAAGTTTGAATGCTTGTGACTGTCCAAGTATCCCCTTGTCTTTGAGTACCGGCCACCGTTCGAATACTCCATTTTCTTGACACTCGACTTGTTCGAGTTGTCTTCATAGTAAGGATGCCTTCAACTGACTAAGTATCCCACTACCTTTGAGTGCCTTTCATTGTCTAGGTACTCCCTTTTGAGTTGTTCTCAAAATTGTATCATTGAATACTAGCAGCCATTCAAGTATTCCACCACATTGTGCCCCGCAATTACCCATCTAGGTATGCTTTTTTACACTTGGACCAATTACCGAAGGTGGTCCCCGATCGTATCATGAATATTTGTGTTCATCCAAATATTCCACTACTTTGAGGTACACTCTTCGTGAATATCCAAGCCCGCGGCCATCCCTTTACCGAGGTAAGCCTCGTGCTATATTCAAATTCCCATACCGTCCTCGATATTCCCAATTACCGAGGTGAGAGACCTTCATGAATATGCGAGGCACGTCCTCGATATTCCAATTACCAGGAGGTGAGAGACCTTCACGAATATCTCAGGAACGTCCTCAATATTCCCATTACCAGGAGGTGAGAGACTTTCACGAATATGCGGGGCACATCCCTGATATTCCTAACTACCAGGAGGTGAGAGACCTTCACGAATATGCGGGGCACATCCTCGATATTCCCTTTACCAGGAGGTGAGAGACCTTCATGAATATGCGAGGCACGTCCTTAATATTCCAACTACCAGGAGGTGAGAGACCTTAATGAATATCCAAGGTACGTCCTCAATATTCCCAATTACTAGGAGGTGCGAGACCTTCATGAATATGCGGGGCACGTCCTCGATATTCCAATTACCAGGAGATGAGAGACCTTCACGAATATCTCAGGAACGTCCTCGATATTCCCATTACCAGGAGGTGAGAGACCTTCACGAATATGTGGGGCCCATACTCAATATTCCCATTACCAGGAGGTGAGAGACCTTCACGAATATGCGGGGCATGTCCCTGATATTCCCAACTACCAGGAGGTGAGAGACCTTCACGAATATCTCAGGTACGCCCTCGATATTCCCTTTTACCAGGAGGTGAGAGACCTTCATGAATATGCGAGGCACGTCCTCGATATTCCCAACTACTAGGAGGTGAGAGACCTTCATGAATATGCGAGGCACGTCCTCAATATTCCCATTACCAGGAGGTGAGAGACCTTCATGAATATGTGAAGCACGTCCTCAATATTCCCATTACCAGGAGGTGAGAGACCTTTATGAATATGCGATGCACGCCCTCGATATTCCCTTTTACCAGGAGGTGAGAGACCTTCACGAGTATTTGCGGACCCATCCTCAATATTCCCATACCGGGAGGTGAGAGACCTTCACAAATATCTCGGCATGTCCTCGATATTCCATCTACCGAGAGGTGACTCCTTCAATGCTATGCAAGAAGTGGGCACCCTCCGAATATGCAAGGCCCATCTTGTGATCATCCAAGTACCCCTTTAATACCTATGATCATCCTTGATATTCCACACCTTCAATACCCGCGAACAACCGGGTATCATTCGGGTTAGTACTTGTGAATATCTAGGTACTCTTTCAAATGCCTATAAATGTCCAGGTATCTTCTAAAATCGATGCCCTGAGAAAGGTCGGCGTATCTCCCGAGAAAGTCGGGTACCAACCGGTGTCCTTGACAGAGGTTAGGCACCCCACAAACCGATGCCCCGAGAAAGGTGGTGCATCTCTCGAAAAGGTCAATCCCCGGTGTCTTTGAAGAAAGGTCGGGCACCCCAGATAAACCGATGCCCCGAGAAAGGTCGGCGCATTTCTGAGAATGGTCGGGTACCAACCGGTATCCTTGATAGAGATCGGGCGCTCAAAACGATGCCGAAGAAAGGTTCGGGCATCCCCCGAAAAGGTCGGGCAAACAACTCATTGCTCTAATAGGCTACCGAAGAAAGGTTCGGGTCCTGGACAAACAACTTATTGCTCTAACAGGCGACCAAAGAATGGTTCGGGTCTTGGGAAGGCAATTCCCTGTCAAGGCGACCGAAAAAAGGTTCGAGTCCTCGACAAACCACTTATTGCTCTAACAGGTGACCGAAGAAAGGTTCGGGTCCTCGACAAACCACGATTGCTTTAACAGGCAACCAAAGAATGGTTCGGGTCCCGGAGAAGCAACCTCCTCATGTCACCAAGTAAGATGACGTCTTGATACTTGCCAAACTTGGGGTTCACACCCTATCTCATTCACTCCCGGTAAGTAACTACAAGTATCTTCTTATCTGTCTTAGTATGTGTAATGTTATATTGCTCATTTTCTGCATTGGACAATAAGTCCCAAATAAAATATAATCTACTGCACATGCATGGATAAAATTTAGGCATCGGTTTATCTTTGAGTGCAACCTCTCGAGCTCACCTTTAAAGAGGGGCGGCTATTGACGCCTAAATTTTGATTAAGGTTTTTAAATTAGACCTTAGTTTCTATATTTATGTATTTTTCCTTTTTTGGATAATGAATAATAAATAACAAAAACAATAAAAAATAAATAAAAACAAAAAGAAAACGAAAAAGAACCCATTGGGACCGGGCCTTGCGCCCGGCCCCTTTTCCTTTCCCTTCCGCAAGGGCCCTCAGGCCCATTCTCTTTCTTTTCCTTGGCCCGGCCCTCCCTGCTTGTCTTCTTCCTCTGTTGTCTTCTTCCTCGATCAGATAAGCAGCACGCGCCGGAGGCCGGAAGCGCGTGATGTCGGAAGGTGGGAGAGGATGGCGACGTGCGACGCTGCAGGCGGAAGGGACGCGTCTTCAATGCAAGGCGGCCTAGCTAGAGCTACCTCGACGGATGGGATGCCGGTTCGGCCGGCGGAGGCCATTCGGCTTGTGAAGATCGGCGGTCGAAGCTCCGTCGACCGGCCACCCCCTCACCTATAAATAGGCCTCTCCCGACAATGGCAGGACACACAAATGGCGAAGGATCGAGGGCTGCAAATCTTCGAACCTCCTACTAAGAGACCTCAGAGGGGGGGTCGAGGACGAGCAGGCCGAGATCCAAGGGCGACCGGAGAAGAGACGATGTGAAGCAAGATCGACAGCAAGCGAGCCGGAAGCTTCCCCCGAGAGACTTCGGGAGAGGCCCAAACGCTCGCAAGCCGAGATCTGAGAGCTCGCGGCCGAAGAGGGAAGAGATCGGAATCGGAGGAGAGGAGCCGAAGAGAGGAGGTTCTAGAGGACTAGATCTGAGAAGCCGAGGACCCGCCGTCGCTGTCTCGTCGCGACCGTCGTTGCCCCGTCGCGTCCGTTGTTACGGGCGCCGCTTCCGCCGCTAGCGACGCCGTCCCTAAGACGCCGTCGTGTCCGTCACCGTCATAGCAGCTGTCATCGTCCCGCCACCGTTCGCCGCCGCGCACGCCTTCTCTGCGAAAGGTAACGACGAGTCTCGCTCGCATCGTCACCGTCGAAACCCTAGCCACCGTCCGTCCGTGCCGCGGCCACCGAGTCACCGTCGGGCAACGTCACGGCTTCCCCCTCTCGGTGCCGCGAATCGTCGAGCTCTAGGGTTCCCGAAAGCCGGGTCGTCGGGTCGGGTAGGGTTTCGCCAGACCGGGTCGTCGAGTCGGGCCGGGTCATTTCAAACGATGGTTCTTGGGTCGCGGTTAAAAAAAAAAAAAAAAAAAAAAAAAAGAGTCGGGCTGCAACGTTGCGCCCGGCCCCTATCCTCTCTCGGTGGATGACCCGGGTCGGACCCAACCCGGGGATCTAACCCCGGGTCAAATTTTAATATTATAATATTTTAATTAAAAAATCAAAAAATAATTTATTTTAAAAAAAAAAAAACCAAAAATATCCCAAATTTTCCTAAAAAAGCCAAAAATGTCAGAAAAAGCCAAAAAATGATTTATATTTTCAGAAAAAAGACCAAAAAATAAAAAAAATGCTTTTTATGTCCAAAAAATGAGAAAATGTCCAAAAAAAAAATGTTTTTCCTTAACAAAATACATGGAAAAATCCCTCCAAAATCCAAAAAGCCTTAGGGTTTAAACAATATTAAGTACCGGAAATGCATTAATGATTAACTAGTGTAACTAAGTCATCAATCCTAGTTTCTCTAGTTACGCAGGAGTAAAGTATTTCTCCCCATATTTTCTTGGATTTCTAATCGATCCACCTCAAATCGATTAGTAGCAACTCCGTTTTAAAATTAACTTACGGGTTAAAAAACTTGGACCATTAAGTCGTGAATTGGTGGACTTGGGAGAGTCCGGGCTAAAATAGACATAGTCGAACCATTAGCCTCCGCAAGGCGCCCGTCCCGATCGGGCGCTGAAAAAAAAAGAGGTCGCGACACTATGTCCAGGTTTTCGAGAAATTTCCTTTTTGCGATATTGTATGAACTCATTCGACAAGAACCCAAGCAACGTATGATATAAAAAAGTAACATATGCTCGATAGATAGAATTGCGATTGATGACATTTGCTACGATTTTAATTATAGTAAAACGTCTATTTCTTTTCCTATAATTTCAAATAATTTGTTTTCTTTCATGGTAATCCTTGCTTCAATCATGTACATTGAAGTCTTTGTCTAATTTCTTTCATAGGAGGAAGCTGATTAGCCCTACTTTTGTTCGGGAATAGAAATCCTCAATCAAGTCAACATCCTTTCCCTAATACAAATATTTCCAAAGTCTAATTTGAATATTAGGTTAAGCATAATTGTCAGAACATCTACTATCCCACCAGTCGCTCAAATATTACTCAAGTTCTTCCCGTCATGTAAATCCAATATTCGATTTGGCCCGGCCTGGATATGAACTTAAAATCCCGATTCGGCCTGGAACACATACTATTAAACATCTATACTCCCTAAGTCAATAAATTGTCGTGCAAATCAAGGAAGAAATTCGTTTTCACTATTTTTCTGTAATGAGAAGAAATGGAATATAAACCGCGTAAACCCAATTAATTGCTGTCGAGAAATTATTTGTATCATTGACAAAGGGTGAAAATCCCATCTAATTACAAGAAACTGTATCTAAGAAGGAATTCAAAGGGAAAAGAAAGATTGCCAAACATGCAATTTGACTAAATTTTTTGGGACCTTTCAACATATCAACCCACACCCACCAAACATGCAATTCGACTGATGCTGAACCTAAGTATCTCTATCGTGGTCACGTTTGTGCTCAAAGTTCATCCCTAAGTGAAGATGGTTGTTGTCCCATGCAAGTACTTGAGGCGCTCAGGCTATCTAGCCAAACCTCGTCGGCGACGACGGAGTCGGTCTCGTTGTTGCGGTGCCATGACCAGTGCGCATGCGTATGGTTGAGCACCCTCAGTCTTCCGTGTCCAAAGCTCGCCTCCCTAAACATCGACAGAGGCGAACGTGGGTTCTTGTACCTGCAGATTCATCACATAAATGCTCAGGCACCATAAAGACGTACATTAACACAGACAACACCATCCAACAATTCAACAAGGCCAATGCGGCTAGCGATAAAATGGGGCATACTCTTAGGATTCATGATGACTGAAATCTGACTATATTTCAGAATTTGAGAATGATGTCTTATATTATCCCCTAAAAGAATATCACAATATCTGTGTTATTTCCTATAAAAGATTGACGACAGATCAATGAGTAACACAACAGCTTAACATCAGTCAATTCCCCCAGAATTTGTCTGGTTTTCTTCCTACAATTCGACAAGCAGTTGGTTGAGAGCGAGGATTGAACATAAACAGCAAAAATTAATTCAGAGAAAGCACACTTACGACATTGCAAGACCTTCTCTATTCCCTCCATCTCCAATGGTCACGTACACAGGTCCACAGGAGTCAGCCTTATTGTTGTATATTCTAGTCTGCGTATAACAAAGAACGACCGTCATTTTCTCAAAAAGGAACCAAAAAGCAAACATTTTGCATGAAGCATCAGGCTATATGTGGACTTACAAATCGTTCATAGGCATGAACATGGCCAGCAAAGACGATGTCAACCCGTGCACCATACAACAATTCTTCCATCGCCTTCCTCATGCTCTCACCTTCCCCTTGATGGGCCGTATTTGTATTGTACCATGGCGCATGCAGTAGTACAATCACCCACGGCGTTATCTTGCGATCAATCTTGGCCAGATCCTGTTTAAGCCACTTGTATTGAGCTGAGTCGGAGTCGAACTCGGTGTAGGACCCCAGCATGATGATGTGGATGCTGCCGCCAGCGACGTCGAAGGAGTAATAGAGGTTGGATTCAGATCCGCTTTCCTCGTAGGGCATGAGCCACCGGGCATTGTAAGCCTTGAACCCGTGGGGGTAGATGATGGGGATTATCTCAATCTCGTGGTTGCCCTCGGTCACCATCCATGGTCGGCGGCTTGCGGTCGGCTCAACTAGGCGGCCAAAGGAGTCCCACAGTGGCTGCTGGAAATCGGCGTAGGAGAGGTCACCTGGGAGTAGGAAGACATCGTAGTCCTTGCTCTCGACGTGCGCTAGGGTCGACTTGGTCCATTCCGTTTGCCCAAGGTCACCTACATAGGTTGGAAGATCGCGACGATTAAGAATACGAGATGAACTCAGCTTGAAAAATAGGAGGAAATTCGGATAGAGTCCAGAGATCGAGATAGGTCCGTGACGAGTGTAGAGGTGTTTGGGGTGCGAGAAAAGAGGGGATCAGGCGCCCGGGCCAAAACCCAAACTCTGTTGAAGGACTTGGAAATATGGATTCACTCGTGTCAGTGAATACATGAGTGCTTCGCTATTAATTCGGAGATTGACTTGCATTATAAGAGATTAGGCCCAATAGAAAAAATGGCTAGAAGGGATACAAAATGGGGACTGAAAAGCAGCAAGAGAAGTTTGGAAGGATGGCCATGTGAAAGTCGAACTCAACAAACCCAATTAAATTGGAACCAGACTTATCTCAATCGGAATTCTAAATTCTAACTTGACAAAATTCCGTCTGTTTCATAAAAATTAATGATTATGCAAAATGCCAAGCTTACATTCAAATTAATATGCATGACCCAAATCCAACCAATGATAACTTCTCAACACATACAACAATCATTTGACCATGCTTTTCTCTTCAATATTTATGAAGAACATCATCTAATATCATCTTGTATCTTCTAAATGATTAAATGTATTTTAATTATAGGGATGAAGGCACCACTGTCCGTAATCTTTTACCACATATCCAGTTAGGTCATTAAATTTTTTTGAATATATATATATATATATATATGTATGTATGTATGGGGTACATTAACTTTATTTTAATTATATATACATAAAAGGGACTCTTCATTTGGGCCCAAACAAAAGTGGGAGGGTCAGCGATTTAGTCACTTCACACGCGGGGATACAAGATTAAATTATTGGTGACGCGAAAGCTCGACGTAAAGTATAGTGAAGAAGGCTGTGATATATACTCTTCCTGCTCTTCCGCGGGGGTTGCTTCGCCTAAAGCACCAGCTTCACTAAGAAAGGACCGACAGAAGACATCCTGATCTACAGTTTTTGGGGCCAGGGGACTTGCAATGTAAACAAAAGATTAATTTTGATTATCCAACAAACGACCTAGATAATCCTTTTCTAAACAATTCCATCAATTGCAATTGATTTGGACAGTCGTCTGATTTTTCAAGCTATAACCATCCATATCAATAGTGGCGAGTATGACACGTAACATATAAATTATACAGATAACGTATCGTGTGAAAAAATTAAAAATAAATAAATAAAACTTCTCCAGTCTCGTAACTTTTGAGATCCCTATCTGCTGCCAGCATGAACAAAAGTAAACCCTCTAGGACGAAACCCTATTGTCCTCTGGTAGTTAACACTTTGGAGATCCATATCCGATAGTTTCTACTTACTAATGACTCCAAAGGTGATGCAGATGGAGAAGCATATATTATCTTGTGAGAGCAAGACATTCTGAATCATAAGTTCGGCATTAACAAGGGAATTTAAGAAGGTATCTGAATAAAAGAAAGTACGACGAAATTTGTGAGATAATATAGTAATATACTTTCGGAATATAATCAAATAACGTCAGGAATCTGATGTGTTGATACTTTTGTTCACGTGCATTGTTAGTCCTTCAAGTTTTAAGGTAGTAGGACCACGCAAGCTTTGGCGCGCCTCAACAATGAAAGTCCCTTTCGAGTGCACGAAAACACACAAGATTCCAATAATGACTTGACCAAATGGAATAACATATTAACCCGTGTAAGCACATCTTTTCTTCATCGCAATTTTTTTTGATAGTTTTATTTCAGAATTAGAGCATCACTTTTTACCTCTATGCAAAATGACAGAAACCGTAATATGCTCCTTGAGCTGAAATTCTCTTCTTAATTAGTGAAGCACCCCTCTTAGAGCAAAAACCCAGAATTTCCTCTTCCTCACAAATTGATATCCATTGGTTCATAAGGTGAACAAAAAATATTGCGTCAAGGAGACTTACCAACCACCACGAATTCGATGGGGAAGGTGGAAGGCGGCGTTTGGAAGGAGAACTCCGGGCCGCAACCACCACAGCGGTAGTAATAGGTCGTCCCTGGCTTTAGCGGCCCGATCTTGACGTGGTGGATTTTGCCGGAGGAGTAGAAAAAGTACGTGTAGGAAGTATTCTCTCCTCTTGCTACGGCGTTGTATTGTCCCGGAGACATGCCATACTCCACGGTTGAAGGCGCCTCGTGGTCGTCCGTAACCCACGTTACTCTCATGTAATCGCTACCGGCGAGCGAAACATGCACCTGAAATCACCCATTGATTGAGAACAATAGCATTTAATATACATGAATTTTCACTGGCACAACTTCGAAAAATAGGCATATTTTTTTATCAATTGGAATTGAGAAATCGACCTGTTGAGGCTCCGACTCTGACCGGCCATGCTTGGTGAAGATGATGCACCCGGGAGGCTGTCGAACGTATTCCTTTTCGGAAGCATAAGTGAACTGAGGGACGAAGAAGAAGATAAAGAAGACGACGGTTAAAGGTAGCAGAAAGGCCCGGGGATACCGAATCTCCATGGTTGAAGCAATGAAGCTAAAGTGTGTATATTGATGAACACTTTTGGGAGGGAGGGAGAGAGAGAGAGGGAATATATAGAGAAGGTGGGTTGGAGGTATTTGAAATCGGAACACTATAATCTATTAAATAAATCAGAAGGCAAATCCGTCAAGTAAGTCGATTGGTATATATGCAAATATGTTTCGAAGGTAGGTGTGTTCTCGCTCGTCCTCCCCCATTTTTCTTCATTGCCAGCAAGCGTGTGATAAGGTAGCTCTGGGACTTGGCCTGGCTGGAGGAGGGACCATTTTTCTCAGCCAGTAAGTATATACGATCATTTATGTGATGTGATTGGATAGTTTTGGTACTTATCTGAAACTTAAGAAATAATCGCGTCTCAAGTTGTAGGTTTATATTATTTAAGAATGGCCATAAGAAAAAATATTGGAATGCAAGTAAACCCATCAAAATGGATCATTGACCCATTTTTAGCCTATATGAGTATTAAATTGGTTATAAATGGATTAGTTATATTAAGTAAATAAATCACAAATGAGTTTAAACATAATATGA
Source organism: Eucalyptus tenuipes (assembly GCA_014182365.1). NCBI lineage: Eukaryota > Viridiplantae > Streptophyta > Magnoliopsida > Myrtales > Myrtaceae > Eucalyptus > Eucalyptus tenuipes. The sequence goes on from CM024537.1 coordinate 18,280,097, forward strand.
TGGTTAAATAGATTATAAATTATTTATAAAATAGATTTACAACTTATTTAGACCCAACCCACTATCTTTTCATTCTTTATCAATCTTACTCGATCTTGTGCTTGCTTACTCTGCACTCTCATCTTAGTTTGGATATGATTTTTCATAGATTGGATTAACTATGTAAGCATTTTAATAATATGAGTCGAGTTATGTTTGAATGAGTATAGGTTATTAAATTTGTATTATATAAAAATGGGTTGAAATGATTTAAGGTCTATTTAGGTTGACCCATTTTCGATTTGATCCAAACCTAATCCAACTCACCCATTTAACAGATCTAATCGCATATGTGCCCACGATAAAGGTTTGCAATCACTACATTGCTAAATCCATAAATATAAAATAGTGTTGGACAATTTATATAGAGCTGGAGAATGAAAAGTGAAAAAAATATCAGGTGAGACTTTTCGAGATATATAGTAAATATACATTAATTTTGGGCATTTATGCATCACTCAGTAGTTCGACCTTCTAATAAGATGTCCTGAGATCAAGTCTGACGATTGGTGTATTCTCTTACTAGGCTTTTTATCTGCTGTTGTTCTGGCCTTTCTCTCTCATTAATCCACATGCAATATCTGGACGTAGATGACATGTATCGAGTGTACTCATGATCGTTATGTACATATACGGTTAGTGAGCAAAGAATTATGGTCCTTGCGATGTTCATTGGAGTTCCAACTTTTTGGCCCGTAAAGTTCACCTTTCACGCGCGCTGAGCGAAAATGAATCGGCGCGGCACACGAGAATCTCTCCTGTACAGCGGACAAGACAAAAAGATGGACCACCGGCATCGTCTGAACAGCCAAAGTCAGATTTGAGCTGCTCCGAACCTATAGGAGATTAGGAGTGTGCAACCGGACCGAGTATACCTGAAAACTAGATTGGTCCACTAGAAAAATAGGATCAGGAACTGGTTCCGATTTAAACCAGTTAGAAAACCGGTTCCCAAAAATTCAGAACCGGATTGAACTGGTCTGAGAACTGTTTCCGAGTAAATGCCCACCCAAGAACTCGATTGACCGGACCAGTTTGGGAACCGATTTAGATACTAGTTTTGTAAGCCCAACCCCATAAGTCCAAAACCCAAAATGAACATGGTTACTGAAGGTATGAGGTGTTCTCATGCATTTTCTTAAGTACCTATGTTATAGTAGTACAACTCCGTAGGGTAAAAAGATTTCAAAATCAGATCAACTGAGTTCACACTTAATAATTCGTATGTTTTATTGTTTTCTTTGTTTATTATCCTTTTCCTCAGGTTACTTGCTTATGCGTATTACCAAAACGAGGAAGTTGCAGACATCATTAAAAGCCATCAATTGGAGATTGTAACTCTTGCTCCTTTATCATCATTAGCCTTGTGGATCCTTAGTTTTTCGTTTAATCAAAAAGTTTATATACTTATTGATTATAAGTGCTTAATGTTTCAATACAAATTATGAGGATTACATTATTTTCTCGTGTATTAATGTAAAATTTGAAGCCATATAGGATATCGTGCGGTTACAAAATAGGTTCTAGTGGAAACACGGTTGACCTTGGAACGAGGCTCGAAAAACAGGATGGTTTGGATACAGGATCTAATACAAATAGGATTTGATACAAGGTCTAAAAAAGAGGAACCAATTATAATAGAGTGGGGTTTAGGGTCCAGGTCTGAAACTTATCTACCCTGATCACCCCTAGTGGAGACCCCCACCCACCTGTTCATAGCCTTTGCTCTCCTTCTCCTCGTTTCTTCTTCTCCTCATTTTGTCTTTCATTTGATTCTGGGTTGCAGTTCAAATTGGCACTCTGACTTCCTCGGTTTCGTTTGCCCAAAGAAAAAGATTTAGGGTTTGTCAGTCAAGGAAGCTTCATTATGAGGCCACGATGAAATCCTCACCATCAAATAGAATCTCACACGGTTAATTTTCTTAATGCTCATTATCTTTCCAATCTCCACAAAGGCCAGTCAACCGAATTAAGCTGTCAGTCGACTATTCTCCCAGTGGGCATCACTTATATTTGTTAAAGACATATTATGTGCTAAATAATCTTAATTCAGGTAAAATATTCTCCGGAAATAAAATTGCAAATAAATGGTAATATCCCTTATTCCCTGTTAAAACATAGAAATTTTTTTTTGGCTCGCATGGTCCCCAACACACATAAAAAAAAAAAAAGCCAACAAAAAAAAATGATAAAACCTAGAATCTGTAAGTCAACCTCAATGACGTACTTTTAAGTCATACTCCGAATATCCGAGGAATCTACTTCTAGATCCCCACGACTTGTTGAAAGCGAATCAGATGGAAAAGATAGTTTCCATATATGTCTCATTCCAAGAAGCAATTTCAATCAATCATTTCAATTATTATAATATCTTTTGGCCTTGAGAGTCGGACTAACCCCCGCGTGACCTTTGAACCGACGCACGTTCGTTGACGTGAACAAGAAATCAAACAATTCGATCATTTCGTCAACACTATCTAGAAGTCAGTAAAATTTTCATTGCTAGATCACAAGAAGGAAAAGATGATAGAGAAATAAACTTTGTCAGATGTTTAATGTTGCGAAATATGATATAGTTATTGTGCCATATTTTCCAAATTTAAACTTTTGATGAAATGGCATGTTCAAGATAGTACGAGAGCAAAAATCACAAAGTATGGATCTCGGTGATCTTTCTATCTTTGTAAAGCACTCATGCCTTTGGACAAGTTTTCTTACCATGCGTTTGTTTTGCAATCGCTTATATCGCTTATAAATATAAATAAACGAAATTTTTTTCACCATTTACAAAAATATTTGATATAAATTGTTGTTGATGATGAAAATATATTTCATATTGATTATTTTAAGTGAGAAAAAGATCATTTTTAGCAAAATATTTTTCAAATCATTCATTTTCCATAAACAAATGGAGCCTTGTTCACATCTTATATTACAAGTGTAAAGCTCGATCACTACGCGAACTCCGCTTTCTCACAACCGATTAAACTTTTAGGGAAAAGAGTTTGAGATATTGATCAAATTGGCTGCCTTTCCGTCTCCATGCAAGAGTTCTATTAATATCATTTTTGTGGTGTTAGGAAGAGCTTAAGCTAGAAAAAGGCTTTTAATAGCTTTTACACATACGCATGCATACATGTCCCCAAAACGGTACTTTATATAACTTGAAATAGCTTTCGGCCTAATGTAATTTAGGGCTTACTTACAATGTGACCGGACAATTGCAAACTTTTTTTGGCCCCTAGATTCCCAGAGTGGAAATATCATTGCTTAATGCGTGACGAAAAGAGGGTATCCACATGAGAGGCTGACAGAGAAATTCCGTGGGGGAAAGATCCATAAGATGGAAGAAATTAGTTGAAAACGATACGAGTGATGTGAACTTGAGAGGGTGGAAGTGTTTCTTTTCTCTTTGGTCTTTTGCTTTTCACCAATCTCTGTTTATTCTTAGTCCAATACGGCACGTAACTGTTCTAAGTTATCATATAAATCATAATCAATTATTATAAAAAAGCCATTAAGAGTATGATTACCTGGAATCGTAGAAAAAAGCAGCTAATGAACCCGGCCTAAACAGAAATTTACTGATGATTCAGTTCATTGACAAAGTTAATACTAATTTGCAAAAATATCGAACCCACTGGCACATTTGACACAACTAAGATTATAATTTTCATTTGATTGCTCATGTTACTTCAGATATAATGTATGGGGTTGACAATTCTAGACACCCGATAGGTTTACTGAACTTTAAGTATATCTTGCTTCATTTTCAATATTGGGTAAATGTCACGGCTGATTTGTGTTTTTTTTTTTATTATCGAAAATCAAAACCATCTCTTTACTTTTTTAGGGCGGGGGGGAGGGGGGGAGGGGTTCAAAAGGGTCTCTACTCTTCAAGCGGGAGGGGGAGGGGTTCGAAAGTGTCTATACTCTTCAAAAGTGCTACGTCAATTTTTCTGTTTCACTTAAAAAGAAAACACAAATAAAATGATAGAGAGAGAGCTCTCACGCTTGTGGCCGCGAGATTTGGACCTCATAGATCTCGAGCTCATGATTGCTAATGGCTGCTTGAGCTCGAGCTCGCAAAACTTGAGCTTGTAGCCATGATCGCTTGAATTTTGAGCTCGCGGTCACGAGATCTAAACCTTGTAGATCTCGAGCTTGTGGCCAGGGTCTAGTGCTGATTATGATTTGAGTATTGATGAATTAGAGGTTTTGCGTTGTTGGTACACTAAATTTTGTGTGGCCATAGTCACTAGTGCTGATTATGATTTGAGCATATACGAATTAGAGGTACGCTAAATTTTGCAGTTTTGGTTTGGATTTTGTGGGCATTTTAGTCAAAGAAGAAACGGAAGAAGAATAAGATAGTTTTGTGTGCGCGCGTGCGCGTGTGCGTGTGTGCGTGTGAGAGAGAGAAAGAGAGAGAGCATATGAAAAAAGTGAAAAAATACTATGAGTAATTTTTTAACGGTGTTAACGTCATGTTAGCAAATTGCATCACAAAAGCAAACCATGGACCAACAGTGGCACTTTTGAAAAAGTAGAAGGATGCTTTTGAACCAAAAAAATTCATATGAACGATTTCAATTTTAGGGCACAACTAGAAGGACCTTGGTGACATTGAACCCTCATATTTTGTTCTTTTTGACAACATCCTTAAAGTACGAGCGAAACTGAAGATCTTCTTAAGGAACAAGAGTAGTAGATAGATGTATTCATGTTCCATACCCTCCCATGAATTCCTCTGGTCATCAGGTCACCGACTCTCCGACTCCAGAGCAATCTCAAAATCGTCGTCTCAAGTCTTCTATTCAAGTAAAGAGCTGCAAGCTTGAAATATCCTGATATTATTTCAAAGATCCCATTCTAATATAACGACCCCATTAGGAAAAAAAAAAAACATAGAATACACCATTTATTGTTGTCATTTCTCACGAATATCTCAGGAACCAAAAGGAAAAAATAAAATCACTCCCGAGCCGAGGTGTGACGTCGTTCTCTGTATAGGCATCTTTCTGTGGTTCCTACGTTGCAAATCCAAGACTAACGACAAAGACCATTTCTTTTGGGAGGTGGTTGGTTCGAGGGTCTACGGGAATGGTAGTTTTGAAAGAAAGTAGAGCCGCCTTGAGGAGCGAGGGAAGGCGCTTACTTGTCGAGGTTGGGACAGTCATTCTTTGGAGGAAGTTTCTGGGAGGCGTGTACGGGGTCGTGATGACATGAGCGGAACGGGTCAAGTCCGGCGCACGGGTGCTTGAAAATCGGGCGTGCGCCGACTGCTAGCGTGGGACCAATGCTGGAACGGCAGGGCGATAGGTGACGGTGGCGACGCAAGCGGCGCTTTCAAGTCTGACAAATCTGTCTAGCCCAGATTGGTTTGGATCTCGTGAGTCCACGCGTCAGTTGAACAGCTTTGCTCAAGTAATTGCCACGGTATTGAGCAATGCCAATCCTCGTTTGTCAATGAAGAGAGGGCGTGGAATTTGCTGCGGCTTGACACTGTAGCTGGGGCCGGCGTCCGAACGGATGCGGTTCGGGCACCCACGAGCTACGGGCGAGGAAGAATAGAATGTTTGACTGCTGATATTGTCCTCCCACGTCTAGTTTATTATTACCCACATTAATTAATTTTATTAACGTTTTGTTGTTCATATTAAACTATGTGATAACTATGATGATCGCGTGATATTAAAAAAGTTATTTTGATAGAAGTTTTTTGAAAGGGATTTAAATGGGGACATAAATAGGTGTAACTCAAATTCTCTCAGTATCAGAAAATACATCATTAATGTTGAGAGGACAATTGATTAGAAGTATCCACTCATAATCGTTTAAATCTTTGTGAATCTGGTTTCAATTTTTCTTCATTAATAGCTAGAAGTCAATATATAACTTTTCACCATTTCCGCATCGATTCTAATGTGCATGAGTTTTGTTTATCCATGAATAATTGGGATTTTTTTAGTCTTTCACAAACCTTTAGTAGTTGGTATTAGAGCTTGTTAATATCTTTGTCTTGATGATTTGTCGTGAGTTTTGATTCAATTAAAAATCAGGGCAAATTTTGGCCAAGAGAAATTGGCGATTCTGACCAAATTCGGGCAATCCACCACCTGATTTTGGACCTGCACGGTTGCACCGCCATTGGCAAGAAAAGCCCTAAGTTAATTCAGCACTACGATGAGCATTGTAGACTTATTGCACGGTGGAGGTCGCCGTGGTTAGGGTTTGCGTTTCGAGGAATTTTGCTTAGATTCTAGCAAATTTCTCGGCTGTTTTCACTGATTCTTGGACCTACGTGCTTGTATTTGCGCGATCTCCAAAACCCACGACTTAATTTTGTCTGAGGTTGGCTGTCGAAGGAGACGTAGGCAGTGGAAAGGGTGGTGGAGATGGGAGCGACGCAAAGGATAAAAAAGGGAGCTGAATTCCCGTGATGAAGGCCTGGCGCGTGTAATGCACGGGCGCGTGCTGTGTGTAATCCATGCACCTGACGTTCTCGTGTGAAGGTTAGTGCACACGCCCGTGTGGACCCCACGCTTGAAATACTTGTTCTGCCCTTGGCTTCTTGAATTTGTTGCTTTTCCCTTGGCCAGTATTTTTTCTTCTCGAAAGTAGTTTAGGAACATATTCACGTTAGTAAAAATTTTGTTATCGGGAACAAATTCCTATTTTTTTATTCGCGAAAGTAGATTTGAAACAGAATCAATAATAAAAAAATTAATTATTATTTCGGGAACAAATCTAAGAATCAAAATCAACTCTTATTTTTCTATTTTCTTCTTCTTCATCGACCGTCATCCCGCGGTTGCTATCCGCTGCCGCTCGTCGTTGCCGGTCGCCGAAGGCTCGCCAGGCCAGGGTGAGCTCCGGTGAGCTCGCCGAAGGCAAGCCCAGCCACCGACGAGGGTTGCCTGGTCCTAGTGAGGCTCACCCAGCCCCGCCGGTGGCTAGTAAAAAAATATTTAAAAATTAAAAGAAATTGATTTGGAACAGAATCAATGAGCATGGTACCAAATGCAATTTTATTCGAGAATTAGAAATTTTGGACAGTTACCAAACGGTTTAAAATGCTTAGAAATTGTTCCTGAGAACATAATAAAAAATAATCATTTCGATCGAATCTATTCTCGGGAACAAAATCATTATCAAACCCGCCCTAAATTTCTGATTTTGCCCTTGGCTACTTAATTTACTATTTTGTCCTTGCATCCAATTTGGTGAATGTTTTGTGCATGAAATTAAATGTCTAGTGATTCATATTTAATTAGAGATTAACCCCAACATCTTTAATTATCTTAGATTATATATATTAAGAGCCTTTAGATTACAAATAATAAGGCACAATGATTGTATTTAATTGTGTCAATATAATCATTTTTTTCCCATGGGAATTTTCATTATATTGATATGATAATTAAGATGAACTATCATATTAGGAATTTTGACATGATAGTTTTTTCATAAGTTAAATATGAATTTATTTAAATGAGAAACTTAACCTACAAGCGGTTTTCGATATTATTTGATTCATATCTTATGACATGTTTTACATTGGTGAAAACATGATATATGTAAATTTGCCTCAAATTTTGTGACCATGTGGTTTCACTATCTCGTGAATTTTTAATATTTCAATGTTCTTGAGTTCAACGGTGATAACTATAAAATTTGGAAGGAATTAGTCCTTCTTTAGTTGGGGTGTATGAACATTGATTATGCTATATGAAAATATGAAGCACTTGCTCCCACTAAAGCTAGTACTAGGCTAAAGTTGCTCTTCATGAACAATGGGAATGGTCCAACCACCTTAATGTAATATTCATGAAAACTAAATTTTCTACTAGTATTGATGATTCGGTCACTTAGTACAATAATGTGAAAGCATTGCTAGTGGTTGTTGATGCGCAATTTGAGATTTTAGGAAAGATGCATACTATAATCCTAATTATGAAGTTTTCATAGTTGAAACTCACTAGCATTAGAGGTGTGGGTGAGCACATATGAAGATGAGAGACATTGTGGCTTAGTAAGGAAATTATGAGGTTAATATATCTGAATCTTTTCTTTTGTTCTAGATTTGGAATACTCTCCCACGACAGTATGTATCTTTTAAGATCTCATATAATACATATAAGAAAAAATGTTCAGTTAATGAACTCATGATCATGTGTGTTCAAGAAGAAGAAATGTTGCTTATGCCATAGAGAAAAAGTATCGATTTGATAACACAAGGAAATTACAAGAAGCAAGGCAAGTGGAAGGGAAAGGTAAAATACCTCCTCAAGCTTACATTAAGAATAAATCCAAATGATTCTTCTATAAAAAGAAGTGGCATATGAAAAAGAATTGTGTCAAATTTAAGGCTGTCTCGAGAAGAAATGTAATCCAATCTCACGTGTTTCTTATAAATATAATATAGTTGATGTGAGTCACAATATTTAGTGGATTGATTATAGATCTACAATACACATGTTGAATTCCTTTTAGGGTTCAATAAAGATCAATAACGGTAATGGCCAATGCATTTAGGGGAAAGAATCAAGCAGGCTGTGGAATCGTGAATGGAGATGAGCAAATTTGGATGCGTTCGTGGAAATATAGGTGAAGCAGAAAACGGAAAAAAATATGAATCTGATTGGAAGGAATCAATGGAAAATTGACAAGAGATTAAGGCACTATTTAGTAACCATCCAAACAAAGTGCTCGATTCTGATTTTTTGTTTCCCCGAATCGTTTGGGATGAGAATCGCGTTTGGTAAAATTTTTGTTCCGGGGACCAAATTTGTTCTCGGGAATAGATTGGGAAGAGAATCAAGAATAAAAAAAAAAGTTGATTCTTGTTCCGGGAACAAAATTGAGAATCAAAACTACTCTTCTTCTATTTTCTTCTTCTTCATCGACCACCATCCTGTGACCGCCGCCGGTTGCCGCCCGCCGCTGGTCGCCGCTGCCTTTCGCCGCCACCGTCCACCACCGCCGGTCGCCGGCAACTGTTTCGACGAGCTTGTCGGAGGCTCGCTAGGCCGGGCGAGGCTCGCCTAGCCACCGACAAGGCTTGGCGAGGCCGAGCCTCGTGACGCCCAGCCCCCGCCGGTGGCTAGGTGGGCCTTGCCTAGCCGCTAGTGACGCTCTAGTGAGGTCGTCAGCCCTCATTTGGCTGGTCATCGGATCGGCAACTGGCCTAAAGAAGAAGAAGAAGAATAGGGAAAAAAAAAGAAAAAAAAGAAAAAAAGGAAAAAAGGAAAAAAAAATTATAAAAATTATTTAAAATTAAAATAAATTGATTTGGAACAGAATCAATGAACACGTTACCAAACGCAATTCTATTCCAGAATCAGAAATTTTGTACATTTACCAAACACTTTTTTTTACTCATAATCAGTTCCCGGGAACAGAATAAAAAATAATCATTTCTTGTCAGAATATGTTCCCGAGAGCAGAATCGTTACCAAACGCGCCCTAATACTCATAAAATGAGATGGCCGATGGTGAATGAATGTGGACACTTTCAAGGCAATACGGGTAGAAGCGGGAAAGGCAACCAAAAGCTTGCTAGGAAAGGCAAGATTTGGAGGACTAATTCACGGGGAAAAATTGGGACTAAAACTCGGCAATCCCCACGATCAATGGTGCACGAGGTCAGACTTTCCAATGATAAATGGAAGTCTTTTGCTATAAAAAAGGACTTGTCGAGCCATTGCACGGCAGAGAGAAAAGAAAAAGTAAGCAGTGAGAATGATATACTCTATCATACCTGTCTCAACCATGCCGCCATGCTCATAACCTCCAAGCGACTATCAGCGAATTCCAGACAAGCTCCTAGAACATTGTCCATTTTCTTGTTGTCGTAGCTCGGTGTCTAGCCTCGCATTGGTCAATCTAGCAACGTTCCTGCAAACTCCCAGCAAACAACCAACGACTACAGCAGCAGCTTTGGCAGTCTCATCAGTCATCCAAGTCCTTCAGACTTCCCGCATTCATCTTGCTTCATGGACATTGACGATAATAGGTAAGCTAAGTCGAGCATATTTTTCTTTAGCTTGATTGTGTGCTATTCCATTTTGCTATTCAAACTTTGTAATTGTGTTTTTGTTTCTCATCCAGATAAGCTCCTAGAAAAAGGAAAAAAGGACCTGTGGATTGCAAAAGAATGAACGCACGAAAGAGAGGAAGGCAACTCGCGATCGTAATCATAGAAAAGTGCTTGGAAAACTCCCGAAAGTGTTTCCCTTAGGGCATTACCCTTCTCTAGTGGTCTTCCTTGTTAGAGCTCCAATTTTGGCGTTTTTCCAATAAAGGTGCCCCAGTCCAATATTCCTCAAGAGGTCCTCGGCATCTCGGCATCCCACAGCCTTGCCGACAAGAACTCATGATTTGCTCATGCTTTGCAGGTCTCTTGGATATCGATATTACTTTTGTGCCTGCTCTAATCTTGGTGTGTCCTCTGCCGACTGAGTGACGTTCAATATTTGTGTGACCCATCGCCCGTGGACTTTGCTTTGCTTGCATTTCTTCGTGGCTTCTTATTTGAGAAAATTACCAAAAAAATCATAAACCTATTGTAATTGTGCCAATTCAGTCATAAACTTATTTTTTTGATCAATTGAGTCTTAAACATTTTACAATTATTCCCGATTAGTCCATCCGACCAAAAATGGCCGCTCGGCACCGACGTGGCAGCCGGCCGGTGCCGACGGCATTTTTTAATAATTTTTTAATAATTTTTTTTATCTTTTTTTTTCCCTCTCCCTCCTTTCTCCTCCTCTCCTCCTTCTTCCCTTGGCTCTAGAGACCGACTAGAGAGGAGGGCTGGCTAGTCGTTAGATTAAGGCGGCCGGCGAGGCTCGCCTCGCCGGACCTAGTGACGGCGAGGCCAGCTAACCGGTGAGTCGAGCCCTCGCTAGATCGGCGAGGAGGGCTCATCATCGCGTCCGGTGAGCCCCCTTGCTGGATTTGGCGAGGGCTTGCGCTCGCCGGCGACCGCGAGGCGAGCCCTCGCTAGATCCGGTAGGGAGGGCTTGTCGTTGCGTCTAGCGAGCCCCCTCGCCAATCGGCGAGGGCGCACCTCGCCCAGCCATCGCAAGGCGGGCCCTCGCCGAATCTAGCGATCGCGCCTCGCCGGCGACCGCGAGGCGGGTCCTCGCCGGATCAAGCGGGCTTGCCTTGCCGGACTCGTCGACGACGAGGCCCCCTTCACCGGATCTGGCGAGGGCTCACCTCACCGGCCGCCTCACTCCGGCAACCGACTAGCCCTCCCCTCTGGCCTGTCGCCAAAGCCAAAGGAAAAAGGAGGAAAGGAGGAGGAAGGAGGGAGTGGGAAAAAAGAGAGGAAAAATGATAAAAAAATAAATAATAAAATATTATTAAAAAATGTTGCCGGCGTCGACCGGCTGCCACATTAGCACCGGTCGGCCATTTTTGGCTGGATGGATTGATCGGGAATAATTGTAAAAGGTTTAGGACTTAATTGCCCAAAAAAATAATTTTAGGACTTAATTGGCACAATTGCAATAGATTTATGACTTTTTTGGTAATTTTCCCCTTCTTATTTAGTATCGGGTAAGTTGAGGTGTGGTAATTCACATTTTTATAATTTCCAAATGCATGATATTTAGTGGTTAAACCTTAGATTACCATAGTTTTTATTATTTCTCAGCATTAAACAAAGAGATATTTGGCTTTTGAATTAGACACTAAGGTCTAACCCAATATTGTCTTGTGTGGGTTGCTACATTTGAGTATGTGATTTATCCATGCCTTGTCATTGCATGTTATCGTATCACACATCTTTAGAGTTTAGAGTATACTTATAATTTACACTTTAGGTTTTCATATCTAGCGCCATGCATGATTAGTCCCGCAATGGATATAGGTTTAGGATATGCTAGTTTTAGGATGCATATAAATTCAGGTTGGTTTGATGGTTTTCATAAAAAGAGTCATGTAAAAATGTTATTTAATTTTGCTCTAAATTGCACGAAGACTTAGAATTAATTAGTCTCATATTATATATATATATATATATATATATATCAAAAAATAATTTTACTATAGATAGAAAATTAATTAGTCATATCATGCATAATATTAAAGCACACTCTATTTGCATAATTTTTCTAAAATAATTTGCAGAAATCTCGTGGTGACGGATGGGGATACACTTTACTTAATGCATCCAAGTTCTTAAAATTTTATGTAATTTATTTACTATTTTGATTATTGGGTGTTACATTTCCCAATTGTGCATTCGTATGATCATCTCTTATATGTTAGTAGTATAGTGCAAAAATAGATAAAGATTGCACGCTAAACATTTTTAACCGAGTGTAATTGAGTTTCCGTACTCATGATCTTCGGTTCGCAAAAGTAAAATGTACTCCCACATTTTACTTGGGTATTTAATCGACCCATAACTGATTAGTGACAGCTCCAATAGGTAAATTTAATTACATGTTGAATTGAGTAGCAACGATTAGTAGGGCTTGGGAGAATTCGTGCTAAACCTGTGCGATGGCCTCGTGAGAGGAACTTTTGTTTCCATTTAGTAATCCATTAGCTTCTCTTGGTGGTCCACATTTGAGAAGGTCGTGACATTATCCTTTATGTGGATGGCATTTTACTTGCAACCAATAAGAAGAGATTGATATATGAAGTGAAACGATTTCTCTCTAAGAGTCTTGACATGAAATATATTGACGGAGTATCTTATGTCATTAGTATTAATGTCACGCCCCAATCCTCTGAGCGTGTGCCCATCTCTCGGTGGTCGATAAAATTTGCGACGTCCCAGGATGCGTCGCCAACTCATTCATTTTAATGCACATGTGGAAGTGAATTACTAATCCCCTGACAACAACAAACGTGGGATAGAAAAGCAAGACAACAAATTTCAAATCAACACATTATTAAAAACCACAATCCGGTTTACAAACAAAGGCCAACTCTAGGGTCTAAGTATAAGAAGTCATCACATTTGATCAAATCATCGATCAATCGACTCAGTTGATTTCATATCATCAAGACCATTTCTCAGTCTACTCATTCAATTACTCATTCCAACTATTAATTACAGCCACACTCGGGCACGGCCTACTAAATGTTCAGCGGTGAATTACGGCTCAACAGGCACAGCTTGTTCCAAGTTCAGCGGTAAATTACAGCCCAATAGGCATAGCCATACTTTGACAGTTAATTACGGCCCGATGGGCACGGCTTATTCCAAGTTCGACGGTAAATTATGGCCCAAAGGGCACAACCATACTTTGGTAGTTAATTATGGCCCAATGGGCACGGCCATACTTAGGTGGTTAATTATGGCCTAATAAGCATGGCCATACTTCGGCGGTTTTCTTGGTCTAACTCATAACATCACGCACAACATGCGTCATCTCAGCTTTCAATAGTCATCTTACTACGATTATAAACCATCACACATTTTCACCATTTTTATTATACCCGATAAAAATAATCGTGTGTGGGTACACGGTCGGCCTTAGCAAAATATAATATTTTCCTCTTGAAAATTTCACTAATTTCACTGATCCAAAAACACATTTTTGGTGTTGTAAACCGACACCCGGTGATTTTCTAATTAATTAATAAAAATAATAAATTTTGGGATAAATACCCAAAATTACAAATCACACTCAATTTGCACAAAATAACAATCAATTAAATAAATAGATGACACCACTGTAATCAGCATAAAATTCCGGTCACTAGCTATCCCAGTCTAATTTTCGGAAAATAAATAAATAATTAAATAATTACGGAAATTAATTATTAAATACTAATAAATAGGACTTCAGCTCGTAAAGCCTAATTAAAAGCTGAGACGGGCCCGGAAAATTTCTGAACCACTCTAGATAAATACTAGAGCTTATATAAGCTTTAATTGCACTAAACTAACCACCTAACATGAAATAACAATTAATTAAATTGCTAATCCATTCTAACTAACCACCTAATCCAAGCCTAACTTAAATTAATCAACCCTTAAACGTCATTAACTTACTAAGTAGAGATTAGTGATTTAAGCTCACTTGATTAAAGATCCGATCGCACCATGACAACGGCGACGTGACGACAACCGATACACTCCAAAGCGGCGACACCAACGGGTGCCCAGATCGGACCGAAATCGACCACGCAAGCCCACAGTTGGGCTGGGTTTTTGCTCCTGCGTTGCTGGTCATGTTGTTTTGGTTCCGCGAAAGTGAAACGGCGGCTAAAGTTCGGAGAGATGCGGGCTACAGTGGGGCTACGGTGCGACTGATCAGTGAAGGAGCTGTGGCTGGTCTCGGTGGATTTGCTAGCAGAGGAAGAAACAGACGTGCGGTGTTGTTGCTAGGGTCAACAAACTAGCTGAAGAAGCGGCTTCGGCTTCTCTGGGTTGACCGAATATGGATGGACGTTAGGCAAGTAGCAGCTGAGTGTGGATGGGTGGAGATGGGGCGATCGGCTTAGCAGAGACAAATGGATTGTGAGCTGGCATGAGCTGCAAGTTGGGCTTCGAACAAAAGTCGAAGAAGAGAGGGTAGAGGGAAAAACAAAAAAATGGAGAAACAGGAGCCGTGAAAGAGGAGAAGTCGATCAAGCTGGCGTGTGCAGGAGACAAACCGAAGAAGAGAGAGGAGGTATGGTAGTAGGGTTTGTCAGCTGAGGGGGGCCCTCCACGCGCGGCTTTGAGAGAGAGGAGAGAGGGAGATTAAGAAGGAAACATGTACAAAATAAACGGATAAGAAGGAGGTGACTCGGTGGTCAAAGGGGGAAGAACAAAATTTGAAGGCTGTTGCAAGGAATGATGTTGGCTAAAGAGGAGGACGTGCGATGGAAGGGTACTAGCCGTGTTCGAAAAAGCTGAGGATGGGGCAAATAAAAATAAAGCATCTTATTTTTATCCATTCTTTGTCCCACAATTTCCAAGCAAATTGCTTGGTCCTCACTTGCTTTCTTGCACCATGATTCTCCCAAAATAACAAGTCTTGAGTAGCAAAATAGCCATTTCCTTCAATTCCTAATTCTAATTCTTTTTTCCCAGAATCCGATCTCTTAACAAATCTCTCCGATTGATGTCCAATTTTATTAAAGAAAAAGCCCACACAATTTCCTTTCACCAAGTAACTCACACCGGAGGCCAAAACTCCCTTCAAATCGGTCAATCTGACTTTCCATTCTTTTCCGAATCGTCCAAATCGATTTTCCGTAAAAATCCCGAACTTGCCGAAAACTCCTCAAAATGTGAGTCAACGTTCCTAAAATAACTCGTGACATGACAGAACTTTCAATTCCTGAAATTGGGTTCAAATTCGTGGTTAATTTCAATCAAACGCGATTTTAGCGTGACCTAACCTACCGGGTAGCTTTTAGGAAATTTTTTGGTGCAATTGACCCGGTGATCATTTTTTTTTCGAGCCACAACATACCTCTTCGACACACTGGCGACTCTTGGTGGTCGTGAAAATCTCAAGATTTCAAATACGAGCACATGGTACCCAAAACAATAGAAAATCGCTCTAGTACCGATCGACGAGAATTTTGCAATCAGGTGGAATCACCCACACTTGATCACACATCTCAGTCGAATCGACTTATCTCCGGATTCTGATTAATTTTTAATTGTGCCGTAGTGACCCTTGTATACTAGCACGGTCGAAGCAGTTGATTCTTGGTCGAATTCTCAAGTCTATTGCATTAAAATCGAGACGCGGACCCCTGGAATGCCATAACTTGGCAGAAAGGGACACTTAAGTGCCATAACTTATGAAATGTACATTTAAGTGCCAAAATCAGAGCAAAATGGATCACTTGAGTGCCAATCCGGTCAAAATCCGGCCAAATTGCATACGTGGCATTTTTCCGACGAAACGAGTGCGAAACGACACCGTTTTGTACGCTGACGTGGCCAAATAATGAAAAAAACAACATCGTTTTGGGCTGACATGGTAAAATTATAATATAAAAAATAATTAAATTAAATTTAGAATTAAATTAAATTTAGCTTAAAATTTATAAAATATATAAAAATAATAATTTTTAAATTTTTAAAAAATTAAAAAACAAAATGAAAAGATGGGGAGGCGGGCGATAGCTCGCCCTCGGCCGTCGCCGCCACCCGGCCGTCGCCGGGAAGGGCCGGCGACGAGGGGGAGGGTCGGTCGGGGTCATTAGGCCTTGGCCAGGGGCCGGCAACCCTGGCTGACCAGCCGCGAGGGCTCGTGAGCCCTCGCCCCGATCCGGGCGAGGTTGCGGCCCTTGCCGGATCCGGCGAGGGTCGGCGACCCTCCCGGATCCGGCAAGGGTCGATGGCCCTTAGCTAGGCCGGGTGAAGGCCGCCGACCTCGCCCGATTTGGGGGAGGGCTCACGAGCCCTCGCCGCCGATAGGCCGGGGTCGCCGGCCCTTCTCGACGACGGCGGGGAGGCGGCGACGGCGGGCCGAGGGTGAGCCCTCGGCCCGCCTCGCCCCCTTTTTTTTTGATAATTTTAAAATTTTAAATTATTATTTTTAAATATTTTTAACTAAATTTATATTAATTATTTTTTTATCACGTTAGCCCAAAACGACGTTGTTTTTGCATTATTAGCCATGTCGGCGTGCAAAATGGCGTCATTTTGCACTCGCTTCGCTGGAAAATTGATAGGTCAACGTTTTGGCCGGACTTTGGCAAGAGTGGCACTTAAATGATCTGTTTTTCTTCGAATGTGGCACTTAAGTGTACCTTTTGTAAGTTATGACACTTAAGTGTCCTTTTGTGCCAAGTTATGGCACTTGAAGCATTCTTTTGCCCATTAAAATTCCTTAACGGCTTCACCCGATAGGCTAGTTTTCAGAGAAAAACACTATAGGCGCATCGACGAAAGGCTCAACTTATCCAATCGAAATCAGAACTTGAAAAATCAGGATGTCACAATTAAGATCCACAAGGATAGACCTCAAGGCATATTAGGACTATCTTAAAAAACTTATATCAATAAGGTTTTAGAGAGATTTCGGATAAAAAACTGTTAACCAAGTATAGCATTCATTGTGAAGGGTGACAAGTTCACTTTGAACTAGTTCCCAACGAACGATCTAGAAAGAAAATAAATGAAAAGCATCCTATATGCTTTTGCTGTCGAAAACTTGATGTGCACTGAGGTTTGCACTCGACCTGACGTTGTTTTTGCTGTGGGAATGTTGGGATATTAGAGTAATCCAAGTATGAACCATTGAAGAATTGCAAAGAGGCTGATGAGGTACTTTTAAGGTATAAAATGTTACATTTTTATGTACAAATGAACCTAAAACTTGAAAGTAGTTTATTCGGCTTCGGACTTCGATGGTTGTGATGATTCTTAAAATCAACATCTGGATATACTTTTATATTTGCTAATAGAGTCATCCCTTGGAGGAGTGCGAAGCAAACTTTGATTGCTACTTCCACTGAAGAGGTTGAGTTCACTTATTGTTTTGAGGCCACCTTGTATATTCCATTGCAAGGCCATTAATAGCATGAAGTAGCCTTGTTAGTCTCAAAAAATGACATGACCTCATCAACCAGTAAATGTCATTTTCATCCTTTACTTTTTATTATTTTTTTTCATTTTTCTAATTTTTCTTTAGAAAAAACTCAAAAAAGAAAAACAAGAGTTACAACTATAAAGAAAAAAAAAATATAGACAAGAGGGCTGGTAGTCCTCCCACGCTTGTGGCCACCACCTCCTTGCCAATGGGGCATCATCAATGCTTAGCGAGTCGCGAATTCCTCATCAGAGCTGGCAACCTTCACTATAACCGAGAGAGGGCCACGACCCTTTCTCAAATTTGGGTAAGGGTTGTTAGCTCTCCCTCAGGCCTAAGCGAGGGTCGCTAACCCTCACGAGAACTGGGAGAGGCCTGTGGCCCTCCCCCAACCCTAGGCAAGAGCCGTTGACTCTCTTTTGATTTTAGCAAGCCCAAATAGGCCTTGTCGAAGCCTTGGTGACCCTACCGGCCATGGCTGACGCCCCATCGGTAATGAGGCTATGACAACAAGCGAGGGAGGGCTATCGCTTGAGGTTTTTTTCTTTTTTCTTTTTTAATTTGTGTTCTCTTTTTGTGTGATAGTCTCATGTTTTTCTTTTTTTAGTTTCTCTCTTTTATCGGAAAAATATAAAAAGAAAAGGCGAAGAAAATGAGAAAATGTAAAGGACATAAATGCCTTTGAGCAGCCGATGAGGTCAAATCATTCTTTGAGATTACATGGCCAATTTAAAATCTTATTTGAAATAATGTCAACTTCAGATTCTTTTATAAGAAAATAAAGGCACTTCAGATTTTTATTTGAGACAAGATTTACTTCAAGTTCTTATTTGAGAAATTGAGGGCACTTTAGGCTCTTATTTTGAATTTTCCTTTAATTTGATCAACGACATAGAAAGGACCTATATTTCTTAGAAATCTCTTTTTAACAGAACTAATTTTTATGCATGTAATATCTAACAATTTAAAAAATAGCGACTTTTAATATACATGTGAATTTTTACCTTTCTGGCAACTAAATCCTACATAGAAATAGAAAAACTAAAAAATAAATTACTGTATATATTTGGGATACCACTTTAAATTGCAAGTGAATAATTGGGGGCATTGTCTTTTACGAAAAATTGGATGGATTCAATTATATAAATGGAAATAGCTCCATCCCTTCTTTTCTTGGCAAGACTAATTTTTATGGAAGTAAAATCTAACAATTATAAAAACATAAGGCCTCCTTTTTTTCTTTTTCTTTTTTAAGGTAACTAAATCCTACGTAGAAATGGGAAAAGTAAATTGGCCCAAACATTACAACCCGCTAGAGGCTGATATGAATATATAAATTCCATAGGAATCCATATGCCTTCCGTCTCCAACCTCTCTTGATCACTCCTCTCGTCACGCGCCACCGTCGAAGAGAGAGACCCAGAGAAAAAATGCACGCTCCGATGAGGCCCCGTCTTGCTCTCCTCGTCTTGATGGCTGCGGCCTTTGTCGGAGCCTGCTTCAACCATGTGGTGGCAAGGATGTCGCCCTATGATCGACCGAAATCACGCGCTGCGGTGTCCGTTCGGGACTCCACCAATGAGTATTCGGCTTCTCCTCAACAGGTACATTGAGACGACACTCAGACCAACGATGGTTATTCATTTCCATGATCTTTTCGCCATTCTCTCTCTCTCTCTCTCTCGTTTAAGCCATCTGGGCTCAAGTAAATACATTTATCTTGTGTCTAAGTAGGTAGATTTTCAGTGGTACTTATTAAGGAATCCTGAGAAAAGGTAAATGTATCACAAAAGTACAGATTTGATATTTTTTTGTGTTATTAAAAAAAAAATTAGGTGAACAGACACATTAGCGGGGTATCCTAAGTCCCACAACTTTGTTTCTCAGGTGCACGTATCTCTGGTGGGTCAAGATAAAATGAGGATCTCATGGATCACCCAAGACTCGGCTCCTCCGACCGTGGAATACGGCAAGTCGCCCGGCGTATACCAGAATTCATTGACAGGAACTACAAGTTCGTACAAGTATGCACTGTATAAGTCCGGGAAGATCCACGAGGCTGTCATCGGTCCGCTGGAAACAAATACAGTGTATTACTACCGATGTAGCTTAGACTCATCTCGCGAGTTCAGTCTCAAAACCCCTCCAGCACAGTTTCCGATCAAATTTGCAATAGTAGGTACGTGCAGGCATATTGTCATCAACTAGGTTTGTGATTTAGGTGGAACAAAATTGTGTAATATTCGAGAAATCAAGAAGATGAATCATGACATATAGTAAGTTCTATTGGGACAATTTTTGGTTTGGTTTAATATATGATCTGAACCATTCACATATTTAGTGAGCAGAACCTATTTCTTTTCCCCCCAAATAGCGGGATTGGACAGAGCATGCATGTGAAACATGTCAATTAGCACATGTTATGCGTTCACAAAATGCTTCTTAACAAAGGTGGTCCAAAGTTTGACATGGCATGATGCAGGCGACCTTGGACAGACAGGATGGACCAAAACAACCCTTCAACACGTAGGGCAATCGAACTATGACGTCATGCTGCTGCCCGGTGACCTGTCATACGCCGACTTCTACCAGCCTTTGTGGGACTCGTTCGGCCGCCTTGTTGAGCCCCTGGCCAGCCAGAGGCCCTGGATGGTGACCCAAGGCAACCATGATGTTGAGAAGATACCTATCATTCATCCTCATTCCTTCACGTCCTACAACGCGAGGTGGCGGATGCCATATGAGGAGAGCGGCTCGGACAGCAACCTCTACTACTCATTCGACGTCGCCGGGGTCCACATCATCATGCTGGGCTCATACACGGACTTTGACCCAAGCTCGGCCCAGTACAAGTGGTTGCAAGCCGACTTGGGGAAGGTGGACCGGACGAGGAGCCCTTGGATAGTGGTGCTGATCCATGCTCCATGGTATAATTCTAACACTGCTCATCAAGGCGAGGAGGAATCGGTCGGGATGAAAGCCTCCATGGAAGGTTTGCTCTATCAAGCGCGAGTCGACATGATTTTCACTGGGCATGTGCATGCCTATGAGCGCTTCGTAAGCTCCCTAATCCTTCTCTGTTCTATCTTTTGTCGAGGCTATGCTTTCCTCCTAGTTCCTCATCTCTGCTTTCACTTCTCTCCTTAGACCCGTGTCTACAACGAAAAAGGCGATGATTGTGGTCCGGTGCACATCACCATTGGCGATGGCGGCAACAGCGAAGGCCTTGCCAAAAGGTTTTTCTCGGGTTCCTTGTCCAAATGCTTCTTTCTGCTTGTCAATTTTCAAAATGTCGAATCATCGCCGATTCAGCGTCAAAACCGTAATGCGAAGATCCTTTACAATTCATGTATGCACAATATATATAAATTGCTGGCTTGCACAATGACAACCGAAATTGACCGAGAGCAAAACTTCAATTTGCATTCTGCTGCAGCTGGCTAACCATAAATGCATTTTAACTTTAAAGCCACTGCTTCCCTTGCCAGGTACATGGATCCGACACCGCTGATATCAGTATTCCGAGAGGCGAGCTTTGGGCACGGGCAACTGGAGGTAGTGAATGCGACTCATGCACTCTGGACATGGCATAGGAATGACGATGATGAGGCCGTGGAAGCAGATTCAACTTGGTTGACAAGCCTCTCGTCCAACCCAGGATGTAAAGTGTGATAACCTTGATACAGAGGTATAGAAACACCCGAATGCACAAGGTAATTGTTGGATACAGGCAAAGTTGGTTCGAGGACAGAATAAATAAATTGTTCTTCAAGACTCCTAAATTGTGTTAGTTGGGTCTCAAAAGGAATTGAACATCTCATTTTAACAGGGTTCTTCGCTTCCGTCGCTGATATAGTGATAAAATGCTTGGCCCAGTACCTTCGTTTAATCTGTGGCAATAGGCTTAGTGAACTGTTGGTGATATGTATTTTTTGTGATCAGGCAGATTTAGAGTTGAGATATGCTTGTATCCACTAAACCTTCATCACGACCTTACCTCAGGTGAACCACCTACGAGTTGACAAATGAAATACTAAGCCTAAATTTAGCTTAGGTTCTCCCAAGCTCAGACTAATTTGCAACTTAAAGTTCAAGTTATTAATATGCAAATCACTTTCATATAGGAGCGTGATTAATCTATTTCTTAATTTCGTGTGATTAAGAAAAAAAATTGAAGATAAAGTGCGTAAACCCGATCAATTTCACTGGAGGAATTATTTGTGTTGTTAACAAAGGGTAAGAATGCCATCTATTTATGAGAATCTAAGAAGGAATTCGAAAACAAACATTGCTAAACATGCAGTTTGACTAAATCTTTTGGGACCTCTTAACATGTCAATCCACAACCACCAAACATGCTATTTGATTGATGCTGAACCTAAGGATCTCTATCGTGGCTTCTCTTGTGCTCAAAGTTCATCCTTAAGTGAAGATGGTTGTTGACCCATGCAAGTAAGCCAAACCTCGTCGGCGACGACGGAGTTGGTCTCGTTGTTCCGGTGCCACGACCAGTGCGCATGCGTACGGTTGAGTACCCTCAGTCTCCCGTGTCCGAAGCTCGCCTCCCTGAACATCGATAGAGGTGAAGCTGGCTCCTTGTACCTACAAAATCATCAACAAAATGATCAGGCGCTATAAAAGCGTCCATAACAGAGACAACATCATCCAATATTTCAACACAAGGCCAATGCGTCTAGCGATAAAATGAGGCACACTGTTTTCGTATTAATGATGACTGAAGTCTATCTATATTTTAAAATTTGAGAAAGATGTCTTATATCAACATTACAATATGTGTTTTTTCCTATAAAAAATTAACGACAAATCAAAGAGTAATACAACAGCCTTACACCAGTCAATCCCTCTAGGTTTTATTTCTATTTTTCTTTCTAAAATTCGACCACTTGTTGATTGAGAACGACGATCGAACATAAACAGCAAACGTTAAATCAGAGAAAGCACACTTACGACATTGCAAGCCCTTCTCTATTCCCTCCATCACCGATGGTCACATAGACAGGTCCACACGAGTCAGCCTCATTGTCGTAAATCCTAGTCTGCGGATATTAAAGAATGGCGGTCATATTCTCAAAAAGGAACCAAAAAGAAAACATTTTGCATGAAGCATCGTGGTATATGTGAACTTACAAATCGTTCATAGGCATGAACATGCCCAGCAAAGACAACGTCAACCCGTGCCCCATACAACAATTCCTCCATTGCCTTCCTCATGCTCTCACCTTCCCCTTGATGAGCCGTATTCGTGTTGTACCACGGCGCGTGCAACAGCACAAACACCCACGGCGTTGTCCACCGATCGATCTTGGCCAAGTCCTGTAGGAGCCACTTGTATTGAGCCGAATCAGAGTCGAACTCGGTGTATGACCCCAGCATGATGATGTGGATGCTGCCACCGGCGACATCAAAGGAGTAATAGAGGTTGGATTCGGACTCGCTTTCCTTATAGGGCATTGGCCACCGGGCGTTGTAAGCTTTGAAACCGTGGGGGTAGATGATGGGGAATATCTCGATCTCGTGGTTGCCCTCAGTGACCATCCACGGTCTGCGACTTGCAATTGGCTCAACCAAGCGGCCGAAGGAGTCCCAAAGTGGCTGCTGGCTGTCAGCATAGGAGAGGTCACCGGGAAGAAGGAAGACATCGTAGTCCTTGCTCTCGACGTGCTTTAGGGTCGAGTTAGTCCACTCTGTTTGCCCTAGGTCACCTACATAGGTCGGAAAATCAACACAAGAAGTGGATAATACAGTTGGTCAGGGGGAGACAATAGAACAACCACTTCAAAGGGAGATATTAAAGACATATGGTCGTAGAAATCCCACTACCACAACGCTAGATAAGACCGCTAATACATTGCTTGTTAAGTCATCATCTCTAGATCAGGATTCTATTGCTCTTTCTAGTGAGATTTATCCTTCTAATCTTCCTACTGCATTTCGAAATGGTACTAAAACTTATACTCAACACCCTATATCCTATGTTGTCTCATATAACTCTATCTAGCTCTCATCGTGCTTTTATATCTTCTCTATATTCTGTCTTTATTCCACAGAATTGATAGGAAGCTCTTGTAGATGAGAAGTGGAAGGCAACAATGGTGGAGGAGATGCATGCTTTGAAGAAAATTTGCACATGGGATCTTGTTATTCTTCCTCCTGGGAAACAACATGGTACTGTGGACAAATATAAAGCACAGTTGGTAGCAAAGGGATTTACTTAGACTAATGGGATTGCCTATCAATAAATCTTTTCTCATGTTGCTAAGTTGAGCATTGTTCAAGTGCTCCTTTCATGTGTTGTTAACTAAGGATGGGATCTTCAATAGTTAGATGTAAAGAGTGTCTTTCTTCATGGAGAGTTAATAGAGTAGGTATATATCGAGATTCCACCAAATTTATCTTGTGACATCACTCAAGGTAAGGTGTGCAAACTGAAACATGCACTTTATTGTTTAAGTAGCCCTGTCGAGCCTTGGTCGAAAGGTTTTAGAAAGCTATGGTCTCTGCTGGGTATAGATAGAGTAATGTTGTCATATTTTGTTTGTGAAGAAATCAGGTGCTAAAGTCGCTAATCTCATCGTTCATGTCGACGACATTGTTGTTACAAGGAATGATAGTGACAAGATTAGCTAGTTGAAGAAGTTTCTTGGACAAGAGTTCAAGATTAAAATCTTGGAAAGCTCTAGTACGTTCTTGGGATTGAAGTTACCAAATCTTCAAATGGTATCTTTCTATCCAAACAAAGTATGTCCTTGACTCTTTTGACATAAGTTGGGTTATTGGGATGTCGTCCTTCTGATACACTTATTAAGGGCAATACTTGTCTTCATGAAAAGGATGGTGATCTAGTGGACAAGGGCTATTATCATCGGTTAGTGGGCAAGTTGTCCTACACCTAATTTGATATTACTTTTGCTATGAGCCTAGTCAATCACTTTATGCATGATCCATACTCTACTCATATGGATGCTATTCTACAAATATTTTGATATTCAAAGTCTGCTCTTGGCATAAGGATTCTTTTGTCTCCTCATGATAGCTAGAAAGTTGAAGCTTATACAGATGTTGATTGGGCTAAATCTCTTGACCGAAAGTCTATTTCTAGGTATGGCATTTTCTTAGGTGGGAATCTTGTGACTTGACAGAGCAAAAAGCATAATGTAGTTGCTTGGTCTAGTGATGAAGTAGAGTTTCATGCGATGGCATAGGGAGTTTGTGAGTTGTTATGGCTTAAAGGATTACTTGAAGATCTTTGTGTATCTGTTCCTATTTCTATGATGCTATATTATGATAATAAGGCCACCATTAGTATTGCTCACGATCTTGCACAACATGAGCATATGAAACATGTTGAGTTGACAAGCACTTTATCAAGGAAAAGGTGAAGAGCAGTTTTATTTGTATGCCTATATGCCCTTTGTTCAGTCCGGTGATCAATTTGCTTATGTGTTTGCTAAACGATTAGAGGGTAAATCGTTTCATCCTATTTTAGTCAAGTTGGGCATGTGTGGTATTAATGCTTTAACTTGAGGGGGAGTGCTTAGAGAGTTTGGCCGATAGAGGCATATTTGTCCATTTTCTCTGTTATTTTAAGTATTGTAGTAATAAGGGTGATATTGTAATTTTAGTCTCTTGGCTTTATTATAAATAAATAATTTGGGATCACATTAACCTAAGCAAGCATTTAGCTTAGCTTTTTGTCTCTCGATACTTTTTTCTTCAAAATTTATAAAGAACATCACCTAATGTTACCTGGTATCTTCTAAATGAATACTATTTTAATTATAGGCATAAAGTCACCACTGTCCCTACTCTTGTGCCACATATATAGTTAGGTCATTAACTTTTTTTTTTTCGATTGATTAAAGGGACTCTTCATTTGGGCTCAAGACAAAGTGGGGGTCAGCGACATGGTCACTTCAATAGAGGGGCAAGAAATTTAAGTGTTTGGTGCTACAAGATCTTGACGTAAAGTATTGTGAAGAAGGCTGTGATCCACACTCTTCCTGCTCTTGTGCGGGCGTTGCTTTGCCTTAAAGCACGAGCTTGACTAACAAAGGAACAACAGAAGACACACTGATCTACTGTTTTTGGGAGCCAGAGGACTTGCCAATAAAACAAAAATATATTAATTTTAAGCCCCCAACAACCTGTATAGTCCTTTTCTACACAACCACATCCGTTGCCATTTGACGGCCCATGGATATTTCAAAGCTAATAACCATCCGTATCTATAGTGATGAAAAAAATGACGGGCAACAAATGAATCATATAGACTGCGTATTAATGAAAAAAAAAATTAAAAAAAGGCAAGTAAAGCTTCTTCGATCTCCTAAATTTTGAGTCCTTATTTGGTGCTGGTATGAACAAAAGTAAATCCTTTGGTAAGAAATCCTAATTGCCTCTGATACTTAACACTTGATATAAAATATTTTTAGGATCCATATCCGGTACTTACTAATGACTTTAGAGTGATGGAGATGGAGAAGCATATGTTATATCATGAGGTAAGATATCCGAATAATAAGTTTGGCATTAGAGATGGAATTTAAGATAATATGTGAATAAAAGAAACTTTCATGAAATTTATAAGATAAGATAGTAAATGCTTTCGGAATATAATCAAAAAATGTCTGGAGAATCTAATGTGTTGATGCTTCTGTTCGCGTGCATTGTTAGTTCTTCAAGGTTTAAAGGTATAGGGCCACGCAACCTTTGGCAGGCCACACCTATGAAAGTCCCTTTCATGTGCACGAAAACACAAGATTCCAGAAAGGACATGACCAACTGGAATAACATATCGACCCAATTGCACCTGTTTTCTTCATCTTATTTTCTGATAGTTTTATAATTGACTGTAAAATTTATTTCAGAACTAGAGCACCACTTTTTACCGAAATGACAGAAACCCTGACATGTTCCTTGAGCCTAAATTCACTCCCTAATTGGTAAAACACACCCCCTTAAAGCAAAAACCCGGAATTTCCTCATCCTCACAAATTGATATCCATTGCTTCATACGGTGAACAAAGAAGTATTGCGTCAAGGAGACTTACCAACCACCACGAATTCGACGGGGAAGGTGGAAGGCGGCATCTTGAGGGAGAACTCCGGACCGAGACCACCGCAGCGATAGTAATAGGTTGTGGCTGGTTCCAGCGGCCCAATCTTGACATGGTGGATTTTGCCGGAGGAGTAGAAAAAGTACGCGTAGGAAGTATGCTCTCCTCTTGCCGCGGTGTTGTATTGTCCTGGAGCCGTGCCATACTCCACCATCGAAGGCGCCTTGTGGTCGTCCGTAATCCATGTTACTCTCATGTAATTGCTTTCGGCGAGCGAAATATGCACCTAAAATTAAACATAAAATGTGAATGATAGCATTTAAAATACATAAATTTTCACTGGCACAACTTTGAGAAATAAACTTATTTTCAATGGCAATGGATTTGAAAAAGTATTTTCGAAATCAGTAATACAATCAATTGTCGATGAGAAATCGACCTGTTGAGGCTCCGACTCGGATCGGTTATGCTTGGTAAAGATGATGCGCCCGGGAGGCTGTCGAATGTATTCCTTTTCAGAAGCATAAGTGAACTGAGGGACGAAGAAGAAGATAAAGAAGACGACGGTTAAAGGTAGAAGAAAGGCCCGGCAACACAGAATCTCCATTGTTGAAGCAGTGAAGCTAAAGTGAGTATAATACTTTTGGGGGAGAGAGAGAGAGAGAGAGAGACGGAATATATAGAGAAGGTGGGTTGGCGGAGTTTGAAATTGGAACACTATTATCTATTAAATAAAAGAGAAGGCAATACCGTGAAGTAAGTCGATTGGAATATGTTGAATATGCTTCGAAAGTAGAGATGCTCTCTCCTCCTCCATTTTTATTCGATACCAGCAAGCGCGTGATAAGGTAGCTCTTGGACTTGGCCTGGCTAGGGAAGGGACCACTTTTCTCAGCCAATAATTATGTACGATCATTTATGTGATTGGATGATTTTGCTATTTATCTGAAACTAAAGAGAAAATTACATCTTGAATTATAGGTTTATATTATTTAAGAATGACCATCGGAAAAATACTGGATCGCAAGCAACCCATCAGCAAGTTCGATTGCTTAAAGGTGAAGGTTTGCAATCAATACAATGCTAAAATCATCAATATAAAATGATGTTGGACAATCTATATAAAACCGAAGAACGCTAAGTGAAAAGTTATATAGTGAGACTTGTTGAGACATATGGTAGATGTGCATTGATTGTGGACATGTATGCATCACTCAGTTGTTTGAACTTCTAACGAGAGTAGTTTTCAGAATTCTTCGTTTCTCGAGATCAAGTCCGAGAATCTATGTATTCTCTTACTTGGCTATTTATCTGACGTTCCGGCCACCTCTCTCATGATCCACATGCAATATCCCACTTAGATGACATGCATCAAGATGTGTACTTAGGATCATATTGCATATATACGGTCGTCGAGGAAAGACTTATTGCTCTTGCCATGTACATTGAAGTTCACCTTTCTGGTCGGCAGAGTTCACCTTTCACGTGCACCGAGCGAAAATGAATTCTTCGTGGTTCGCGAGAATCTCTCCTTTATAGTAGACAAGAAAAAGATCGACCACCGGCATCGTCTGAACACCCGAAGTCAGACTCATCGGTTTATATTGCCTTTGTTGTTCTTCTTCTCGTTTTGTCTTCATTTGATTCTGGGTTACGGTTCAAATTGGCTGTAAAACTTCCTTCGTTTTGTTTGCCCAGTGAGGAAAATCTAGGGTTTGTCAATGAATCGAACTTCGTCATTAGGCCACCTCATAGTAAGATGAAATTTCTCACCATCAAATAAAATCCCACAAAATCGAGGCCATTCATTTTCTTATTTGCTACTTAGGTTTCCAATTTCACAAAGGCCGGTCAACTGAATTAAGCTGTCAGTCGACCGATCTCCTCGTAGACATTATATATATTTGTTAAAGACATATATTATGTGGTAAATAATCTTAATTTATAGTAACATATTCCCTTGAAAAAAATTACACTTGAACTGTAAAATTTCTTTGTCAAAAAAAAAACTGTAAAATTTCTAATTCTCTAGTTATGTCCCTTTTTCCCAGATAAAATATAGAAAAAAAAAATCGGCTAACATGGTAAGCCAAACGACGTCAGAAAAAGAGCCAACCGCAAAAATAAAACCTAGAATCTGTGAACTGAACTCAATGATGTACTTTAAGTCACGCTCCGAATATCCAAGGAATCTGCTCTAGATCCCCACGACGTGGTGAAACCGAATCAGATGGAAAAAATAGTTTGCATATATCTCATCCCAAGAAGCAATTTCAATCAATCATTTCAATTATTATATTAGCTTTTGGCCTTGAGAATCGGACAGGACCTCCGTCTAACCTTTGAACCGACCCACGTTTATGATTTGAATGAGGGATATTCCAGAGATGATCATTTCGTCAACATTATGTAGAAGTCACTAACATTTTGATTGCTAAATCACAACAAGGAAAAAATGATAAAGAAACAAACTACTGTCAAATATATTTCATTTATTTATGCGTGTTGAAAGTTGCAAAATATGATATAGTCGTTGTGCCATATTTTCCATACTTAACCTTTTGACAAAATGTATGTTCAAGATGGTATAAGCGCAGAAATCACAAAGTATGGATCTCAGTGATCTTGCTATCTTTGTATGGTATGCCTTTTGATCTGTTCTATTATTCACATCTTATATTTCACAAGTAAAGCTCGATCTCAACATGAACTCTAGGGGAAGCGGTTTGAGATGTTGATCAATTGGCTGCCTTTCCCTCTACATGCAAGAGTTCTTTTAGTATAATTATTGTGGTGTTAAGATAAGTGTAAGCTAGAAAAAGGCTTTAAAACATACGTGTGCATACATCTTCCCAAAACAGTACTTAATATATTTTAAAATAGCTTTTGGCCAAATGTGATCTACGCTTTATTCACAAATGTGACGGGACAATCGCAAACTTTCTTGGCCCCTAGATTCCCAGAGCGGAAACAAATGTGTGACGATAAGTGGGTCTCTACACGATAGGCTGAGAGAGAAATTCCGTAGGGAAAGAGCCAAGAAGACGAAAGAGATTAATTGAAAACGATGCGAGTGATGTGAGCTTCAGAGGTTGGAAGTGTTTCTTCCCTTTTTGTTTCTTTTGCTTCTCCCCAATCCATGCTTTATTCCAAGTCAAATACGGCACGTAAGTGAATTAATTGTTTTAGGTTACCGTATAATTCATGGTCAATTATTAAAACAAAAGGTCATGAAGATCATAATTACCAAAAGTCGAAGAAAAAGCAGCCAATGAATCCGGCTTAAACAGAAATTTACTGATGATTTAGCTTATTGGAAAATATACTAATAATTTACAAAAGTATAGAGTCCGTTTGCACATTTGACCCAATTAACAGATTAAAATTTTCATTTGATTGCGTATGTTACTTCAGATTTAAGGTATGGAGTTGACAAGCTCTAGACTTCCTATAGGTTTACAAAACTTTAAGTGTATCTTGATTTTCAACAGTGGGTAAATGTCTCTGTTGGTTAATGTACTTTTGGTTGAAAATCAAAACCAATGATCCACTTCATTGACAAAGATAATACTTATTTACAAAAGTATAGAGTTCGTTCACCCATTTGACCCAACGGACGATTAAAATTTTCATCTTCAGAGTTGAGGCATTGAATTGACAAGCTTTGGACTCCCTCTAGGTCTACAAAACTTTAAGTATATCTTGCTTAATTTTCAACATTGGGTAAATGTCACTGCCGATTCATGTACTTTTTGTCGAATATCAAAACCAATGGCTCAGTTCATTGACAAAGATAAATTCTAATTTACAAAAGTATAGAATTCATTCACACATTTGGCCCAACCGACAATTAAAATTTTCATCCGATTGCTTATGTTACTTCAGATTTAAGGTATGGAGTTGACAAGCTTTGGACTCCCTGTACGTTTACCAAACTTTAAGTATATCTTGCTCTTGATTTTCAATATTGGGTAAATGTCATTGCTCATTCATTTACTTTTGATCGAAAATCAGAACCATCTCTTTACTTTTTTTTTTTCCTTTTGTTCAAAAGCCTCTCTCTTCTTCAAAAGTGCTCCATTTAATCCTTCTGTTTCACATTTTTCTTTCCCGTTGATTTTTACTGATGTAGAGTTTCGAGTTATACATTGCAGTAAACACGTCGTGTTGTGATTTGCATCACACATCAGTCAACATAAACATTCAAAATGCGTGAGAGAGAGAGAGAGAGAGAGAGAGATGGACCCTCGAATTCATGGCTGTTGTGGTCACGAGATCTGGACCTTGCAGATTTAAACCCTGTAGATCTCGAGCTTGTGGTAGTGGCCGCTAGCGCTGATCATGATTTGAATATCTATGAATAAGAGGTTTTGCGTTATTAATATGCTAAATTTTGTGGTTTTGGTTTGGATTGGTGGGGGTTTTACGTTGAAGAAGAAACGGAAGAAGAATAAGATAGTTGAGAGAGAGAGAGAGAGAGAGAGAGAGAGCATATGAAAAAGTGAAAAAATACAATCCCCAAAATTTTAATGGTACATCATTTAAATTACATCGCAAAAACGAACAATGGACAAAAAGTGGTACTTTTTAAAAAGTAGAAAGATGTTTTTGAACCAAAAATTATATGAACGATGTTAATTTTCGGGCAAAACTACAAGGAACTCGGTGGCATTAAACCCTCATTTTCTAACAAGTTGACATTTATCTGAATGGGTTTTTAATCTTGCAAGTGATGCAGCCCTTAGCATTTAATAGCAAATATGTATAACTCATTAAACGAAAGAATATGAATTAATATCACTATTAGTAGCTAGTAAAGAAATTAAATATCTGTAGAATTTGCTATTGAATAAAAAGTTATGGCAACAACCAATGACAACAATATCTTTATCGTGATAGCGAGGCCACTATTGCTAGAACATACAATAAAATATACAATAAAAAATCTAAATTAGTTTGCAACATGAGTGCGTTTGACTATTAATTACTTGTGAACTTACTTTAGTAATTTATGTTCAGACAAATAAAAACTCAGTTGATCCATTCACTTAGAGACTCTTGAAAGGTTTAATAGGTAGTACTACCAAAGGAATGGGATTTAGACCAATTGATAATAGTCAAGCATTGTGGAGATCCAACTTTGTAATTTCTAATGATATTATTACAGTTTAATGTGTAACAGTAAGCTATTGTATCTTAAAGGTGATCAAATACTAGGGCACAACGTTAGTACTTATGAAAGTTGGGAGGATGAGTGTAAAAAAAATGCTCTTAAGGAAGTTCAAGATTTTAGCAATGCAATACTAAGGTAAAAAGTTAAGTTCACCTATATACACATAAAAAGTGGTGCCGCTTCCAACAAAAATTGGATTTTTGTAAATATTCATGAATGCAAGAGAAAGCATAAGGCCATTAAAGTGCTAAAACATAGGAAATTTCTAATTGAATGCGAGTAAATTTATATGTGATAATTTGGTTAACAATTGAAATGGTGGTTCAAGGTCTCATCCACCATTAAATTCATTAATGAAATTGTTTACACTAATTGAAGGTTCAAATCTTAACCAATATCTTCTTATATGTATGAGTTTATTGAAATTAGTACAAATAACAAAGTAAGTGAGGGATTGTTGACTCTTGGTTATGTAAAGAGATGAAAGATGTAACTTTTGGTTATGACAGGAAGAAATTGTTGACGTGAAAAGTGGTGTATTATGGAAAGTTATGATGATGGGGATAGATGTGTTGATTAGTTCTTTATAAATAGCATCAAATTATATATCGTTCATCACAAATGTTCAAGGATTATAACTGTTTAAAACTTCTTCATAACACTTTCTTCTGCTTTTTTCATACACACAACTTTAATAACACATTTAAAGTGAAATTTCAAAAGAGAAATTTGAATAATTGTTAAATTAATTTCTCTGCGACTTTGGTGTATATCTTAGGGATATATTTGTTTTAAACCTAATAGCAACAATAGTGAGGGAAAATAATACTTTAAAGACAGTAATCGTCATCACACATCAAAATATCAAAGAACTACAAACTATTGCTCTATCTTCATTAGCAGTCAAATTTCCCCAACATTTATTTCATTCATAGCAAAAGTCGAAAGCAATAGTGGAGCTAGGCAAGGCAGCCTCAAGGAGCAAGGGAAGACGATAACTTGCCGAAATTGGAGGTGGTCATTCTTTGGAGGAAGTTACTAGGAGGCATGTACACGGTTGTGATATGAGCAGAACGGTCCAGTCCAGCGCGTGAGCTCTCAAAATCAGGCGTGACTGCCCGCGTGGGATCGACAACGGAAAGGTGGGGCGACTGGCGGCGACAGCAACTCAAGTGCACCTTGAAAGAAGATTAATCAGGTTAAGCTCACATTGGTTCGGATCTCGTGAGTCCGTGTGTTAGTTGAACAGCTTACTCAGGTACTTGCCGAGGTATCGAGCCGCTGCGGGGACGTCGTGGTGTTCCGCACCGACATTGAGAGGAGCAATGCCGCCCTCTTTACACTGTTGAGGCCAAGGCCATGGAAATTGCTGCAGCTTGTGCGGTGATGCTCTGACAGCAATGGTGGAATCACGAATCGCTCAGTGGACGATGAATTTTTCCTCGTAGCTGGGGCCAGCGTCTCTACAGATGCGGCTGTGGCACCCGTGATCTGTAGAGAAGAACGGAACTGTTAATGTGGAAACGAAAGCAGAGAAGGGGCGTTGGACGCTGACTAATGAAGAAGGTGAAGGAGAAATTTACTTGGTAGGTTAGAATGAATTGAAGATAAAACTCGCTTTTTTTATGGTTATGTTCACGCATTAGGAGTGACGTGAATTTCTAGATGACGTTTATTCGGTACATTTCATGCCACTTAAGTTTTTTAAGCCTGAAAATCATCCGGGCTGTATGTACGCATGATAATAAGATCAGTGGGCGAACCGAGCCCGATACATGCCTAAATGTCATTGCCTAACCCGTGATTTAAATATATTGCACTAAAAAAAAAAATTGCTCTAGTATGCCAAAAGGAAGGCTATTTAAGCGGTCTTAAACCCCAAATGAAAATTGTATGCCTGGGCCTGCCTAGTTTTCGGGCTTTTGTTGGCTCGAGCAAGCTTAGAAGGCCGCCAAACTTATGATCAAGTTCACTGCATAGTCATATGGTGATAAATATTAAAGTAAGCAGGAGGATTTCATGTTTGAGCCATAGTATAGGGTACATTTGCACAATTTATTAAAGGAAAAATGACACAAATTGTCTATAAAGTTTGGCTCAATATGCAATATGGTCCATAAACTTTTAATTTGTTCAACGTGATCCTTGAACTTTAACTCAATATGCAATGTAATCCTTGAACTTTCAATTTGTTCAATATGGTCCATAAAATTTTTATACATATTCAAATTAGTTCATGAAATATATGAAAAAATTCAATGTTGTCATTTCATCAATTTAAGTCCAAAGAAATTTTCATTATTTTCATAAGTTTAAGGATAATTTTGAGTATTTTCATAAGTTCATGGCTTAGTTTGAACAAGTATTAAATGTTCAAGGACCATTACATATTAGGCTAAAGTTCAAGGTCACATTAAATAAATTAAAAGTTTATAAATCACATAGCATGTTGAATCAAAGTTTAGGAATCATATGTGTAATTATTCTTTTATTAAATACATCTTTACCATATATGGCAAGGGGGATGACACCTCCCTCACTCCTTTCCTCTTGTTTTCTCTTTGTTACTATTTCAATTTTACTAAAGGTCTCATCCATGTCGCCCCATCCGCCTTTTTTCTTCCTTTTAATTTCTACTATACTATATAATTATCTCTTTGATTTTTATTTTTAATTCAAAGGTGCCAATTATGTTCCTTGGATTCTTTTTGCACATTGTGAGTTGATGTCAAATATTAGTGAAGCTAAAATTAATTGTTAGAGTTAGACTACTTTTATTTTAGGGATATTTTCACTAGAATTCCTAAAACTTGTCACAAAAGTACAATTTTCAAAAAGTGTAAACAAATCCTAAAACTTATCAAATTAGTTTAATTGAGCTCTTCCATTAACTCTGTCTAATTTGGCTAATGGAAATGCTGACATGGTATTTTTATTACTTTCTCTATCTTATGGGGTGTTGACATGGCTTAAACAAAAAGGATAAGCCTAAAACAACGTCGTTTTGATCCAAATTTGATTTTTAATATAAATACTTTATAAACTATTTAAAAAAACTAAATTTAAAATAATAATAAAAGCAGCAAACCAGCAAAGACCCTCGCTATCATTGCCCCATTATTGCTGGAAAGGGCCAACAATGGTAGGTGAGGGTTGGCCGAGGTCGCTAGGCTAACCACAAGTGAGGGCCTGTAGGCTGTCACCCAAATCAAGTTAAAGGTTGTAGCGATCTAACGCCGGCCTAGCCAATGGTGACCCTTGACCCGCTATGGATATTAGCAACTTGTGGTCATACTCGCAAATGAATATAAGCAGTGGCTAATGAGTATAAGGCGAGTATAAGTAGGGGTGAGTGGTTTCATGTTCTATATAAATACCACCTGAAACCTAGAACCTACCCATCGGGTAGATTTCTTATTTTTTGGAACCTATAATCTACCCTATAAAAGGTTCAAGGGTTAGTTTTAAGGTTTATCTAGGTTTCACCTGTGTTATTAATTAAACAATTGTAACGAATTATAACATTTAATTACCACAATTTGCTGCTATAATTCACTAACTATGACTTATATTTAGACATATGAAAAATATGAAATATTAACAAAGTAAAAGTCTCATTCATATAATGGAGGCTCAAACTAGTGATTCTAGATTATACACTCATCATTAAATGCCATGGAATACAGCAAGATTATGCAAAAATATAAAGCAAGAAAAACACAAAAACTTGTTCTAGGTTTTAGTTTACAGGTTCTAGGTTCCACCAACCTATAATTTAAAACGTACTTATCAAAATAGGTCTACCAATTTTCGGAACCTGGAACCTAGAATCTATCATGCATACCTTGAAACCTAGAGCCAAACAAGTTCCAACCGATCCAGTTCTTAAGTTCCAAGATTTACCCTCAAACAATGCTCACCCATAAGTATAAGTAGCGGTTGGTGAGAATAGGGTGGCTATAAGATGAGCGGCTGAATATAAGATGAGTATCAATAGTGGCTCGTGACTATAAGTAGTAGCGAGTGAATATAGGAAAGTATAGGCAATAATTATATAAGGTATATATCAATAGTTGCCGGTGAGTATAAGTAGCATCGAGTGAATATAAGGTGAGGATAAGTAACGGCTAATGAGTATAAACCGCGCTTGATGAATATAAGAGAAGTATAAGCAATGGCAGATAAGTCATAATTTATGAAAATAACACTTTCAAGCCAACTTCGTCATTTTCACATACAATATGTTACCACTGCATGTAAGAATTTACCAAAACAAGTCAAATCAACATAATATCTCAACATACCACTATTGAGTCAAATCATCATATTCAACTAAAACTAAAATTAATATGTATCAATCAACTAAATCAAGAGTATTAAGTAGATCGGCCTAACTTAGCCTCTTGAAATTTGAAGTATATTAGTTCCCATCTATAGCTAGTATGGTTGTAAATCAATTATTGTCATACGACACCATCAACATAGGTGTCGACATCTTATTAGTTTAATCTTAACACATCAAATCCATCTAATTACGTCGCAGTAAATCTTTTGAAATCACATATTTCGTCAAATGCTGCATTAGCAAAGTTGAAAAATTAAGGAAGGTCCCTATTTGCATTGGGCTTTCATCATTTTTGAAAATCATTTCCTAGGGTTAAATATTTTTTTCTTCCAAAACTGCCCTCACCAATTTTTTTCATTTTTCAATTTTGCCCTCGTAAGAGGTGTTCATCTACTCTATGTAGATTGATGGTGAAGCTTCATTGAGAGTTGCACGAGGTCATTCGACGGTTGCCGATAGTCATGTGACCTCGGCTTGGGGAGTTTGAGGTCACGCAACCTCCACGAGGGGCCGCTTGTATTTGTGCGACCTCATATGATGGTCATCGGTGCCATACTTAGTTTGTTGGCCTGAGCCCTTCACCAAAGTCGGCAGAGGGTTTGAATTTATTTTTTTTTAATATATGAAAAATCCTTTGCAAGAATAATTTGTTCAAACACTATTAAATCTAAAGTTACTTTACAATGAACTTGGAAATTATAATTTAGCAAACATAATTTGCATTACAGAAAATCCCTTTAACATAAAGTTTCTTTTGCATTTCTCCAAAATCTTACCCCAAAAATCCAATTTAACACAGCCATCAACCATTTAACATGACTAAAATTTGCCTGGTGGTCCAGTTAAGACCGGGCGAAGAGAGATTAGAGGGTTTGTTAGGGACCTAATGACAGAATATTAGCGGGAATATTGGCTAATAAAGTTTCCCTTTGTATTAGTGGCCGGCACTGTGGGAGATTAGCTGTCCCCGTTACACCAGGCACAAATCAGAATAATCGAAATAATGGGGAGAAGCGACTTCGATGGCTTTTGATTGATTCAAGAAATTGCAAGCGCGAGAACATGACAATGCATGGAATGACGCAAATAATTGCGATCACGATAGTTAAGGAATTCTTCTACCTTTGTTTTATTTTTATTTTTTTAATTTTTTTGGGGGGGGGGGGACGCTATAGTGGAATATACTCCCACCGAATTCTAGATTGTTTATGCATATGGAAAATTAAGAGTTAGGTCATCGCAAACATTTGATTGTAGTGTGATTTTATTATGTCGATTTCAAGAGTGTTAGAGAGTAAAATCATAATTATTGTTGCTTCTATAACTGCACTGCACTAATTAGCACATATTTAGAACGTTGGCCCAATAAGTGACCTGATAATCGGTAAAAGTGAATCTCGCGCAATCAGATCAAAAATCAGAGTAACCATTGCTCATCACTTTTTCGCAATTGTTA
This sequence comes from Eucalyptus tenuipes, assembly GCA_014182365.1. NCBI lineage: Eukaryota > Viridiplantae > Streptophyta > Magnoliopsida > Myrtales > Myrtaceae > Eucalyptus > Eucalyptus tenuipes. The sequence goes on from CM024537.1 coordinate 18,317,697, forward strand.
GCTAGCATAAAGTGAAACTAAATATTTTGCATGGCTTGTAAAAAGAACAATACAAGGAGAGGCTATGGTCATTGAAAAAACTAGTCTTACATGCAAATGCCATAACAAATGCCAAACGATGATCTACTATCCCTAACTTAGCCTGCGGATGAAGTTAGTGTGCCTATATTTGGATTGCATAACTATTCGATCATGTAATATTTAGTAAAATAAGTACTCTATGGCCGATGCCGTGTCTGAGCCCTCATTGTCCATCTTAAGAGAACAAATATTGGATTATTTCTCTTTAATACTATCAAGGATGATTACGATTTTTATTTTATTTTTATGAAGGAAATACATATCTGCCTCCATCTACACTTCGACCACACTAATTTACTTTGCCAAACAGCATTCGATGATAATCAAATCGAGACTCATAGATTAGAAGTATATTTGAATGGCGATATAGACCTTATCCAAAGATCTTCTCCTGATGTAGTCTTTATCCATAAAATTCGTTCTTGATCTCGTTAAAAAGACAACATAGCGAAACTGTGACCGCAATGCAACGTTGACAATGAAAAGGCCCAAACCGGGACGGCAGCTTCCAACCGGGAAACACCAAGAGAGTAGCCTACCCGAGAAATAAATAAATAAAATAGAAGGCAAAATTGGAAAATGGAAAATTCAATATTTAAAGCTTCGAAAATCCAATAGAACTCTCTCCGCTTATGCTTTGGAATATGCCTTCAGGGATCACCCGTCTCCCATGTGAACCGCGGGAATATGTATAAAATCATTTTCGTAAAGGACACTAAACTCTATCGCATTTACGCCAAAAAGAAGTAAATCCCACAATCTCATGAAGCATATTTTTGAAGATATAAATCGTGGCTTAATAATTTTTTAAATAAAGAAAAAAATCCCAATCTTAAAGACGTGTAAATCGAAAATACATCCAAAAATACCTATCGAGCGTACTTAACAAAAAATGATATATCGAGAAATTCTATTTATATAATATTTGAGAAATTCCAATAAATGGAAAATTTGCGGTGAGAAATTGACTTGCTTAGTCCATCATTAGCTCCCGTCGTAACCGGGGGCAAATATTATATTTATTTATTTTATTATTTTCTTTGTTGGTAGGTGTCAAGCGATTAGATTGTCCGGAACGTTATTTCCACGACCCGCCAGAGGCCGACATGAATCTATAAACTCCGCATGAGTACGAGAATAACCCACAAGAACACATCTTCCCCCTCTTCACATGCCATCCGTCTCCAACCTCTCTCCACTCCCCTCCTCCCTCCCGTCACGCGCCACCGTAGAGAAGGAAGAGGAGAGAGACCCGGGAAAAATGCGCACCCTGCTAAGGCCGCGTTTGGCCCTTCTCGCGCTGATGGCGGCAGCCTTCGCCGGAGCCTGCTTCGACCGCGCTGGGGCGGCCTCAGCCTACCATCGCCCGGGACCGCGCCCTGCGGTGTTCATTCGCGACTCCGACGACGAGGGTTCAGCTTCTCCTCAACAGGTACGTGGAAACGCCGCTCGATCATCGACGTTCGGCGCGGTTTGTCAATTTTCATCGTCCTTTCCGCCGTTTTTGCTGGTCCCGCTCTCTCTCTCTCTCTCTCTCGCTTTTTTTGGGTTGTTGTGTTCGTGTGGTGATTTTTAGTGCGAGTTTGGGATGTTGACTGTGCTTGATTTCCGGTGGGGATTAGCGTCGTGTGGAGGTTACAGAAAATGGCCACACTTGCTTTTTCCATTTGCATGTGAGTCACATAAAGAAGATCGAATCGGTCGATGCTCTTTTCTGTGTTTGGAAATGCCTGAAAATTTCGCCGAAAACGACGGATGATTTTGATGAAGCTTCTCACGATCGTTCACCAGCGAATGAGGACGTTTCAACTTTCTATTTACGGCGACCAAATTTTAGGCAGATGACCAACTACGAATTTTTGGTTTGTTGCGTTGTGTTTTTTTTTTTTTTTTTTTTTTTGGCGTGTGTTTTGGTAGAGAAGGGTATAGTGTGAAAATGGCAGATGTCTAGAGTCTAGAGTTGAAAGGACAAATGCCCATATTGAGGGAATTATTATTTATTTTTTTAGTAGATCGACCATTGGATCAGATGAGATGGTACACGTAAGTTGTGTTTGCATGTATCAGATGTTCCCAATAAATGCTCGATTTTGGAAAAACTAGAGACTTTATTAGTTTTGGCTACTTTTTATTCCTTTTCAACCACAATAAAGGATTCGACCCAAAAAAAAAAAATCAACAATAAAGACCAGCTGAATCTGATCCTGAGGAAATACACATTGACTTAATTAACTGGGAAAGATGCGAGTAGAAACTCTGGTGGATGCACGACAAATACTTGCCCAGCTCAATCCTCCGGTGCTGGTCTAGGTTAAACATGAATTTTGGATGTGGAAATCGCATGGGTTTCACGAAATCCAACGGTGGTGATTACCTTATCAAGAAAAAATATTTCTCGAAGTTTGAGATCGCACCTGATGGGAACATCGTGCTCTCAATTAGTATGAGCATGTCTGTTCTCTAGTAATGAATTCCTTTAAAATTTACTACATAAGCTAAATCATATATCAAGATATAGTTTGGTGTGCTTGTGTTTTCTGCTGCCAGCATAAATCAACCCCCTCCCGTACGTCTCACAAGAAAATGAACAGAAAGTCACAATCAAAGTTAGGTCTATCGTCATAGGAAGACATTTTTGTGGACTTACTGGGTAAAAGATATGCCGTGTGAAACATGATCTGAAACAATCCCATCAACTTTATGAAATAGACTTGTTGACTACGGATTCAAAGGATGTGTCCTTATGATGTGCTGTTGTTTATTGAGGACAACACTTGACTTCTTTTCCTGGGAAATTGGGTCATCCTAGGTTAATGTTGATTACAGTTTTGTAGATGTCTTTCCGCATAAACTTATAGATATCTCTATATATTTCGTGTCGTAACACTCTGTTAATTATTTCTCAAAGGCCCGAATGCAAATAACTAAGCCAAGACATCATGAGTTGTTAGATGGGTTACAAGGGGCATAATCAAGCTAACTCTACTCAATAGATACCCTTTGAACCCTAGTCAAAGTGAGAAAGTGCATAAAGGTGCTCGATTTAGACTTGGTCTGCACCATTTCTACCTTGAGTTTGTTTGAAGTATACAAACATAATTTGACGGTGGTGGAAACACTACAAAAGCTACATCTTTGGATCACAAGTATGCCGAGCCTATTGATTGTTGAGTTTGAAGGCAACTTGATTGAATGAAGCTCAGTCAAGCTTGAGTTGCTCGTGACTCAAGCTTGGGTAGCTTGAGAGAGCCACGGCTTATCGGCTCTCCCAGGAACAATGTGCCTCTTTTCAGTCTTCTCCCTTCGGTAGGCACAGATTACTTGAGAGAAGGAATATGTTATTCCTCTTTTAACCAGAAGAGACATGCATAAAGCAGTCATTTGATGTGTAAATTGATAAAGTAAAAGTAGCAAAAAGCTTCGATATTTAATCTAGCAATCAAACATAATGATGCCCATTCGCAATTTTCTCTGTATGGCAGGGGTGAATTCTTGTTATCACATCTTTACGTGGTTCCTCCACCATCTAGTCACGAGTTCTTATATTCTTTTTGGCCAGAGTCTAAGTGGGCATTTGGAATTACAGGTTCTGATCAATTGAAAGACAATACTAGAGATTGCAGTGGTATGATTGGATGGGAAGATTTCATTTATTGGGGGTCTAAAAGCTACTTCTTACAATAATTGATAGACTTGTTCTTAGCTTTTACCTTCACATATTCCAGACATTGAAGCTAAATACCAAGTTAGATTAGTGGGGAACAGACACATTAGCAAGGTATCCTAAAATCCCACAACTTTGTTTCTCAGGTGCATACATCTCTGGTGGGTCAAGATAAAATGAGGATCTCGTGGATCACCCAAGGCTCGGCTCCTCCGACTGTGGAATATGGCAAGTCGCCAGGCGTATACCCAGGTTCATCTACTGGAAGTACAACTTCATACAAGTATGCACTGTACAATTCCGGGGAGATCCATGAGGCAGTCATTGGTCCGTTGGAACCAAACACGGTATATTACTACCGATGTAGCTCAGACTCAGCCCGCGAGTTCAGTTTCAAAACCCCTCCAGCTCAGTTACCAATCAAATTTGCAATAGTTGGTATGTGAAAGCATATAATCATCGGCAAACATTTTAATCCAGGTGGAAAATTTGAATGTGTAGTATACAAGAAGTCATGAAGATGAATCAGAGTCTAAAGTTCTATTGGGACAATTTTTGCCAATTTTTGGTTTGTTTTAGTGTTTGATCTGGTCCCTTCACATTGCTTTTGGAGTGTTGTCTAGTAGGAAACATTTTAATGCTGCAACTCTGTTCATTTCACGAGCAGAAGCCTATTCTTTTCCCCTCAATAGGAGAACTGGACAGAGCTTGCATCTGAAACCTGTTAAGTTTCAAAAAATGCTTCTTCATAAAGGTGAATTTGACATGGCATCATGCAGGTGACCTTGGACAGACAGGATGGACCAATTCGACCCTTCAACACATAGTGCAATCAAACTATGACGTCCTGCTTCTGCCTGGCGACCTGTCATATGCTGACTTCTACCAGCCTTGGTGGGACTCGTTCGGCCGCCTCGTCGAGCCCCTCACCAGCCAGAGGCCCTGGATGGTGACCCAAGGCAACCACGAGATCGAGAAGATGCCAGTCATCCATCCCGACTCCTTCACGTCCTACAATGCTAGGTGGCGCATGCCATTCGAGGAGAGTGGCTCGGACAGCAACCTCTACTATTCATTCGACGTTGCTGGGATCCACATCATCATGCTCGGCTCATACACGGACTTTGACCCAAGCTCTGCCCAGTACAAGTGGTTGCAAGCCGACTTGGGGAAGGTGGATCGGACAAAGACCCCTTGGATAGTGGTGCTGATCCATGCTCCATGGTATAACTCTAACACTGCTCATCAAGGGGAGAAGGAATCGATCGAGATGAAAGCCTCCATGGAAGGTTTGCTCTATCAAGCACGAGTCGATGTGGTTTTCGCTGGGCATGTGCATGCCTATGAGCGCTTCGTAAGCTCCCTAATCCTACTCTGTTCTATCTTTTGTTGAGGCTATACTTTCCTCCTAGTTTCTCATCTCCGCTTTTATTGCTCTCCTTAGACCCGTGTCTACAACGGAAAAGCCAATGATTGTGGTCCGATGCACATCACCATTGGCGACGGTGGCAACCGCGAGGGCCTTGCCAAAAGGTTCTTCTCACATTCCTTGTCCAAATGCTTCTTCCTGCTTATCAGTCTTCAAAATTTCAAATCATCGCAGATTTAGTTCTGAAACCGTGATGCAATTCCCTAGAATTTAGATGCATAATGAAGATAAGTCGCTGGGTTGCACAATGAAACCGAAATCAACTGAGACCGGGAAAAATTTGAACTTCAATTTGCATTTTTCTGCAGCTGTTTAAGCATAAATTGATTCAACTTAAATGCCGCCGCTTCCCTTGCCAGGTACATGAATCCGATGCCGTCGATATCAGTTTTCCGGGAGGCGAGCTTTGGGCACGGGCAACTGGAGGTGGCGAATGCGACTCGTGCACTCTGGACATGGCATAGGAATGACAACGATGAGGCTGTGGAAGCAGATTCAACTTGGTTAACCAGCCTCTCATCCAACCCTGCCTGTAAATCTTGAGAATCTTCATACAGAGGTATAGAAACACCCGAATGTACGAGGAAAATTGTTGGATAATAGGCAAAGTTGGTTCTGGAGTAGAATACATAAATAGTTCTTCAAGACAACTCAATTGTCTTCTGTCTAAATATGTGGGTCTCAAAAGGATATAATGCTTAGTAAACTGTTGGTGAAATGTATTTTTGTGATCAAGTGGAACTAGAGGTGATATGTGCTGGTATCCACTAAACCGTTCATCTTCGTGACTACGACATAGACATTAGTGAATATCAAGGCTTTCTTTTTTAAGAAACTTGGCCCTTGATCGCATTGAGGATCTTCGGTGATCCGATGTGAGCCTTCTCCCTTTCTTTGGCATCATCCTCCATGAGAGCAGATAGCTTGCCTAGCTATGGATAATTTCAGCCAAGTGAGGACCATCACAAAACATGCACTTTGATCATCTTCTTCTCCTAACCTATACTCTTAAAAATAGTCCACGCCTATGCCGACGGTTGTACTATGTAAAATGGGTAGCATCCATATTAGCGATTTCCAGCAAATATTAACTACAATAATTTATTAACAAATTATTAAAATATTTATAACTAAATTGGTCAAATTAATAAATTTAGGATTGAATTCACTGCATAAAATAGATTTAAGATTTTTTTAGACAACTATCCTAGATAAGAGTGACCATATACTCTTAATAATATGAAATAAAATATTAAATACAAACATGTTAATTTTTTTCAAACTCTTCTTTTCTACCTATTCTATCACATTTTCATTTCTTTAAATTTGGGATAAGAACACAAGAATTATCTTAACTTTCGTAAGACACTCACTTAGTATCAAAACTTTTTTGTCGCTCACTTAAGTGTCACGCTGCTAAAAAATTGTTTAGTTGAGCGCCCATTCGAGCAATTTGTGCCGCATGACTTTTTAAATAATGTTTTGAATACAACCTGGCTTTTTAGAAGGGACAACTAAAACTTGCCCTCTCTCACTTTTTCCTCCCTGAAATCATAGGTTCCAAAAAAAAAAGAAAAATTATGAAGCTCCCTCCCTCCCACCCTCTCTCTCTCACTCTGGCTCTATCTTCTCATGCTTCGGCTTGAAACCTAGTCTGGCGACTTTCACGCTACTCCTCCTTCATCGTCCATTATCATTCTCTCCATTTTTGTCCTTTTGTTTGCTCCGAGAGACCAAGATCCGTGGGTGGAGAAAATAAAGAAATATAAATGGCGACTCCTGAGAAAGTGTGCGTGACAGAATCTGTTTTGAATTAGGGTACTTCACCGACGGATGGTACGAACCCTTTCCTCTCCCTCGCTTTCTGTGAGAACCCCAATTTCAGCTTGGAAGTAGCGTTAGGGTTCTTCACCAACCTTTTCAACTTAGACAGAATTTTTCCCCAGTTTCTTTAAATTGAGCTAGGATTCTTCAAATAGATCTCAAAATGACGTTGTTTACCTTTGTTGTATTGGCGAGCCACGTTAGATGTTATATGATAAATTAATTGGAAAAATTATCCAAAAAATTTTAAACTGATTGCATTGTCAATTTAATTTTAAACATTTCAATTTTGGCAATTAAGTTATAAATCTTTTCATTTTTTGTCAATTAAGTCAATCTAGCTAATTTTGACCGAAATTTGCTAACAGGGACATCAACCATCTTGCGTGATATAGCCGACGCTGACATGGACAAAATTTATTATTTTTTAAATATTTTTTTGAATTTTTTGAATTTTCTTTTCCTTTATGTTTTTTTTTCCTACTCTCTCTCTCTTCTTCCTCTCTATCAATCACCCAGCCTCTGGCGACCGGCCAGAGGTTGCAACCGACAAGGGTTGGCCTCTCCAGCCTCAGGTGAGGTTGCCCTTGCCGGCCTCCCGAGAGGTCGGCCTTGCTGGGATCTAACGAGGGATGACCTTGCAGGCCTTAGGCGAGGCTCACTACCAATGAGGCCAACCCTCACCCTCACTCAAAGCACATGAGGATCGGCCTCACTAACCACAAGCAAGGCTCACCCTCGCCGATTCGACAAGGGTGAGGCTTGCCCAAGACTTGTGAGGCTGTCCCTCACCGGTCTAGACAAGGCCGACCTCACGTGAGGCCAATGAGACCACCTCTCACCAATTCCCGATGAGGGGCGACCTCGTTTGTCTCAAATTTTGGCCGGTCGTCGGAGCCTTGGCGACCAGCAAAGAGGAAGAAGAGAGAGAGTGGCAAAAAAAGAAAAGAAAAGAAAATTTTTAAAATAAGAAAAAAATATTTAAAAATTAATAAATTTTGTCCACATCAGCACTAGATGTGTTATATGGGACGACCAATATCCACGTTAGCAAATTCTGACCAAAATTAGTCGGATTTACTCAATTAACAAAAAGTGAAAATGTTTAAGACTCAATTAGCAAAATAAAAAAAGTTTATGATTAAATTTGCAAAAATGTAATAGGTTTAGGACTTTTTAGACAATTTTCTCAAGGCAAAAGAACACTTCAAGTGCCAAAAGTTGGCACAAAGTGACACTTAAGTGCCAAAACTTATGAAAGTAACACTTAAGTGCCACTTTTTATGAAAAATAGGACACTTGAGTGCCACATCCGGCGAGCCTCGCCGGAAATTCTACGTGACATTTTTTATTATAAATTTTCTCGCTTACGTGGCTCACCGGAATGCCAAATCAGCAAAACACACAAAAACGACGTCGTTTTGGCATAATTTAAATTTTAATATAATATAAAAATTAATTTAATTAAATTTAAAACATAATAATAATAATAATAATAATTATTATTATTATTATTATTATTATTATTATTATTATTATTTAATTAAAAAAAATATAGGAGGAGGAAGAGGAGGAAGGCAGCTTGCGGCTAAGGGCCGAGTCGTCGGCGGAAGGTGGGGGAGGGTCGGCCGACGCCGCGAGCCCCAGCCGACCCTCGCCCAAATGCGGGGCAAGGGCACACAGCCCTCGCCGCCGATCAACCGGGGCCGTTGGCCCTCGGCCCGGCTCGGTGGCCCCGGCCGACCCTTCCCCACCTTCCGGTGACGGAGGGGAGGCGGTGACGGCGGTGGCGAGGGCTAAGCCCTTAGCCGTCGATTGCCTCCCTCCTTTTTTAAAATTAATTAATTAATTATTATATTAAAATTCAAATTATACCAAAACAACGTTGTTTTGACACTATTTAGCCACATCAGCATACAAAATGACGTCGTTTTGCGAGCAGCTCTCCGAGAAAATTACCATGTCAACGTTTTGGCCGGATTTTTCGCCGTGGCACTTAAGTAATCTATTTTGCTCCGATTTTGGTACTTGAGTGTCACTTTTGTAACTTTTGGCACTTAAGTATCACTTTCGTAACTTTTGACACTTAAGTGTCCATTTATGCCAACTTTTGGCACTCTAGGGGTCCAGGTGTCATTTTCTTAAAATTAATGCCACTTCAAATTTTCCGACGAGACAAATAGCCTATGGCACTCAAGTGAACAATTTTCAGAAAATGGTGTACTCAAGTGGGTGGAAAAAAAAATTATGACACTCAAATGAGTCTCATACTAGAGTTATGGCACCTAGAATATTCTTATCCCTTTTTTTAAATTTATTTGAATTCGCATGTGGCCTTTCTATGTCTATGTTCACAAAGATTTCCTTTTTATTATAGTTTTTAATTCAATTGACAATAACCCCAAAAAACATATAAAGATACATCTATATAAGGGATATATAGGATCAAGATTAATAACATTTGTCTGTGCAAAACGAAAGCAGTGACTAGTTTTTAATTACAGTGAAAACTCTATCTTTTCTATAATTTCAAATATTTTTTTTTTCATGTTACTACCAGCTTCCATCATCTTTGTTTTAGAGCTTACGACCGAAAGTTTATTCCACACACAGATTGCGTATATGGTGGTGTGCAAATAATTTTGTATTGATACCTATTTTTAATAGATTGATGACATACATTAGTAATTATCTTACGAATATCAAAGTCTTTGTCTAATTTCTTTTCTAGAAGGAAGCTGAGTAACCCTACTTTTTAATCGGGAATATAAATCCTCCATCAAGTCAACATCCTTTCCCCAATACCGGTCTTCCAAAGTTTAATTTGAATTTTAGGTTAGGCTCAATTGTCAGGACATCTACCATCGCAACAGTCACTCAAACTTAAGCATAATTCAAGTACTTCCCATCTTGTGAATCCGATGTTGGATTTGTCCGACCTAGATATGGACTTAAATGTCGATTCGGCCCAGTACACATACTATTAGATATATATACTCCCTAAGATAATAAATTATTGTGTAAATTAAGAAAAAAAATTCGTTTCCACTATTTTCCTGTTATGAGAAAAAAAAACATATATATCGTGTAAACCCAATCAATTGCCTCGAGAAATTATTTATGTCATTAACAAAGGGTAAAAATCCCATCTAGTTACAAGAAACTGTATCTCAGAAGAAATTTACTGGGAATAGAAAGATTGCCAAACATGCAATTTGACTAAATTTTTTGGGACCTTTCAACATATCAACCCACACCCACCAAACATGCAATTTGATCGATGCGGAAGCTAGGGATCTTTATCGGGGCTTCGTCTGTTCTCAGAGTTCGTCCTTAAGTGAAGATGGTTGTTGACCCATGCAAGTACTTGAGGTGCTCAAGCTCTCTAGCCAAACCTCATCGGCGACCACGGAGTTGGCCTCATTGTTGCGGTGCCACGACCAATGCGCATGCGTATGGTTGATTACCCTCAGTCTCCCGTGTCCGAAGCTCGCCTCCCTGAACATCGATAGAGGCGAAGCTGGTTCCTTGTACCTGCAAATTCATCACCTAAATTTTCAGGTGCTATGAAAGTGTACATTAACATACGCAACATCATCCAATACGTCAACACAAGGCGAATGCGTCTAGCAATAAAATGAGGCATAGTCTTTTAGGATTAACGATGACTGAAATCTGTCTATATTTCAAAATTTGAGAATAAAGTATTATATCATTCCCCCAAAGATTAACGACAGACCAAAGAGTAACACAACAGCTTAACATCAGTCGATTCCTCTAGGATTTCCTTCTGGTTTTCTTCCTCCAATTCTACCAGTTGTTGATTGAGAACGAGGATTGAACATAAACAGCAAATATTAAGTCAGGGAAAGCACACTTACGACATTGCAAGCCCTTCTTTATTTCCTCCATCGCCAATTGTCACATAGACGGGTCCACACAAGTCAGCGTCATTGTCGTAAATCCTAGTCTGCGTGTAACAAAGAACGACCGTCATATTCTCAAAAAGGAAACAAAAAGGAAACGTTTTGCGTGAAGCAACATGCTATATGTGAACTTACAAATCGTTCATAGGCATGAACATGCCCGGCAAAGACGATGTCAACCCGTGCGCCATACAACAATTCCTCCATCGCTTTCCTCATGTCCTCACCTTCCCCTTGATGAGCTGTATTCGTGTTGTACCACGGCGCGTGCAATAGCACAAACACCCACGGCGTTGTCCTCCGATCAATCTTGGTCAGGTCCTGTTGAAGCCACTCATATTGAGCCGAGTCAGAGTCGAACTCGGTGTATGACCCCAGCATAATGATGTGGATGCTGCCCCCAGCGACATCGAAGGAGTAATAGAGGTTCGATTCAGACCCACTTTCCTTGTAGGGCATAAGCCACCGGGCGTTGTAAGACTTGAACCCTTGGGGGCTGACAACGGGGACCATCTCGACGTCATGGTTGCCCTCGGTGACCATCCACGGTCGGCGGCTTGCAACTGGCTCAACCAGGCGGCCAAAGGAGTCCCAAAGTGGTTGCTGGCTGTTGGCGTAGGAGAGGTCTCCTGGGAGCAGGAAGACGTCGTAGTCCTTGCTCTCGACATGCTCTAGGGTCGATTTGGTCCAGTCTGTTTGCCCTAAATCACCTACATAGGTTGGAAAATCGTGATGATTAATATTACTGAATAAACTCAATTTGGACAAATAGGAAGAAATTTGCTAATTATCGACTCAGATAGGACATAGACAACATGTGCACTGGATGCTTATCATTTGTTATAACAATTTTATCCTAGAGTTACACCCTATTTGGATGTGTTAAGCAAGATATAAAAGACAACTTATTCGAGCCCGACATGGATCAATCGGAGCTCTAGTAGTCAACCATAATCAAGTTGGAGTAGTTCATGAGAAGTGTCGAATTCATGACTCGAAGTTCTTGCCAATGTTGGAATATGGATTGGGCTAGAGATCGAGATCGATTCGAGACAAGTTTTGAGGTATTCGGGGCTGGAGAAAAAAATATTTTCAGCCAGTGATGTCCCCAGAGGAGAACGTAGAAGGGACAGAACAGGAAGTGAGCAGGGAAGAATTGACCATGTCAAAGCCAAACTCAACAAGCCCAGATCCGAACCAGACTGACCGCCGTACAAGGTGAAGGTTCAGCGACCTTGTCACTTTAAACGAGGGGAAACAAAATTTAATTCTCGGTGACACGAAATCGCGACGGAAAAGTATCGTGACGGAGGTTGTGATGTACGCTTTTCCTGCTCTGGCGCAGGAGTTGCTTCGCCTTGAAGCGCGAGCTTGACTAGGAAAGGACCGACAGAAGACAACCTGATCTATCGCTTCTGGGACCAGGGGACTTGTAAATTAAACAAAAAATTTAGACTTGAGTACACAACAGAGCAACCAAGAAAATCCTTTTCTACACAACTCCATCCATCCCCATTGATTTGGAAAATCATTCGATTTTTCGAGTTATAACCATTCATATTGATAATGATGAAAGAATAACACGTAACAAATAGATCATATAAACTGTATATCATATAAAAAAATATAAAAAAATGAATTAAATTTCTCCGATCTCTAAACTTTTGAGATCCCTTTTTTTTTGCCGAGATAAACAAAAGCAAATCCTTTGGTATGAAAGGCTAGTTTCTTTTGATACTTAACACTTGATATAAATTTTCTGGGGATCTAGATTCGTAATTACTACTTACTAATGACTTTAAAGTGAAGGAGATGGAGAAGCATATGATGTCTTGTGAGAGGGAGAAACTTTGAATAATATCTATTGCACCCAAAAAAAAATGGAATTTAAGATAGTATCTGAATAAAAGAAACTATCTCGATATTAATAAGATAAGATAGTAATATGCTTCGGGATGTAAGGTGTCGATGCTTCTGTTTACGTGCATAGTTAGTTCTTCAAGGTTTTTTAAGGTGTGAGGACCACGCAATCCTGGGCAGGCCCCATCAATGAAATTCCCTTTCATGTGCACGAAAACGAACAAGATTCCATCAATGACGTGAGCAACTGGAATAACATTTCTTCATCTAAATTTTCTGATAGTTTTATAATTGACTGATAGATTATTTCAGAACTAGAGCACGACCTTTTTTACCTCTAAGCAAAATGACGGAAACCCTAATATGTTCCTTCAGCCGAAATTCACTCCTTAATTAGTAAAGCAACCTTCCTTAAAGCAAAAAACCCAGAATTTCCTCATCCTCATATGTTGAGATCCATTGCTTCTTAAAGTGAAATTAAAAGAAAAACGGTGTTGCATCAAGGAGACTTACCAACAACTGCGAATTCGATGGGGAAGGTGGAAGGCGGCGTCTTGAAGGAGAACTCCGGGCCGGATGCACCGCAGCGGTAGTAATAAGTGGTTTCCGGCTCCAACGGCCCGATCTTGACATGGTGGATTTTGCCGGAGGTGTAGGAAAAGAACGTATAGGATGTATGCTTTCCTCTTATCCTGGTGGTGTATTGTCCGGGCGCTGTGCCGTACTCCACCGTCGAATGCGACCTGTCGTCCTCCGTGACCCATGTTACTCTCATATGGTCGCTACCGGCGAGCGAAATATGCACCTAAAATCACCCAAAAATGGGACTGATAACGTTAAAGATCAACATGAAAATTAAACAGCACAACTTCGAGAAATAGTCAAGTTCTTCAGCCGCAATGGATATTATAACTAGTTATAAGATCAATTGACAATGAGAAATCGACCTGTTGAGGCTCCGACTCGGACCGCTCGTGCTCGGAGAGTATGATGTTCCCGGCAGGGGGTCGAGTGTACTCCTCAACCGAAGCATAGGTGAACTGCACGAGAATCTGAGGGACGAAGAAGAAGAAGACGATGGTCGAAGGAAGAAGAAACGCCCGTGGACACCACATCTCCATGGTTGAAGCAATGAAGCTAAACTGTGTATGTTGATGAATACGTTTTGGGAGGAAGAGCGAGGGAATATAAAGAGAAGGTGGGTTGGAAGAGTTTGAAATCAGAACTACAATCTATTACTAAAAGAGAAGGCAAATCCGTCAAGTAAGTCGATTATAATATAGTGAATATGCTTCAAAGGTAGATATGCTTTCCTACTCCTCCATTTTTCCTCAATGCCGACAAGCGGGTTATAAGGGAGCTCTTCGACTCCGCTTGGCTGGGGGTGGGACCACTTTTTTCTGCCAGTAAGTGTATACGATCATATATGTGATTGGATAGGTTTGGTATTTATCTGAAACGTAAGAAATAATTGTTTCTTGAGTTGCGGGTTAATATTATTTAAGAGTGACATTAGAAAAATCTCGGGTCACAAGTAATTTATCCACAAGTCCGAATATACCCCCGTAAAGTTTCCAAGTCAATACATTGCCAGAAGTTTGGATTAAGGAGTTCTCACTCTAATATCTTGCGTAGAATATTAAAGAGTATTAGACAATCTATCTAAAACTAAAGATTTCGGTACAAAAGCATCGCATGAGACTTGTTAAGATATATGATAGATGTGCATCAATTTTGGGCTAATATGCTTCTCTCAATAGCTTAAGTTTCTAACAGAGGTAAGTACATCAGTATTATCATCTGGCTGAACTCTTTGAGAAATTTAGCCTCGTGTCGAGATATCATGTCTTGACGATCTGTCTATTCTCTTGCTCGTCCAGTCAGTTGATGTTGTTCAGGCCACCTCTCTCATTGTACGCATGCATTATCTTGACGTGGATGACATGGGCAATATCTCGGTCGTTTGGACAAGACTTAAAACTTTTGCCAATAGAGATCGCTTTAATCTAATCTTGTACGTGGACTGAGCGAAAATGAATTTGTCCTAATATGAGAAAATGCCCGGCTGTGGCCAAAAAAAACCTAACGACCGGCACTGTCTGAACAACAACAAAAAAACAACCAAAGTCATACCGATCTGCTTACATTGCCTTTTTTTCTTCTTCTTCTTCTTTTTCCTTGTTCCGCCGGCGAGGGAAAGTAGGGTTTTCGACGGTCACGAGAACTTCCATGGGTAGCTGACCTTATAATAAGGTGAAATCTTTTACCATTAATAAAATCTCACAGAAGCGATTATCTTTTGCCCGTGAATATCTTGACTGTCGAGCCTATCTTAAATCCTAATCGTCCATTCTCTCACCTGCTATTAGGTTAGTCAATCTCACAGAAACTAGTTCAGTAGACCAATCTTCTAATAAACACTATTTATGTTTGGTAAAGCCATATATTATGTGGTAAATAATCTTAATTCACTGTAAAATGATCCTTTTGGATTGTGATAAATTTACATATAAATGGTAAAACTTCTAATTTTCTAGCAATATTCCCTTTTTCTCTGTTTAAATATGAAAAAAAAAACTAATTGGTTCAAGTGGTCAACCAAAAAAAAAAAAAAAAAAAACTGATAAGTTCTAAAGTACTTTTAAGTCATGCTCCGAATATCCGAGGAATCTACTCCTAGATCCCCACGACGTGCCGTTGCATAATTATACCCTGTCTTAATTTGATTGGCTCTCATTAAGCAAATCTTAGATGGGAAAAATTAGTTGGCATATGTCTCATTTCAAGAAGCAATGTCATTCAAAGATTTCCATTATTATATTAGCTTCGGACGTGCCTTGAGAATCGGACAATAAACTTTGAGCTGACACACGCCTATGATGTGAACAAGGAATCAAACCATTCGAGAGATTGTTCATCTTATCAACATTGTCCAAATCACAACAAGTAAACGATGATAAAGAAACAAAATAATGTCAGATTAGTACTAATCTTTTTAATTTATATATGCGTGTTCAATCTTTCAAAATATAATATAGTTGTGCCATGTTTTGCAAAGTTGAAGTTTTGACAAAATGGCGTGTTTAATATGGTATCGGAACAAAAATCAAGATACAAATTTCAATCCTCTTTCTATCTTCATTTTTGTATGGTATGCATATCTTTTAGTATGTTCGCTTATTCACAATTTATATTTTATGCGTAAGGGTCGGCTGATATGCAAAATTCGCTTTCTCACTGTTAATGAAACTTTCAGGAGAAACTCTTCAAGATGTTGATCAATTGGCTGCCATTCTGTCTCCACGCAGGAGTTTCATTAATATCATTTTTGTGATGATAGGAAGAGTGTGTGCTATTAAAAGGCTTTAAGATTTGTGTGCATATTGTTGAGAATCTGCGTTTCCAAAAAAAAAAATCTTATTTAAGATAGGAATAATATACATAAATACATGCATGCATGCATGCATGCATGTTCTGCCTAGATATTAGACATTCTCTTTGTGAGTTCTTTAGAGATATTGTAAGAAATATTTGTGGATTTACTTTTGGCTTAATTTAAGTGTGAGAAATGCTTGAATGTGTGAGCGATTGTAATTCTGTAATTTTCAATTAAATAATGGACTCAACGACAATCAAATCAAACCATATAAATCTTTGGTATTCTTTATTGTTCCTTGTTTATTTTTCTGATGATTTCGCATTTACTTAATTTCAATATCCACTTGGCTTCCACATTATATTACTAACACATACTACTCTTCAAAAGGGTTTTTAATATCTTGAAATTGCTTTTGGCCAGATTTGATTTAGGGCTTACTTACAAAAGGAACCAGACAATTGCAAACTTACTTGGCCCCTAGATTTTCCCAAAGTGGAAACACGATTGCTTCCAAAAGGTCATTGTTAAGTGCCATTCGAACACCTTCCCTCGCCTAACCCCTAGATTGTGTGACGATAAGTGGGTCTCTACACAAAATGCCGATAGAGAAATTCCGTGGGGGAAAATCCAAAAAGATGGAAGAGATTAGTCGAAAACGACGCGTGATGTGAGCATCAGAGGCTGGTAAGTGTTTCTTTTCTTTTAATTCTTTTGCTTCTCACCAATTTCTGTTTTTTATCCTAAGTCAAATCCGACACGTAAGCAAATTGATAGTTCTAGGTCCTTGTATAATCCATGTTTAATTATCATAAAACAGGCCATTAAGATCACGATTACGAAAACTTAAAAGAAAAGGCAGCCATTGAACCCGGTCTAAACAGAAATTTACTGATGATTCAGTTCATTAACAAAGATTATACTAATTTACAGAAGCATGGAGTCCATGTTGTTTGCAAATTTGACACCACTCACGATTAAAGTTTTGATCCAATTGCGTATATTACTTTTGGTGTCAGGTAGGCAGTTGACAAGCTCTACACTATAGGTTTACCAGACTTTAAATACATCTTGCTTATTTTCAATATTGGATAGATGTCACCGTTTATCCATTTATTTTTTTGTCGAAATCAAAACCATCTCTTTACCCTTTCATCTTTCTTCAAGAGGATCTCTCTTCTTCAAAAGTGCTACATTAATCCTTCTGTTTCACTTTTTTTCTTACCCAATGACTTTTGCCCATGTAGATTGTCGAATTATTGAGTTGGACAGTGCAGTAAACATGTCGTCTAATGATTTGCAACACACATCAGGCAACATAAAAACAAAGGCAAAACGAGAGAGAGAGAGAGAGAGAGAGAGAGAGAGAGAGAGAGAGAGAAGAAGAGAGGGCTCTCCAGCTCGCGGCCGCTATTGCCTCGAGATCTAGACCTTGCAGATCTCGAGTTCATGACCGAAAACTTGAGCTTGCGGTCATGGCTGCTTCAATTTTGAGCTCACGGTCGCCATGCTCGCATTCCAAACCTTATACATCTCGAGCTTGCGGCTGCCACAACAGCTCGAGCTCGCATCCATGGTCGTTTGTCTATGAATTACGAGTTTTGCATTTTTGGAGTGCTAGATTATGTGATTTCGGTGGGCGTTTAAGTTGAAGAAGAATAAGATAGTTGAGAGAGAGAGAGAGTTCGCATCCATGGTCGCTTGTCTATGAACTACGAGGTTTGCATTGTTGGGGTGCTAGATTTTGTCATTTCGGTGGGGGTTTAAGTTGAAGAAGAATAAGATAGTTGAGAGAGAGAGAGAGAGAGAGAGAGAGAGAGAGCATTTGAAAGAAAAAAAGAAAAAAATAATACCAAATTTCTAATGATGTTAATGTCGTGTTAGAAAATTCGGGGGAAGTACACTATCAGTGCCAAAAGTTGCGTACGGCGCTCACTTTAGTGCCAAAAGTTTATTTTGAATCACTTAAGTGCCAAAAAGTTTGAAAAACGATCATTTTAGTGCCAACTCTTATCTGGTTGGCCAAAAATCCGACGTGGCACTTTTTTATTAATTTTTAAATCTGATGTGGCTCGCCGGAAAGTACAGTCAGCATTTAAACAACAAAACAACGCCGTTTGGTGTCTCTCCCCCAATTCAAAACCCTAAATCTCCTGCCAGTCGCCGTCCTCGACGGCCCCCGCACTCAGCGGCCACAGCTCCGACCCCAACCTCGACCCCAATGACAGCCACTTGGCGGCCAAGTCGAAGGCCGCCGGTGCTCAAGGAGGCCGCCAACAAGTGCGCCGCCCCCGATCTCTCCCTCTCCATCTCCGATCTCCCCGACGAGTGCCTGGCCTGCGTCTTCCAATACCTAGGCTTCAGCAACTGGGGCTGGTGCTCCCTCGTGTGCCGTCATTAGCTCACGATCGAAGGCCGAGCCGCCAAGGCTCGCCCTCCACGCCCACCCGGAGCTGCTGGATGCGGTCCCGGCGCTGTTCGTGTGAGTTCAACTCGGTCACGAAGCTCACGTAGAAACCGTGAGTTCGACTCGGCGCAAGTCGTTGAGCATCGGCAACGACGCACTCGTGCCGATCTCGCTCAAGTGCAAGAACCTCACAGCCTCAAGCTGCAGCCAAGCGATGACAGCCAAGCGAGCTAGGTCGACGGCCGAGTGACGGCGGCGAGCGAGCTAGGTCGGCGGCCGACGAGGATCGGAACCCTAATTTCAATCTCCAAATATTAAAAAAAAAAAAAAAAAAAAATCCCAAAATGAGTTGTACGGCGTCGTTTTTGTGAGACCATCCACTTAGGATGGCAAAACAACGTCGTTTTCTTAAGGAGGATGGAAAACGACGTCGTTTAAAAGCTATGTCATTTTTTTTAAGATATAAAAGCCACGTAATCATTTTGACCGGAATCTCTCACCGGTGGCACCAAAGTGATCGTTTTTCCTCCGATTTGGCACTTAAGTGATCTAATAGAAAATTTTGACACCAAAGTGAGCGCCGTACACAACTTTTGGCACTAATATTCCCAGAAAATTCCAACACAAAAGAAAGTCGAAGATGAACGGTGGCACTTTTTAAAAAGTAGAAGGATATGTTGAACAAAAAAAATTATATGGATGAATTTGATTTTCAGACAAACGTATAAGGACCTCGGTGAAAGAGGAAAAGGTTGTGTTGGAGGATGACTAAATGAAAAGATGATGGAAAATGGGTCCTCCTTTTCGATACTTTGTTTTTCAGTATAATACTATGCACCTTCATACAGAAACCCCTCGAATAGGTTTTTCAAAAGTTTAATCCCATGGCACTCCACATGGCATGATGCCTCAATACAATTTGGAGATAAATCCATATCACATCTCACTCCTAAATTTTGAAATGAAATTTACTTGGCAGGTTCAAAGGACTTGAAGATAAAACACACTATTTAATCGTTCTATTTACTTATCAGGAGCGATGTAAATTTTTGGAAAATAATTGTTGATATATATTTCATGTCAATTAAGATTTTTATGCCTGAAAATCTTCTCACCCTTATGTATGCACAGTAGATGATCAATGAGTGAGCCAAGCCTAACTCAGCCTAAATGTCATGCTTGTGATTTAAAATATCTAAACTTTCATTCACAAAAGTAATCGGGTAGGCCTAAGCAAGGTAATCTAAGCAAGCCTGAACCCAAGAAAAAAAATTATATGCCTAGTTCTGCCTAGTTTGTTCTTCGAGCTTTGTGGGCTTGAGTGGCCCTAGATGGCCACCAAATTTATGATTAGGTACATAGTACTTATAGTGATAGAAATGAAAGTAAGCAAAACAATTTCATGAATGAGCTAGTATCTCCATTTGAAGAGTAGGGGTTTGAGTTTTAGCAGCAGCAACAACAACAAAAATTGAAAGGAGTGTTTTGCAACAGCCACATGTCCAACTAAAATGAATCGTTAGAGTTAGACTACTCTGTTTCATGGAACACAATCTAATGTATTTCTCTTTAATGCAATAAGATACATATCATGCAAGCATGATTTTTTATGTTATATCTTTGCAATTAATTTTTTTTTTTTTTGTGCGGAAGGTTTCTAATCCATGTTGCCTCAAGGATCAGACCAATTTCATGTTGTATGTTTTATACAAAATCATATCAAAGCCACCTGTAGAAGGAATAAATTATATTCTCTCTTCAGTCATTGGCCTCGACCAAATTGCTTCCATCAAGGAATACCATATTTCATAGAATATTATACTGTGCCAAGAACTATTACACAACTACCTTAAAGGATGACAATAAAAATTGATTTCATGAACTCTTATGATATGGCAAAATGGGATGCCATTCTCGGGGTTCTTAGAACTTTAAATACACCGAAGTACTTGGTTGAATCGATAACTTAGTGCATTACTACACCCAAGTTCTCAATTAAATTTGATGGCAAACAAGTTGGTTATTTTGCTAGCACTAATGGGCTACGACATGGTGGTCAACTTTCTCCATATCTCTATGTCCTCGTTATGAGAATTCTTAACATAATTATCAGTGGGGAAGTTTCTACCTTCCTTTTAAGTTCCATTGATACGGTAAATCACAAAGAATAACCCCTTCATGCTTCGCAGATGATCTGCTTCTATTTTCTTTGTTGATTCTTTTGATGACTTTGCAGCTCTCACAAGGCTACAATAACCTAGACAAATATCAAATCTTTTTTTCTCTAGATTGACTGAGGATCAAAAGCTCCTTATACTGGACCACACAACTTTCTCCATAGGTACCCTTCCTATCAGATACCTTGGTCTTCCCCTTTTTACCCTTTTTAGTAAAATGCTCACGCACATAGATTGCAAGGGTCTGAGGGATAAGATTTTTAAGAAAATAGAAGGATGGAACATAAAAGATACCGGCTATTGTAGACAAACTCCAGTTGGCCAAATTGGTCATTATTTTCATATGCACTTCTAGATGCAAAAAAAAAATTTACTCCCAAATCAATCTATTTATGAGATCGTAAAGAAGACTAGACGATTTTTATGGACGGAAAAAGCAAAAGTTAATAGATCACACAAAGTTACGTGGCAAGTAGTTTGCTCCCTTAATTGCGAAGGGAGACAAGGGCTACTCAATCTAAAGTTTTGGAACAAAGTATTGCTAGGCTGCATGCTCTGGAACCTTATCAACTATTCATCCTATTTCCTATTGGAGTAATTGGGTCCATAGAACTAAATGCAGAGGCACTCCATTGATACAGCTTGACTAAGGGTGAGCATAGTCTGAGTTGAGCTAGTCCAGAATCAAACCCAATGACCAACCCACATAGTATTGGTCCTTAATTTTTAGGACTAAGAACCGACCCTATTGAGCTTGGGATCGAGGACCGAACCGATCTTATTGGTCAAGTCAGGTCCATTTCTAGGGCAACTGGGGACTAACCCATTATTATTATTTTTTGTTTCATATTTTGTATTCCTTAAAAGGATAAACATATTATTTCAAATTACATATCTATCAATAATATGATATTGAGTAACCAAAATATGAACATCAATATATATTAAACATAAGTATAAGATAAGATAACAACAAAAATTTCACGCTTGCTAAAAGCAACAAATTTAAGAATGAACACGCAAGGCAAGGGCACAGAGGCGTGCGGCAAGGCAAGCAAACAAAGGTGAGTGGTGAGGCGAGTGAGGCAAGCGGTGAGCAAGGTGAGTAAGCAAGTGAAGCCAAGGGGAGCGAAAAGGGTCATTTTCTTATTGAATTAAGGCTAGGTTTCTTTTTACTTTCTAATTTACATGGCAAACTGAATTACAAAGAGAATAGAGGAAGAGTCGCTAGGGTTCATAATAGATAAAAGCATATAATATATAATATGTACAGTGTTGGTCTAAGTTGGACCAACCCCAAACTCCCAAAACCGATGACCAATCCAATACAAGATCGAGGGGTCTTAGGATCAAGGACTGACCCAATTCTCTAGGGAACCTAACCAAGACTGACTAGATTGGGCCGATCCAAGGTTGATCCAGGGTTGACCCTGGACCGATGCTCACCCCCATGCTTGACATCAAAGGTGGTATGACTTAGAGTTGACAAAATCCTTCTTAAGTTGAGACCCACTATAACTTCAGTCATCTCTAGCTCAAGGCAAGGAACTTAGACAAGTTGGAACAGTTGTGGAGTGGTATGACTTGATTTGGGCAAGCGACATTTGCAAGCACAATTTTTATTGTCTAGCTTGTATGCGGAGATAAACAACCAACAACAAAGACTATACGACGTTGGATGTCTTCAGTTGATATTAAATTCTGTATGATTGATATAGAAGACAAAACCCATTTGTTTTTCGAGTGCAACTAGACTGGGAGTATATGGTGTGGTATCCTATCATAATATGGTATTCGTATTAGAATATTTAAATAATAAACTACACATTCATTTAACAACTTACACTTTTAAAATAGTAAGCAGTGGTCTAAAAAAATCTTACATGATATTAGAATAGAAGGTCCTGAGTTCAAATCTTTTCAAACGGCATTTGTCTCCCCAATAAATATGTCAACGCTTGATACTAGTTAAAAAGACCAAACTAAGTGTGAGGGGTAATATTAGAATATTTAGATAATAAAACACATATTCATCTAACAGTTTAAACTTTCAGAACAGTCGGCAATGATATACAAAATCTCACAATTCAGTAGTGTTTAGGGGGATGGAATGATGAACTTCAATGGATGATCAGGGCCATAGAGCGTAATGACTTAGCAGCGAGGCTCCTCGTGGTTTCTTTCTTAGTGACTATATATTACATTTGGATAGAGCGTAACTACAAACATTTTCAAAACAAGCCAATTGAGATCTCCATTCTTTTGTCTAAGATACATAAAATTGTAAGAGGCGGGCTTTACTCTACTAAAATTTTAGAGATTTCCAGACAAATATTTTGTTGGCTACTACATGGAAACTTCCTATCCTTATCTCACATAATTAGTTTCATCCATGATGCTGAGGGATGCCCCTAAGTTCCTATACTCCATCTGATTATTACTACTTAGATCTTACAATAATAACAAAAATTCACTTAATTTTATCTATAAGTTTACCAAATTATGATGGGGAAATGTCATGTTTGCATTATCAATTTCATGCTATATCCCAATAGTTAGACGCTAGAGAGAGATTGAGCATGTCTCAACTCGACCAATGAAATAAAGGAGTTTATCATCTTATAATGTTTTGCTTTTGTGTCGAACTATATAAATTAAGAATGCGATTTACTCTTGAGAAAGTTTAATCTACAGCATAGTAGGTGTGACATGCCAGCAAAGATGAATAGGAGGGTGGGCTAACATGGCCTTCTTGACGTTGTGGTTTGATTTGACCGATGAGCAGCGCAAACAATCTCCGGTGTGATTATAGGCCCACAGTATGAGTTGAGGTCCATTTGATGATAAATGAAAATATTTTTTATAGAAATCATTTTCAAGAAAATTTATTATTTTGTATTTTGTTTAATGATTTAGAGAAAGTGATTTTCTTCCTATCGGCAGGAAAGTTGTTTTCCCCAATTTAAGCTTGTTGTTTTCAATTCATGGAAAATATTTTATAAACATACTCTAAGGCTACGTTTGGTCGTTCGAATTTCTAATCGTGATAGAATACTGGATAGGATAGGATAT
This sequence comes from Eucalyptus tenuipes, assembly GCA_014182365.1. Lineage (NCBI taxonomy): Eukaryota > Viridiplantae > Streptophyta > Magnoliopsida > Myrtales > Myrtaceae > Eucalyptus > Eucalyptus tenuipes. Next base: position 18,341,513 of record CM024537.1, read on the forward strand.
GAGATCCTGGGATTTTTTTTATATTCCGTCCATTGTTTGGTGAATCGCAGTATTAAAGTCGGATATGTTTTCATCATATCATGTACATTTTTTTTTATATAAACAGCATATCATTAGAAATGAACATGAATGTTCATAAAGAAATGGTAAAAATCTCTCGTAACACTATTCCTTATTTTATTTTTATTTTATTTTTCCTCTTTTTTATATTATTTTCTTTATTATTTATTTTTTCCCTTTCATCATTCTTTAATAAAATTTTATCAAATAGTAAACTGTACTAACATACCTAAAATACAAAAATACCTAAAATATATAATAAATATAAATATTTAATTTATAGATTGAATTTTTATTATAAGATAAAATTAAAGTTGAATATATAAATTAAAATAAGATTAATTAAAAATGAATTTTTATTTTTTTATTTTTAATTTCTTAAATTATAATTCAAATATTATTTATATTGAAATATAATTTCAATTTTATTAATTTAATAAGTTTGTTATTCGAGAGAAATAACTTTCCTAGTATGGATATTAGAAATCATATCCACATTTATCTCACCTCCCCCATGGGATAATTTTATTATGTCTATATTTCCCTTATATCCGACTTTATCATGTCCTAAGCGAGCACCAAACGTAGGATAGGATAAATCATATCATATCTCAAATTTTATCCCGACTACCAAACGCAGCCTAAAGGTATATATAGGACCTTTGAAACTACAGTTTTACCCTTTTGAATGCATGAAATTGCTCTTCACACTTTAGAAGCAATTCATGTCATACTCATCCCACAAAAGATTGATATCTCACCTAATATACGTTCAACTCATTATGACATAAGAATGATCACAAACTTTAATGTGGACCTATCAAATTCTAATCACGCTAAACATTTTTCTATTGACATTCAAAGTTCTTTGTCGCTAAGGGCTGAGAAGTTAAGCACAATATAAGAAAGGAGACTTCATTGCTTATCTATGTGCATCTAGGCTTTTACAAGAGGGGTTCGTCTAAAGTCCCGTTCAAAAGAACGGCGAATCGAAACAATATCCATGACAATGTAATTGCAATTTCTCGATGGAAATATTAATCGGGACAACAACTTTCGAAGGGCGCTTTATATTATAAATTACATCGAGCCCTTCGAACATAGACTCCAATTTGGACTGGTGGTGCAGTTAAGACCGGGAAAAGAGAGATTAGGAGGCCTTGTTAGGGACTTAATGGCAGATAGCAAGTCTCCCTCTCGTCGTACTCCTGGCCTGCACCGTGGCAGCTTTGCAGTCCCCGTAATCCAAGGCATCAATTAGAATAATCGAAATAAATAATGGGGTGAAGCTATTTCGATCGCTTTTGATCGACTGAAGAAATTGCAACCGCAAGAACGTGACGAGGCACGGAATTTCGCAGATAACTAGGGATTCCTGAACCTTGTGCGAGCTCTAGTGGAATATACTCCCACCGGATTCTAGATTCTTATATGCAAAGAGAAAGATTTATGTCATGGTAGGAATTTCTTTTTTTTTTTTTTTCCTTTCATTTCCCTTTCTTTTTTCCTGCTAAGGCTGGCGAGGGCTGGCCAACTACAACCTCGCTGTTTCTAGAAGAAAAAAAAAAAGAAAAATAAGAAATCAAAATATTAAAAGTAATTATAAAAAAATTATCCACTTGAATGATTCACAACCAAGATTGATTGGAGAAACTATATTGACAAATTATCAAAATGTTTAAAACTCAAGTAGAAAATCTAAAAGGCTTAAAACTGAATTAATATCATAATAAATTGCTAATTTTTTGGTAATTTTTCCGTTAAATTTGTGTGATTCGATCAAAGATCATATTGGCCCCAGAAACAGAAAAATGCAATCATAATAACCACTGATCATTTTTTTTCACCCTCATTAGCTAGCATGAACTGAAATTGATTATTTTGCATGCCTTGCGGAAAGAACTATACAAGGAGAGGCTAAGGTCATAGAAAAAACCTAGTTTTACGGGCAAATACCCCTTTCAAATGTCAAATGATAATCAATTATGCCAAACTTTGGGAATAAAGTTTAAGTGTGTCCATATTTGGATTGCATATTTATTTGATCATGTAACATTTGTTAAAATAAACACCTTACGGCCGACATCATGTCCAAACCCTTACTGTCTATCTTGAGAGGGCGAAAATTAGGTTATTCCTCTTCGATACTCTCAAGGGTAATTAGGGTTGTTTAATAAGGAAATAAGTACCCAGCTCCGGCTACACTTAGATTAAGCTGATTAACTTTGTTGGACGGCGACGGATAATCAAATCGAGATTGATTATATATATATATATATATATGGTCAAAAAATATTATATATAGGGTGCGTTTGATTCAGTTTTGTAAATGGGTTTTGGGTATAATGCAAATGCTGAAAGTCAAAGTTATTTGGGAAAATGTAAATTGTATTTGGTTAAAACCTCTTTGCAAATGAACTTTGAGTTGAATGTGCGTTTGGCAAAAAAGCCTTTACAACGAGCTTTGAATATTATATATATATATATATATATATATATATATATTTATTTTTATTTTCTTTGAAAATGACCAAGCCCTTCGCCCGGTCCGACAATGGGCTACAACCGCTAACGAGCCAGATCTGGCATTGGTGGTCGTCGGTCGAGTCGAGCGACCTCCAGTGAGAGTCGGCAACCCGACGAGGGTCGCACGACCTCGGGCAACCCAACGAGCGACCGTCGCCGTCAGTCATGCGACCCTCGCAACACCAAGGCAAGGGCTGCAAGACCCAAGCAATAGTCGCCTAGCTCGCACGACCCTCGCCGACGTCGGGCGACCTCGATCAATGGTTGCCAATGCCAAATTTGGCTCACCGGCGGCCATAACCCTTTGCCGGTTTGGTCCTTTTTTAATTTAAAAAAAAAACTAATGAATGATGAAATTGGAATTTTGAAAAATTGGTAAGGGTAGTTTTGAAATAAAAAAAAAAATGAATTTCGGCATTTAACCAAATGTTGAAAGCCCAATGCTAGTTTTAGCTCAATGCAAAACCAGTCCCTACTAGCATTGGGCTTTCAGCTTTTCAATGTTAATTTTGAAGTGAAGACTCTTTCAAAATGGTTGTCAAACGGTTCAGCATTTTTCCAAAATACTTTGAAGGTTGAAAGTCCCTTGGAAATACTGAATCAAATGCACCCATAAACTAAAACTATATTTGAATGACGTGAATATCCAACTTATGTAAATATCTTGTCTTAATAAACCAGAACTACTAGAGTTCATATTTTTTATGTTCGTTTGAGATTTAGATGGACAGCATAGCGAAACCGTAGTGGCAATGCAAAGTCAAGGAAAATCAAGGAAAGCACCAAACCGTGACAGTAGCTTCCAAGTGCGAAACTCCAAAAGTGCAATCCACCCAAAAAAAAAAATGATAGATAAATATATAAAATTGAAGGCAAAATTGGCCGATGGAAAGTCCAATATTTTAAAAGTTTAGGAATTCCCAATAAAACGTCATTTTATGCTTCGGAATATGCCTCCAACATCGCCCACGTGCCCCATGTAAACCTCAGGACTTTGTCTAAACCATTTTCGTGAGGACACTACTCTCTCACTTACGCCTAAAAGGGGTTAAGCGTCACAGTCTCATCAACCATATATTTGAAGAAAATATAAATCGGACCTTAATTTTTTTTTAATCACGAAAAAATCCACCTCAAAGACGTGTAAATATTGAGAAATACTACAGATATAACATTTGAGAAATTCCAAGAAATGGGAAATTTGGGTCGAGCAATCACTTGCCTAATCCATCATTAGCTCCTGCCATTGTTGTTGGCAAATTATTATATAATTTTATGGCTTTTCATTTTCGGGGGGTTAAGCGAATGAATTGTCCCGAACGTAATTTCCCATGGCCGACATGAATATATAAATGAAAATAAATCCACACGAGTAGGAGAATAACTCCAAAGCAGCCACCCGGACAGTCTCTCGATTTCAAAACCTCCCCCACGACCTTCTTCCCCCTTTTCGCATGCCTTCCTTCTCCAACCTCTCTTGATCTCCCTCCTCCTCCTCCTTCTCCCGTCACGCGCTGCCATCGGAGAGGGAGAATCCTGGAAAGAGATGCGCGCTCCGATGAGGCCCCGCCTCGCCCTTCTCGTGCTGATGGCTGCGGCCTTCACCGGAGCCTGCTTCGGCCTTGCTGGGGCGGCTGGCACGTCGCCCTACGATCGCCCGGGACCGCGCCCTGACGTGTTCGTCCGTGACTCCGATGACGAGGATTCGGCTTCTCCCCAGCAGGTACGTCTAGACGACGCTCGATCATCCACGGTCGGGGCGGTTCGTTGATTTTCACGGGCTTCTTGCAGCTCTCTCTCTCTCTCTCTCTCTTGTTTTGTCATTTTCGTTAGTTAGAGCTAGTCTGGAATTGTGCTAGATTTCCCCCGGCCCCCGGGTTGATTAGGGTCGTGTGCAAGTTGCAGAAAATGGCGACTCACTTTGCATTTTCATGTACGCTAAATAAAGAAAGGTCGGATCTTTCGACGTTTTTCTTTCCCTGTATTTTTCCCTTCTCGGGTTTTTCTGGCTTCGTTTGGAAATGCAAAATGCTTAAAAAAAAACCTGCCGAAAACGACCGATTTTCTACCCCAAGTGAATGAGGTTGTTCTTGTACCAACCCAAGAAAAGGAAAACGAGGATGTTTCACCTTTCTCTTCCGCGCATTTTCGTTTTATTTTCAGTCATTTTTGGTGCTTTGGTAGAGAAAAGTCAGCGAGAAAATCAGGGTAGCAATGACCAATGGCAATTTTCGGGAAAAAAAAAAAAAAGGATGTGAGATTCTATATACCGTCGGATGAGATAAGCCTATGTAACATTCATCCAATTCAACGGTACATGTGAGTTAGTACAAGAAAGGTCATGTGAATCTAATCCCATTGGAATTCACATTAACTTCTCAAACGTTTAGGACTCGAGCATAAAATTTGGATGGACGGATGGCTCGAAACACAGCAATAGTTGCCTGACTTGATCCAACATATGTTGATATCATAATCTTTAACCGTGTGATTGTATGAATTATATAAATCTCATGAAATTCAATAGTTACAATTATTTTATTCAAACCGGTATTCCCAAATTGCACATGACGGGGTGAAAAGTCTAATGCACATTGTGCACTTAAAATGTTTACACTCGCCTGATGGTTAATAATAAATTCGTTCGAACATCTCTACTAAACAATCAAATAAGAAGGTCACGGGGTGTTAGGCAGTGTGCGACTTTTCGACAGTTCATCATTAGATGTCCCCACCGAATGATTAGGTTAATTAGACAAATTAGATGAACTGGACATGTCCATTTCGATAGCGAAAAACGAAACTCCTCATGATGCGTCTTGTTCGAGCAAATGAACAGAAAGTCATAATAATAGTAAGGTCTCATCATCATAAGCAGACATTTTCGTGGACCTTATTGGACAAAATATTTTTGGCTGAAGATCCACCACCCTTCACCCCCCGGGGGGGCCCTTTCTTTCGTTTTTCGTTTTTTCTGTTTTCAAATCTCACTCTTTTGATTTTGAAGATAAGTGCCTTTTAAGTTTAAGTTTATGTATGTAATAATCGGTGGGCTAGAACCTAGATCAATGGAGGAATTGCAAAGGTCAAGTTAGAAATTTTACAGCTTTGTTTCTCAGGTGCATGTGTCTATGGTGGGTCAAGATAAAATGAGAATCTCGTGGATCACCCGAGGCTCGGCTCCTCCGACCGTGGACTACGGCAAGTCGCCGGGCACATACCAGAATTCGGCAACGGGGAGTACAACCACGTACAAGTACGCACTATACAAGTCCGGGCAAATCCACGAGGCGGTCATCGGTCCGCTGGAACCTAATACGGTATATTACTACCGGTGCAGCTCGGACTCGGCCCGCGAGTTCAGTTTCAAAACCCCTCCCACGCAGTTGCCCATCAAATTCGCAGTGGCAGGTATGTGGAAGCATATAATTATCAACAAGGATTTTCACCTTCTTAACAAAGGTGGTCCAAAGAATGGGTTATTGGTTCCCAGTTCGGTCTAGTTCCGAGATGGAACCGAGGGAACCCAACCAAGAGAACCGGTTTCCAAAAATTGGAACCGAGGATCAAACTGATTAATCTTAGGAATGGAAATTGGACTGAACCATCAGTCAAATCCGGTTTTAATCTGATCCAATGGAATCGATCACTACTTTTTTCCCATTACTTTTTTTCCCACTACTTAGAACCGGACCGAGATAGTATTTAGTTCACATTTTACTAATTTTTTTAAAGAAATAATAAAATAAAAATTGTATTTAGTTGGTCTTGTTTGGTTCAATCTGGTTACCCTTGGAATCAAGTTCTGAACCAAACCGGCCGGTCCAGCCTAGTCTGGGCGGTCCATTTTGTACACCTCTAGTTCAAAGTTTGATATAGAATGATGCAGGCGACCTTGGACAGACCGGATGGACCAAAACGACCCTTCAACACATTGGGCAATCGACCTATGATGTCCTGCTGCTGCCTGGTGACCTGTCGTACGCCGACGTCTACCAGCCTTGGTGGGACTCGTTTGGCCGCCTCGTCGAGCCCCTCGCCAGCCAGAGGCCCTGGATGGTGACCCAAGGCAACCACGAGATTGAGAAGATACCACTCATCCATCCTAGTCCCTTCACTTCCTACAACGCGAGGTGGCGGATGCCATTTGAGGAGAGTGGCTCGGACAGCAACCTCTACTACTCGTTCGATGTCGCTGGCGTCCATGTCGTCATGCTGGGCTCGTACACGGACTTTGACCCGAGCTCGGCCCAGTACAAGTGGTTGCAAGCCGACCTGGGGAGGGTGGACCGGACTAGGACCCATTGGATAGCGGTGCTGATCCATGCTCCCTGGTATAATTCTAACACTGCTCATCAAGGCGAGAAGGAATCGATTGGGATGAAAGCCTCCATGGAAGGTTTGCTCTATCAAGCGCGAGTCGATGTGGTTTTCGCCGGGCATGTGCATGCGTATGAGCGCTTTGTAAGCTCCCTAATCCTTCTCTGTTCTATCTTTTGTTGAGGCTATGCATTCCTCCTGGTTTATCATATCTGCTTTCATTTCTCTCTCTAGACCCGTGTCTACAATGGAAGTGCCAATGATTGCGGTCCGGTGCACATCACCATTGGCGACGGCGGCAACCGGGAAGGCCTTGCCAAAAGGTTTTTCTCGTGTTCCTTGTCCAAATGCTTCTTTCTGCCTCTCAGTCTTCAAAATCTAAAATCACTGCGGACTCAGCTCTATAACTGTGATGTAATTCTTTAGATTTCATATGCATGATGTATTTAAATTGATGGCTTGTACAATGAAACCGAAATCGACTGAAAGTGGGAAAAAGTTGAACTTCAATTTGCATTTTGCCGCAGCTGACTAACCATAAATGGATTTAACTATAAAGCCACTGCTTCCCTTGCCAGGTACATAAATCCAGCACCGCCGATATCAGTATTCCGGGAGGCGAGCTTTGGGCACGGGCAACTGGAGGTAGTGAATGCGACTCATGCACTCTGGACATGGCATAGAAATGACAATGATGAGGCTGTGGAAGCAGATTCAACTTGGTGGACAAGCCTCTCGTCTAACCCTGCATGTAAAGTGTGATAACCTTGATACAGAGTTACAGAAACACCCGAATGCGCAAGGTAATTGTTGGATATAGGCAAAGTCGGTTCGGGGATAGAATAAATAAATTGTGTTCCATGTAAATATTTGGATCTCAAAAAGGAATGAAACGTCTTATTTTAACAGGGCTTTTTGCTTCCTCCGATGATAAAATGATATAAGATTTTGTTTGTGATTAGGCGGATCTAGAGGTGAGATGCGCAGGTATCCACTAAATTGTTCATCCTTGTTCCTACGACATAGACATTGGTGAACATTAAGGCTTTCTTTTTATGTAGAAACTTGACCCTTGATCGAGCTGAGGATCTTGAGTGATCCGATGCGAGGCTTCTCCCCTTCTTCGGCGTCGTCTGCCATGAGAGCGGATAGCTCGCCTCGTTATGGATCATTTCTAAAGAAGCACTTAATCGTCTTCAATCTTCATTTCCTAATCCTTGTGCGGTTCACCTTGGGGCGTCTTCCCCTTCCCACAAGGGGGATTGGATGGACCTTCTTTCCCTGGACTTCTTTAGCTCTACCCCACCTTTCCCTTCGTTCTTTGGTTTGGAACTGTTGGGCTTAGACGAGCCCACGCGAGTTTCGGCCATGGCCTTGGAGATATCTTGGACACCTTGTCATTGGAGCTCTTTTCTTGTCCAAGGCTTCAAACCATCCATGGAAGCAACGAGAGAGCTTCCCATCCCCAAGGTCAGGGATCTTGAGCCCATGCTCGGTGAACTCGTTGACGTAACCATTCCCATCTGTGTGAGTCAACAAAGCTTGCCACGGGCCTCGTCGTTGGCGAACTTGGGGAACAAATTTCTCCCGAAATTCCATTACAAATTCATCCCAAGTATTATTGATGGGGTCGACACTTAGCTTCATCTAGCCGCCCCAAGGACACAACAATAGCATCGCAACATCGGTCAAAAACATAGAAGCCATTCTCACCTTGGTGCTCGTCTTGCATGTTGATGGTGTCAAAGTATTACTCCATACTCCAAATAACTTTGTCCGCGTCCTTAACAGAGCTTGCCCTTGAACTACTCGGTTCTTTGCGCGTCCACTTTAGATGCCGCTAGAACAGATCGCACTCCTTTACAATGCTAGCTTTACACAAGACTAACTCGGTCTTGAGCTCTTGAACTTCTAACTTCAATGCCTTGACCATCGTTTCAAGGCCTTTATTAGCCTCATTCAAGTGGGCCGTGACTAGATTCTTGGCATCCACTCCATTTCCTCCCATTCTTCATGTCCCCTAGGGCCACCATATCCTTGTTTAGCCTTTCCTCAAAGGCAGACATGAGGTCCCTCTAATTCTCTTGGCCTTTCCACGGTTGTCCTTGTCTTGGAAGGACAACCTCCGAGTGCATTTGGTTTAACTTTCTAAAAGGGCTTTCGGCCTCCAAAACTCTTAGGAAATGTTAGAGTGTTTGGCAAACCTTCCTAAATGACTTTTAGCCAAATACTAGCTTTGGGAAAACTAAAAGCCAAATATTGACAAGAATCAACTTTGGGCTTTCGGTATTTAGCCAAATGCTCAAACTAATTTTTCCCATCTAAACTACTCTCACAAATTATTTAGTTTTTCGGTTTTGCCCCTTATTTTTACCGTTTATCTTCTTTGCGCAAGAGTGGCCTATGAGGGCCAACAAGGCTAGCCTCAAGCCTGGTCACCTGTGGTTGCACGACCCTCACTCGAGGTTGCATGACCTTGGGCAACGATCGTTGACGCCATATCTGGCTAGCTAGCAGCCTTAGCCCTTCAACCAAGGAAATTCTAAAAATAAACTCTCAAAGCTGTTTGAATTTTTTAAAACTTAGATGGACACAATGAGGAGGATACGCATACATTTATATGAGCCAGTCCTCTTATAATAATTGATTTACAATTCCATCTAACAATAAGATGAAGGAGAAGTCTATAGAATCGGTAGTTTTTCTTTTTTAGTCAGGCTCTAGAATCGATAGTTTTTTATTTTTTGGTCACTAGAATCGATAGTTTTTTATTTTTTGGTCACTAGAATCGATAGTTCACTTGCACCAATTCGAACGTCCTTTCTACGACTAGAGGGGGCGAAATTCGGGGTTTGCTCTCGAAATCATCTTAAAGAGCAAAATGAATGGGTGATTCCGAAATCACTTTGAAGGCCCACTTGAATCAAAGATAAAATTTCTTTTTGGCCTTCCATTGCTTGAATCGAGGCTTCCACTTACGACGTCTTTTCCGCTGCGAGAGGGCAACGCCAGGCACGTACGCGCAAAGGTCATGATTGATGAGCAAAATCCCAATCCCCAAAAGAAGGGCATTATCAGCTCACGTCGATATTCAAATCAAAGCCATCTTCCTTGTGTGTAATGAAGCACTGCAAAACGCCAAAGCAAAAGGCAAATGAGCTACACGAGGCTCAATACAAAGTGGAAACAAGGGTGAACTCGATGTGGCCATTGCGCGTTGAAACGTTTCGGCGAGAAATGATGATGGCGAACACTTCCCGACGCCCCCAAACAACATGATGACCCGAAAATAAGAATGTGGGCGACCGGATATGGTATCCCTAATTTCCCACATGGAGACAAAAGTAGGGTCATTATTGATGGAGAGGAGTAAGAGAGGTCATGATGGTCGGAACTTCGAACCGATCCATGCCCATCATTGCGTATCTTGGGGGACGGCCTATCCCCTTTATCTTTTGAGAGAGATAGAGAGAAAGAGATTCAGCTTAATCCCACAACCATGATATCCATTTCTATGCTCAAAGGAAGAATCCGAAGAGACCCAAGTTTGACGTGGTTAGCATGGCAAGTTCCGGTTTTCTACCTCAAAAATTGAAGATCGTTTATTTAAACCTAATAAATTGCGTGTAAATAGGTTTGGATACGCCAACAGGCCTTCGTCAACGAAAGAACAAGTTGCGAGATGTGATATCATCGATGTTTCGAGAAAAATACATATATAAACCAACTTCTACTTAGAGAAAGTAAAATATTTGAATGGATTATCAAAAAAGTTTTAAATTTATTATGCTTCTAATAATTTGGTTCTAAGTTTTTTTAATTTGAGTAATTTAATCTTAAACATTTTAATAATTTGTTAATGTAGCCTCTCCAGCCACTCAAGAAGGGCTGGTGTGGTTATGAGTCCTCGCCAGTTGAGGCAAGAGTCGTTGCACCCACACACAATTGACAAGGGCTAAGAGTCCTCACCGACCTCAAGGAGGGTCACAACCCTCACCTAGCAATGAGCGAGGACCAAAAGCTCTCACCTAGATTTGAGTAAGCACCATGAGCTCTCACCTAGATCTAAGTGAGGGTAGTGGCCGACGAGGGTTGCGGGGCCTCAATCAATAGCCAACAGCCTAGGCCGCCTTTGAAAAGAAAAGTAAAAGATAAAAGAAAAGAACAAATAAATAAAAAAAAAAGTTGGCTGCTTCAACATTGCCTTAGCCACATAAAATTATTAATATCATCTCATCAATTTCCGATCAAAATTGGCCGAATAAACTATGTTGGCAAATTTATCAAAAGGTTTACGATTAACCTGGCCAAATATGTTTAAAACTAAATTAATATACACAATATGTGTTAAAACTTTCTTGGTAATTTTCCTAAAACCATTTTGTGAGAAAATGACATTAAAAGTGTCATAACTTTTGTTCATTACTTACTTTAATCGCAAGATTTTTTGCCGGATCACTTAAGTATAAAATCAAAGAAAAATGATCATTTAAGTGCCTCCAATATTAAATTTCAGCCGAAAGTCCATGTGGCTTTTTAAAATTAATTATATATAATGACGTGGTTTTTTTATGAAAAATAAATGCCAACTCGATAATTCCAGCCACTCTCTCCCTCTTCTTCTTAACCAAACAACTTATTCCAATTGAACCCATCCGCCTTCCCTGTCGCCACCATCTTCTTCTCCTCCAGTTTTTCCCTAACTCGGCTTCATCTTGCGGCTCCAATGCTACCTCCGGAGTCGTCAACCATTGCTGTTGTCCATGGAGAGCCGTGCCACGTTGTCTCCGTCGCTCAAGAACTCACTCGTCTCGTTCAAGCCTTGGTTTGAGCCCCCGGACATTTACCTTGTACTCCAACAACTACTGTAGAAGCTCCAATTTCACCTAGAGTCAATGTCAGAGAAGAGGAACCAAAGGCCCCATTTTTGAAGCTTTTGTTTTCGCTCTTCAAAAGCTTGCGAATTCTCGTCTGAGTTTCACTCATCCATTCTTGACACACGAAATAGAGCCGCTTGCGATGCTCGTACTCTCTATTGCAAGATTCATATGAAAAGTTTGGCCCAAATTGCCGATATTTTAATTAGGTTTGAAGAAGAGAAGATTTGTTCGATTTGACCGAATCAGGATTTTAAATTGGGGCAAACCATGCTAAATGACATCGCTCGGGCACATATGCTGAGTGAAGTCGTCGGCGAGCCCCATCAGTCCGAAAAATTATAAAATATTGCAATATCAGATTTTTTGTGTCCCGAATTGTAGTTTGCACTCAAGTGATTGCCACTTTTGTTATCCACTAAAAAAATATTGTACAAAAATTATAGCACTTATAATGTCATTTTCCCCTATTTTATCCAATAATCACATGATATTAATAGCAATTTTCTAATTGTCAAATTCATGAACTCGCTCATAGAATTGTTTAATTACATATTTTCATCAGATGGGGATCAAGTACGAGCAACGCATGATATACTTTCTTCTTGAGGATGCTCGCCGACAAAACCTGTGTCCAGAGCTGGTCACATGAAATCGGTTGATATCACACCAAATCACATGAAGATACACTCACCTTAGTCGGGGCCTCACGTGTGCCCCTTCGTGGTCCTTAAAGGCGTTAAGTGAATATCTAAATTTCCCTAAAGTTGAGAGGATCATAATCTCTAAAGTGTAAATGAATAGTTTGGCAAAGTGTAAATGAATAGTTTGGCAAATATTTTGTTGGACAAATCAAGCCACCAGTACTACAAGAATCAATTTTGAGTAAAATTTAACATGCACGGTTCCTTCTAGGTTAGTAGTTCTCTCCATAAATGTCAGCTTCGTCAATATAATCAAATAATCATGAAGATCTGACCGAAAATAATAATAATAATAATCATGAGAATCTTCGCCCAAACTCTCACTTCCCGCTAATTTCGACTCTCGTCCCATTAAGCTGTCGAACCCACTGGCCCCTACAAAATTTGTGTCCGGAGCTCGCCAGCTTGTATCATTTTGTAATCCTATGCAATACACTTGCCCTATTTCTTGTCATATTCTTTATCGGACAGCATTTTCTGACATCTAAACTTCTTCCAACCACACCTCAAATTGACGGGTCACGACATTGCACATCCGGCAAATTTTATTTAGTTGAGTTTGTACATGGTCGTAATCTATAACCCACCAACCAAAGACAAATTCGTTAAAAGATATATTCAATTCATGCATGACATTATTCATTCTCTATCGTCCTACATATTTTATGATCCTATTATACCATGGAGGTAGCAAGCAGTGAAAAGGACGGCAATAATAATCTCCTCCCCCAGCATGATGAGAATCATCAATTCCGAAACCATTCATCAACACGTGCCGCCTTCCATGCTCACATTTCATGATTGCATTTTCAGACAGAGAGACAATCTCCCCCCTTCTTTCTTCCACCTTGTCCACTATATAATTCACGCCCCCTCCCTCTGGTTTTCCTCCCCTTGTCCCAATCTCTCCTGGTGTTCTCCACAGCTCACCTCTTGTAATACATTCGCTGCCTCTCTCTGCTTATTACCACTCAGGTAAACTTCTGCATAAGCTTTAATGGGCTTTTGAATGAGACTGCATGGTTTTAGAATCCCCCACTTTTTCTCACTTTATTTAGTGCATGACACTTTCGGTCAGTCACTTCTCTTTAGGACATGGGTTTTCTTGCATGTTCAATCTAACTGGCCAGGACATTTTGTACACAGATATGGCTGGCCTCGTACCCAAGGACCCTTGTCTTACGAATCAGCGAAATAGCGTTTAGGAGATAGTGCACAGAGAGAAGAGAGAGAGAGAGAGAGAGAGAGAGAGAGAGAGAGGAGAGCTTTATCCCTTTCTTTCATTTAGGGGAAGCCGAAAGGGGAACAGGTATTGAACAGTGCTGATTTGGGCAGATATCTTGTTTTTCTGATATTCCATGTCCTCCATCTGCTTTCACATTTACGCCACAAAAGCGCCCTCTGTCTGTTTTCTGGCTATTTATATCTGCCATGGTTTCGGGGAAACCGTATGCATGTTCTTAGCCACAAGAAAAGGAGAGACAGAAGTCGGTATGGTTTCTGATGGCTATTTTGATTGTTTAAGCTGGTCTTGATTCTGCTCAGGCAGCAGTACTACACTTTTCATGTGTATGGCATTGACTAATGAATTTGTGCATATCATCATGCTTAGAAAAGTAATTAGCAATCTTTTTTCTTCACGCTAAAATGCTCAGGCTTCGTTATTTCGGTGTCTTGGAACGATAACAGGGCGATCTGTAGAAGCAACACCGGGTTGTCGGAAGATGGAGAGGCTGAACTCGGATCTGTATCTACAGAACTGCTACATAATGCAGGAGAACGAGAGGCTGAGGAAGAAAGCCCAGCTCCTCAACCAGGAGAACCAGGCACTCCTTTCCCAGCTGAAGAACAGTTTCTCCAATGCCAAGGAAGGTCCTAGTTCTACCTCGAACACCACCATTCATGATCTGCGTCACAGCTCCGCTAGCTCTCGTCCTGATTATTCTAATTCCAGCGCCAACGCCTGATTCAGATGCGCCACAAATGCCCCGCGACCCCATCGACGACGATCAGCTCTCTTCTTTAGGTGTGATACCCGGTTAGAAAAAAGTTTGTCATCAATAGATTCGTCTGTTCAGTTTCTCTTTATCCACGATCTTTGCGGGTTGACATATCAATATCTACTCTCACAAACACGTATTGGACCATCACCAAATGCCATATGCATATCTCTCTCTCTCTCTCTCTCTCTCTCTCTCTCTCTCTCTCTATGTGAAATTATGTTATGCCCATCTTCACATTCAAGCAATAGCTCGTGTCAAGTTCACTAAAAATGAATCCTTAAAGAATGTTGCTCTGCTTAATTGGAGAGAAGCTCTTTAACTGCGTTCCTTGCACATCGTGCATGTTTTTTTGTGCACTACGGAAAACATAACACCAGACAAAAAGAAAAGAAAGGCGTACAGCACGATTAGACACGAGCGTTTTCAGTCCAGATTCTATGTTAGGGACCCAATCCGAGAAGGAACGTCATGGTGCATTCCGTGGACAAAGTCAACAGGAATCTTGCCTGTCCTTCAGAATACTACTACATAGTACCATTTCCCTGATGACGTTAGGGGGGTTAACCCATTTGACAAGCGGGTCCTCCAGAGTCTCACCCTCACGCACGGTTTGATTGCTCGATAGAACGATTCCCACTTTGGAGATGGACAAGGAAACAGAAATTTTCTATCTTCAAGTTCATACATCTATGAGTGAATTCGAGCCAGGCAAATCCCCTCGTACTCAAAAAGGGATTTGAATCACAAAGGCTTTATCTAAGCAAAAGCTTTTTCAGAGTATTCCAAATACAAATACAGTGACATGAGAGTTATTAACATCCTCTTTGGAGATGCCTTTTATGACATATATCCCTCGTAAATCCCCATAGAAATACTGCTAGCAATCTCTTCCGATTTCAGGGGGAGAAAAGAACATGCTCAGTGATGCACACAAAATTACGCAGGCAGCAGCAGTCTATAAAGGAGGGGAACGATGGACAATCAGCTCAAGTGCCAGGCGGCATCGGATTTAAGGACTTTGAATAAAATCTGCCGGGCTACTGTGTTGGAGCAGATGGACTCTTGTATGGACGAAAACAGAGAAGTTTCTTTCAGTCCTCCGATAAATCAGCCGAGAGAGGAGTCAGTGAAGACATCACCTGACGCCCATATGTCAACCCTTCTTCTCAATTCTCCAATATATCCTCCCCGGACACAACCTCACACTGAAGACATATCTTGCAACTTCAAAAAGTTTCAGATCCAGGAACAGTATGCGCG
This sequence comes from Eucalyptus tenuipes, assembly GCA_014182365.1. Taxonomy (NCBI): domain Eukaryota; kingdom Viridiplantae; phylum Streptophyta; class Magnoliopsida; order Myrtales; family Myrtaceae; genus Eucalyptus; species Eucalyptus tenuipes. The sequence goes on from CM024537.1 coordinate 18,357,263, forward strand.
CCAACATCTACAATTTTTAGTTCTGTCATTGTAGAAATCTGGCCTTGTCATAGGAAAAAGGAGCCATAGAAACCCCATCATCCCAGCTACAAATGCCACAGTTGCAATTCCTGTCACAGAAAATACAAGAAGGTGACCAGCTGCAGCACAAAGGTAAAAAAGTCGAAACACATCTTTCATAATACTAGCATTGGTGATTTTGCAGAGTATGGACAAGTTTAAATAATATCAACACATCAACCAAAAAAGAACGTGAGAAACACCAATCGAAAATATGGTTAATCTGGCCAGCTTTATGACAAACGAACAGAACCTCCAAGCGTACAATGTCAGATGGTCCACTGCAAACACAACTTAGCTAAGTGAAGAGAGCTGTCAACTACAATTCTCCAAATGTTCCAAGGTTGATAACGCTTCCTGCTTCATGGTCATTTCAGATGGCACTTGGACAAATAGCTTTTACAACTTCACAAACCAGCACAAACAAGGGATGAGCATGGTTTGGGTTAGGCCAGTTCAGCACCTAACCCAAGGACCAACCTGCGTGGTCCTCAATTTTTGAGACCTGGCATCGACATTGTTGAGCCTAGGACCAAAGATTGAACCGACCCTATGGGTCTTGTCCAGTTCCAGGGTCAATCCAGGAATAACCGATTATCTTTTTGTTTTTTTATTATATTCCTTGAAAGGACAAATACAAATTTTCAAATTACATATCCATCACTAATACAGCATTAAACAAACAAACTATGAACATCGATACATATCAAACATAAATCTAAGATGAGGTAACAACAGAAATCTCCATTTGTCATTATTGAGTTGCGTTCATAAGGCAGGCCAAGAGCAGCGAGCAATTTCACCAGCTGAGCTATGCTCGTGAGGAGAGGCTAGACATAAGTGGCGAAGCGAGCAAAGAGGGTTTCTTTTTTTTTTGGTCGAATCTTGACTAGATTTCTACTTTTAAATTTACGCAACAAAACCACATAAGAAAGAACAAAGGCAGATACACAAGGGTTTAGAGTAAATGAAAATATATAATATATATGGTATGTACATACACATGATATATATGTAACATATAATATATATACAGGGTTGGTCTGGATTGGACCAACCCTAAAATCTCAGGACGGATGACCAACCCGCACAATGCAAGATCCAAGGGTCCTAGGACCAAGGACCGGCCCAGTCCCCCTTGGGTACCAAACCAAGACAGGTTGGGTTAGGCCAGTCCATGGTCAATCCCTAGACCGATGCTCGCACCTAACAAGCAAGATTAGGAGGTAACATTGTAGAAGAATGGTGGAGACAAGACCTCTAGGTAGTTTCAAGGCGAGGAGCTTCTGCTGATAGAAATGATGATTCTCTACTTGAGTCATTGAGGTATATGTTCAGAACAATAATATAGACCAAAGTTGAACATCGCTAAAACAACGGCACCAGATTGTTGTAGTGAAAAAGAGGCACCATCAAGATTTTTGCAGGGGTATTTTTAGGTATATAGGACTGATTAATATCAAGATTAGTACTTTGTTCTTGAGTCATTGAGAAAACATTTCGATAGGACGCCAGAACAGCACCAAGAAAAATGAGGGCTGAGAAGCGACAATAAAAGGAGATCGGGGGAAAAAAACCAAACTCACAGATAAAGCTGTATTCAACACATCATCTATAGAGTATTAAAAATAGTCCATTTGGCCAATCATACAGATCTCAAGCCAACTCTTAGTTACATACCTTTCCTGCGTGAAAATAGCACAGGCAATCCCATGAAATTGCAAAAGATATGAGCAATTAACGGGGCAAGAAGATGACCTGCAACACAATACAAACAAACAACTCAGAAGCAGTAACTTCTTGACCCTACAAACCACAATGGAATCAACAAATGCACACTACTGCTATAATTCCGGCTGTAAAACAGATAGAGTTAGGTTTCACAGTGATATTGTTCAAGGCATGGAATACATTCCTTCAATAAGTTTCAGACATCAAATGAACACCATTGCAAACCAGCTTCGACATACCAGTCCGGATAAATAGAAATGATGCATATGAACCAAAGACAACAGTGTATCCAAGCTGGAGGCCTGACAAAACAACAGATCATTGCTCAGATAGAGAACTAACTCATTCAGCAATTGAAAATCTCACAACAAAGAGAAAAGAGAATCGCCAGAAAAATGGCCATGGGAGGAAAAAAAAAATTGGTGGAAGTAAGCTCTTCAGACCTTAAAAATTGCACCTAATTATAAGCAAATTCAGGATAGAGTTTACCTATGATCATTGATGCTTTTATTAATTGACGGTTTTGCTTCATATAAATCTCCATGAAATGGTTCAAGTGTGCTGCAAATAAGATCACACATCAATAAGGTTTTCAACCTCAACTTAAAATAGCAGAAAAGGCAGAAATAAATTTTGAAGCATGTTTCAGAAGTTAAAACCAGCAAACATCTACAGAAATGGTAACAACAGAGCTGATGCTTCGTGAAAAATAGAAACAATATTGATCACTTCAAATAGCTTTGTTGTCAGATGATGCAATTAAAAAGGAATATTAGGAGTATATAAAAGGGAATACCAGTTAACTTTTACCAGTTGAAAGAACTCTGAATTCTTCCTACTGATATGACACTCATTTCAATGAACTGAAGGATCCAACTCAAATACCAGTAAAAAGAGAACAGCCACTGAAATCCACCTTTATTACATTGATCAAACGTGTATCATCAAAAAGACCAAGAGGAAGAGAAAAGTCCTAAAGATGTTAACAGATGAACACCATGCCCAATCACATGTTAATGAAACGCTATGACTGGAAGGGCATACTCTTGAGACTTCCACTGGGCTATGAGCAAGAGATCCTGAAGGAATTTGATGTGTGATAAAGCAGTCACTTTTAACTATTTATCATAGCATGTAGAATTGTTCTCATTGACCTAATCCAATTCTGAATACATAGAGTATTAGCTCAGGAAAATGTAGTGAGTGAAAAGCAAATTTATCATATATATATGAGACAATACTGAAGCAAAAGGACATCCTTGAGATTCTAAAGTGCCAACTCAGATGACAAATTATAGCATGCTTTATTTACAAATGAAGGTTGCAGGAGTTAATAAATACTTAAGTACTAAATACAGACAAGAACGACAGACTTCAACACACAGCACCATCCATGTGTTGCACGTGACCAATATTTCAACAAGGTAAGCATTATCAACCAAGATGCTTTTAACTGAAATTTTCATTGTGTGGACGGAATTGCTTAGGAGAGGACAAACTCATAAGTTCATCGATCATATTACCCAAGCTGAATAGAATTGGGCCCAGAATAAGGATGCTGTACTTTTCAAATCCTCCACAGAGAAGTATGGATATCATACACGCTCTAAAAACCAACTCTTCTGTCAGTGGCGCCTGTTTAAATAAAGGAGGCAAAAAGTATAAATGAAAAAGAATCAAACACCTAGCAACTTATTGAAAGGTATCCAGCATGAAATTGAGAAACAACTAGATAGTCTATCCTTAAATTACAAGCCAAATTATTTCATTATCGATACTTTATCAACAGTAACATAAAGCTTACAAGTCGTTGTATTCATAGACAAGCTAATTGCAGTTACAAACGAGGTCAATAGTATGCAACTTTACCATTCATCAAAAATCAAGTTACAGTGGGAAAATACAACACTAATATTGTTAAATGCAAAGCTACATGATTGGGTAAAGCAAAAGAAATGGGTACTCAAAACTCACCAAAACCTAATTTAGAGACTAAATGACCTCTCCGAGCCACACTTTCACATTGCTTTAAGTAACTAACTTTTGATGCGACATATGTGTTTAGAAACATCTGTGTTTACTCGAAGTTGCAGTTTATCGTCTTTGCCAACTCTTTTGACATCACATAGGTTTAGGTGATTAGTCTGATCGAGATTTCAAAGCATGATAAAGTCTCAATCCGCAATAAGCACGATGGAAACAAAACACTAACCACGACAAAATTACGCCAAGCCAGAATATTTGAGGCCCTGGAGAGAATCCACCTAAATAGAAATTGCACAGAAGTGTAGATATACTCGAAGGAAAAGCATCCGAAGCAATTCTGATGCTCCTTCCATGAATCCACCCACAACAACAACTTGAGGGCCAAACTCCCAGCGTACATAAGAGAGGTCAACGACAGAGGAAGAACCACGGCTTGCCACTGTTTCATGCACATACACAAACCATCTCATTTCAGAATCTGCAGAACGACAATCGAACGCACAAACAACATGTGCGAAAATCCCTCAGTCCCGGGATCACGCAGGCACCGCAAACTGAAATTAGAAACACTGCACTTGACTCAGTTAACTCACCACATGGTCTTCCCTGATGCCGTATACAGCCAGCAAATCGCGAACCTCCAATCTTCTTATCTAGCAAACAGCAGAACACCAACATTGCCAGCTCGAGATTAAAGCAAATCGGCGCCGGCGAATCGTTACAAAAGAGAATCTTTCCCGTTCCGGGCCGAAATCGGACTCACCGGAAGGACGAGGGCGGTCACGGCGACCGAGACCAGGGACGAGACGGCGGCGCAGGCGAAGCGCCTGATCATGAAGCTCTTGAAGGAGTCGGGAGGGGGGAGGCGGAGGACGACGGTGGGCGCGTAGAGGGTGGCGACGTAGAGGAGGGCCATGGAGAAGCAGGCGGCGAGCGCGGCCGGCCTCGGCAGGCCGGGGCCTTCCTCCATCGCCGGCGGATCGGCGAGCGCGAGGGCGAGCCCTAGCGGAGGGAGGCGGGAGTGAGCGCCGCCGCCGCAGCCGCCGCCGCCGCCGGAGGAGCCGGGGATATCCGGGTGGGGCGGCGGTCGCGACTCGGGGAGTGGGAGGGGAAGAGTGAAGGTGACGAGCTCGTGGGGATCGTAGACTTGCGTTGAAGTACTTGGAATCTCCATTTTCGGGTTTGTCTATAGTCTACTCTGTTCTTCCTAATAATAGTATTATAATAATAATTATTATTATAATACTGTCTTGGGAATAATTAGACCTATTTCTTCGTGCATAGGAATTAATCGAAAATACGTAAAAAGTGATTAATCAAAATTTTGGAATTCTACAAAAAAAAAAAAAAAAAAAAAGAATACACTATGCACATTCTATTTTGGTTGTTTTGTGTGATCTCTTCTCTAGGTGTAACTTTTAATTGAATTTAGCTCATTTAGGCTTTGTTTATTTTTCAAAAAATAAATGATTTAAAAAAATTCTAAAAGTAATTACTTGAAAAATAAATGAATGAAAAACATTTTCATCATTCATGAAATATATAAATATAAATTGTTGTGGTAATGAAAATATTTTTTTTATTCATCTTATGCTAAACAAACGGAACATATTTTTGTAGAAACAACTTCTTCTGCGATGAATTTTACGAACTCTTGATTTAAATCTTCATTTGTTTTGCGAAAAATATTTGTTAGGAAAACATTTTCCCAACATTAGGATGATTTAGTAAAATGAGTCAAGGAGATTGGTTTTCTAGTCCACAAAAAATATTTTCCTAATAAAACTTAAATTCATAAAAATGATTTCCTCCTTAAACAATAAATAATCATTTCCTAAATAAGATTATACATCACACTTAAATTGGAAACTTTGGGCTTAGGCACCAATACCTCAAGGCTTGTTCATGGGCCCCTAGCAACGAGGCCGGGTCCCTAACGCCAAGGGCATGGGTTCATTGAGGCTAGGCATTAAGACCCCCAAAGTCCCCTAGATCCTCTACACCCATGCTCCAATCCATCAATGCTAGGCTTGGTTTAACGACCTAAATTTCCACAAAACTTTTCAAAGTAAGATCATAACCCATTGCTCAGAAGTTGACAACCTACGACTATGAAGACCAAACTTTTTACTCCAACCTATAAATCACAAGTAATTTTATGTCTCACGTGATGATTCAACTTGTCACTTCCAAGATCAATCCCTAATGTCTCCATGTAATGTATCAGGATTTCCAATATAGATTCTCCTTTTTTTAATAAGAAAATCATAACCTATTTCAAATGATCATAACTTAATTCTTAAAATCATAACTTACTTTCTGTAAATCACAACTTATCACAAAATTGCTCATGACTTATCACCAAAGGATAGCACTTTATTCTAAAGATTATAACTTATCAATTGATCTATGACTTTCCACATGAAAGCTCATCACTTCTACACTCCTTATTCCACCAAGTTACTCTCATAAATTAAGTCCATATGCACAATCTACCTATTTCTTTTCCAACTTAAGTTTTTAATCATTAGCACACCATATCACTCCGGTAACCTCGCTCTAATACCAAAACTTTTAACGGCCTAAATTTCCACAAAATTGAACTTCGAATGAATATATAAATTAACTTCGCTTCAATTCTCTAATAAATAATTAACTTATTCTCAATTGTAATTGTACAAGTAATTTAACTATAGCTAATATACATCAAAACTTTTTGTATCGAAACCCATCTCTACTTTCACAGTGCACTTTGATCTAATCCTTACTGGTGATCTTCAGAAGCATTAACCCAATGCCCTTGAACTCCTAACCTAACAACTCTGTAAATTTGGAGTGAGCCTAAACTTAACAAATGAACTGTAGAGGTCTAAGGTAGAAGATCAACTTATCACTCAACCCGATATCAATAAACAACATGAGCTAAAGCTATACAAAACAACCATAAATGACAAATGCATAAGCAAATGCTCTCTATTCACTCAAAAGCAAGCATATGACATATTATTTAATGATGAACTAATATAGCTTAGTAGCTCACCACTATACACAAGAATATATATATATATATAGGCAAGGTCATACTTATCATGGAGCTCACAAACACACACCATACTTGTCAATAGCCAAGACTGTCTTGATCACCACCAACTTATGGGGGATGGAATCATATGTATCATTTGCCACGTCATAGCCAATTCATCACAGGTGTCCTCTATATTAGCTAGAATAAATACACCACTATACCCCCACATGATAATGCTCAACATACCATGACTACAAAAGCCATATAAGCCAAGCCATACCATGACCACAAAAGCCATATAAGCCAAGTCATACCATGACCACAAAAGCTATGTCATTCCATGATTACAAGAGTCATGTCATAATAGGATTTCATATCATCTCAACTTTGTAGAGAACCGTCTCATATAATAAAACATCTAGCTAACTCTAGAGTCTCATCCACATACTCATACAAGGGAATTCGCTCTGTGATGAATAAGTCATGGCAAAAGTCTTAATCACGTGGCATCATTCACATACACTTCATAACAACATAATAATTGCTATGTATATCTCAATAATTTGCAATTTCTCGTGCAATTATTGATAGATAATTAATTACATGCACTTTAATTCATATATCCTCATTCTTTTCATACCAAGCCATCATTATTTAATCGGGAGCCATAGATAGGTAATTGGTAACCTAGGAATGGATCTTCATAATGGACCACGTGAAAACGACAACTCAAAGAATCCACCGCGTGAGTAACAATGACTCGAAGAATCAACCACATGATTAATTGTCAACACATAATCAGTACTTTGGTAACTTAGTTGAATTACAAGAATATTATTATCACCTCTAATTTCAACATTAGCGCATTTTCACTTAATCAAGCAATATTAATTAAATTAAACACCAAGGGCCACTTATTTGTCATCCAAAATATACAAGTATTTTATTTACACTATAGACATGCCATGCAGTATATAAAATTACCAAAATAGCCTACTTCGAAATTTGAAACACTATTAGGATTTGTTTGGTAAACATAGTTAGGGTTTGTTTGGTAAACAGCCAAACAGAGTCTAATCTATTCTTTTATTTGCTGAAATAAAAAAGGAACAAAAATATGTTTGGTAACTTTTTTATTTTATTTTTGGGAATAAATTTAAAACAGAATCAAGAAGTAGAAAAAATTTACTTCTTTGCTCTCCGAAGCAACTTTAGAATCAAGTCTATTTTTTTTCTCTTTTTTTTTTCTTTTTCTTCTTCTCCTTCTTCCTTTAGTCGATTGCCAGCCTCAATTAAGGGGCAATCGACTGAGGAGGATCAACAACCTCATCGGAGCATCGCCAGCCAAAGGAAGAAAGAGAAGAAGAGAAGGAAAAAAGAGAAAAATATAATAAAGTTGTAAAATAAAATTAAAAAAAAAATCCTAATTCACAAAAGAATTTGAGTTATCAAACACATTTCTATCTTGAGAATAAAAATTTTAGTCAATTATCAAATGCTTTCATATGTTTAGAAACTCGTCCAAATAATAGAATAAAAAAGAATCATTTTTAAGTATAAATTATTCTCGAGAGTTGAATGGTTACCAAATAGGCCCTTAGATACATTGCCTAGATTAAGAAATTATCTCTCAAAATAACTCAACCGCCTATCAAAATAAGGTTCCTTATGCTGTGAACAACTCCCAGAACTTTCAATTTTTGCAGATTTGTCCCTCAACTTGGTGAAATTACAAAGTTGCCCCTAAAGCTTCTAACCGGTTTGATTTACCTTAATTAATATTACTTAATAACCTATTAATCAACACTAAAAATCATAAAAATAACCTTGCTAATAGTCCCATCTCAATATTAGAAATTTCAAAATTGCCCTTAGCATTGACAAGAACTTGTAAAAATACCCCTATTTATGCTTAGTTTTACCATTTTCACATTTGTCCCATACAAGTTGCAACAAAACCTTTTTGTAATCTCTCAATGACATTCTAGGCATGAGGAAAGCTTTTGAATTCAAACTCAATAATCACAATAGATTAACATACAATTATTAAACTTACTCACACAAAGAGTAAACTCTAAACTAAATAAACAATCAATCCAATAACCAAGTTCACTGGTACTAAGTAGATTAATCTAACTTAGCCTTAGAGTTTTCACCATCCTTGAACTAAAGACTTGGACAACTCAAAATCTTAATAACCTACAAAGCAATACAACAAGAACAAAGATTAATAACTCTCAATCTTTAAAAAAACAACAAAACTAACTCAGTAAGAAGAAAGATGAAGTTCATGCACTTTCACATAGAAATACTTGAAAGATGATATTCAAAACTCAAACAACTCATATTGAATGAACTTTGGAACTTGATTGAAATTTAGGGGGAGCTTCGCTTGTTTTGAAAGGGAAAAGAGAATTTGCACTTGAAGACAAGAAGATGAAGTTGCTCTATCAAAGAGGAGCAAGAAAATGAATTTTTCTTCCTTCTTTACTTATTTTAAAGAATAGCTTCAATTCATGTTAATTAACTAGGATTATAAGTGTGATATAAAGTAACTAGAGTTAGAACATTATGTCAATCATGATATCATACATGATGTAATTTGATAGGCTAAGTTCAATGTTGCCATTTTAGAGCATGTGTGTTATTACTAAGGTGACAAATGGCAAGATTTGAGAGAGAGAGAGAGAGAGAGAGAGAGAGAGAGAGAGAGCATCATTAACAGAGTAAAATACATGAATAAGGAAACAATATTTAAGTTGTAATCATTTCAAGTATTAATAAGAGATGGAGAAGACCTTGACTTGCCTTTCTCATGAGTTAAAATTAATAGATATTAGTTAACTAAGGTTAAATGCCATAATAACATTGGGGTTAAAATACTTGGTGGAGAATGAGAGAGAGAAGATAAGGTACCCCAAATAGATGCATGAATAAGAATCATTATTTATTTGTAATTATTGAAGCAAAAGGATGAGATCATGCATGGGGTAAATCTATAGGTTAAAGTTTTGGTTGAAAACGAGAGAGACGTGGAGAATGAAGGAGGACTCTTGGATTGCAAACTTAAAGAGCATTAATGGGTTGGAGTTAAAAGAAGTGATGTAAGGAATGATATAAGTTGCAAGTAAGGAATTAGGAGATAAACTAAGGGATGTGGTAATCAAATTAGTGAAAAGTGGCTAATAAATTATGGTTATGAGAGACAGAGAACATACGACAATTATTAATGCCCCTACAAGGAAATAAGATCTTATTTCTATAGCACAATATACATAATAAATACAACGAAAATTTAAGATGTCGCACTTGGGACTCTAGCACCTAGGCTTAGGTCCATCGAGGCCATGTCCGGGACCTCAATGCTCATGCTTGGGTCTTTGGTGCACGGGCCCGTGTATATGTTTATTTAGGAAAATCTCATAATCAAATGATTAAAAAAATTCAATTTATTTCTAGATTTTAGTTAAATATAGAAAAAAATATATATTTTAAAAATATTATATTTTTCGCAAAATATATGGAGCATAAATTCATGATACAACCACATAAGATAGCTGATTAACAGCAGTAACATCTTAAAAAAAAAGGAAAAATAAAGAAATAAAGAAAAGAGGAGTAACATCAACGTTTGATACAGCTTAGCCACTTTTTCAAAGACGGCCAAAAGCGATCAAAAACCTTCCTTGCCCAAGGCGAGCGTCACCGGGCCAATAGGTTCGCGACACGTCGCGGTGGGACCCCAGTCGAGCGCAATCCCAAATATGCCCTCGCGCTTCCTCGGCCTCCTCATTCCTCTCCCAGATCCACCGATCCCCCTTCTCGTCTCCTTCGCAGAATCTCTCTCTCTCTCTCTCTCTCTCTCTTCCCCTTCCGATTTCTCCACTCCAATCTCGCGTCGCTTCCTTCGATTCTCGCTCCTGAAACCCTAATCCTCCCCTGAATCGGCGAGCCCCTCTCTTTGCCATGGCGAAGGAGTTCAACGTCCCGCCGGTGGTCTTCCCCTCCGGCGGAAACCCCGCCGCCGGGAACCTCCAGCAGCGCCGCGTCCCCACGGCGCCGTTCCAGCCCCCGCGCCCCCGAGCTCGAGCCTCCCCTTCATGTCCTTCGACATCGGCTCCGCCACCTCCACCGCCGCCTCCACCATCTACGGCGGCCCCATCGGCGGCGGCGGCGGCGGCCCCCTCCGGCTCCGCCAACTTCGACGACGAGGAGCCCCTGCTCGACGAGCTCGGCATCCACCCCGAACAGATCTGGAAGAAGACCAGATCGATCCTCAACCCGTTCCGCGTGAACCCGGCCGTCCACAAGGACTCCGATCTGTCTGGCCCGATCATCCTCTACCTCTCGCTCTGCCTGTTCCAGTTGCTCGCCGGCAAGATCCAATTCGGGGTGATCCTCGGGTGGATCGTGGTCTCCTCGATGTTCCTCTACGTGGTGTTCAACATGCTCGCCGGGCGTAACGGCAAGCTGAACCTGCACACGTGTACGAGCGTCGTCGGGTACTGCTTGCTGCCTGTGGTGATCTTGTCGGCGGCGTCGCTCTTCTTGCCGCAAGCGAGTGTGGTCCGGTTCGGCATCGCGGGGGCCTTCGTGTTGTGGGCGACGAGGGCGTCCACGGCCCTGATGGTGGCGCTTGCCGAAGGCGAGGAGGAGCATCGTGGCCTCGTTGCGTACGCGTGCTTTTTGATTTACACTCTATTTTCTTTGCTCGTCATATTTTAGTAGAAAGGGCTAGAGATGTTGTTTTTCCAGTGATTTGTGGTGAGTTTTTGGGGGGATATGAAAGATAGTGAAGCCATAGTTCAGGTTACGAGGAATGGATGGATGTGGTTATGATGTAATGAAATTGGATGATTCGTTGTAATCTGGTTGAGAAGTGGTATGTAGATATCACAGAACTTTTCTGTCTTTGCTGCTTGTCAGATTTTTGTGGCAATGGCTGACAACATTTTTTGGGAGATTTGTGTGGAAGTTCTCCTCAACATTCAACACAATGAAGATGCCTTCTATTCCTATAATTACTGAAATGCGCGAACTAATGTCTGTTTTGATTGAAATATTGACTTTAACTTCATGGGCAGGATATGCATAGACATTGTGCAACCTATGAATGGTTGACACCATTGATGTGGAGCAGTTTTATCCTACTCGTGTGAACTTCCACTTTGTTAATTGACTGAATATTTTAGGCATTGAATGATTGCCTCTTATTTCCCGGAATAGTTAGGTCAGCTTAGAAACTTTTCTCTTCTTGTTCCAATGTTTCACAGACAAATCATGTGCTTCAATTGGCAGCAGGCAGCTGTGTAACCTATAATGCTACTCCTTCCTGATTGAAATGTAATGCTTCCCAGTCAGAATGTTTTCATAATTTAGATGATTCATTTGAAGTTCATGGCTCTACTTACAGGCCAGTTATTATAGTTGCTCTAGGCTTTTGTCGAATTATGATAGTTGTTGTTGTCCCTTGGACATGCTTACCTTACGTTAAGGCGGAACTGTTTTCTGCCTTTGTCTGTTCAGTGAAGGTACTGCTTGCTTATGATAAAAGGGGTGGATGAAGAAGCGTCTTGTATGTGGGCATATATACATATGCTTTTGCTTCTTGATGAATAGAATGGGGCAACCTCAATGGGATTTTCTTTTTGTGAAAAAAATAGGCTGGCTGTTAGTATTTGTTTGGGCTTAAGATTCTTGTTGTCTCTGGGACATGTTGACCTTATGTGGTGATAGACCTTTGCTGTTCAGAGAAGGTAATGTTTTCTTGTGATAAGAAGGGAAGATGGAGCATTTGTTATATGAAAACATGTGCATGGCTTTGCTTCTTGATGAATGGACTTGGTTCCAACATGTGCAGTGTTTGGAATGAATAGTGCCCTTTCGGTACTTGGAAGAACAATCGAGATAGAATGAGGATTTGAATTTGAAATGCTTTGATATCTGGTGCTTGGTTTGCTGTTTGTTGAATGTGAACTTTAGCAAAATGTCAGTAAATTGAAGTCCACGAATTAGAAGTTTTAGCTGAAACATAAGTCTGCCCACTTTGTGGATAGCCAAGATTGGTTTACCTTCTTGGATTGCTTGATCAATAAAACTGGGAGGTAATGGGGCATGAATTTTCTAGATAAAATGATTTTAACTTTGTTCTGCTGCTTGAAATGCCAAGAAATCAAAGTTAGGGAGAAGGCAAGTGGGGTGGAAGGTTGGGGGTCAAGGTGCTCCTGCGCCTTTAACATTTTAAACTTATCACACTACCACGGTTTTTTGCATTTTCATGACTTGGACTGTGCTTTTCAAGCCAAATGCTAATTGTAGTGTAACACAGGTTTTCTTTATGTAATTGTTAGAATCATTGATATCATGTAGAAGATTGCAATTCCAACAATTGCAATGTGCTGACAAGTTAATTCACCATGATTTTTCTAACTTGCATGTTTAAGTGCAATTCAAGTTGCTCATTAACTTTTGACTTGGAAGATTGGGGATCTTACGATTTGGGATGCACTTTCAATAAATGCTAACTCATGGTTCTTTATCATCTTTGCTTGAATCCATGGTGCTGATTTGTGGTATCTCTAGGATGCTTCTCATTAATGCTTGTAGTTCAAACTTTTAAGCCTGAAACTGCTAAGGTATGTGCCGGGAAACCGTATTTAGCTTTCCTATACTGGAATTGGAGTTTCGTGAAGAAAAGTTATGTAGAAGTACTCTGAGGGTCCTGGTTACTATGTGAATCTCCATGAACTAGAGGACAAATTGTAGTAGTATGCTTAGGCTGTACAGGGAGAAACTAACGACGGTACATGTTCCTTTTTTAACTTTTTGTTAAATCGTGGAGTTTGTTCCAAATTTCCAGAAGTTGTAGAATTGCCAAAGAAAAACTAAATGGATGCTTCTTATTGCCCTGATATCATGTCAAACTTAATTTAAGCATGCTTACTGAGGATATGGACTGGGAAAGCGAGGTTTTGTCGTTGATATTTGTATTGAAGAAACAAGGAACGAGTCTGATGAGGTCGTATATTGTGCTATTTATCTCCATGAACTGGTGGCTACACATCAGCATGCTTACCGAGGATATGGACTGGGAAAGCGAGGTTTTGTCGTTGGTATTTGTATTGAAGAAACAAGGAACGAGTCTGATGAGGTCGTATACTATGCTATTTATCTCCATGAGCTGGTGGATACACTTCAGTGTGCTCGAGTAATATGTAGCAGAAAAGTGCAACATGTGCCTCTACATGGTGATGCTTGCCTTATAGTAACTTTTATTGCTGCAGGCTGAGTCCACCAGGTACATGTCTTGCTCTGGCTGTTTTGCTCTGTTGGCCGATCTACCACCCTCCACTGGTCAGTGAGATCTGAGGGCTATAAGGTAGGCTTTGCTAGGTTGATCGATATAGGCGATGGGGGAGGTATTCTTATTCCTTATTTTCCCATCATCAACAGTTTTGAATCAAGCCAAGAGTTTCGTATCTGGTTGCAATCTAAGACTGGCTTAAGAAGAAGGAAATATCGAAGTTTTACAAAGGGGCTGTTAGTGGGAAATGCTGGGAGTCTGGTCATGTTGAATTTTACTCTCTACGAGTCAATCCCATGAATCCATCTGCTGCTAGGACAGCCCATATGCTTAAAGCCATTAAGAATGTGTCCAGTTAAAAGGATAGAGAGATACTCGCAGGAAATTTGTGTCAATTTTTGCGGCCAGAAAGTGCTGGGATACAGGGACAAGCTAAGCTAACATCGGGGCGACTGGGGTGGTTATGATTGATTGAATGCATTCTTTTCCGAGGATTGTTGCTTTCGCTTATGATTTTAACATACTATTTAAATCATGGGCCTTGTGGATGGGGCTCATCAGAGATATCCCCGATACGCTAGTGCTTGTTATTACTGAAACCGTTTTGAGATCCGTATTAAAATGAAATTCTCAGCGAGTTACTTAAGGGTTCATGTGCAGTTGGTCATAATCTAGGATGCCTTAGGAAAAGTTTCTGAAAGGCAGTTTGTCATAATAGTGAAAGTTTTAGTTTTGCTTTTTGTCCAAAGCACTTTGAGACCAAAATTGCCATTTCCGCAAGGGTTGGCTTTATTCTTTCAACCGTTTCGAGAGCGGGTGGAAGGGATTAATGAAAGCTCGACTCGAGAGCACCCCATCTAATTTCAAGTTGACCTCGAACTCGAGTATCTTTCCAAGTTTAAGGTAAAGTATCTTTTTGAGCTGAGCTCGAGCTTGCAAGCGCACGACCCTAATCGAGCTTATATTTTCTTTAAAAAACTTATCCTATGACTCCAAAGAGACAGAAAAGTCCTTAAAATTACATGTGTGTACCCGCGCATGCATCCGCAAGCACACACACATATAAGTGGACAAAGCTCGTCCGAGATTAAGCCACGCAGCGTGCTCTCATGCACGCTTTGCCCAATAATCTGCTTTTGATAATCACTTTAGCAAATCTCAAATCCTATCAAATCTTCAATCCTAACCAATTTTTGCGTGCATAATTCTTATGCATACTTTGGTAATAAAACTCTGATCAATGCGATTCTCTAACTTTGGGTCTTCAATTTTTTATGCGTATGTGGGAAGTAATTCTTTAATCGATGTACTTGCCCACTAATTTACTGATCTTCTACAAATCTCTTTTCCTAACAGTCTCCAATCATAGCAAACTTTCAGATGTCTAGTTCTTATGCATAATTTGATGACCAACCTCCAATCGATGCAAACCTATAATTTTTGCATATTTAAACCCTATGTGTATTTTGGAGATTTCTCTCATCGATGTACATGATATAATATATTTAGGGAAAATTATCTAGATAGTACTATACCTATTGTAATTTTTCCAATTCAATCTTAAACATTTTCTTTATGCCAATTTAATCCTAAACATTTTACAATTGTACCAATTCAATCCATTTGGCTAATTTTAATTAGTCAACACTAACGTGGATGCTTGGTCAACAAAGAATCGTCCTACGATCTAACATGGATAATTTTTTAAATAATATTTTATTTTCCAAATTTTTTATTAATTTTTTCCTTTTCTTTTTCTCTCCCTTTTTTTTTTTTTTTCACCTTCCTCCTTCCTCCGACCAACGACGACCAACTAGAGACAAGCGTTGGCGAGGTGGCCCCCACCATGGTTGAGCGAGGCCCTACCAAATCTTGTGAGGCTCTGCCTCGCCTAGCCATGGGCTAGTCACAACCACATGGCCGGCGAGGTTGGGCATTGCTCATGGCTAGTGAGGCTCAACTCTTGTCAGCCCAACAGGCAACTTGGGCAAAGTCACCCACCCACAACGAAGCTTCCCTAAAGTCAGCAAGGTCCCTCGCCAGTCGCCAATAGTGATCGGTTGCAATAGTGACCAGCTGGAGGAAGAAGGAGGAAGTCAAGCAAAAAAAAAAAAAAAAAAAGAAAGATTTTTTTTAAAAAAAATATTATTAAAATATTGTCTGCGTCAGCATCAGTCAAATGGCCAATTTCAATATCAATGTCGATCAGCCAAAATTGCCTAGATTGTTTGAATTTGCCAAATTGCAAAAGTTTAAGGATTAAATTAGTCAAAAATTAAGATTTATCTCTGAATTGGAAAATTTGTAATATGTTTAGTATTTTTTTGGTAATTTTTCCAATATAATTATTCAATGATTAGATTTTTAATATATTATACAATTTCTCATATTTTATTAATGAGCTTTTGAACAAATTCCAATATTATATGAATTTTTGACAGGAGTTGAAGAAATCCTCACAATATAGAATACTTTATTTTGAATGTATTCTACAAAAGAACAAATATTATAAAGTGATAAATATCAATTAAAATCAACAACAAAGAGTTATGTGCCTTAGTGTTGCTTAGGCTAATTAAAATGGGATATAAGCCCATAGTTTAACCCATATTTACTAAAGTGGGTCATATATAGGTTCCCTTCTAAGTAGAAATATGTGTAATGATGGGTTTTAGTGGGTCTGCCATAAACCCACTTTGGTAATAAATGTCTGATCAACACGGTTGCTTCACCAAGAAAGATAAGATGTTTTCGTATATTAAAGCTATATTTGGTAATGATATCTAAGATCTCGTTTTTAATTTTAACTGAGAAATATTGGATAAATTCGCATTCATTTGGACTCCTTGAATGAAAACTACATAAATTTCCATAAAAAGGCCAAAACAATATGACTTAATATTTAGTGCATCCAAGTTCGACTTGTCAGCACACTAAAAATTATGTGAATCATTTATCGGTGTTCTTGCAACTTTGTTTACATTTTCAAATTTATAGATAAGATTTCAAATAAAAGTCGAGGTGGAATTTTTTTTCTTAAAAGGATCGCGAAGTGTATCTTATCTCAAATAATAATTTGAAGTGATTAGGTCAGTCTCAAATAAAGATCCGAACTCGCTAGTCCGATTTGTTCCAACATATAGGGCAGAGGCGATTTTGTCCAAATCTGCAGCTGGAAAAAAAGAAGAAGGCAAAATCCTTAAAAAAGAAACCTAAATGGAGTTCCCACGGGTTCATTGTGGATTCAAGCGCAATAAACAAAAGACACTCCCTCGAGCGCGCATCACGTGTTTACAGGAGGCCTTTGCCAGCACTCCGAAGATGGACTCCTGCTTCTGTATGTCCTGAACCTCCCTGCGAATCATCATTGCCCTTGGTGAAGAAAATCAAACACTGGTGTAAAGTCCTGTTCTCTTCTTCCTCGCTGCGCACGCCTCGCTTCTTTTCTGATGCTCGTTCGGGTTCAGTTCTGACCCAATTTCTTTTTGGACACCTGGCGTTTGTTCCCTTCGTATGCCTGGAGCTGCTGATTCTTGGCAACATCTGCTAAGCTCCCAGTGTCCTGCGTTATGTGTTGATGACACCTTTGTAATCCCTGCGGAGGCCTCTGCCAATGCGTTACACCTTTCGAGCAATGGTAGGCTTCTTTACTGAAGCTGCCTCGCTTCTTTTTTGAGCTCTGGTGGGTTCAGTTTGAACCATTTTCTTTTTGGACATCTGGCAATGGTTCCCTTCGTATGCATGGAGCTGCGGATTCTTGGGAACATGTGCTAATCTCCCAGTGTCTTGTGTTACGTGTTGATGACCCCTTTGTAATCCCTGCGGAGGCCCCTGCCAAAGCATTACACCTTTCGAGCAATGGTAGGCTTCTTTACTGAAGTCCTCACTTCTATTTGATGCTCGGTTGGGTGCAGTTCTGAACCATTTTCTTTTTGGACATCTGGCAATGGTTCCTTTCGTATGGCTGAAGCTGCTGATTCTTAGGAACCTCTGCTAAGCTCCGAGTGTCCTGTGTTGCGCACTCTTGTCCTGGCTGATGGGATATTTAAAGGCGAAAGTTGCTCACAACTCACGAGACTTCAAAAAAGAGAAGGAGACAAATAAGCTTTTCTATTTTCCTTTATTTCAACTTATCACCCCATATTACAAATGTTCACATGACTTGCCTTCATATAAGCTCGATACATGACCTTGCTCTTATTATTAAAGGACTCATAAATATATCTAAAATTTCAAGGAGATAGATTCCTAAAAAAATGAACAGTCAAGATATAGAAATATAAATAGATTCTTGAAAACAACACTACAATAATGACTCTTCTTAATTGTGCAGCAATCTTGGAATTTGAATAGACATCGACATTAAACTTGTGCATTCACAACTAGGCAATCAAATCGACAACATTTATGAATTTAGTTTGATTACTAACACCCCTCCTAAACCAAATTATGTTTCTCTTCTTGTAGTTTGCTTTGAAACAAGCTTGTCTCATCCTCTTTCTCTTATCCTCTAGCTGTATATCAAGGAATTCCTCTATTAGCTTTCTCTCACTCAAGAAAATTCGCCATCTTTCTTAGCTACTCCTCGTTCAGTCGACCAGTAAGTTTTGGCTAAGAGTAACTTGGCCACTTCATGTCTTTATTTGAGTGAAGGTGAATTCTGAGACCTACTTTTGAGAAAAGGGCTTTTACATCAATAACCTTATTAGAAAATTTCCCCTTTTTTTGAACTAATATTACTCTTCGAGAGCATATTTTAATACCAGCAGCAAGTTCAATTTAGAGTCTACGTCATACTTTAATACTAGCAACAAGCTCACTATTGAGATATATTACGAATGTTTTGATAATAAATCTCCAGTCGATTCTTTTGCATATTTTTGTAATATATCTCTAATTGATGTACAAGAAGTAGAAGAATTATGCATATTTATCATTTGAGTAGAAAATAAAAAGCAAAATTTGAAAATTAATATGCAAACTGACAATTAATCTAGAGAAATAATTGCAAATGTTAACTTTTCCGAACATCAATTAAATGGAAACTACTTTAAAATTGATTTTCTAGGTACTGATTATGAAATGCCATTCAATTTTAATTAATACACTTCATGTCAAGTTAGAGCCATGTAAGATTTTTTACGTTGGAAACTAGGGGGGTGCAAAAGAATTGGGACCCGCTCGGACCGCTCGAAACCGGACCAGAATCGCCCGGAACCGGTGTCTTAAGGGAATTGGTCGGATTTCCGGTTCCAATTTATGGGAATCGGTGGGTACCGGTCCGATTCTCGGTTCACCGGTCCGATTCTCGGTTCCATAGGCGGATCCATCGACTCGGACCAAACCAATTATATTATAATAATATATTAATTTTTAATATTAAAATAAATTTCGAAATTACTAATTAGCAAATCTAAATTTTAGGGCTCCATCTCCTCTCATGGTTTCCATATTTTTATAAGAATTTAGTAAAGTGTGTAAGCTGCCTTTCGACAACTTGACAAATGGCTCATTCAAAGGTTACTTTCGGGACTCACATAGGATACTATGTTCAAGAAAATGTGTACCGGTGGAATTGTTTCTACAAAAAGAATTCAGTAAAGCAAACGTTGTAAGAGATTGAGCACTGTTAGGGAATAATGAAAAAGATGATCTACATATGACAATCATCCAGAACCTTAAACTTAAAGAATATTTTAAATTTCAACTGAAATGATTCAAAAACAAGAAAAAAAAAACTATTTCTCTTCTTTGGTAGTGTTTTCCAATAAAATAAAGGAAAATGGTATCCTTAATTAAGCCAGTTCGATTTAAAGAAAAATATTACTTGATATAAAAAGTACTCACGGCGGGATTTGGAAAACAATATTATTATTGGTGAGACTAGTTCCATGGATCCACCCGGGAACTAGACCGGACTGGCGGTCTGGTTCTCGAGTGGATCCATGCAACTAACGGATGGTTTCCAGTTCCAATTTTTTGGAACCGGTCTTTAGCGGGCGATTCTCGGTTCTAGGCCGGGAACCGCCCACCCGGACCATGCACATCCCTATTGGAAACCCTCCAATGCTGGGAACCGTCCATCCGGACCATGCACACCCCTATTGGAAACCCTCCGATGGCAAGCTGGGAATTTGATTAAAACTTTGTACCGCCAAGTTTTTACATATATATATATATATAGTTAACAAAGTAAAATAAAATGTTAGAGACTCAATTAACTGACAGCCAGAACATTCAAACCCGATTCACTTTTCACAGCACGCTCCCGAAAAAAGAAAGGGTCAAGCGAAGGGGGAGAGTGGGTAGGAGAAACGGAGGTTCGGGCTCTAAAGGGATTTGCCGTTGCTTAAATTCAACAAGAGATGCTTACTCATAATTCGGGCGGTACCGGAGGTCATCAAGGGAGCACCACCCCTTTCTTTCTGATATTTTCAATAGTCAAAGCCATAGCTTCTTGAAACATGGGGGCATGGCGGAAATTTTCTTGGCGGGCGATCAGAAATGTCCCGTTTGGAACGTAGTTCGCATCTGTTCCTTATGCAGCAAGCTATGATGACGCAGACTGCATAGACAAAACGAGAGAGCATGACGTGAAGTGGGAACAGTTTCTACTTTGGAAACGACCGAACATCACTTGTTGGGAGATTAGGTCCTAAAAATAGGAACGGTTGGTTGTGAATTTTGGCTGCTGCTGGGTCAAAAGGACATTAGTTTTGTTGAGGTCGTTAGTCTACTTCGGTTGACTCTCGTCTTTGATGGTTTAGGTCGATGGTAGATGGCAATTAGCGTATCCTATTTGAAACAGCGGGTGTTGGGCTTGTTTAGTTATGTCTCTCCCTTGATTCTTTATGCTGATGTAATAAAAGCAAGCCCCGTACTACTTGAACTCGGATGTTTCTCAGCGATGCTCGAAAAATGAATCCCAACTCCTCAATGACCGTTGGAGTGAAGTAAAAACAAAGAGAAGAAGAGTACATCTAGTTTGTTGATTGTTAACTCTTGATTTCCACGTGTTCTGACATTTTATATTGGAGTTACATAAAATATACAATGAGTTATGATAAGTTACGATCTGGAGTCCATTCCTTCAGAAACCATAAACTCCAAGTGGTTTAAGCTCACTCACAAGAAAGTCTTGAGGCCATGAGAATGAGTAGGCATGTTTATTGACCAATCCATTCCTTGAGAAACAATGAACTCCAAGTGGTTTAATCTCACTCACAAGAAAGTCTTGAGGCCATGAGAATGAGTAACCATAAACTCCAAGTGGTTTAAGCTCACTCACAAGAAAGTCTTGAGGCCATGAGGCATGTTTATTGACCAATCCATTCCTTGAGAAACAATAAACTCCAAGTGGTTTAAGCTCACTCACAAGAAAGTCTTGAGACCATGAGAATGAGTAGACATGTTTATCGACCAATCTTGACAGTGTACACTTGTCATGGCCTGGAGGCCACTAATGTGAATAATTCTTTCTACTAATCGTGTATGCTATGGAAATCACGATATTGATAACGGTATACAAAATTTAAGTTCATAGGATGATGTGGCAATTTAAGTACATATTTGACTAAGTAGATCATATTCAAAAACCCAATAATTAAGAATTGAACAAATTACTTTTTGAACCAATTTTTTGCTCGCGTCTTAATATCTTTAATCATCTCATAACTGTTTCAAAATTTCCTATCATTTGGAACAAGAGTCAATGAGGTTTTTTTCCCCCTTTCTTCATTATGCTAAGGCCATATTACTGAATATTTTTACCGAATAAACTATTCAACCCTTCCAATCCGATGAAAGGATTCACTAGAAATTACTTGCCCGCAATCTACCCCTGTTCCAACTGCCTAATTGAAATCGAGCTCGAAGAACTTTGAGGTTTCTTGAGGCGAAAATCGCAAAATCTCAAGTCATTTTACCACTTGGACGCGACCTTGGTTGATGTTAGGTGATTTCCCCCCCCTTTAAAGAAACCTCGGAATTCCCAAGGAAAACACGAGCGTGTTCATAAGTCAGCTAGCATGTTGGATTGCGTCAACAATAGCAACCAACCATAACCTATCAGCTGGAGATTTGTTGCAGGCGTTCTACTTACCCACTCTTCCCCTCTCCACCACTCAAAACTCATCCTATAAATACTCAAAAATTTTCTCATCATTCTCCATCACAGAAACACCCCCTCCAACCTTCTTCTCAGATGGCTTTGGTCGTTGGCAAGAACCAACCCAACCACCTCGCCTCGGTCGGGGAGCTGGAAGACGAGGAGGACGACCTCTTCGAGATCAACTTAGACGCCGTCGACAAGACCCCGCCACCGAACTATTTCTGGGACGACGCCACTTGCTTTGCTGCCGCCGCCGTCGCCGCAGCCGGTGGCGGAACCACACGGTTCGCCAACTGCCTTTTGCCTGTCGAGGAAGTCTCCAGCGCCGTCCCGGCGAAGTCGTCCGACGAGGTACCAAGAAGTAGTAGCAGGAGGTGGTCGTTCACGGATACGCCGAGGTTTCTGATGGCGGGTGCTGGTCAGCCACTGACCCTAGGGAAGCTTCTTGAGCTCCCATTGTCGAGGGCACTTATGTACGACGATATAATTAGAGGAATTTGATTCGACTTGATCATTGTAGCTGAGAAAAACTCAAGAAAAATGGTTGCATATATAGCTGAAAATTACATATATGTCGGATTCATTATGGGTTTCTGTTTTTGCACCAAACTGAACGTGTTGCAAGAAGAAACTTGTGCGGTTCAGATTTGGTGTTCTTGTTCGTGGAGTTTCAGTTGAAATCATCGAGTCTTGCGTGGAAAATTTGGGAGCTCCAGAGTACAGTATTCTTCGAAAGAAATGATGGACCATTGGACTGTGCATGAATGCGCTTTGTTCAATTCCTTGCGATGCTCATAACCTTGACACAAGAATAGATACGGTTCCACCTTGTCGCGCCCTTTCCATGATCATCGCGCAGGTAACGTGCTTCCAGCTCTAGAATCTACCAGGATCCTTGTCCTGTTCTTGACTTCTGAGCCGCATCAGCAGGACTTCGATCAGCGCCGTTCTTTAGAAATCCGTTTACGGGGCGGTAATTTTTAGTAAGGTTAAAATTTCAGGAACGAAACTGGCCAAAGAAGAGTTAAGCAAGGGACTTTTGAGGACAGAGAAACGAAATGCCTCCTCTTATCCTAGATGTGATCCGACTGGACTATCTTAAAGATTCCTGTGCAAGAGCAACTCACTAAAATATCATTTTCCAGATGTCAGGAACTCTGTCAAAACCATTGACAGGTTGGATAAACATCTCGGGGTTTTTTTTTTTTTCTAAACTTTTCCCGGCAAAAAGATTTCACTTTTATGAAGGAAGATTCATTCTCATATGGATGCCAAGTCCCTCCACCCATTCAGAAATTGCGAGGTCACCAACGTCGGACCCCCTATCTTATCCAAACTCGATTTTCCACGCGCCGTACCACGATGTGATGCAAATAATACAAGTGACGGTTGTATAGTGAAATTCTTCCAGACCCCAATTAACACAGAAATTGTTATCTCCAAAGATGTAATATGACCAGTATGTACATCACAGGTAAGGACAACCCCAATGGAAGGTGTAATCGATGCAAACATGTTTATACAAGGGGAGGCGATGCAAGGATTACCAAACAATTACCATAAATAATTATTACAACTACCACCACATCTGTAAAATCGATTGATATGAATTACAAACGAGAAAGACGACCTCGACTTAAGGCGTTAAGTAAGAAAAACAAATTAAAATTCATAAAAGAAAAGCTGAAAGTTCAATTGCTAAAAAAGAGAGAAATTTCCTAATAGTGTCGGTAGGTAACGAATAAGTTTTTAGAAAATCATGTGACCCGTAATTTGTTTTACTAGTAGTGTTTTTTCATGCTCATCCATCCTTGCAGAAGTCTTCAAGCATGAAAAATGAATCTGATTTGGCTTCTAACAAAACAATAGAATGGTTCCACTTCATACATGTAAAGTAATCCACATGTTATGTCGCTTGCAAAGAAAAATAAACTTGCATCTTATCTCTTGTTTTCTCTTCTTCCTCTTTTTTCCCCGAAGTGCCAACATCTGTATCAAGTAGTCAAATTCAAAAGATGGGGATTCACTAAGAAATAAAATTTCAATAGACAGTATTAATAATTCATTTTCTGTTTAAAAGTTAGGGAAACTTTATTGTATACCTCCAAATGTTACTGAAAGTGCGACGAGCATGCTGACTTTTCTTCTCATATATGATCGGAAACCAGCGATTAGATCTTGCGAAATTTCGAGAAGATTCAATGTCCATCTTCCTGCGTACACATAAAGCATTCTGAACCGAAGTACCCGATATGAACCATGCGGGTACACATCATGTATTCGATTGGCGGACTTCTAGGCTTTTTTCCTTTGCTATACACGTTTGGTAAAAGGAAACTTGCTGGTTTGGACAAAGATGCCAAGATGCTGTCAAAACTGGAAAAAGAAACGAGTCTCTGAGATAAGTCCGCAAATCTGACAGTTAATAAGACAGAGATGGGAAATTGATGTTCCCTTGATGGGATGCCAGTACTCCAATTTTATGCTTCATGTTTGAGCTGGAACACAACCCACTCAGGCCCAGGAAAAGAAACCCCACTTGGGATTTAGCACAAAATCAAAAGCAAATATGCAGGTTCACATCTCTGGCGCCATCTCATGATTTTCCTTTTGAATCTAACAAGAAGAGATGATAAGGGACTATCGGGGGAAGAGAGAGAGAGAGAGAGAAAGAGAGGGCAGTTTTGACAGGCTCAAATCTGGAAATAATCAGTCACAAAGCCATTGTCTTTCGATAGAAAGACAACCATGACAGACGTTCACAGGCAACGACATAGAAATAGAAAGAGAGAAAATTCAGTTCTCTTGGTTATTGGTGTTACAACAAGTCATGAACTGACTTTGAAGTGCGAATGAGAGAGAGAGAGAGAGAGAGAGAGAGAGAGAGAGAGGGGTGTTCAGATCAGCGTCTTCTCGCGGCGGTTTCCCTCTGGGCATTGAAGTAAACAGCTGCGACTGGAAGGTCGAGGTCGTTCTCGGCGGCAAAGTTGCGGGTGCTAAAACAATCTCTCGAAGAAGGCTGGCTTATTTGCTGTCGCCGTTTTTGTCTGAAGAGGATGAAGACGAACCGGTGGATTCCTATGTTCGGCCTTGGGATCTCGTAGCTCACCACTTCCCTTCCTGTCATAATTTGCAAAGAAAGCCTCAAACCAAGTAATCCTATGTCGGATGTCCACGCTCGTGGACGCATTTGTATTGAATGATTCATGTATGGGCGTAAAGTTTGTTCATTAGTCCATCTGAATCGTCAGACTTGTAAGTCACCGCTTCCACAGTTATGCTAGTCCACAAAATGCAATGTTCCATCGCGATCGGATTAGCTAGGCTAGACTTAACACAATTTACTGGCGATATTATTATCATACGGTTAGGATTTTAGATAGAATGATTCTTTGGATGTTGTAAAATCAATCAGGTCATAAATTGTCGCCAAGGAGAGAGATTAGATGCTGAATGATGTAATATGAAGGATAAACATACCGAATGTGGCATCCGTTGTACCAGGAATATTAGTGACAATCCTGTCGAATGATCATGCACAAAATCAATAATTCAACGGAATTCTCAATCAGAAAAACATCTCATTTGAATGGGACTGAGTTAATGAAACAATCTACTGTAATTATGACTTAAAAATCACACAGCTATATGGTTTCTCGTAAGATACACTTACCAATGAAGGTGTTCTCTCAAGTAAGGATCACTTGGACCCGGAACATCTGGATCTGTCATGACCTGCCCGCCACGAGGAGAAATGAACAGTATTACTCTTATTAGTGATCATCTTTGATGCAGCAATGAAAGCCCTACAAAGAAGATAAATTTGTGTGATACCAGAGTGAAGAAGGACCTCATATCGCCCCCATGAATCTCAACCCTAGGTCTGGCGGCAACTGAGGAAGGGTAGAGCTCATGCCCATTATTCACTTGCTTCCCATTGTATTTCACACTCATTCTTATGCTTGCAGTGAAAGGATCAATCACATCCCCAATCACTCTCCCAACTGTCAGAGGCTCCAAAGCCCTTGCCATCTTCCCCCCTCTCTACTGAAGCAGAGAAACTTTTAGGCTTGTGCACAGAAATGGCCTATATAGACACTGAAGGTGAGTTTCTTGAACTTGGAAACCCTTATATTTATAGAGTTGCAAACAAACACTAAGTGTGGCCGCATGTGATTTGAGAGAGAAAACAAAAATGCGTGTCAAGTGTCGACCAATATGTACATCGAAACGGAAGGTAAATATATTCTACCACTTACGCTTTTGGGTGGTGGAAGTGGAAATCTTTTACAGAAGCTCTGGTGTTTATTCCTCATTGATTAGAGGGATTGATATTAATTGGCAGCTTTATGGGATTTTTATTTGATTGCAAATGATAATTTATGTGATTCTCCGTGCCATGCCTGTTCGTGTTGGGTCCCCAAGAATCAGTTCTTGATTAGCACCACCCCCCTGTTGCAAAGTGTGTTCACTCAATGGGAGGGGGGTGAGGGTTCTTATACTTCAGGTCAGGAAACAAATCATGAACACTCTTTTCAATTGTAGGGTCCTTATAAGGATGCAAGTTGTCCATTTCTGGTCATTGCTAGACATGAACAAAAAAAAAAAAAAAAAAAAAAAAAGGAAAGAAGTCAAATATATACCGAAACATTTGTTAAGTACTCAAATGAAAAAATAACTTAAATTGTCAATCTATGTCGCGGGATTGAAATTATCCTCTCCGTTCTCCTATAATAAGACCGTATTCTTATTCAACTTCATGAATCCATCTGAAATTCTAAAATCCTCTTTCTATATTCAAGCGTATGTTTTTATGTCCGTGAAAATCAAGTAGATTGGTACAATGATCTAACCATTATAAATCATTCATGTAGAGGAAGTTGTCACCTTAGGTGATCTCCAATATGATTTCGCGTCCTTGGCGTAAAGTTAGGCAACCTTACATTGTGGTTGAGAGAGAGAGAATTTGTCAATGTGTCCATTTTAGCCTTGGGCTCCTATTATTCTCGTGTCAATCAAACACAGGGAACAAAATGAAAAATGTAAACTCGCCTGCCAAATAAAGAGCATCATCTTTATCCCTTCTTGTTCTATAGCGTACAATCAATGCTTTACAAGTTATATACTTCCTCATTTAGCAGGCATGAATCCTCACCATTGCTTTAGACCACTAATTAATGACAAAATAAGAAGTGAAAGAGGAAGAGACATCAGTGGGATGATTCCTGCTGTCTAGACATCCGCCGACTTTGGTTAAAGAAGCATCTTTAGCATTTAAGGTAATTTAATGGAGAGACCAGGAACTGTGTTACATAGAACCTTCCCTTAAAAACATCTACAGACGGAGAGGAATCTACTGTTTCCCAGAGATTCTTCAGCTTGGCGCATAAAGGAGCCACAAATTGCTCATCCTGTTAGTGCGAGTGGCATTAGTCACTTCAAGATAAAGAGTCTCATTAGGTTTCCATTCTTGGTAAGAGTAAGAAAGTGGACTTTCCATAGCTGGAAAGACGAACTGTCTTTTTTTCTATTTTTCTGTATGGCATGAGCTTCGATGTCGTGAAGCAACTGGTCGGTTCATGTTTGATGCTCCATCGTAAGATTCATTACGTATTCTTTTTGGGTCCTCCTTTTCACCTTTTATAGACTATAACTTTCACGTTCACTCCTATTTATGGCTTTATGAGAACACTCGTGTCCATATGCTTTGCCCTAGAGATTTTCTTCATAGTTATGGGATCTATGTACATATTGCTTTAATATGACGCTACTCATAATGATTCTATTCAGTTCTATTACGGAGAGAACAATTGAATTGAACCATTTGGTATAATCTTGCTTATCTTATGTCTGGTGTGAAACAACTTAGTATATTTATTGTCAAATTTTGTTCGGGGTGAGAGAGTACTTTCATGTGTGTAAATAGTTTTTTGTGATGTAAGCTCGATGACTAGCTTACTTAAATATAGAAGATAAATAGTTTAGATGATCAACAGGGAGGTAAGAATGTAGTCAATGACCAAGGTTTGAGAGTTTGAGTGTTTAATCTCTAGTGAACTACTATAAGTTAGCATGCGTCTATTCTCCATGTCTATTGCTGCTAAGCAACATTAGATTTGGGAATGATGGTTTTCGACACGACCCCCTATGCGGCGTGTAGTCAATCGTGTCCACATTGAACTCAATCGTGTTCATGACATAGACAAGTCAATCCATTTAGACACAAATTAAGAATATATATATTTATTGATTAGTCCTGTTAGCTTGTTATGACGTGTTTATATACGTTTTTATTTAACAGTAGTAACATGTTATTTTTATTAATATGATATGTCTGAAATATATTTACACACGTTGACATGTGTTTAGACACATATTATATGCTTTCATAAAAGTGTACATCATAAACATGATAAGTTGTAGTATTACGTAATCAATTCGATAAACGTACCGTGTTTTGGTTGCAAAGATATGAATCCTTGATATTTTGATTGGACCTAAATTTGACCACACTATTATGATACGGAATAAAAACTGCCGGCCCTAATTAGGTTCCTACCTCTTTCAGGACCAAATATATTTTTTTCTTCTAATTAATGCGATCAGAAGACATATTAAATGGCTCTGGGAAAGAAAAAAGAGAGGAAAACACCACACAAATGGATCGAAGGGGACATCTAATAAAATTGTCCACGCGTCAATAAAAATCTGTGAAACGAACTTTATAAATAGCATATAAAAATATAATTCTCAGAGCACATAAACATCTAATGAAATTGTCCACGCGTCAATAAAAATCTGTGAAACGAACTTTATAAATAGCATATAAAAATATAATTCTCAGAGCACATAAACATCTAATGAAATTGTCCACGCGTCAATAAAAATCTGTGAAACGAACTTTATAAATAGCATATAAAAATATAATTCTCAGAGCACATCAAGAATATTTATTTAAATCTACATCTTTGCCATCTATGGCATTACGTAATATCATCATATATCTAGACATCTTAAATTTCAATTTCTATCATGAACGCATTATTGCAGAACGTGTCACCTCGAATTCTACCCACCACAAATCGAAAGATCAGCTTATTTTTTATTTTATTTTTATAGAAAAATATTAAATAAAAGTTTGAAGTGGAATTGTTTTCTCAAAACAAATTTCAAAATGGACCTTATTTCAAATTAAATTTTAAATGACCAACTTAACTCATCATCATTGCCCTAGTTAACTCTATATTTCCTAGTAAATAATAAAAATTTAACCTAAATTACTTTTTGCATAACTTATTCAAAATATTTTGACATATATAATTACTAAATAAAAATGAAAAAGGAGAAAAAACACAAATGTTTTTTTTTTTCTATGAAAGGGTGAATTAAGGACTATTGGTAGGCCCACAGACAACTTTGTTGAATAAGTGAAATGTGTATTTGTAGTTAAATTTGTAATTAAGTTCTTCCACATATAAACTCTATAATAGTGACATGTATTTTTGTTTTGCACCGAAAATGGACCAAATAAAAATCAATGAATAATTTAATAAGTCGTAGTTTATTTTAAATCATTTTTTATTATATGGTATATGATATCTCAAATATTTCTTACTAACTTTTTACTTATCGAATTAAAAGCTGGCCTCCCTTGTCATACTATACTTCGCTTACCATTTTCATCTTCATTGTTGTTGCCTTCAGTAATTCCATCCCTTGTAATTACCGATAAAAGATTTAACCTAAAATTAATGTTAGCATAATCTATTTAGAAATGCTATGGTAGTCAGTATAAAATTACTTACATTTGAATTTACCCACTGCCTGCCCTTTTCATGTTTCATGTTCATCATCGCCCTCATTGATTCCATCCCTCGCTTTAATGACTACTGGAACATTAACCTAAATAAAATATAAACGAAATTTTATAAACATATGCTATTCAATAAACAAAGGAAACTATTTTATGCTGAGGATGCCACTGTTAAGCGTTGAACTTGGGATCTGAATTAGAGTTTTTGGCAGGAGAAAGAGGTTAGCGATGCGAAATTAGGGTTTTTGATTGCATGATAGATCCAAACTCTAATGACTCATATATGTCAATATACGTGATAACTGCAGATGATCCCTATCAATGTTTGTTTTTCCTGGGATAAACTAGAGATATCTTAATTGCTACCTAAATGCAGCTTTAGCAAAATGAAAGTTACACACAATACTCAAGATGGCTCTCATTAAAAATGGAAATTACCCTTGCATTGATGCAAGATGACATTTGGCCAAGAATGAATTTCTTTCCTAGCCCCTCTAAGGACTTTGAGGCTGGTTTCCTCATTTCATAATTACCGTTATTGCCAAAGTTAGACTATGGTTCATATCTATGATTAATAGAAATACCTTCTTTCTCCTTCATCAAACTTGAGTTAGGTCTTTAAAATACCCACTTGCCTATTCCACTGATTTAGCCCGCGTACATTCCTTGTTTCCTTATGTTGTTCTCATAAATAAAGAGTAATGACCAACGAAGTGGTTGATCGAGTAGTCCAAGACTTAGTTTGCAAACCGAAGGTCACCGATTCAATTCCCCTATCAATGCTTGGTCTTAAAAAACTTTGGTTAGCCTACAATGAACAAGCTTGGGTCCAGGTGTATCAAAGGTGTTAAGCTTTCTCTCATGTTTGGTAGGGCTGCGGTGAGGGGCTCAATCAGTGAACAAATGGTGTTTCATTGACGCCATTTTAAACATAACTGTTCAGCAGCATGTAATATAAGTCCCGATCCCATCTATACCCCTTTTGGGTTTGCGAAAATAAGGCATGCCAAAACAATGTTCCATCTTAAAGGAAGTTATGGAGATCTCTGGAAGTCTAAAAAGCCCTTTGCTAGATTTGGTTTACATAATAAGAAAAAGCTTGAAAAATTAGAGCAGTAAACCTCCCCATTAATTCGTCGTTGTACTAGCTCAACTCTTTAATAGTAAATCTCCCCTATTAATTTGTTGTTGTACAAGCTCAATTCTTTAATTTTCGTTCCATCACACATAATCTCTCTCTCCCCCTCCCCCCAAAAGGATCTTTAGTTCGATTCCTCTAATGCATTGCTAAGGGCGCACATGACAAAATATCTAGAACAAAAATCAAATTTTATTCTTTGGATGAGTTTCTGAGTAAAAAAACATGTTTGATTATGACTCAAATTTTTTATTTCTGGAACAAATTCATTTGATAACATAATAAAATTTCTAAAGGGCGGTGGTCGGCATCCAGCGGCAAGAGGTTGACAGCCAGAGAGGGGCAGCCGGTGGGTGGCGTCCGGTAACTAGTAGTAGGTGGCCAGCGATGGGCGTCCAACGTCTCACGGGTGGTGAGTGGGCAACGGGTGGTGACGATAATAAACGATGAGAGGAGTTTTCATTTTTCACTTTTGTTCAGTGAATAGAAAAACTAAAAATTTTAACTTACGATTTCTGCTCCCAATTTATTTCTTGAATAGAAATATGTTCTAGAAATAGAAAAATGAAATTGAATTACTAAATGAGTTTATGTTCCAAACCTCTTCTAAGGAACAACAAAATAAAGAAATAGATAAATAGAAATTTTGTCATACGTGCCCTAAGCCAAATTGTCTTCTAGCTTGTCTTATGTGTAAGTAATTGGGTTCACACTTGAGATTTGAAAATTACTTTCTTTTACTTTACAATCATTTGCATATCATACAAGGGAAAAAGACATGTTTAGAAGTTTTACTTTTAAAGTGGGCTTACGACACTTGATTAGGTGTGGACTTTCCCAAGGTTATATTTCACTTGACATTGGGATATTCGATCTGAATTCAAGTTGATGTCATGAGGATTTTTCAATGAAGATTTGCCACTATTTTGTCCAAGCGAGGCATGGAAGTATATCTCACTTTCTACACAATCAAATAATATATAACTAGGGACTTGGTTACACTAATTAATAAACTAGTGTAATTTTGATATCTAATCTTGTTCAGGCAGCCTTCTTGCTAATAGTGAATGCTAAAGGTATATTTTAAACCAAATTAAAGGGAAAACAACAATCAATATATTGGAAGTGCACAATCAAACAATCGAAATAGAAGTGTTCAAACAATGACTTAGCCTTTGTCTCTAAGAGTACACGACATCATATCATAAAGTTCTAAGAGCTTATTCAATTTTGAGTGAAGAAAATTTTTCTAATTAGAGATTTCTACACATTTTAAAAGAAGACTTCTCTAAAACTCTAACTTCTAAACCTTTTCCTAATTTTACATAGGGTTAATACCACGAAAAATCTCAAACTAGAATATATGTGATAAATTTAACCAAAATCAATGCCTAAACAAGTACACCTAGTTTACCTCAAATTAATTTCTTGACCACTAAAAACCCCAAATTGCTATACTTATAACAAATTTGTCTTACATTAATTTATGTTAAATTGGATTAATATCACAAAAACCCACAAATTAATACATCAAAATCAATAGAATAGAAATGATACAAAAAAAAACACAAATGTGCCTTCAAACGGACCAGAATGGACACCATTCTCACGGACTCACCTTAGAGGCATTCCATCAAACACTTGGCGGGCGTCGCCAAAAGGGAGGTCATGGACTCACTGCAGACACGGATTCGGACTAAAATCAACACACAATGAACAAACGATACTCAAGGCCAACACAGAGATGAATTATATGCATTCAACAAAAGCATGAATGAAGAACGAAAGAGTCCCAGTCTCGGTCGAACCAAGATAGGGCAAAATAGAGCATCAAATAGGGAAGAGGGGAATGCCTATGAAGTACTGACACTTTCTAAAAGTTTTCGTGTCGTGTCAGACACTCTGACATATGTCCGATACTCTCAAACACTTTTTAACATTTGGTCAACACATGTTATAAAATCCAACACCTGATCACACTTTTCGACACTCAAGTCCGAAATTCCGATATGCAATTTTGGAATTCCGACATATATAAGGTCAATTTTAAAATTTTTCAATAAATGATGGGTCAAAATGTAAATATAAAAAAATAGTAAAATAATAAAAGAGGATAAAAGAAAAATATAGTTTTCTCTTTTCTTTTGACTTTTACTTCCTGTGACACGCAATTCACCCTTAAGTTTGTTTTTATTATCTTCTTTTCCAACATACGAATCCAAAATATATAGTGTTTATTTTTTTTTCAACTTTTTTGGATTATTGGAATGGAATTGAATTTGTCAAGATTGCAACAATGAATGATATTAATAAATAAGGGATTAATGTTTTTAGTGTAAGTTCATTCTAGGTTCTTTTATTATTATTTATTTATTTGTGAATTTAAATCAAATTAATCTAATTAAAATAATAATAAAAATGATAATTTATTATGTATATATAAAAATGTACATTTAATATACAATCTATATCAACGTGTCAGAATTTTCTATTTTTTTAGAAATGACATGTCAATGTGTCCTGTTGTGTTGTGTGTCAGTATCACTGCTACTTAGGAGAACGCAAACTCGATCACCATTGGTGGCCTTTCCTGACTCGGCGGTGGCAAATGGGAGGCAAGTTTGATTCGTCGGAGCTCCATCACCTCCAACCGAGGGATCCTCAGGGAATAGGGTCGAATCAAAATGACCTAAAAAGAACTTACCGCGGAAGGTGTGGCCTGAAAGGGGAGACCACCGGCTCAACCGCGTCGGCCGGGGCTTCGGTTTGGCTCTCACGCACTCTCTCCGCTTTGTTCACTCTTGATCTCCGATCTCTCCCAACTCTCCCTCCCTCAATCTCTCCCTTAAGTTGTTCGGCAGGCCTCTCCGTTTATAGCGTTCCTCCAAAACCGCTTTGGATGTTCAACGAGGCTAGCTGCCTCTAGCTGCCTTTTCCCTTCCATTCCTAGCTCAAAACTGCCGCGGTCGGTCCCCTCTCCCTACCCTGCGCTGCTTCTGTCGTGCGCTGTGCCGCAGAGGCATGGGGAAGAAAGAAAGAAAAGAAAGGGGCTGGGCCGGACCCAGGCTAGAGGAATGAGGAAGAAGGCCGGCTTGGCCTGGACCGGTTTCGCTCCATTTTTTATTTATAATTATAATAATTTTTCAATCATTTTAAAAAAATTAGTAAATTACGTTAATACTAATGCAAATGCTCCTAATGTTTAACTGCTATGCAATTTAATTACACTGTTTTTGTTTAGGGGTTAAATATATACTCTTAATTTTCAATGCAGTAAATAATTAAATGGAATAGAAAAATTTAGATATCAACATATATCCAACGAACGTAGACTTCGTGGGTAATTAGGGTACTGTGTGATAGATTGGCAAGACATGCGAGGTCACGATAATGCATTTGGAAGCGAACAACCCACGAGAAAGTGGATAGATCAGTTAGTAATCCTTTGGCAGTTGGTAATTGGGGTGGCCATGGGGCCATTCCCGGGTCATCACATTATTTCGTCCAAGTTGGACCTATGCTTGGCCCAACATGTTTTAAACAAATCAAGTTTATTTACAGAGGAAAAATTCGCAAGATTTATTTTTATTTTTTTGTTTTCAACAAATAGTGATGATGAAAACATTATTTGAAAGAATTGATAAAAAAAAAAAAACACTCATTCAAATTTTAACAGAAAAGAATAACGTATACAAATGCCCTAATAATGATTACATACAAATTACGCTGTAAAAATGTCTAATAATTTGGTATCATTGGCTTCGTGTCCTTCGCCATATTTCGGATGACATATTGTCATTGTCGTGCTCTTATCCATGTGGGATACGTTCGACAGATGTCAATTCTTGTAATAACTAATCGTGCTTGCTGACAAACATTTCTACATTTTTGGCAGTCTAGCTACATTTATTGTCTTCTGTGGTCTGTTGGTTAGTATTGACTTTTGACTCAAGTGGTACAAATAAGGACCTAATTATCCAAAAAAAATTAAATCTAATGTACAAGTATCAGTTTAATCATAAAATTTTTAATTGTGCCAATTTAATCTAAAACATTTTAATAATTTGTCAATATAATCCTTAATCTTTTTTAACAATTTGCCAATTTAGTTATTCTGATCAATTTTGATCGGAAATTGCTAACATTACAATCAAATCAACGTTGGTTGTCCTACATGACACCAGTAGCAATGATGCGAACAATTTTTACAATTTTATTATTTATTTTATTTTCTATTATTTCCTTTTATTTTGCAACTCTAAGCCGTGCAATCATCACTAGCCAAAAGGCCAGGGCATAGCGGCCCTTGCCAACCACATGTGATGGTGTTAGGCCTTCACCTGGTAAGTGAGGGTTGCCACCTTCCCCAAGATCCCAGCAAGGATTGCAATGCCCTCATTGCGACGAGCTGAGGGTCACAACCCTTTTTGGGATCTAAGCAACCGCCTAACACCCTCACTTATGGCTGGTGAGGGTGTGGAGGCCCTTGCCCATGGTCGGAGAGGGCCATGGTGCCCTCGCCTAGAGTAGATGAAGGCCGCTAGCCTAGTGTTGCCAAAAAAAAAAAAAAAGAGAGAATAGAAAAAAAATTAAAAATTCAGAAAATTTTCTTTTTTAAAAAATTGTCCATATTAGACCCAACCATGCCACATAAGACAATCGATGCTAACTAGTCCATTGCGTTAGTCATTTTCAGTCAAAATTAACCGAAAGAATTAAATTGGCAAATTGTAAAAATTTTAGGAATACATCGGAAAATTGTTAAAATACTCAAAACCGAATTGGTACAATTGAAATGCTTATAACTAAATTACAATAATTGGAAAATTTATGATTAAATTGGCTGCTGTACAATAGATTTAGAATTTTTTGGGTAATTTTCTCGCCAATTTCATTAACGATAGAGGCAACATGAACATAAAAGATACTATCATTTGAGGAAAAGACCATGACGTTATCAATCCAAAGAATGAATTGAGATACTCGTAATAAAACATAATGCACGAAAAACGCATAAAAAGGTAAAGTATTTGGTGAAACGTCACCAATTTGTACGCTAAGATTGAGCAGATCACATGGTATTTGGTGAGACGTCGCCATTCATATGGTGGCACTGAGCAGATCATACTTCTCAGGGGCCTTTTTCTTATATTGGCAAGATTCTTATCAGACTTCTCTTTCTTGATGACGAAGCTTAACGTTCTTTGGAAAACGCTAAAGAACGAGAGGGACGATCCACACGGTGTAAAGTAGCCCATGATAAGAGTATGCAAAATGGACTGCCTGAACGGACCAAACCGGCTGTCTTGGACCAGTTCCCAGGAATGTCGATTAAAGAACTAATGTCCAGGCGGTCCGGTTGTGATATGGTTCCCAGTTCCAATGGAGAATTAGACCCGATCGAAAATGTATACTTTTCTTTTATTTCTTCAAAAAAAAAATTAGTGGATTTATTGTTTCCATAGAAATAGGAGCTCATAATTGGATAATAAAATCTTCGAATGGAAGCATAGGATTTATCTCGAGTTTTGAATTTATTCCTGGTTATGCTTTGGACAATAAGATATTTGGATGGAAATATGGAAAAAAAAAAATAGTGACTAGTTCTATTGGACTAGTCTGATTTTGGGAACCGGGAACCGATCACCTGTAGTGCATGAAATTGGATTCTAGATGCCATTTTATGGGGTGTCCCTATATTAAACCCATCCATATATGAAACTGGCAAATTTTTGCAGGATTGTGCAAAAGCAAGCTTGTTAGATTCGCACTGTAAGTTTACGTTTAACTTCTGCCTTTCGTTTTACTTTGTTTAAGTTTGGCATATGGCTTCTTCCTATACCTATGGATTCCATTGGACCGGAAATGATACATTGGAAGAATCTTTTGGGTCTTTCAATATCAATAGGTTGATTGTTTCGCTCCTCTATCTTCCAAAAGGAAAAAAAATCTTTGAGAGTTGTTTCCTGGATCCGAAAGAGAGTACTTGGGTTCTCCCAATAACAAAAAAGTGTATCATATGGACATCTATAATACTTGTACTCCAGACACTTCTGAATCTTGATTTGAAGCCAAGATAATTAAATTCTAGATTGCATAAGCTGGCAATGTAAGTGTTTAGAAATCTTAGAGTCGATGTGAGACTGCGCGATCTAATTTGAGGCTGTCTAATATTCACTTTTACTAAAGCTTTAGGATGGCTCCATAGGGTATGGCATTGGAGAGATAATTAGGAGCATTGTGACTTTTTGCTGTTGAGCATACGTGCTATCTATGTCTAGGAAAGTTGCAAACTATTGTCGTAGGTTGTTTTGTAACAGCCGGTATATGTGTTTATTAGCTAGTTGTTGTCTAGCTTATTATCTAGCTTTCATCGCAATATGGAAGAAAATGCATAATTTCCATGAAATTAGTTGAGAGGTTAAGTCCTTATTTGACTCCAATAGATTTCGTATTCAAATCATACTGTTGCCTACTCATATTGATATTAGGAACCACACTTACCATCCCCCTTACCTGATATATGTGGTATATTTATGGTGTTTAGTCGAGTCATAAGTTTCGCAAACTTTCTATTACCAGAAAGAAACTCCATACTTAAATACTCGACCAATGAGAATAGTAAGGAGTGAGCCGATATTCAGATGTGCACCTAGAAGTATAAGATTGCTCCAATTTTGGTGACACAGAGAAGTAAACTTATTGCGTGCATCTAATCCACTCATATTTGGCAATTAGCCATTAAACTAATCTGACAGACTTGTTGTCTACCTATTTGATTGTCTTCGGCTAAGACATCTTGTAATTCAATATTACGTGCTTGGGTTCATAATTGTTGAGCAATAATGCATGTGAATTGTTTTGAAGAATTCCCATATTGGAAATTTGGGGTGATGGGAAGTAGTTTATATATCTTAATTAGCCCCTAACTCATTGGTTAAATTTTTAAGTGGACATGAGTTGAATTAAATATGTTAATGGTTTAATACTTTTACTCTCTCTTGGTGAATTTCCTACGTGAAGTATGACGTTTATGTTGCATCTAACCATAATTGGTATCAAAGTCGATATTTGATTGATGCGCCCTTGATTTGGATCGGTATTTGATTGAAATATCTCAAAGAATAAATATCATGACCAAAATAATTTTTGAGAGTAAGACATTGCATTCATGGTTGGTTCGGTGAGAGGAGATCATGAGCGAAGGTGCACGTTGCAACATAATAATACCGTCTATTGATTTTGATGCATAGTAATGAAGAGGAGACTAAGGGGAAGCATGCATAATATTGAAACTTACATGTGATGGGAGATTATTATGGTGCACGAATTAGTTGCGTTAACAAAAGTTTCAACATTGGAAATTTCACTAAAGATTGGGTTTTATGGGGATTTGACAATACCATCCTAATTGGCCAATGAATTGATGGCTTAAACTTCAACGGCACTTTCTTACACTAATAAAGCTGCCTATACTTCAATTATTGAACAAATTGTTTGCATGTGTGTATGCCATATATAAGTCTGTTAGAAGTTCTAAAATTTACTCTAGATATAATTGTATCCTGAAACACTTCTCTACAGGGCGATTTTTTCTATAACTTTTTAGCAAATTAAATTGTTCCATTGAAAACTTGATGTCTTTTTTATGCCTTCTTGATGCTAACTTAGATTTGCGTTTCGCTGGTGAAGTTTATGAAAAGGACCTTTAAATGAACATTTGTTGAACGTTATATGATTTATTGGCCAAATATGAAGTTTTTAGTGCTCAATCTTCGTGTATTCTCGTTCTTTTAGTGCGCACGCCTGTTAAGGAATATTTTCTGACAATAGTCGTTCTTCATTGGAGAAAATTTACTATAAAAAAGTAATAACGACGTGGGATTGGCTCTTTCCTCCTCAAAGCTCATTTTCAAGTGACGTGACAAGATTGAACGTGGGAGATTTTAATCCAGGGAAAGTGAAAGTTCTACGTTATTGATCGACAAACGAATGTATAATCCATCCGACGCAATGCGACCAATGCCAGAAAGACAGGACAGAGGAGAAGGAAAAAAAATGGTTTTTGGAAAATTTATGTGAATTAAGTTCATGGAAAAAGTTCGAATGGCATAATGGTAAACCCAAAAATTTCATTGAACGTTCTTTGACCTCACATTTTTTTGGGGCCAAATTGGCGAATTCTACTTCACTAATTGAATAATGCACTATTCAAAGTTTGAATTCCATTCCTTTTATCACTTGATTATAAAGTAATATGTAATAAAGTAAGCTGTTCAATAATTTAACATTTTTGACCCAAAAAATTTATATCGATGAAGCATAATGAGAGCTAGAAGTGGCCTTACTCATTTAGGAGTAAAATAACCAAAAAAATCTTAAATCTATTATAATTGTGTAAATTCAATCATAAACATTTTAATTTGATAAATTTAATTTTAAATGTTTTGGTGATTTGTCCATTTAGTCATAAATCTTTAAATTATGTCAATTTAGTATAATTTACCAATTTAGTCATTTTGGTCGTTGATATGGTAGTATAGTGTTGACACCTAAATTTTTGGGATCGATTTTTAAATTAAATAAAAAAAAACATATGGCATATAGTTTAGAAACATTATATTTTTAGGCCGCCGGTGAAGGGAAGATTTTTCACATATTCCGTTCAGATTTTTCATATTTTTAGGTAATATACACTAAGGGATGTATTTTGTGCAAAGAGGGAATTTTTCTGGATAGAATATGTGAGAAATATAAAAGGGAATATTGTGCGGGATGTGTATATTTCAACGACATATTTAGGGGTATCGTGCGCAAGCAAAAAAAAGGAAAAAATATATGCCGTGAGGATACATTTTTGGACCTATAAAATACATTGCGCAAAGTAAAAAGGGGTTCTTTTTCTGTCGGTGAAAAAAGCAAAAAAAAAAAAAAAGCAAAAAGTGAGGTAAGAGAAAAAAAAAAAAATCCCCCACGCGACTGTTCATCTTCCTCGTGGGGGGGTGTCCCTGCCGCACCGGTGCCGTCCCCGCTCGCCCACGCCGGCAGCCGACCCACCGGCGTCCTAGGATCGCACCGCCGCCAAGCCACCCTTCCCTGCGCCGCCGCGTTGTCGTCCCGCTTGCCGCCGCAGCCGAGATCCCGCCACTCCGATCGCAGAGCCGACCCCCGCGTCACCCCCGACGCCGTCGCTCCAGATCTGCCCAGATCTGTTGCCGCCGGAGCTCCTCGCCGCACAATCCGCCGCACCGGAGTTGCCCCGACGCCGAAGCTTCTCGCTACCTCCGTCTGCGAGCCCCGACGACCCGCGCGCTACCCCGACGCATCGCCGAGCCGCCCGTTGCCGCTGGTCACGTCGTCGCTGTCCCGACGCCGGCCCGTGCTGATCCCCGAAACTCCTGCTGCCGCGCTGCCGTCGCGCGCCTCGCAGGAACCCTAACCGGCGTGTCTTCACCCTCGCCGGAGCCCCAAAACCGGCAGCCAAGATCTTTTTTTTTTTTTTTTTTTTTTTTAAAAAGAGAAAAAAATTTATTAGGTATTTTTGCTTTACTTTATTAGGCAAGTTTAGGTTTTACTTTTTTTTTTTTTTTTTTTATATTATTATCTCTTTATATGTTGTTTTCTTTGGTTCAAATACCTATACATGCACAATTGGAAATCTCAATCGCAACCGCGCTAGGATTTTTTATTTTATCTATAAGACTTTAGATGAAATAATTAATCAAGTGGGAATAAAATTAATATTTTGATCTTTAAGGCTTAAGATCAATTTATCGATTTTACTAGCGAAATATTATCCCTTGATCTGAACGATGTGTGATATTTTTTTTTTATTTTTTTTTGGGTAATTTTGATGGACTTGATTGCTTTATTTATCTTGAAATATGTCTGAGTTAGAATATTGCATGTTTTAGGGTTATTTGCATATTTAGGCTAAACATTCTATTCATCATGAATTTTCAAAATAAAAAAATCAAATCAATCAATTTAGGTTGCTAGATTTTAATTTGGATTGCATGTTTAATTATTTGACAATTATTAATTTCGAAATTAAAAAAAAAAAAAAAAAGGAAAAAAAAAAATCATCATGCATATGTCATGTAGAGTTGGGGCATCTTTTGCACGTCATTGCATATTAGGGTAAAATTGCATGTAATTTAATTCTAGATAATATTTTTTTAACTTATTATAAGTTTAGACATCAGATAAATTGCATTCTAGGATTATTTGGGTTAAGATAATATTTTAGTTTAAATTAGGATTTAGCTTAACCTAATTCCTAATATAAATTGAATAGGATCTTAATCTAGCTAGATAATTTTCACATTTTGCTAATTCCGAATTTCATAAAAATACAAAAAAATGTCTTAGAATAAATTAGTTTCAATCTCTAGGATAGATTGCATTCTTTTAAGGAAAAAGAAAAGAAGAATTGTCATATGCATGTCATTAGGGTTAGATTCATTGAGATGCATGCCATTTAGTATTTTTGCTAGGCCCATTTAATTATAAATTGCCCGTCATTAGAATTAGGTCATTTAGTTAATATTGCATCGCATATTGCATAATTTTCATTAAATAAGTGAAAACAAAAAAAAAAGAAAGAAATTGCGTGTTAATTAGAAATCATATCTAGGGTTGTTGATGTGAATTCTAATTTAACATTGCAGATGCTTTCGTTGATTTGAGGTAAGTTTTTTTGCAATTTATTCATTGTTTATCTGGGTGTTAAATTGGTGGTTTGCGCACCTGCATGATCACCTCACATGTTAGGGAAGTGAATCAAAATTAATTCAAGCTGCTTGCCGAACATTTTTCAAAAATAAAAGAGAAAGGTACCGAAATGGCATTAGAGAAATCTAGTGTAACCAAGTCCCCGTACCCATAATCTCTGGTTCGTAAGAGTAAAGTAAACCTCCCGTTGCTTTACTTGGGTTTCTAATCGACCCACCAAAAATAGATTAGTGGCGACTCCTAATTGAAAATCATTTGCATGTTAAGAACTTGAACTTAAGTCGCGAATTGGTATGGGCTTGGGAGAGCCCGAGTTAAGTCTAGGCTTAACAATCCATTAGCCAAACCCTAGGTGGTTCACCCCCGAAAAATTGGTCGCGACATATAGTTAGCATCGGATGTCTTGTGTGGTACGGGCATTGCTAATGTAGACAATTTTTCTAAAGTTTCTATTTTTTTCTTTTCTTTTTTGTTTCCAACTCTAGGCCTGCGAAGTGGTTGGCTCAAGGCTTAAAAGAAAAAGAAAATAATAAAATAACAAATAATTCATGAAAAAATTGTAAAAATTGTCAATGTCAACATCAATTATGCCACGTAGGACGACCGACGCTAACTACACTGTCGTGTTATCGATTTCTTACCAAAATTGACCAAAAGTACTCTACACATGAAATGGCCGACGCAAACTATATTGCTATGTTAGTAAAAATGATTAAATTAACAAATTATCAAAATGTTTAGAATTAACTTTGCAAATTATAAAAGATTTTAGATTAAATTAGCCAAATTTAAATATTTAGTACTAAATTGGTATAAGACAATAAGTTTAGAATTTTTAGGGTGTTTTGCTCACGAGAAGTGCTTGAATTAAAAGGTAGGCCTTCATTTGTTTGACCTTTAGGTGGAAGACTTGTTTACCAACTCTCACAGTTGTACTCGGAATGAACTCTTTTTGGGCAAACTCGGAAAAGCCTTGGGGATTAGATAACTCGGACAAGAAAATGAGGCCGTCGATGCTATGATATCCAACATCAAGGCCGAAATCCCAAGGCCGAGAATTACCGAGTAGTTGCGCACTTGTACTTGGCAGCTGAACCTTTTCTGCGAGAATTTTGAAAAGCTCAATTTATGAAGAAACGAAAAAAAGAGGCAATTCACATTGTTTGTAGTAAACCTGATTTCGCGTATCTTTGACCCTAGATCCATCCTTGACCATCGTTGCCCTCATTTAATGCACTTTAACATGCAGACCAAGAACACGTCCTAGAGCACGAACATTAAAGAGGGGGCTAAGATTGAAACAAGCAAGAGTTTTTTTTTTTTTTTTTTTTGCAACAAAACAAGCAAGAGTTAGGTGTTTGTAAAGCAAAGATGGAATATTCCTCTTTTTCACATAATGTCGGTCTTCGGGAATTAGGTTGCTTGTCGCATGCATGAAGACCATACAAATTTCCGGTGAGAATAATAAATGAACTTGGACCAAAGACAGGTTCTCAGCATTGGACCCCACCACAGTTACTGAGGGCTGATCCCCGCAAGAATCTTTAGTACTATGCTGAGCAGACAAATTTGACCCCTTGATTATTGTTGATCTCCGCCCTTTTGTATGACAAATGGGTGTTTCGATTTTTCATTTCGCGAAAAATGAAAATTTTAAAAAACCTTGCTTAAAAATGATTTTTAAAAGAAATATTGCTTATAAAATTGAATTAACAAAAAAATTTCCTCATTAATGCACTAGATACTCACTGTCCAAGAACAATTACTATATTGAAAACTTATCTTGTCTATCTTGTTGACAATCTTCTTATGGCACCGATTAACTTTGTTTGATAAGGAAAATATCCAAGTGAAAGTCCAAAAAAGATAAAAAAATCTCATCCACTCATAATTCACAGTCTTGTAACTTGTTAGGATGCACCTATAAATTGTATTGAAAAAGTCCCACATTAAATAATTTGCATTGTGTAATATATCCTAATTAACTTAAACTCCTTGGTTTAAGCTTTGAGTGGAGGTGGTTCTTCGAGTTAGCTTCTCTTGGCAATCTTATCAAGTGAAGCTATTGTGATTTTGCCATATACTCCAAACAAACAGTTTAAGAGTGCCTATCTTCTTTGATGTTCGGAAAATATCTCAAAAAAATAAAAAAATAATGCGACAATATCAGGACACTTGGATTAAGGGGAGTAGACCTAATATAAAACTCGCACACAAGGGGACTGTTAGGATTCACGTGTGTGCTTGGAGTTGAACTCCTGCTTGGCAATCACATTGAGTGAAGGTAAGGATGCTTCTATTGCACGTTCTCAGTACCACTGTCGTTGATTTTCGCTCTGTTCGACACACTCTCTCTCACATGCATATGCCTTTGGCTTCTCTCTTACTGTAATCTGCAAGATATCTGGGTCTGCTGTTTTTCGTCGTCCCGGAACTGGAAAAATGGCGGGAGGCGTGGAAAGAAAGATTTCAGGTGCATCAGCGACGTCTCGCACCAGAAGAGCTAAGCAGAGCTCTCCTCTTATACTGCCTTCAAGTTGATTGCCCTTCTAGTTTTCCCATTTTTTCATGAATTATTTGGACTTAATTGCTCTTGATCTTCACTGCGCACTGTAATCAACCCCTAAAATGGACTCGCAATTTGTGATTTTTGAAAGAGAAGAGAAGTGTATACATCTTTGATGGAATTTTTCGGTTGTGTTGCTTGGTTGTAGATGGATACGAGAGTTATGTGGCTTGTGAAAATCGTGAGAAATGTCTGTACAGAAGCTTCTTTTCGTAGGCAGACCGTCTCTACTTTTGTCCGCGACTTGTTTGGCATACAAAGTCGGGCTGAAACTTCAAAGTTTCATGATTTTTGAA
Organism: Eucalyptus tenuipes; assembly: GCA_014182365.1. NCBI lineage: Eukaryota > Viridiplantae > Streptophyta > Magnoliopsida > Myrtales > Myrtaceae > Eucalyptus > Eucalyptus tenuipes. Next base: position 18,402,025 of record CM024537.1, read on the forward strand.
GAAATCACAGCATGTTCAGCAGTTCTTTTTTCTTGGTACAGCTCGTCTTATGGTTCTCATGCAATTATGAGCTCTATGAGTGTGTACTTTTTAAATGTTCTCCGTATTTGCACTGCTGAGAGAAAAGAGAAAAAAGCAGTTTCCTTAATAATTTGGACATGTGACCTTCGAAATGGCATTGAATTTCTCTGACCAAAATATCCCAATTGTTCTGGGATCAGTTTTTCTTACCCTTAACTCCTGCAATTTTTCCATCTGAAAGAAAAGAACATCGACAGCTCTAATGCTCTGATTCCGTGCCTGTTTTGTTGGATTGCATTCTAATGGGAGTTAATTTCAGGGATTTTCACCAAATTGTTGGTGGCTTTATTTGTTGGAGTTCTTGCATTGGCGTATCAGGCGATCAAACCTGCTGCACCAAACATTCCGGGAACTCCAGATGGTCCCCTAGTCACAGCACCAAGGATAAAGCTTAGAGATGGTAGACATTTAGCATACAAGGAACATGGCATGCCAAAGGACGTAGCAAAGTATAAAATTGTATTCGTCCATGGATTCGATTCTTCTCGGCATTATGCTGCTGTGGCCAACACTTTATCTCAGGTGCTGGACTATTATTGTTTTTCCATTCTGCTTCCAGTGTGAAATTGCACATGTCCAGACTCCGGGAATGCTAATTTTGCGCCCTTATTGTTTCTTATTCGCTGGGTGCTTCCAGGAGATTATCAATGACTTGGGTATATACATTGTGTCCTTTGATCGACCTGGTTATTGTGAGAGTGACCCCGACCCAAAACGAACACCGAAGAGCATCGCATTAGACATAGAAGAGCTTGCTGATAAATTGGGTCTAGGCTCGAGATTTTACGTGATTGGATTTTCCATGGGAGGGCAGGTGGTGTGGGGCTGCCTGAAGTACATCCCTCACAGGTACGATCGCTTTGTGAAACAATTTGTCTTACTGAAACTACATTGCTCATGAATGTTTTAATTGATCCACAGACTAGCAGGAGCAGTCCTTCTGGCTCCGGTCGTCAACTACTGGTGGCCCGGTTTTCCAGCAAACCTGTCAACCGAGGCATACTACAAACAGTTTCGGCGAGATCAATGGACTCTTCGGGTCGCTCATTACACTCCCTGGCTTACCTATTGGTGGAACACTCAAAAATGGTTTCCTGCTTCTAGTGTCATCGATTATCATCCTGATATTTTCTCTCCTCCCGACAAGGCACTCATTTCCAAGCTTCCCCCGAGAGGACCATATGTGGTATGTTAACTCCCTTTAATAAGTCTGATGCATATGCTCTCTGTTGTTCAACTAAAGCTATTAGTTTGAGATTGAGAAGAAAGCAAGTTATGTACAGCTAGTTTCTTTGTGCATATATGTCATCTCATGCAAGGCAATCTTAGTATCACGTGGGGCTTTGACTTGAGGTCCTGAAGCATTTCCATGTTCTCCCTACGTTTCAGGGATCTGTTCATGGTCCTTTGACTGTTAGGAAGCTTTTGTAGAAATTTCAATTATTGTCCCAATAATGCATGCAACTTTTGCTTCGAGGCATTGAGAATATTAAATTTGTTCTGTGAGTATTTCTTTTGAGGGAATGTCTTGTATTTAGTGTTGAACGGTTTCACGTATTACAATTCTACTCTGCGATTCTATTGTTTGTTATATTTTCACTTTAAACATGCTGAAAATTTTGAGAAAGTGGAAAGATTGATGTATTTTGGCGTTGCACTGAAAGATCAATCTTATGTCAATCGAAATGCTTCTTCTATATCAGAAGGAAATGGATTCCTTTTGGTCTGCAACCCTGTTTGAGTTAATCGGTGAAATGGCTGGTAGATATACCGAGAAACATGAATAAATCATGGACCGTGTATTCCTTTCTCAATCTTGCTATTACCTACAATTCCTGTTGCTCAGAACAGCGTGATGGGCCTTTTGCTCTCCTTGATGCAAATGCAAATTGGGGTAATCCTTGCTTTATCTCAGATTAAATTGGATTCTGTAATGATCAGGCACTGGTAAGACAGCAAGGTGAATACGAGGCTCTCCACCGAGACCTGATGGTTGGGTTCGGTACCTGGGAGTTTGACCCAATGGATTTGGAAAACCCATTTCCCAATGGCGAAGGCTCCATACATCTATGGCAGGGTGACGATGATTTGCTTGTGCCCGTCATGCTGCAGCGTTTCATCGCCCACCGGCTTCCCTGGATTAAGTACCATGAGCTACCCCAGACTGGCCACATGTTTCCCCATGCCGACAGCATGTGTGATGCTATAGTCAGGACCCTTCTAGTCGGGGATACCACCACATCCACATAAATCTATGCACATAGTTTGGATTCCTGATGCCATATAGATTATCGACGCATCTGTTACATCAGGCGGTGTGTCGACCCTTTGTTCTGAACACCGGAGATGCTGTTCTTTCTTTTTTCTTTTGTGCCCCCATCATTCATCTGCATTGTATGCGATGATCATTAGTGGATCTTCAAACCGACCGTCAACTGAACCTTTTCTCGGCTGTTGGAAGAAGTTGCTGTTATCTTTCAAAGCATAGCACATGGTTCACCCACGTAGTGAATTGATCCGATTCAGTTCCAAGCTGGTTCTGGAAAACTAGGACCGGCTTAGAACCAAGCCGGTTCAATGGTTCTTAAGTTGAATCGATTTCTAAGCCTCTTCTTGTAATGTAAACGTTAGACTTTTGCACTCAATAAAATTGGAACCATGATCTTCAAGATATGAACAAACACCAACATTATCACTCGATGAAGAGTAATTTTTGTAGGGAATGCATGCAACTTTCATATCTAACCATAAATTAGGCTGATTTTTGGGTAGAAGTAACGCCAGCGCGGGGTGGATATAAAGCCCAACTATTAGGAATATCCCCATAGGCTTTTGCTGTCCAGTCGACGGGCTTGTTAGCTTCTCTAGACGCCTAAGATATCGACACTCCTTTGGGTTGAGCCAGCAAGACTTTGGGAGCCCTTCACCGGAGGGACCCATTTCGCAAGTATTTCTGTGGGTTTTTTTCCTTCAATCTCTCCTTTTTGGGTTCCACCGGTTGCAAAGCTGGAGATCTGCACTTGCTTCTTTCACAGCCTCGCTTGGTCTCGGTGTTTCGCCTCTGAAGACCATTGAGTTTCGCAATCTCCAGGTCTGCCAGAGGACTCCGGCTACCAACTCCTTCGACAGAGGCTTGTTGAATGCATATCATATGTAGTTTTGAAATACAGTAATTAAAAGAATTGATTGAATATAGGAGCAGGTGAATATGTAGTTTTTAAATAAGAAATAGTCCTTGAAAGAAGAGATCGAATGTAGGAGCAGGTGAACAGGTAAGTAGCGTTGGGACCCTCCTCGCTATCACAAGAACTTTGTCTTACTTTTGGAAGCTAGAGGTTCTGAACACGAAAATTTGTAAGGGCGTATTGCATGCAATCTTTATCCGTTGATTGTCCTAAATTGCTAACCTGCGAAAAATGATCGCAAGGATACGCAAACATGAATATAATTCTCAATATCCAAAACAGTAAACAAATTGTGGAAAAACCGAAGAATCTGGAAGCATGAGCCGGCGAATCCCCATGATTGATCGTCGAAACAGGAGTTTATGCAAACTATGAACCGGGAGGCAAATATGCAATGACATGACATACGAAAAGACTATGAAAAGCCTAGCTATGATGCATGATTATGCAACCTATAATCATCTTTTTGACATTTTCTTGTTTAATTAACAAGACAATATGCAAAAATACTCCCCTAAGTCATTATGACCGAAATCTATGTATCTGTGTGCTTGAAAACGAGAGACCTATTCACGATCTGCTCTCTTCGCTTAAGAGCCGCTTTCTTTTATTTTCCCAGATCTGACGCTTGAAAGAGAGTAGCATCGTGCACGATCTCGGATGGAATATCTCAGTCGCGTTGCTCGGCTGTAGCCGGGAGATCTAGAAATATAAATTATTTCACTTCCTATATTAATGTCGACATCATTCCTCAGGCGGTTTTATAATATAAGGTCGCATGTCACATCCACATGCAAGAAGGACTTTACGAAATTCCCAGCGAAAAATAATAATTAAACTTGGACCAAACACGACCTCGAGGTCCACAGCAATCTCATTGATGGCATCAAATGTTTTCCAAAAGACATCGCATGCTTACTTATATAATACACTCATGATTGCTCTGACATAAAATTAAAATCCTCAACTTTGTGTCGTCTAGTCGGGCTCCTATCGTTTTGTTTTATGGGAAATTAATGAACTAAAGATACTTTCCTATAATTGGTTTTTTTTTATATTGCTTGCACAAACGAATCAACGAAAAACATTTTCATTATTAGTGCACTAGATATTTCCTTTCCAAAAACAATTATGATATTGGATACTTATCTTAAGGATTGTATAAATAATCGTCTTAGGGCGCCGGCCAATTTTGCTTGCTAAAGAAATGTTTCAAATTTCAATGGTGGTGATTGTAACACGAAAAGGACACCGTGTTGAAAATTGTAGGCTTTTTGTACTTAGGTGCTTAATAGGTATTTTAAAGTACTCATTACTGAATTTCATAAGATCTGTTTGTTTGGACTTCTCCAAAAGCAAAAAACAACTTTTTATTTTCCTTGAAAATTCAAAATATTATTCGTATTTTGAAAATTATAAGAGAATTATATGTAAATTGATGTATCAATTTCATATAATGTTAAAGTTTTGGAGTTTAAGATTAATGAGAAAGTTACATTGAATGTCCCCAAGATTTAGAAAAAGTAAAATAAAACGCAGTCATTGCTATCCGGTGCTTGTTGATGAATTAAAATGAAATCTGGGTATTATAAAAAACGGCTTAATACCCTAAAATTCTTCAACCTTAAGTTTAGTTCCACTTTTACTAATTTTTTTTTTATGACTCAGGAATTGCCGTACAGCCGGCAACCGGCGACGCAAACCCGGGACGACGCTAGTGCAAGGACCCACCTCTTACGGCGCCGCACTTAAGTCGCGCAATTGCGTGTACGAAGAATCGAACCCCCCCCCCCCCCAAGCGGGACGGGGAAAGTCTGCCCGAGCCAATGCGCCCACAGCGGGGTGGGTTTTACTATAAATTTTTTTGTCTCATATAAAACCAACAACTATTGGTCTAATCCCAAATTTGTCATAATTTTTTTTTTCGGTCTCCTAAACAATCACTAACTTTAGTTCAAGTCCCAATTCTACCATAAACTTTTTTATGTCATAAAAAACTATCAATTTTTACTTGAGTCCCACATCTGTTTTTGTTAACACTCCGTTCGAAAAGGCACTTAGTGATTTGGCATTTCCACATCATTGCTCTAATTTTTACCCAAATTTTAGATCCAAGCTCTTTTGAAGACTCTCGATATTAGCCAAAACGACTTTTTTGTTAATATGAAATTTGGGTAAAAAATAGAGCAATTAGGATTATCGTTCTTCAATTACTCTTACTTTCATGAGAGTTTTTCTTTTGTCTCGCTCGGGAATTTTCAATTTTGTGCTTAATATTCAATCTCTCATGCTTCGGAATCTTCTAACTCTTGCTTGAATAGCTTGCGTTCGGAAGTATTTTATCTTTAGATTGAAATTTTGGATGGAAGGTTAGCAAGGGTAGATTGAAGACTAAATAAAGTTGGTGGTTTCTTATGAGAAAAAAATCTTAGAGTAAATTGTGATTAAACCTAAAGTTGAGGATTTTTTTATGGAAAAAAAATTGAGTTAGAACGATGACCGGACATAAAGTAAAAGGATTTCATTTTTTATGAGAAAAGAAAAGGTTGCGATAAAATTGGCATGGAATGTAATGCTAGGATTTTTAGGTTTTTGTTTTTTTTCTTGTCTTTGGCTAAAAGCTAGGATTTTTAGGCTATCAAGCCTATGAAAAAGACTCTTCGCTTTTAATTGATCGAGACAATCCCAAAATGAATCTTCCTTCGAGGGCACTGTTGATGATTTTTTGCGACAAATTAATCAAATATATCTCTGCTCTAAATAAATTTAATTTCTAATACATAAATAATTTTTACACGAAATTATTTATGTATTAGAAACTCTAAAAATCATTCCTCCACGAAACCCAAGGGAAGGGAGTCAAGAAACCTCCGTCCACTCAATATAAAATGCCACGCTTCGCAGTCTCCATGGCGTTCTTGGTTCTTGCTCTGTTCGACACACGCGCACACACACTCTCTCTCTCTCATGCATCAGCCCTTGGCTTTTCTGCAACGTAATTCTCGTGGGTCTTCCGTTTTCTCGCGAGACCGGTGCTAGGAAATGGCGGGAGGCGTGAACAGGAAGATCTCTGCTGCATCAGCGAGGTCTCACACCAGAAGAGCTAAGCAGGGCTCTCCTCTTGTGCTGCCTTCAGGTGGGTTGCCCTTTTGATTGCCTCTCGTCTCCACCCCGCGTTGGAACCACAACGCCTCAGAATGGGCTCGCCGGTTTTGGCTTTCTGGGTTTGATTTTTCTTTCTCGTGGTTTTGTTTTTGTTTAGATCTGTTCGTGGTTTTTTCTTTTCCAGTTTTGACGTTTGAAAGAGAATGGGATTGGGCATGTCATGGATGGGATTTTTCAGGTGTGTTGCTTGGTTGTAGCTGGAGATGAGAGAGGGTTGTGTGGCTTGTGACGAACTGACTGGAGAGAACAAGCACCTTAGAGATCACGACAAGAATTTGTTCCGAACTAAATTTGGGCAGACTTATGAGGGAATTTTTGTACAGTGAACAATCGGTCATATCTTTAATCTGATTATGTCTCTGCTTTTGTTCACGGCTTAATTGGCATAAAATGTGGGGTCAGAACTCCAAAGTGTCCTGCTTTTTGGAAGTAATCACGACATGTTTAATTTACTTGGTTCAGCTTGTCTTATGTTGTCTAATATTATCATTTTTGTTGTCCTACAATAATTATCTACATGAGTATATTCTGTCATATGTTCTTCGTACTTTCACTGCTGAGAACGAAAAGAAAAAACTTGAGCTCGTGGTGCGAAGAATAGCTACGTACTTGGTACTTTGGACAGGGGACCCTTGAAATGGTATTGAATTTCTCGGACCGAAAGATCCCAATTGTTCTGTGATCGGTTTCTCTTACACTTCTTAACTCTGGCATTTTCCTATCTGAAAGCAAAGAGCATCCACAGGTCTAATGTTCCTGCGCTGTTAAATTGCATTCTCATGAAATTTGATTTCAGGGAGTTTCAGCAAATTGTTGGCGATTTTATTTGTTGGAATTCTTGCATTGGCGTATCAAGCAATCCAACCTGCTGCACCGAGGATACCGGGAACTCCAGGTGGTCCCCCTGTTACAGCACCGAGGATAAAGCTTAGAGATGGAAGACATTTAGCATACAAAGAACACGGCAAGCCAAAGGACGTAGCAAAGTATAAAATTGTATTCGTCCATGGTTTTGATTCTTGTCGGCATGATGCTGTTGTGGCCGACACTTTATCTCAGGTGCTTGGATATATATATGTGTGTGTGTGTGTGTGCGTATCTTTTCCCATTCTGCTTCCAATGTAAAATTGTGCATGCTAAGACTCTGAGAATGCTATTCTTGTGTCTGTATGCTTTCTTATCCACTGGGTTCTTCCAGGAAATTATTGATGACTTGGGTATATACATTGTGTCCTTTGATCGACCTGGTTATGGTGAGAGCGACCCTGACCCAAAACGAACACCGAAGAGCATCGCATTAGACATTGAAGAGCTTGCTGACAAATTGGGTCTAGGCTCACGATTTTATGTGATTGGATTTTCCATGGGAGGGCAGGTGGTGTGGGGCTGCCTGAAGTACATCCCTCACAGGTATTGATCGCTTTGCGTAACAATTAGTATTACCGTGTGTAAAACTACATTGCTCATGCTGACTTAAGTTTAGATAAAATGGGGCATAGTTACGAGCGGGTGCATTCTCTATTACTCTAATTATTTTAAATGATTTGCAGACTAGCAGGAGCAGTCCTCCTGGCTCCGGTCGTCAACTACTGGTGGCCTGGCTTTCCAGCAAACCTGTCGAAGGAAGCATACTACCAACAGTTTCGGCAAGATCAATGGACTCTCCGGGTTGCTCATTATACTTCCTGGCTTACCTATTGGTGGAACACTCAAAAATGGTTTGCTGCTTCGAGTGTTGTGGCTCATCATCCCGATATTTTTTCTCCTCCCGACAAGGCAATCCTTTCCAAGCTTCCCCTGAGACAACCACATGCGGTGTGTTAACTCCCTTTTATAAGTCTCATGCATTTGCTTTCTGTTGTTTAGGTAAAGCTATTAGTTTGAAATTGAGAAGAATGAAGTTATTTACAGCTAGTTTCTTTGTGCATATACGCCATCTCATGAAAGGCAATCTTACTATCACATCGCTTTGACCTGAGGTCTTGAAGCATTTCCATGTTTTCCCAACATTTCAGGGATCTGTTCATGGTCCAAGTTCTTTGGGCTGCTGTAGGAAGCATTTCTAGAAATTTTGGAGTATCATCACTATAATATATGCAACTTCATGCATGTCATTGAGAATATTAAATTTTCTCCGAGTTTTTTCTTCAAGGGAGCATCTTTTATTTAGTATTGAAAGGCTTCACATATTAAACTTCTACTCTATTAATCTTTTGTTCGTTATATTTAAACTTTAACATGCTGAAAATTTTGAGAAAGCTGAAAGCTTGATTTATTTTGGGGGAGAGAACTTTTTAGTTCCTCCATTCATGCTCGGAGTAACATTTTGTTTTCTTAAATAGAATCCTTGCCCTGGATCTATTGCACTGAGAGATCTATGGCACTAGAAATTCTTCTTCTATACCAGAGGCAAATGGATTTTTTCAGTGAAATGGTGATAGATATACTGAGTAAAGATGAATAGTTCTTTTCAGAATATCTTGTCTCCCCGTCTGTTTAACTAGCCAGTTGTATAACAATACTAAAATCATGGACTGCGTATTCCTTTCTCAATCTTACTATTATCTACAATTCCTGTTGCTCAGAACAGCACGATGGGCCTTCTGTTCTTCTCGATGCAATTTGTGATAATCCTTACTTTATCTCAGATTGAGTTGAATGCTTTAATGATCAGGCACAGGTAAGACAGCAAGGAGAATATGAGACTCTCCACCGAGACATGATGATTGGGTTCGGTACCTGGGAGTTCGATCCAATGGATTTGGAAAACCCATTTCCCAACGGTGAAGGTTCTGTACATTTATGGCAGGGTGATGATGATTTGCTCGTGCCTGTAATGCTGCAGCGTTTCATCGCCCACCGGCTTCCCTGGATTAAGTATCACGAGCTGCCCCAGACTGGTCACGCGTTTCCTCTTGCTGAGGGCATGTGCAATGCTATAGTCATGACACTTCTAGTTGGGGAAACCACCGCATTCGCGTAACTCTTGGTAGAGAATTTGGATTCCTAATGTCCTATTGATGCATCTGTCATATCAGGCGGTATGTAGACCCTTTGTCTGGATAGTGGACATGCTGTTCTTCTGGTTCTATGTAATTTTCCCCCCAATCTGCCTGGTTTGTGGAGACAGGTCTTGTTAGTGTTTCTACTTCTTGGTCGGCTAGTTGAACTCCTTTGAAGACTTGAAACGGCCATTTCAACTAAACCTCTTCTTGGCTGTTGTTAGAAGTTTCTTTCATCTATGTATTTCACAATCACCCTTGTCGAGAGATGATGGTTTATGGCCTTGTGGTGACAAATTTGCTATGCTCTGTTGAAGTAATACTTTGGAGAATAGATAATGGAGAGAGTTCTTTTCGATGCTGTTGTCAAATGAAGAAATTTCACAAGCACTGTCCTTTTGGTATCGTCATAAATCCAGCTAGACAATTTTCTGCCATGCCAAGCTGCGACCCATCAAAAGCCGTATCGGCAAGATCAACATGATCGTTCGAAAATATCAGATATGCTGTCGTAAAAGAACGTGAAGTGAATGGATCTTACGATTAAAGCCTTATGACTGAACTATTGGATTTTGTGGACATTTTAGGAATTAGAGGGGAATAAGGAAGCATATATTTTATGGATGCTTTGTCTTGCCGGGATTATATCTTGGTTGTTTTCAACTTGGGTGAGGCACCTGGTCTGGTTCTGGAACCGACCGCAACTGATCCAACTCAGTTCCGAGCTGCTTCCAAGGACCTAGAATTGGCTTAACACAGGTTCGGTTCTTCGTTCTCGGGAACTAATCCAGTGAGGCCAGTTCCCCGGCTCTTGGATTTCTAATGCTCTTCCAAAAAGAAGATACAAGACTTTCGAACTCACCAAAACTTAACCATGATCTTTAAGATATACACAAGTACCTAAATTATCATTTGATGAAGAGTAATTTTCATGATGAAACGGTACAACTTTCATATTTTGTTGCAAACAAGGCCGAATCTTGAGTAAAAATAGGAACTAGCAGGGAACTTGTTAAGTTCAGATCTCACTTGCAATGATATTACCCGCTTTCGGTCGAAACATCATGATGGGCCTTTTGTTCTCCTTGATGCAAATGTAGATTGGAATAATCCTTGCTTTATCTCAGATTGAGTTGTACTCTATAATGATCAGGCACAGGTAAGACAGCATGGCGAATACGAGACTTCCACCGAGACCTGGTGGTCGGGTTTGGTACCTTGGAGTTTACCCAATGGATTTGGGAAACCCATTTCCCGATGGCGAAGGCTCCGTACATCTACGGCAGGGCGACGATGATTTGCCTGTGCCCGTCATGGTGCAGACTGCAGCGTTTCGTCGCCCACCAGTTTCCCTGGATTATGTATCATGAGTTACCCCAGACTGGCCACATGTTTCCCCATGCCGACGGCATGTGCGATGCTATAGTCAAGACCCTTCTAGTCGGGGCAACCGCAGCATCCGCATAAGTCTAGGTAGACAGTTTGGATTCATCTGCATTCTTCTTGGTCAGCTAGTTGAACGACTCCTTTGAAGACTCGAAACCGACCATTTCAACTGAACCTTTCCTTGGCTGTTGGAAGAAGTTCCTGTTATTTTTCAAAGCATGGCACATGGTCGATCCACGTATGAACTGATCCGATTCAGTTCCTAGCTGGTTCTGCGAAACTAGAACAGGCTAAGAACATGGCTGGTTCATTGGTTCTTGGGTTGAATCAATTTCTAAGCCTCTTCTTGAAGAAAGCATGAGGCTTTTGCACTCACTAAAATTGAAACCATGATCTTCAACATATGAACAAACAACAACAATATCACTTGACGAAGAGTAATTTTTGTGAGGAAAATGTGCGACTTTGTGTCTAACCATAAAGAAGGCCGGTTTTTTTTTTTTTTTGTAGAAGTGGGAAGGGAACCGACTCGAAACTGGTCCGGAATCCGTTGGTTTGGATACAACCATTTCATGTACTGATCGGTTTCTCAGCTTTAATTTTCAGATCGGGGATAAACACAATCAATTCCCAAAGTGTGGTGTTTGCCAAGTGAAAGCATATCATATGTGGTTTTTAAATACGAAATAGTACTTAAAAGAAAAGATTGAATATATGAGCAGGTGAATAAGTAGTTTTTAAATACGAAATAGTGCTAAAAAGAAATGATCGAATATAGGAGCAAGTTGAACAAGTGAGTAGAGGGAGCCTACTCACTTCTTATATGGTCAATTAAGAGAACTTGTCTCACTTTTGCGAATTAAAGATTCTAAATACGAGAACTTGATTACGCTTAAATTACTGTAACACTCTTTCGGTACCTTTCTCTTTAGATGAAGGTGTATTACATGCAGTCTTTATCGATTTATTGTCCTAAACTGCTAACATGTAAAAAAAGACAATGCGAATACACAAACATGAATATAACGCTCAGTTACCAAAACAGTAAACAAATTGTGGAAAAACTGAAGAACCCGGAAGCATGAGCAAGCAAATCCCCATGATTGATCGTCGAAATGGGAGCTTGTGCAAAATGGATTCACATGATATCTGCAAGAAATATATGAAATGCCCAATTATGATGCATGATTATGCCTGAACTAACAGACTATAAAAATGCAGACTTAGTATGCAACCTATACTAATCTTTTTGACATTTTCTTGTTTAGTTAACAAGACAAGATGCAATAATACCCGCTAAGACATTATGACCGAAATCTATGTACCTGTGTGCTTGAAAACGATAGTCCTAGATAGGAAACTCTCAAGCACGGTTCTAAGTTATCTATCTGGGTCTTCTGTTTCTTGTCGACCCGGAGCCAGAAGATTGGCGGGGAGGTGTGAGCAGAAAGGTCTCAGCTGCATTAGCGAGGTCTCACACCAGAAGAGCTAAGCAGAGCTCCCCTAGTTTTCCCATTTTTTCTCGAATGATATGGGCTTTGGTCACTCTTGTTCTTCACTGCGCAATGGAATCAACTCCTTGAACGGACTCACAGCTTGCAGTTTTTTGGGTTTAATCTATCTTTTTCGTGCTCTATTCCCTTGAGATCTGCTCATTTTTCTTTTCCCAGTTCCGACACATGAAAGAGATTAGGATCTTGCATAATCCCAGATGGAATATTTCAGTCGTGTTGCTCGGTTGTAGCTGGGAGATCTAGAATATAAATTAGGGAAAATTTCAAAATGGGACCCGAAGTGCCATATTTTTCTCAAATAAGGGTCCAAAGTGAACATTGTTTTGAAATAGGGTTCGAAGTCTTGTCCACTTTCTCAAATAAGGCTTAAAAAGTGGATGTTGTTTGAATGAGAGCAAAAAGTGGTTATGTTTCTTTCAAATAAGGACCTGACTTTTCGGCAATCAAGGGTATTTTCGTCTTTTGCCATTTTTAGCCTTTTTTTCTTTCCTCTTCTTTTTTTTTTTTTTTGGTTCTTCTTCTTCCTCTTCGCCAGTGGTTGGCCGACCACCCCTCTGTGGGCATTGCCGGTGGTCGGCCAGCCATTGGCGAAGAGGAAGAAGAAGAAAAAAAAAAAGAGGAAAGAAGAAAAGGCGGAAAATGGCAAAAGACGAAAATACCCTTGATCGCCGAAAAGTCAGTCCCTTATTCAAACAAACATAACCACTTTTGTGCTCTCATTCAAACAACATCCACTTCAGCCTTATTCGAAAGTGATGACTTCTGGCCCCTATTCAAACAACGCTCACTTCTGACCCTTATTCGAAAAAGAGACTTCGCGCCCCATTTTAATTTTCCCTATAAATTATTACAGAGGACCGAGATTGAGAAACAGCAAGAGTTAAAGGTGTTCCTTACACGAAGATGGAATATTCCACTTCCTATATAAATGTCGACATCATTCTTCAGGCGATTTTATAATTTAAGGTCGCAAGTCGCATCCGCGTGCAAGAAGGACTTTATGAAAATTAAAATCCCTGACTTTGTGCCGTCTAGTTGGGCTCCTATTGTTTTGTTTGGTGGGAAATCGACGATTTAAAGATACTTTCTTGTAATTGATTTTTTCATATCGATTGCATGAATGAATTAATAAAAAATAATTTCATCATCAGCGCGCTAGATACTTCCCGTTCAAAAAAAATTACGATATTGGATACTTATCTTAAGGATTTCATAAACGATCATCTTAGTGTGCCAATTAATTTTGCTCGATAAAGAAATGTTTCAATTTTCAATGGCATGGTGATTGCAACACGAAAAAGACACCATGTTGAAAATTACACGCTTTTTGTACTTGAGTGCTTGACAAGTATTTTGAAGTATTCATTAATGAATTTCATAAGATCTGCTTGTTTGGACTTCTCCTAAAGCAAAAAAGGGCATTATATCCTAAAAATTTCAATTTTAGTTCTAGTTTGTAATTTTACTATAAACTTTTTTTCATCTCATAAAAAAATTCTCAACTTTTGGTCTAGTTTCAATTTTATCCTAAACTTTTTTTTTTAATTTCATAAAATACCACTAATTTAGGTCAAGTCTCAATTCTACCGTAATTTTTTTTTAATCTTATTAAAAATCACAAACTTTTACTTGAGTTCTATATCTACCTCTGTTAACACTCCATCTAGAATTGCCTTTGGTGATTTAGTATTTCTACTTCATTGTTTTAGTGTTTACCCAAATTCAGATCCAAGAAGACTCTCTTTCAAAGATGAATTTCCATGTTAGTCAAAATGATGTCTTCTTGTTCAAAAAAAAAAAAAATGAAATTCTTATTTGATTTAATAGTCTTACTCTATTTAATTCAGGTTGTTATTCTTTAATTGCTCCTACTTTTACCATAGTTTTCGTCTCATTTCGCTCAAGAATCTTTTTTTTTTTTTTGTAGTATTCAATCTCTCATGCTCGGGAATCTTTCAAGTTTTGCCATTAGAGTGCTTGCGCGGCTCGCACTTGGGATGAAAAAATAAGAAATTTTGGACAGAGGGTTAACATGAGCAGATTTTGGACTTTATAAAAGTTTGTGATTTTTTATAAGACAAAAAAAAAAGTTTAGAGAAGATTAGCACTAAACCTGAAGTTGGGGTTTTTTTAAGGGAAAAAAAATTTAGGGTAAAATTAACATATGACCTAAAATTGAAGATTTTTTATAAGACAAAAAAAAAAAAAGTTTACATAAAATTGGAATTAGATTTAAAGGTGGGATTTTTTTTTAGGTCATTAGGCCTATAAAAAAAGGTCTGTTCCCTTGTTCCCTTTTAATTGATGGAGATAATCCAAAAATAATTCTTTCTTCGAGGACATTGTTGACGATTTTTTGCGATATATTTATCAAAGTATACTCTAAATAAATATAATTTTTAAGATGTGGACCGTGCATCGCGCGAAATTATTTATGTATTAGAAACTCTAAAAGTCATTCCTTCGCGAAACCTAAGGGAAGGATGTCGAGAGACCTCCGTCCACTCATAATAAAATGCCACGCTTCGCAGTCCCCAGGGTGTTATTGGTTCTTGCTCTGTTCGACACCCTTCCCTTCTCTTTCTCACTTTCTGTCTCTCTCTCTCAATCTCTCTCATATGCATCAGCAGCCTTGGCTTCTCTGCAAGATAATTCTGTGGGTCTACCCTTTCCTCCGCCGTACCGGAGCTAGAAAATGGCGGGAGGCGTGAACAGGAAGATTTCTGCTGCATCAGCGAGGTCTCACACCAGAAGAGCTGAGCAGGGCTCTGCTCTTGTGCTGCCTTCAGGTGGGTTGTCCTTTTGGTTTTTTTTCCGTGATTTATTTGGGCTTCGATTGCCTCTTGTTTCTTCACCCCGCGTTGGAACCCGCCCCGACCGTTTGGAACCAGACCGGACACAACCGTAACCGGCGATTCCCACGGAGGGCGGTCCGGCTCCTCATTCTAATTTAGTAGAACTTGTGAGTACTGATCTTGGGCATGCAACCACCCGTTCATTCACCCGTTAATTATTTTGTAGTTTTTCGATCAAATATATATATATATGCACATGTTATTGGATATTATTGGCTAATTTTATCTTTTGGATGTGTGATAAGATTAATCCTTACTTTTCTTCTTCATTTTGATAATTCATTTATTTGCTTTTTCAACTAAAATAAAATAAACAAACGTAAAGGAAGGAGTGAAACAATGGGAGATGTCCATAAGAGTCAATGGCTCATTTTAAGAGTATAATTATATCTTTCTTTAGTCATCCCATGATTAAATGAGGTTGACATAAAAAAAAATTAATCAAGCGATTGATGTTTTAACTTTTGTGAAGTTATGACTTTACCATAGATTCTAATTCTCTACTTGTTTCTGGTGTGAGAAACCTTAAGAGAATCACATCTTGACCTTCAAATAAATTAAGTTTTTAACTAACGACTATCGTCTATTTATTTTGCTTTATAGTTTTCAATTCTTAATCAAAATAAATTGCTCGCAATTCAACTATAATACAAGGCCGGACAAGTTTTGTAGGAATTGGGAGTCGGTTTTATGGATCCATTGGGAACTGGATCGCCTCCTGGGAACCGGCCTGGACCGGCGATTCGGTTTTCGGATGGATCCATGGAACCAATGGGCGGATTCTAGTTCCAATTTTTTGGAACCCGTCCCTAGTGGGTAGTTCCCATTTAGTGGATGATTCCCAGTTCCAAGGTGGGAACCGCCCACTCGGACCATGCTCACTCCTAACCACATCACCCTTGAATGGGCTCGTCGGTTGTGGCTTTCCGGGTTTGGTTTTTCTTTCTCGTGGTTTGTTTTGGTTTAGATCTGTTCATGGTTTTTCCTTTTCCAGTTCTGACGTTTGAAAGGGAATGGGATTGGGTATGTCATGGATGGGGTTTTTCAGGTGTGTTGCTTGGTTGTAGCTGGAGATGAGAGGGGGTTGTGCAGCTTGTGACGAACTGACTGGAAAGAACAAGCACCATAGAGATCATAACAAGAACTCGTTCTGAACTAAATTTGGGTAGACTTTGTCATATCTTTAATTTGATTATATCTCTGCTTTTGGTCACTGCTTAATTGGCATAAAACGTGGGGTCAGAACTCCAAAGTGTCCTGCTTTTTGGAAGTAATCACAACATGTTTAATTTACTTGTTCAGCTTGTCTTATGTTGTCTGATACCATCATTTCTGTTGTCCTACAATAATTGTCTCCGTGTGTATATTTTGTCATATGTACTTCGTACTTTCACCGCTGAGAAAGAGAAGAAAAAACTTGAGCTCGTGGTGCGAAGAATAGCTCCGTACTTGGTACTTTGGACATGAGACCCTTGAAATGGCATTGAAATTCTCTGACCGAAAGATCCCTATTGTTCTGTGATTGGTTTCTCTTACGCTTCTTAACTCTGGCATTTTCCCTATCTGAAAGCAAAGAGCATCCACAGCTCTAATGTTCCGATTTCGTGCCAGTGCTGTTAAATTGCATTCTCATGGGATTTGATTTCAGGGAGTTTCAGCAAATTGTTGGCGGTTTTATTTGTTGGAATTCTTGCATTGGCATATCGAGCAATCCAACCTGCTGCACCGAGGATACCGGGAACTCCAGGTGGTCCCCCTGTTACAGCACCGAGGATAAAGCTTAGAGATGGAAGACATTTAGCATACAAAGAACACGGCAAGCCAAAGGACGTAGCAAAGTATAAAATTGTATACGTCCATGGTTTCGATTCATGTCGGCATGATGCTGTTGTGGCCAACACTTTATCTCAGGTGCTTGGATATATATATGTGTGTGTGTATATCTTCCCATTCTGCTTCCAGTGTAAAATTGTGCATGCCAAGACTCTGAGAATGCTATTCTTGTGTCTTTATGATTTCTTATCCACTGGGTTCTTCCAGGAAATTATCGATGACTTGGGTATATACATTGTGTCCTTTGATCGACCTAGTTATGGTGAGAGTGACCCTGACCCAAAACGAACACCGAAGAGCATCGCATTAGACATCGAAGAGCTTGCTGACAAATTGGGTCTAGGCTCACGATTTTATGTGATTGGAATGTCCATGGGAGGGCAGGTGGTGTGGGGCTGCCTCAAATACATTCCTCACAGGTATCAATCGCGTTGCGTAACCATTAGTATTACCGTGTATGAAACTACATTGCTCATGCTGACTTAAGTTTAGATAAAATGGGGCATAGTTACGAGCGGGTGCATTCTCTATTACTCTAATTGTTTTAAATGATTTGCAGACTAGCAGGAGCAGTCCTTCTGGCTCCGGTCGTCAACTACTGGTGGCCTGGCTTTCCAGCAAACCTGTCGAAGGAAGCATACTACCAACGGTTTCGGCAAGATCAATGGACTCTCCGGGTTGCTCATTACATTCCCTGGCTTACCTATTGGTGGAACACTCAAAAATGGTTTCCTGCTTCTAGTGTCGTGGCTCATCATCCTGATATTTTTTCTCCTCCCGACAAGGCAATCCTGTCCAAGCTTCCCCCGAGACGACCACACGCGGTGTGTTAACTTCCTTTTATAAGTCTCATGCATTTGCTTTCTGTTGTTTAGGTAAAGCTATTAGTTTGAAATTGAGAAGAATGAAGTTTTTTACAGCTAGTTTCTTTGTGCTTATACGCCATCTCATGAAAGGAAATCTTACTATCACACAGCTTTGACTTGAGGTCTTGAAGCATTTCCATGTTTTCCCAACATTTCAGGGATCTGTTCATGGTCCAAGTTCTTTGGGCTTCTGTAGGAAGCATTTCTAGAAATTTTGGAGTATCATCACTGTAAAATATGCAACTTTGCTGCATGGCATTGAGAATATTAAATTTTCTCCGTGGGTTTTTTTCTTCAAGGGAACATCTTTTATTTAGTATTGAAAGGTTTCGCATATTAAACTTCTACCCTATTAATCTTTTGTTCATTATATTTTCACTTTAACATGCTGAAGATTTTGAGAAAAGGGAAGCTTGATTTATTTTGGGGGAGAGAACTTTTTAGTTCCTCCATTCATGCTTGGCCTAACATTTTGTTTCGTTAAAATAGCATCCTCACCCTGGATCCATTCCACTGAGAGATCTATGGCAATAGAAAGTCTTCTTCTATACCAGAGGCAAATGGATTTTTTCAGTGAAATGGTGATCGATATACTGAGTAGAGATGAATAGTTCTTTTCTCAATATCTTTTCTCCCTGTCTGTTTAACTAACCATTTGTATAATGATGCTAAAATCATGGACTGCGTATTCCTTTCTCAATCTCACTATTATCTACAATTCCTGTTGCTCAGAACAGCACGATGGGCCTTCTGTTCTCCTCGATGCAATTTGTGATAATCCTTACTTTACCTCAGATTGAGTTGAATGCTTTAATGATCAGGCACAAGTAAGACAGCAAGGAGAATATGAGACTCTCCACCGAGACATGATGATTGGGTTCGGTACCTGGGAGTTCGATCCGATGGATTTGGAAAACCCATTTCCCAATGGCAAAGGTTCCGTACATTTATGGCAGGGCGATGATGATTTGCTCGTGCCTGTCATGCTGCAGCGTTTCATCGCCCACCGGCTTCCCTGGATTAAGTATCACGAGCTGCCACAGGCTGGTCACGTGTTTCCTCTTGCCGAGGGCATGTGCAATGCTATAGTCATGACGCTTCTAGTTGGGGAAGCCACCGCATTCGCGTAACTCTTGGTAGAGAATTTGGAATCCTAATGTCATATTGATGCATCTGTCATATCAGGCGGTATGTAGACCCTTTGTCTGGATAGTGGACATGCGGTTCTTCTGGTTCTATCTATTTTTCCCCCTAATCTGCCTGGTTTGTGGAGACAGATCTTATTAGTGGTTCTACTTCTTGGTCAGCTAGTCGAACAATTCCTTTGAAGACTTGAAACGACCATTTCAACAAAACCTCTTCTTGTCTGTTGGAAGAAGTTTCTTTCATCTTTGAAAGCATTGTTCACGTTTAACCCACGTATATGAACATGAGAATGCCATGTTGTCAGAGGAATGCTTTGTATTTCACAACCACCCTTGTCGAGAGGTGATGGTTAATGGCCTTGTGTTGACAAATTTGCTGTGCTCTGTTGAAGTAAGGAATGGAAAATTCAGAAGGTTCTTTTCGATGCCGTTGTCAAATGACGAAATTTCACAAGCACTGTCCTTTTGGTATTTTGTGCGTCCAGCTGGACAATTCTTTTGCCATCCCAAGCTGCGACCTCATCAAAAGCCATATCGACAAGATCAACACGATTGTTCAACAGTATCAGATCTACGGTCGTAAAAGGACGTGAAGTGAATAGATCTTACGATCAAAGCCTGATCACTGAACTATTGGATTTTGTGGACATTTTACGAATTAGAGGGCAATAAGGAAGCATGTATTTTATGGATGCTTTGTCTTGCCGCGATTATATCTTAGTTGTTTTCAACTTGGGTGAGGCACTTGCTCTGATTCTGGAACCGACCGCAACTGATCCTATTCAATTCCGATTTGCTTCCAAGGACCTAGAATTGGCTTATAACTGGTTCGGTTCTGCGTTCTCCGGAACCAATCCAGCGAGGCCAGTTCACCAGCTCTTGGATTTCTAATGCTCTTCTAAAAACAAGATACAAGACTTTTGCACTCACCAAGACTTGAATCGTGACCTTTAAGATATACAAAAGTACTTAAATTATCACTTGATGAAGAGTAATTTTCGTGATAAAATGGTGTGACTCTCATATTTTCTCACAAACAAGGCCGAATCTTGAGTAGAAATAGGAACTAGTATGGAACTTGTTAAGCCCATGCCTCACTCGCAACAATAGTGTTTGCTTTGGGCCAAAACCTGGCACGGTTTTGTTCCTCTAGACTTCCCCTAGACTTTTCCTTACTATACCTAGGTGATGTGAGATCTATTCATTTCTATCACCACGCCATCTATAGTTGGAGCTGTACCTTGTCCAAGCCCTCTCTGGCCTCAGCGATCACTCCCTCCTTCGTAGGTCTAGATTGTTATAGGCCCACTAGTTTTCGCATGGTTCATCCTTGAAGCACACTTTCGACTCGGCTATTGACTCTGATACCATAATGTTAAGCCCAAGCCTCTCTCGCAGTGATATTATCCGCTTTGGGCCGAAACTCGTACAATTTTGTTCCTCTGGGCTTCCTCCCAGAAAAGGCTTCATTGCAAGTTAGGACAAGTATCATCTCATATATGGTACTTCATCTCACCACACTCATGTAATGTGAGATTTGGTTCATCGCTACCTGTGACATCCGGAATTTCAAGTTTTGATTTCGACTAATTGAGTTGGGCTTTTCATCGACACGCTTATACTTCTTTTCCCTAAGCTGATCACTCAAGGGATAACTAGTCTATCGGGTGAAGTCGTTAAGGAATCTAAATGCAATGGACTTGAGAATTCGACCAGGAATCGACTGCTCGACCGTGCTAATCTGCAAGGGTCATTATGGCACAGACCGATTAGAGACCGGAGATAGGTCAACTCGATAAAGGTGTGTGATTAAGTGTGGGTGATTACATCTAATTGCACAATTCTTGTCGATCGGCACTAGACCGATTTCTCTATCGTTTTGGTACCCTGTGTCCGTATTTGAAATCTCGAGATTTCTACGACAACCGAGAGTCGCCAATGTGTCAAAGATGTACGTGTGGTTCGAAAATGATCGATCATGGGTCAATTGCACGAAAAATTTCCTAAAAGCTACCCTGTAGATTAGGACACGCTAAAATCGCGCTAGATTAACATTAACTGCTAATCAGAACCCGAATTTAAAAATTGAAAGTTCTGTCATGTCACAAATCATTTTAGGAATGTCGACTCATCCACCGAAGATTTTTCTACAAACCGAGATTTTCGGCGAAAAATCAAGAATTGGCGGAATTGGATCGGGAAAGTTCGAGGGACCCTTTTTGAGTGCACCCATGGCTGTTAAGTTGCTTCAATTGATGAGGAAAAATCATGGTTTAAGTGTGGACACCATGGCTGGATTGTTTAGACTTCAATTGAATGGAATTGAGGAACAAATGTGCAAAATTCGTATGCCATGGGGAGAGGAACATTTGGACTACTTCAATGGTGTGTTGAGGAAGCTTTGAGGAGAGAGAAAGGGCAGAGGATAGGGCTAAAGTGGTGGGGGCAGCTTTCAAGTGAGATGGACAAGTGTTGGAAGCCTAGGAAGGCCTTTGGGGTCCCCCTCTTCAGCTGAAGCTTCTTCTTCCTCTTTCCCCCTCATTTCTCCATTGTTGAGGCTTGAGAGAGCTTAGAGAACCAAAGGAAAGCCAGCAGCACCCTCCCCTTGCCCGTCGCATGCTCGCATAGCCACTGTCGACCGTTTTCCTCCTCTATTTTCCTCTCTTTCAATTTCTGCTCCAACTGACTTTTCGTCAAAAACTCGAGTTAGAAGTTGTCTTCCTATGATAATCAAGCAACGCTCCACTCACCACCGCGACCAGTACATCCAGACCATACGGGGGCACTTTTCCGTTCACTGGAACGACTCATCGGCTGTCTCGTTCGTTGACAAGAAGCCACCGGTCATCGGTCCACCGGTCTGCTGCCCGCCTGCATTGTTTCGCGTTTTTCTTCATTTTTCTCCCATTCCGACCATTCCTTTGCCCGTCCCAACCACCAACAAGTCCCCCTTGACCCTCGGGAGCCGTCGGTTGCTGACCACCCGCTCGCCGGAGCTCCGATCGGCCCGTTTCCTCGCCGTTCATCCCTTGGTTCTCCTCGGTCTAGCAAGCAGAAGCAGAAGCCGAACCAGCAAGGGTCTCCGGACTTCGTGGCCCGTTTCCGAGCCCATCCGGCCTCGCTTGGTGTCGTCGCTAGGAGGATTGTCGCTCGTGTCCCCGTCGCCATCGCCGTGGACTCGCCGGAACGCTAAACCGATGAGTTTACTCACTAATCTCCACTTAGGGAGCTAATGATGCTTAAGGTGTGATTAGATTAGCCTAATGATGGTTTAGATAATTAGATTAGCTTAGTTAATTGTTAATTAGATTAGATAAATGATTAGTTTAGTAGATGGATTAATTAGTCTAATTATGCTATTAGTTAAGGTAAGCATGATTAGACTTTTAATTAATCATTTTAATTATTTAAATTAAGTATTATTTAAATTAAATTAATTTTCAGAATTTATTTATTTATTAATTAATTAATATTTTCCGCAAATTATGCCGGGAGAGCCGCTCAATAGAATTTCAAGCTGATCGCTATGGTATGGTTAGAATATGTAATTGATGGCTGGTTTGTATAATTTATTGATGAGTTGTGAAATTGTGTGTTTATTATGATTTGTAAAGCAATTGGGTATGACACCTGGCTAAACCAGAGAACCACCTAACTTGGAATAGGCTGTGCCCATGTGGCCGTGATTAACAGCCGAAGTATGGCTGTGCCCATTGAGCCGTGATTACCGCCTAACATAGGCTATGCCCACTGGGCCGTGATTTACTGCCGAACATTTAGTAGGGTATGCCATTGGGCCGTGATTAAGCTGGTTACACCAGAATACCACCTAACATGGAGTAGGTCATGCCCATGTGTGGCCGTGATTAATAGTTGGAACGAGTGAATGATTGAGATATAGTGAGATGCGTTCCAATTGTTGAATGAGGTTGCTGTACATATTTGAGTTATGAATTGTACTAACGTGCAGGAAGAAATTGAGGCAAGGTGAGTCCTTTGCCTCTAGGCATATTTTCTTCATAATAGGAGTTTAGAGGGTGAACTTGCTGAGACATTGTCTCACCTCGTCATGGGCTCAATATTTTTAGGTCCTTAGATGGTGGTCGTGGAGGACCCGAAGCCATGGAGTTTGTGGAGGAGGAGACCGAAGAATCGACGAATGTATTTAACTAGTGGGTCATAGGACAGTTCCTTTTTTGTTGAGCTGATCTTTTGTAAATAGCCTTGTACTGTGTTTAAACCTAGAGTGTTTATAAAAGGCTTGTTTTGGTTGTGATTTGTTACCTGCTTTTTTATCAGCTTTTGTAGTCAGGGGTATTTGTTTGCTTCCGCATGCGTAATAAAATGAATGAGTCAGCGACGCGTTTTGGGACATTGCATATTTATCGACCACCGAGGGATGGGCACGCGCTCGAGGATTGGGGCGTGACACTACCTCCTGTCATCTTAGAGTCAAAGCTGCGCCTTGTCTAAACCCTTTCTGGCCGCGGCAATCACTCTTGGGTCGTTACAGAATTAGTAGTATCAAGATATGTATCGACTGGTATCTCAATTTAGCGGATCGGTTCTCAAATCTAGGCCAGGGTCCGATCTACGCCAAGATGTCTTGTGTTGTGTTTGCCACGTAAATACATATTATATGTAGTTTATAATACAAAATAGTATATAAAAGAAAAGATTGAAATTAGGGGAAGGTGGACAAGTGAGGAGCATTGGGAGCCTACTCTCTTCTTGTACTGTCAATGGGTGGTCAACCATCTAATTTGAAGATTCAGCTCATGACAATCATGTACGATATTCTAAGATATTCTGCCCAAAAATCATGAATTCTTTAGCACGAGAGATTGATGATAGCACGAGAGATTGATGATATGGCCCAATTAAAACTCGGCTTAATTAGAAGATGTGATTGATTGCCCACATGGAAGCAAGATTCTACACATGTTATACAATGTGTTCTACCGACAATTTTCATGATGGGTATAATGGCTTACAAGATTCAATTGCAACATTCGAAGTTCAAAGCCTATATAAAAAAAAAAAAAAAGCTCATATAGATATGGCGCTGTTGACAAAACAAGAAATGAGAGAAATTGTGATCAATTAAAAGGGTCTGGAGTCTATTACTTTCGTAAGTATATAATATCAATTAAAATGTTATTATTAAGATATAGCAATAGCGACAAATACCATTTGAAGATGCACAAGAAAACTATTGTACTTATCGAAAGCACATTTTTCTAGATGAAAGACAATAAGAAAGGACCCTTTACAAACACCCAAGTTGTAGTGCATAATTTGGGGATTGAGTTGTGCCGGGATACTAAGTAAGAGAGCAGATATTGAAGGGCTCTAATACTGACAGAATCTATAGTGGATAGATGTAAATGGAATATAGTTCAGCATGACAGAAACTTCAACGATTGTGGCTAGGAGGTATTTGTACTCTTGGCGTAACTAGTGGAATCTAACCTATTTGAGCTGATGGAATTGGAAGAAAGTGGAATCTAACCTATTTGAGCCGATGGAATTGGAAGAAAGGACACATTTATATTTCAGGCACGCAATTTCTCTTTCTCTAAACTCTTTAATTTTCGCTATTCATACTACTAGTTTGCACAACGCGAAACATAATTTTTTTTGGGGGGTTGGTTGTGCAAAACCAACTTGTATTTTCTTGAACAGCCAATTTACCTCCTCTTAGATTCTTATTTTGACCCAACACATCACCTCGGTCATCAAAATTCTCACTTATTTAAACACGCTATTACATAAATAGAAGGAAAATCTTAACTTTTTTTTTTTTTAATGGATACTCTATATACCTTTTCTAGAGACATGGTGTGAGTGAGGTTACATAAATTAAAGAAACCATTGCCAACCCTACCTCACCTCAGTTTGTCACCATGTCAAAAGCCTAGACCCGGTGAGGCTTCCCCAACAAATTTGATGTTTTATATAACTTTTAGGGAACATATTCTATATACTCCAAGAAATATGATGAAAATCCGGTATATAATCTCCCTCAAAGGACATCCCATACATTCCAAGAAACACGATGAAAGTTTGGCATCCAAATCTCTCTTGTATTAGGGTGCTGCAAAAGCATTTCTTTTCCTTTCGGTAATGGCAAAACCCATAAATTATTCGTGAAGGGAATACACGCGGGGGCATGGGGAACGGCTGGGGCCGGCAAAACGGGCTAATGCAGCGACATCTGGCGCGGACGTGTCGAGAGCTCGAGCCCCCTCCATCTTTCTTACTATAAACAGAAAGTTAAGAGGAGAGCTGCGCACTGACTGATACGGCATTTGACTCGCACTCGCTTGTGAGGGGACCCACTTCGCCCACAAGGTGTCGATTTAGCTTTGTCCGAGACTCGCAAGATCTTCTTTTGGCGACGAGAACATAAAAAAGAAGGAAGAAAACAGACATCCCATGACCCAGAAATGAGCGCTCCACCCTCTGCTGCTGGTTCGAGGAAAATTACAAGAAGTCGACGTTCTTCTCTTTCTTTCCTTTGCCCAGTGGAAAGGTCTTGATCGAGTCCACGTTCTTGAGTGCAAAGGAGTGGAAGATTGGCTGGTTTGATCGACTCTTTGAGCCAAACGACATGTGAGCTCTACGTCCGATGGAGTGTAGAACATCTTAATCTCGTCTGAGAGCTTCTCATCGTCAGCTGTTCCTTGCTTTGCTCTGCAATAATACCATCTGATTTGAATCAGGTAAACCTCATGCAACATCTCTCCGCCCTTCTCTTCTCTCTTTTCTGAAGCTTCTGTTTTTCTTTACCCATTTTGCTTATTGCTTGATCTTCACTTGTGTACTTAATATTAATCGTTTGTTAACTAATATAGCTTCCCGTGAAGGTGGAATCTAGGACTAGGAGTCGATAGCAGCTGCTTGTGGAACTCGCTCTTTCTTTTCTCTCTAGATCACTTGGTTTTGTTGATTTGATCTCTAAATAATTAGGGGACTATTGGACTTTTCTAAACGAGGAAAGTATCTTCTTGTTTTTTTAACGAGTGCCTATAATGTCTCGTTTGGGATGTGACGAACTAGTTATTTAATGGTTTAGATAAGACTAGATTTTCGATGTCAATTCTCGAACAGTTAAGATTATATGTGGACTACCTTTTGTCTCTATATCCACGCTTTCGTGGAGGAAACCCTTCTATATATTCTACGTATTTCCTTTATTCCCCCCCCCCTTTTTGTTATATTCATGTGTGGTGCAATTGAGTTAGTGAGTCATACGCAATTCTGTATTAGCAAAAAGAAAAAAATAAGAAAGTCATTTTCAGTTGTATATGTATACAAGTTTAGCTTACCCGACCAAGTCATAGCAGCCAAGTTTATCTGTCATAGCTTGAAAGCCAATGTTGCTGATTATGTCTGATCTGAATGTTTGTGTCCGTGTGATTCGTACAAGAGCAAAATTTCTCAAGCACAGCACTAATATGTTTGGCCTAATGCACGAACAAAGACTGGATGAGTGAAATTTTTGCTTATGGAAGTCCTTGTGCCTGTAAGGTTAGCCATTTTCTGGGGCAGGTTCTGTCTGAAAATGTTGAGATCATAAGACTCCTTTTCATTCCTTTTGAATATATATGACTTTTACAGATAACCTTACTCCGTTTGAGTTTTCATCATTCTGAGTACTTAAATTGCAATGAGGGAATCCCGCAAATGTTAAGAAAGAGTATCTGGTGCTATATTAAACTTGAATAGGATTTCGACAGTTACTAGGACCCAGTCGACCCAAATATCGGTAATTCGTACAGCTAGGAACTTTCTGTTAGTACTAAGTAAAGACTCGCTCTGGGAGTTGTGTCTTTAAGAGAACTCAAGAAAGTGCGGAAGTGTCATAACATGTGATTTCTTTTAATCCCACATTATCCTGACTGTTTCTTGAAATGTGAATAGTCCAGTCTAAAACGATGAATCGAGTTACTGATGCATTTATGCTTCTGTTTGAGTTAGAAAACGAGATCAAATTTCTCTGATAATGATCTGTCTCTTCGCTGAATTAATTGGTAGAGTTAAATTACCGGACAAACCTTGAAAGATCTCGGTTATTCCGGAATCATGTCTCCCTTCTCAGCAACACTTACCTCTTCAGACAAACTCTTGTCTGTCATTCATTTACCATTCATTATCAATCAATAAATTTAAGAATCAGCCTTATTTTTCCATATGCTTTTTCTTTATTATGCAGGTATAAAAGGAAATCCAATTCAGATCGCAAGATGGTGGTTTCAGAGTCCGAAATCATTCCCCCGGAAGAGGTAGAGTCCCAATTACAAATTGATCAACAGCCCAAGAGCCACCCATTCTCAACCCTCGGAAGGCAATCCTCGATTTACTCATTGACCCTTGATGAGTTCCAGCACGCACTCTGCGAGAGTGGCAAGAATTTCGGCTCCATGAACATGGATGAATTCCTCACCAGCATCTGGAATGCCGAGGAAAACCAAGCCATAAACACCTCCGGCAACAATAACACCACCAACAACGGCACTGAGATCGCGGATCAACATGTGTCCCTGGGTGACATGTCCACCCTGGGTGACACATCCACCAGCAAAGGCATAGCCAAGCAGCAGAGCCTACCCCGCCAAGGCTCACTCACTTTACCCGCTCCGCTGTGCCGGAAGACGGTGGACGAGGTGTGGTCCGAGATCCACAAGGACCAGCAGAGTCAGCGGCAAAGCAACAACCTGCAGAATCCCGAGGACACCCCTCGCCAGCCGACTTTTGGAGAGATGACGTTGGAGGATTTCCTGATAAAGGCAGGGGTGGTTAGGGAGCAGCACATCCCGCATCCGCAGCCGAATCAGCAGCCGGAGCAGCCATTCGGGATGTACCCGAACAACCTGTCAATTGGGCCCGGTTTCGTCCCCAGGCCCATAATGGGAATGGGTGGAGCCGCTGCTAATGCAGCACCATACCAGCCAATGGCTGCTGCAATTGGAGAGCCATCAGTGTATCAGGCAAATGGGAAAAGGAACGGTGGATATGCGCCGGCACCAATGCCAGTAAGTTATGGTCAGAGGGTGGGGAACGGAAGCGGTGGCGGTGCGTATGGGGCAGGTCAGGCAATGGGGATGGGACTGCCGGTGAGTCCAGTGTCTTCAGATGGGATGTGTGGCGCACCGGTTGAGAATTCTGGAGGGCAATTTGGGATGGATATGGGGGGAGCTAGAGGAGGAAGGAAGAGGATAATTGACGGTCCAGTGGATAAAGTGGTGGAGAGGAGACAGAGGAGGATGATAAAGAATAGAGAATCGGCTGCGAGATCTAGAGCCAGGAAACAGGTACAAGTGCTCTATCAATTTGAAGTGCTCTGTTCATTGTGCTGTTTCCTGTCCTTCATTCATAACATCTCCTTAACAGTTTGGGTACTGCCTCAAAATAAAGGAGAATGCATCAGCTACAATGATTTAGTTTCTAAACTTCATATAGTGCGCTACAACCTTACACAGAAAAATGAAACATAGTGATGATTAATATTGACTAGTTCTAAATTATATGTATTTGATGCTCTTGATGCCTAGTATCAGGATTTGTAGTTGGCAAGTTGGCAAGTAGACAAGCGCTTGCTTCAATAGTATTTCAGAAGATTTTGTGTTGCGAAGTGTATGGTTTGATACCTGAATAAGGAATCATGAAAGGTTGATGAGACGGAATGGTTATCTCATTTGATCATCCATTGATGTACCCGTTATTGGACTTCGGCTGGTTTAGTTCAAAAATCAAGAAGTGAGAATTGATCTAAAATCGTCTCCATTTTGGTAAAGGAATCGCAAACCGAGAGGTTGTTTCGGAATGGAAATGCATGTGCAAAATGCATAGTTAGGGGTTGAATGTGGTGACTCTGGTCGTTGATTGTTTGGCTACTGCATCACCTGGCATACATTCACACACTATATTGCCTGGTGATTGTCAAGATCTGACTTTGTACTCCCTGGCACTTGCTTATATGCTTGTGCAGGCTTATACAGTCGAACTAGAGGCAGAGTTAAACCAGTTGAAAGAAGAAAACGCCCAGCTTAAACAGGCACTGGTAATGCCAGCATCTATGGTACTTGCTTCTAATGGGAATTGATCTATGTTGAGCTAATACTGGTTCATTCTTTCCACGTGCTTTATACAGGCGGAGCTTGAGAAGAAGAGAAAGCAGCAGGTACTTGATGTTGTGATTTTAATTTGCTGCAGAACACACAATTTTCTGTAGGACAATGTTTTCGGTCTTCTTTACATGTGAAGAATGACCTCAAGGAACCAAACGATGGGGACTGCTTGTATATGAGTCGGTTCTTGCATGATCATTTTTTTTCTTTTATTTTTGATTGTTTGTTCACTCATGTCTGTAGGACTGTTGCACAGTATCTGGAAGAGCTGAGGTTGAAAGCTCAAAGTCAAACCAGGGCATACAGAGCGAAGGAGAAACTGAAGATGATCAGGAGGAACCTGAGTTCCCCCTTGTGAAGTGAATTGGTATTTCTTTTGAATTCGATCTCTGCTTATTCTGTTAGCCTCTTCTTTTACTGAAAAGGCTGATCTTACCGTGTTCCTGATGAGTGAAACTTCTTCAGCAAATTGAGGATCTGAACAGGAAAGCTCTTGAAGAGTTGAAAGAAGGATCGCAACCGGGATAGTCAGCTGATGCCTAGAGGATAAGTTAGAACCCATGGTCTGTGGAAATACTTGGCCGTACAGTCATCATAAGAATGTATCAGTCGAAGGTGTCGACAGAATGTTTTTCTTTTTTCGCTCTTCCCCTTTTTTCCTTCTTTTGGCCTCAGTTATGAACCGAGAGTATGCATGATTTTCTAATTGATGTTGGTGTAGTAGTTGTTAGTAAAAGAATATGCAGATGAAAAGTTCTGGATTTGACAGTGCAATTTTGAGATGCTGATAAAGGAGAATTACATCATTGGTTATTAATTGTCATCTCAAGTCAAATTCTTACTTTCATTCAATTCCCAAAAACACCCAATCCGACGTCTGTGCCAATCGCTGTCCCGGTTTGTTATATTGTTCTGTTTCTTTTCTTAAGGGTGTGGAGGTGCTTTGCATTGCATTTTTGGATTTCAACATAATTGATATGAAAAACTGGTGCAAGAATGTAAGAACAGCTCGAGAGACATTGAATGACTTTTAGCATGTTTCATCAACCCACGAAAAGGTCCAACTTTAAGCAGAGGAGTTACAGTTATTCTAAAACTCTTGAAAAGAGAAAGCTGTATGTAGTTGCGGGACAGATTTGTTCTTTACCTTCTTCGCAAGCACTCGGGCTTCTGGCTCGTTGCAAGCTTATATGGTGATGGCATTGACTGATTTGAACTTGAGGAACACCCAACATTGCCTTTGCTAGCTCTTTCTCAGACGCTTATAGATCATAGCCTCCTTAATCGTTTAGAGTCAGACCTGTCTCATTCATTTGAGTAGAAGATCGCAGGCTCATACACATCTACCATGAAATGTAGTCCTGGGAGACGACGATGTCGACTCCAAAGGAGAGCTGATGTCCCAAAGTCTAGGAGAGTTGGTCGGGAACCCAGTCGCCTTCAGGTTTAATGTCAAGTTTGCAGCATCAGCCAAGCGCTGCTCAAAGGCAGTTGGTAATTGCAATCCCAGCCATCAAATCCACTGGCAGTTCTATCAAGCTGCTCCATATTGTGATGACAGATTCGTATAACCGCTTGGCGATCGTCCATTCTCCAATCAGCTGAACCCAACATTCCACAATCATGGCCATCGGAGGCCCTCATACATCAGAAACACCAGTGCCAAAGGCCTCCTATCATTAGGTGAGATCTTACCAATGCAAGCACTCGATCGTCTCCAGTCTTCCTTTGGTGAAGGATGGTCTGACATGTTTCAAACCAGACAATCTCAGAAACTGTCCAGGACCACTGCTGTTGCTGCAATTGGTAGTATGATGCTGACAACAACTAGCACAGGATAATCATTTTGAAAAACCCATCTCCATGTCATGGGGTTTAAAACAAAGAAGGGTGGGACTATCCGGCTAGTTGTCAAGTTGCTAGAGGTGGTCCACAATTGAACTCTCAGGAACCATCTCTTCTATGATAGCACGGTCTAAGCTGTCAACACAGCTTTGTTCTGGCCACAGTACAAATGCAGAGAAGATTGTCCTCAAAACTTCAGATCTCACAAGAATAGCACATAGCCAATGAAAACTGAAAAGGGCACTTCCATGGGGGCCGGGCAAGAGGATGAGTGGCAAACATAATGAATTACCACGATCCTATATTGCTCAGCATATAACTCATCAAAAGAAATAGCAACTTTGTTCACTATAGGACAGAAGAAACAAAAAAGATTGCAAGATTTCTGAGGTCCTGTACCAACCAGAAATTAACTGAGACCTGAAAAATCAAAACTGATCTTCACATAACGTCTATTCAAACTCAAATTGAACCTCTACCTCCATATATTTTCTCATAAGAGGAATCATTGACGTGGTGAAATTGCCCAGCATACCAAGCTCTTTCTCTGTTTTGGCCTCTGATACACCCACGAAAATTATCAATTTCTTCAATCTGGGGCATCTCTCGAGAAGTCCCGCCACCCATGCTGAGAAGCGGTTGCTAACTATGGTCCATCCAAGTTCAAGCGCAACCACATTCTCCAAGTTAGACGAACCCTGCAAACAGTGGGTTAAAACACCATCCCCGAGATCGTAACTCAAAGCTAGGTGGCTTAACCGAGGAAAGCAAACAGTGATCGTCTCCAAATCCATAGCTTCAACTTCTTCATCCAGTACAACACCCCATAGACGAAGCGTCCTCAACTTCAAAGATTTGGAGATCATATGGTAAAATTTCGGCCAAATGACCGTGAAGTTTGCGACATCCACAACCTCAAGATTTTCCATGCTTTCACTAATATCGAGATGTATAATACTAACATCATCCATCTTAAATACTCTTAATGCCCCTTTCCCAATCAGCTCAAAAACCTCAAGATTACAATCTCGAAGGTGCAAGCTCTGAAGGCTATCAGCCTCCAATAGAAACTTATCCAAGCTTATCGCTTCCACATGGATTTCTTTCAACGAGTGACTTGTCAACTCCATAGTCGCCTGTGGATCTGACATGGCGATATCTGGATTAATAAGAGCTAGTGACTCGATCTTTGGACAGATAGAAAGGAGGAGGCTCAAATCCAAGGCTGAGATGCTGACGAAGCTCAAAGAGAGCGATTTCAATTGAGGAAACTTCTGATAACTCAGCTCAATACCCGTGATAGAATTATGAGCCAACTTCAACACTTCAAGCTTCTGCCTTCCGCATCTCTCAAGAATATTGATGTTCGGATGCGTCCTCACATTATAACACAGCTCACGCAAGGTCTCCTTGGTGTACATGAGCCAGGCGATCACAGGGGCGGCCGAAAACTCATCCACATCCTCCATTGAGATGGACAAACACCGCAGGCCTCGAGTCTGGAATATGGTCTGCGTAATGATGATCTCCAGCTCAGTCGTGGTGAAAGAATGGTTCGTGGACCAATCATTGGAATCGAAGGAGAGCGCTCGAAGGTGCTTCTTCCAAGCCTCTCTCCATTTCTGGCAAGTCATGGAAGCAACCACGACATCTCTCGCAGCTTTGAGCTGCGATAGTATGTTCCCAATCACTTCAACAGGGAGATCATCCATGTATGCAGGGCGGACAGACGATTTCGCCGGCAGTGAAATAGAATAACCACCAGAACAAAGATCGCACCGTATTAAAGGGTCGTTCTTGCTGCAGCTTTTTCACCAAATATAAGATCTTTCAGCCGAATTCCGGTCCCAAGCTACGACCTTTTGAGCTCAGTGATACGTTTAACGAGACAATATCGGAATTTTTCAGCAGAGCGACTAGAAGCCAACACCAATTCAGATGCCAGGAATGCTACAACCTGTATTTCCCGCGCGACGATGGATCATCGGAATCAAAAGAACGCAAGCCGAACAAGATCCCCCAAAAGCAATCAGACAAAAGGAAAAAAGACGCAAAACCCAGAAAGGGATTTCGCAGTAACTCGAAGACCCAAAAGAAATTCGATCCCAAAACGAGGAGAAACTCGAAAAGCCCCGACAGCCGCTCACCGGGAGAGCCGATCGCCGACGACCCCAGAACAGGATCGGGAACGAGCGCGAATCCGAACCGTCGCGAGCAAGGCAAGCATCCTCGATCCCGAATCATCGATTCGAGTGACGGGTCGGGATCAGGCATCCCGACCGGGCGACGGAAGCGATCTGGGCCACCCTCATGATCCTTTGCTTGGATCGATGGAGTTCGATCGAACTCGACTGGGAATTGCTCGAAGCTCTCCGCAGGTGCGGAAGGGCAGTTTTTTCTTCTTTTTCTTTTTTATATTTTATTTTTCCAAGGACCGTGCCGACGATGGGACCAAGATCGTATTTTTATATAAGGACAACGCTACATGCGACGGAGGTGTATACTAAGGCACTGTTTGGTAACAACCAAACAGTGCATGATTCTGATTTTTTATTTCCAGAATCAGTTTAGAAGTAGAATCGCGTTTAGATTGACATCCAGTCGGGTGAACGATAGCAGCTCCTGTTTACTAATGGATCTGCCGCCGCTAGTATAAGAAAAAAAAAGCACATAAAACGTTCGATTATTATATTAAGTGGATACGTACCTTCTATGGGAAACAACATATACATAGTGGTTTTTATTTCCGGAAACAGTTTTAGACAAGAATTGAGAATAAAAAAAAATATGATTCTAGGTCTGGGAATCAAAAAAAGAATCAAAACAGTGAAAGTCTTTTTCTTCCCTTCCGCCATCTCGCGACCGCCGTCCACCATCACCCGCCGCCGTCCGCCGATTCGGCGAGCTCACATGCGGCAAGCCCAACCACCGGCGAGGCTCGCCCAGCCCCACTGGTGGCCGGGCGGGCCTTGCCCGCCCCGGCGAGGCCCGCCTCGTCCACCGGCGAGGCCGGGCAAGCCTCGCAACGCCCGCCCGCCGGTGGGCTGCGGGTCTCGCCTAGCCCTGGCGAGGCTCGCCTGGCCACCAGCGAGGCTCGCCCAGCTGCCGGGGAGGCTCGACCGACGAGGGCGCCGGCCCTCGTCTGGCTAGTCGCCAGTACCGGCAACCGGCCACAAGAAGAAGAAGAAGAATAGGAGAAAAAGGAAAAAAAAAAAAGGAAAAAGAAAAAAAGAAAAAAGCAAAAAAGTAAAAAAATTATTTAAAAATTACAAGAAATTGATTTGGAATGAATCAATGAAAGACAAAAACGCAATTCTATTCCAGAATAAAAAATTTTGGATAGTTACCAAATGCGTTCTTTTTACTCGAATCGCTCCCTAACGTAATAAAAAATAATCATTTTTAGTCAGAATCTGTTTCCTTGAACAGAATCGTTACCAAACGAGCTCTAAGAGCGGACAAGGAACAACGTGAGGTCTTTCTAATCCCATTTGCCAAAACAACCAGCGGCTTTTCAAGGCGGTGATTAGTGTGAAAAAGGTTGTAGCTTTGCCTTTTTCACACCGGAAGATCACCCTTCTCACCGGCTGGAGGGATCCACTCATCCTATACGGAAAGTCGTTGGAAAAATCTCGAACCCATCACACATTTATAAATTTTTTATTTATATCTTTAAATATTTTCATATTTTGTCAATTGAATCTTTACATTTAATATTAGTCAAAAATCATTAACATAAACGGTTGAGCGTCCTATGTGACACATCAACAGTGACATGAATGATTTTTTATAATATTATAATATCTTTTTTTTGAATTATTTATTTTATTATAATTTTTTTCTTTTTTTTTTTTTTTTTCTATTTTCCTTCTTTACTTCCCCCTTTTTTTTTTTTTTTTTTTCCTTTTTTACTTTTCCCTTTTTCTTGGTCAACTGTTATCACACCTCATTGATGGGCGGCGAAGGTTGCCGCCTCGGGCATGGGCCAACTCCCAAGCCTCAAGTGAGGGACGCTCGCACTGGCCTTGCGAGGACCGCTCTCATGGGATTAAGTGAAGGTCGCCTTCGCTTGGGCTAGCAAGGATTGTCGTCGCTTGCTAGCAACCTCCGTCAGCTATTGACGAGGCATGGCGATGGCCGACCAAATGAAAAGGTAAAAAGAAAAAAAAAGATAATGGAAAAGGAAAAAAGAAACAAGTGTAGAAGGAAAGTAGTATAAAAGACAAAAAAGGAAAAATAAAAATTAATAAAAAATTTAAAATTATTAAAAATTATTCATGTTGATGTTAGTTATACCACGTAGGATGGCGGATGTCCACATCAGCGATTTTCAGATAAAAATGGTTGGATACACTTTGTCACAACCCTGATTCCATTCCTAAGGTCACGAGTAGCAATGGTTATTTTCGCAACGTCCCAAGCACGTTGCCGTCCCGTTTCTTTTTATCTTATCATTAAGCACATGTGAAAGCGTTACAAACAATAACAAGCAGCCAGGAAAACAATCATTTACAAATATACAATTACATTAGTTACATTTATAAACTCTTCTATCACGGGCCGTTATATTTACTACTATTACATCTTCTATGCTCAAAAGGCTGGGGTAAACCTTAGTTCCTCTAGCGAGACAGCAACTCTTCCATGCGTATAATTTTGAAAAAATAATGGGGTGAGTCATGAACTTAGTAAATAAAACCCCTAATCCTCTACTAAGATGACAACTTGTTATCAAATCTAGAATGAGCAGTACTCATATTACAATATTGATGGTAGATTGATAGCAATATTATTGCTTCACCTTAACCACACATATATATCCCTTCAGCGTAACTTCCATGCATGCTTACCTTCGAGTTATCCATGAACACACCAAGTCAAGTAGTAATAAACGTACTTGCATGCATAAAAGGTTCATTAACATACATCCTGTCTCAACCAGGGCATCTAGTTTCAAGCTAAGCATCTTGGCTTAACTAGGGCATCCCGGCTCAACTGAAACATCCTAGGGGCTAACTCACCCAAGGCATCTGAGCTCAACCCAGGTATCCTGGTTTAACTAGGGCATCCCGTTCTCACGAACTAGACATCGCCGCCTACGCTATGTGACGACGGTCTTCTTCTTTTATTTAGTGATCACATATCATGTGTCGCACCAGCCAGTTTATTATCTTCCATCATAATCCACACATGAGCAAACCATACAAAATGGACCGGCAACATAAAAACGACTACTCATGAGTAAGCACATGACTAAAACGTGACAACATAGCATATAGCCCTAGCCAAGGGTTATAAATTCTACTTACCTTCGATGAACTTCGAAAAATTATAAGTGGCTTTACCAAGAGAGGGCTGTCTTGTGAGGTGGTGGGTGAGCAAAGTCGAGAGAGAGAGAGAGAGAGAGAGAGAGAGAGAGAGAGAGAGTTGTGAGGAGGAGGAGGAGGAGGTGCTCAAGAGAAGGAGGAAGAAGGGGAAAGTGGATGGCAAGGTGAAAAATGAGGAGTTCTCCTATTTATATTACTTAGCGCCATCATTACCAAGCCAAATGGTCCATTCTAAATTTTCGAAGTGGCCCGCCTATGGTTCCTAGGAGCGAATTAAACAGACACCCTGACAACAATCCAACATGGGATAGAAAAACAGAGCACCCAATTTTCACAAAACACACTTTATATACATATCATATTCAACTTACAGGTTTATACACACCAATCCATCTCTAGAAAGAAACTATTAAGCCATCTATGCTCCGGACCCTTCAACCTCGAGCTCCGGGTTCTCCACACTAGGGACCTAAAAAATTGTAAACCACGATAGGGTGAGAATAAATCTCAGTGAGTCAATACCCTAAACCCCGATTAGGACGAGAATTCACCTAGAGGCGTCCTAAACATGCGCCACTCAGAACTTACCTCGCCTCAGCGCGTCCTTGCACACTAGTGCATCACATATGCACTTATAAACGCAACATGTGTAATCAATAGTTGGAACACTTCATATCACTTATCAAATATTCACAGAGGTCTCGATTATAAGGCCAAATCGTTATGACACATCCCATTCCGTGCCACACAACTTCCTACCATAATTAGGCGCATATATCTCATATCAATGATTCAATCCCCACTCCATATTCAAACTCAATGCTCTAGAGGTGGCTCCCATGAACTTACGTTATCGTGTAGCACTTAACTCTTGACCACATATAGCATTAGTACAACGTTCTAGAGGTGGCTCCCATGAAGTTACGTTATCGTGTAGCACTTAGCCCTTTACTATGCACGACAGTAGTGTAAAGCTCTAGAGGTGGCTCCCATATGATTCAAGTCACTATGTAGCACTTAGCCCTTGACTACAAGGCTCTAGAATTGATTCACGCGAAATTTCATTATCGTATAGCACTTAGTCCTTTATTGGTTCACAACACCTTTGGTTTCCTCAATACAACACATATCACCCTTCAATAGTCATCTTTTGCCATGACAATAAACCATCATCATAGCACAACCATTCACATATCATCACGCACAAATTCCAAGCATGTCACAAGTCAACCACGTCACCAAATAGGCATCGTTCAGCAAGCACAACATCAAGAACAATCACAAAACCACTACCGGTCCTAACCGGTAGAAACGGTCCACTCGCGCGTCTCCAAGTTTAAATTCAGAAACCTAATCAAATGAGTTCAGAAAATTATCAAATTTGAATATGTTGTAAAGAACACATAAAAGAAAATTTTTCATGAAGACAACTTAATCCAGATCTTTCTAGATTAAGAACAGTAAATCGCTCAATCCAGTACAAAAACTGTGTCCGTTTCCAAAAAGTTTGTTTTTCGAAATCAGTTTGGTTTGAGATCCAAAACTTGTTCATTTGATCTGAAATTTGACTATGTTAAACTAAACAATGTGAGAAATAACCTTTTTGAAGAAAATCTTTTGAAAAAAAAAAACCTTAAAAGTTGATAAAAATCCTTGCAACACCAAAAGGTCACAAGTTCCAGCAAAAACAGAGGTTCTGTTGTGTTTTTAATGGAGTCGAAATATTATTCTTTGAAATCCATAAAATCTTGAGAAAAATATATGTTATAGCTAAAGATGTATAAAACATTCTTCAAGAAGGAATCAACCTCAAAATCTTAGTACATTTTGATCCACAAAAATAGCAGACACCAATGGTTCAGTAAG
The DNA here is from genome assembly GCA_014182365.1 of Eucalyptus tenuipes. Lineage (NCBI taxonomy): Eukaryota > Viridiplantae > Streptophyta > Magnoliopsida > Myrtales > Myrtaceae > Eucalyptus > Eucalyptus tenuipes. The sequence continues at coordinate 18,440,228 of CM024537.1, forward strand.
CAGATCCGAGAAAAATCCACTGAATTAAACTAAACCACCCTCATTAGTGCTAATCTAACCAATCTAGATTAATACTAATTCATCTTAAGTTTAATCTCACATAGTAATAATTTAACTAAGCTAATTAGCACTAATCTAACACCCTAAGTGCAATTAACAAATTAATTAAGGATTATGGAGTTAACTTACTGGATTAGTGAGAAAACGGGTGCACGGCGACAGCGGTGAGATCCCGTGACTACGACGTCACCAACAGAGACTCGGTTGAGGCTGAAAACGGCAAGGGACTCACGGCTAAGGGAGCTTCGGTTCTGTGGTTGCTGGATGTGAAGTTGCTGCAGACGTGAGGGGCTTGCGATGGAGTTGGTGGCTGTGCGTGAGGTGGGAAGTTGCTAGTGGCGTGAGGATGGGGTTGAAACAATGAAGGATATGGTGTGATGGTGCTGTGGGTGGAATTGGTGGAGACGTGGGGATGAGGTTGCTCGGTGGATGGTGATGGAGAAGGTGGCATGATGCTGGTGTTAGTGTGAAGGTGAGATGAAGCTGATGATAATAAGGGGAAATGATAGGATGAGGATGGAGCGGCGATGGATGGATGCAGCAGCAAAGAAAACTCAAGAGGAATGGAGAAAACGTGAAGGGGAAAAAGAAGGGAAGTTTTGGTGGTGGGTGGGATGACGTGAAAGAAGATGGAGGTGGTAGGCGTGGAGATGAGTGAGGCCACCGAACAGCAACAATTGGAAGAGGAGAAATAAGGAAGGTGGAGAAATAGAGGAGATGGGACGGTTGCCTGCTGCATGGGGAGTCTTACGCACGCAGGGGGGATTTAGGAGAGAGAGAGAAAGAGAGGGGACTAAAAGTCCAAGCAAAATATCAACATAATGATCAAAGTGCCACAAAAGTCTTCATCCTCAATTGTCAATTGCCCAACCACTAAGAAAATAGGTCTAATTTCCCTAATTAGATCCATTTTGGGTAGCAAAAATACTCAATCAACTCCCATCCGAATTTCCATTTTCATTTTCCATTTTGTCCGAAAACCAATTTTTTCGCAAAAATTCTGGGTTCGACGGAAATTTCCCGAAAGATGAGACGATGTCTTAAAAATAAATTGTGACACGCTCGAATGTTCGATTCCCGAAACCGAATTCAATTTCGTGGTTAATTTCGATTGGATGCAATTTTAGCGCGATCCAACTTACCGAGTAGCTTTTAGGGATTTTAGCGCGTTTGACCCGTGGTCAATGATCTTCAATCCACGTTGTGCATCTCTGACTCATAGACGACTCTCGGTTGTTGTAAAAATCTTAAGGTTTCAATTATGGGTACCGGGCATAGAATTGACAGAAAAATCGGTTTAGTGTCGTTTGATGTGAATTTTGCAATCATGTGGAATTACCCACAATTTAATCACGCCATTCCATCGAATCGACCTATATCCGATCACTAATCGATTATAACGGTGTCGTATTGACTATTGCCAATTATCACGGTCGAGCAGTCAATTTCTGATCGAATTCTCAAGTATGTCGTGTTTATATCCCTTAATGGCTTCACATGATAGATCGGTTAACTCGAGAGTAATCAGCTCCGAGAAAAAGGACCATAGATGTGTGGACGAAAAGTCCATTTCATTTAATTGAAATCGGGTTGAAAATCAGGATGTTACAATGCAAATGCTCTGTTGGAAACTACTATGATAGGCGAACTTGACGAGATGTGGGTGCTCGTCCCTACTTCTCTTGAAGTTGATAACACAAGCTTATAACATGTCTTCAACGTTTGGATGGTTCTCTCAATTTAACCATCTGTCGGCTGTAGCGCCTTAATTCTCTGTAATATTTCTGGCTCGATCATGTTTTCGCTGTGCACTCGGATAAAATAAAGCATTCCTTAAAGATAGTCTATTCTTATAATGATGTCAGTGTCATACATGGTTTACACAACTAGATCCATTGCTTCCTCTTATTTATGTAGTCTTACACTCTTTACATTCTATGATGAATAGTACTTTATTTTGTAACAACGGTTTTGGAGTTTTCCATTTCCTCCTAAGTGACCACATAAACCTTTCCATACACTGGCAGGCATTGGAAATTGTCGTATTGTGGTGCTTCGTTTTGCAACATCGTTTGTGGCTACTGCAGCGGCATCATTTGCCGTTGCTATGGGCAATCTCTGATAATGTGGCATTACTGATCACGACTAAAACAAACTCCTATTCGAGTCAAGCATGGAGCATTATCATGTCATTTTCCACAATTATAACATACTCCAGACAACACCACACTCGCCTTCTGCTTCATATATTTTTTAACACGCGCTTTCCTCTCGGCGTGAATCTTTTGCCTTATCGTTGGTTAGGATGGAAGGCTAAATGAGAAGGTCTCCCTTGGAAATTCGACGCAGCAATACGTTCTTGCAAATTCTTCTCAATCAACTAAGCCTGCTCATACAGTTCATTATAATCTTTAAGGTTCAAGGGCACCAGCTGACTTCGAAGGTTAGGTCTAAGACCATCTCTGAATCTTATAGCTCGATCAATTGGGGAGCATATCTCGATAATTCAGTAAATTTGGCCTCATACTAATCCACCGTCATATTTTGTTACTGCAAGTGCAGAAATTCAGCCATCTTCATGTGACGAGCACATTTAGAAAAATATTTTTCATTGAACACCTCAATAAACGCATTCCAAGTTATAGCAGTATCAGTAGGGAACACCATTCCTTTCGTTGCCTTCCACTAGTGACTGGTGTTACCTGTTCATGGCTAAGGTCACATTATCTTCATTAAAACACCTTAAAAGTGCGAATATCTTTTTTAACTTATTGACCCATGATTTGGCGTTTTTGAGATCTCCTATCCTAGCAAACCTCGAGGGTCATAGCTTTAGGAACTACTCCACCAGTCCCTGCATAGGAAATTCGTCATTTCCTCTTCCGTTTCCAACCACATAGGCATTCCAAGAAGCAGAAGCCACTTGGTGTTGTGCTTGCTGCCCTATTATACTTCTCATGGTCTCAAGAGCTTGCAGAATTCCATCTAGTCGAAAATCCTCTTTTGACTTTCCTTTGGAACTCGCCTGGCCCCGAGTTGACTTTTCTCTTGTGGCCACCTAGTCATGAGCACTCATGTTATAGCTACAGGAATTCTAGGGAAGCTTTTCTTCAACACAATAAGGGGTCAGTAGTTATGAACTACCGTTGGAAACATCGATCAACAACAAATCACATGCACAAGTGTTTTCCTAGCTAACTATCCCATGACTCCCAGCGCACCTTATCATTTCAAGTAATAACCTGGCTTTGATACCAAAAACTGTCACAACCCCGACTCCATCCTTAGGGTCACGAGCAGCAAGGGTTATTTTCGCCGTCTCGTTTATTTTTATCTTTTCATTAAACACATGCAGAAATGTTACAATCAATACCTGTATAACAACTAGCAGCCATGAAAACAATCATTTACAAACATAGAATTACATCAGTCACATTTACAAGCCCTTCTATCACAGGCCATTATATTTAACTACAACTATATCTTCAATGCTCAAAAGGCCGGGGTAAACCTTAGCTCCTCTAGCGAGTCTGCAACTCCTCTATGTCTACAATTCTAAAAAAACAACGGGGTGAGTTATTGACTCAGTAAGTAAAACCTCTAATCCTCTACTAAGATGACAACTTGTCATCAAATCTAGCATGAATAGTACTTGTATTACAATATCGATGGCAGATCAATAGCAATATTATTGCTTCACCTCAACCACACATATGTATCCCTTTGGTGTAACTTCCATGCATGCTTACCTTCGGGTTATCCATGAACACACCAAGTCAAGTAGAAATAAATATCCCCGCATGCATAAAAGGTTCATTAACATACATCCTAGCTCAATTAGGACATCTCGGCTCAACCGAAGCATCCAATTTCAAGCTAGGTAGCTTGGCTCAACTAGGGCATTCTGGCTCAACCGAGGCATCCCAGAGGTTAGCTCATTTGAGGCATCCAGGCTCAACCCAGGCATCCCGTTCTCACGAACGAGGCATCGCCACCAACGCTATGTGATGACGGTCTTCCTCTTTCATTTAGTGATCACATATCACGTGTTGCATTAGCTAATTTATCATCTTCCATCTTAACCCACACATGAGCACGGAAAACAAAATGGACCCGTAACATAAAAACGACTAGTCACGAGTAAGCACATGACTAAAACTCGATGATGTAGCATATCGCACTAGATAATGATTAGGAATTTTACTTACTTTCAATGAACCTCAATAAATTATAAGTGACTTTATCAAGAGAGGGCCATCTTGTGAGGCGGTGGGCGAGCAAGGCCGAGAGAGAGAGAGAGAGAGAGAGAGAGAGAGAGAGGGAGGGAGGGAGGGAGATGTAAGGAGGAGGAAGCTTTCAAGAGGAGGAGGAAGAAGGGGAAAGTGGATGGCAAAGTGAAAAATGAGATGAAGTCCTCTTATTTATACTACTTAGCACCATCATTATTGAGCCAAATGGTTCATTTTAAATTTTCCAAGTGACCCGCCTATGGTTCTTAGGTGGCAAGTCTATTTATCCAATGATTGCACCTAAAGAATGAGTTGGATGGCAAGAAGATTTCACTTGGCAATCTAGCTTGTAGGCGTCATCGATGATGGCCCGCTTTTCTTCCTTTCACTCGACCACTTGTATCCCTCATTTAATGAGCATTTAATGAAGTTTGAAGATAAGACTATCAAGATTGCCAACTAGGCGCTTAGGTCTCTTAGGTCATTAATGGGGGCTTTAGGTATTGCTTTCCGATAGGGCCACATGTGTGCCATCCTTTTCTCCCCCATCAATGATATTTTTAACTTCATCATAACTTTTGAAAAGTCAAAGGACACATCACCCCCTTCATTTAATGATGGTGTTCTAGAGTGTTCTATAATTTGTCTTTCTCTTCCTTAAGAAGGCGGTTTGGAGAATTCCATCATCTAAGTTGGTTTAGGGGCCGAAAAATGGATCATTAGGTAAACCTCAAAAAATTGAATCACGTACACCTGAGGTTTGGCCATTGCGCCCCACACTCGGCCAAATCGTTCCCTTGGACGGTTGGCCTAAAGGGTTAGTTGTCTTTTGATCAGTTCAAGGCCAATCTTAAGGCTATCCATGGCCTAACACTAAGCCAAGACACTCATGGACCTTAGAATTAGTGACATAATAGACGGGTCTATCCCTAAGCTCATTCCGATCGGCACTCGATCCATTCGTATGGTTCATGGTCAGTGCATTATCGATCCATGATTGAACATCATCAATTCAAGATTCTTTTTTCAATACTAAGAATTGACTAGGTAATGATGCATTTTTGGTAGGAAGACGATCGCATTTGATTGAGTCGGATCGTCCGTGTATCGATGCATAGCCGAGCGGAATCACCCGTGGTCTAGCACTATGACCAATCGGATCAACCCATGACCATCCGCCGATCCAAAATCATCCCGTGACTAATTCTCATGATAAAAAAAGTCATCTTATGAGCTGGTGATCCTATCCCACCACTATGGTCAGTAAATAATTCACGACCAACACCTCAATCAATTTGTGGCTAGTCGGTCGGTCGAACCATGACCGATCCTTGATTCCTTACCGATCAAACCGGTCAATCTCATGACCAATGGCCTATGGTCGATCCATTTAGGATCTTATGACTGATCCTTACGGGGTCGGAATAGAGCGTGTTACATACTCAATTGGCAAAATATGAAAATATTTAACACTTAATAGTATAATTAAGAAGGTTAGAATTAAATTAGCAAAAATGTGATATGCTTAAAATTTTTTGAATGATTTGCCAATTCTTTTATGGTCACGGATTGGTAAATGGGGGAAATTGAGCTCTATTATTACCCTTTTTCTTGCTTAAAATTGATAAAAAAAAAAAATTTCCCGACAAATTGACAACGTTTAGTATTCAAAATTCTCACTTTACACGTAAGAATTTCCACGACTGGAAGAACTATAAGTTTTCGTCATTGAAATGTATTGGAATCATGTCTTGAGTTTGGACCCATTGTTGTGAAACCCGATTTAGACAAGCATGTGCAATAACCGACCAAGTGAAATTGAATAACCTGAATGCATGTGACTTCACTGACTTAGTCTCTTAAGAGTATGTTTATTTCGCAAAAAATGAATGATTTGAAAAAGAAAAAATTCTTTAAAATGAGTACTTATATCTCTTGAAATAGTAAATTAAAAGAAAATGTTGTCATTATTGACAAGAATTTATATCTAAATATTTTTGTGGATGATTAAAATATTTTTCGTGCATTTATATTTATAAACAATACAAGTGATCATTCTTAGGAAACTATCTTCCAAATCATTTATTTTCTACAATTTAAATGCAATTAAGGGTGATCGGTTCGCAGTTTCCAAAAATCGGAACTAGGGAACAAACTAGGAAATGGATTGCACTATCAGTTCAGTCCGATTCTAATTTGATCAAATGGAACCGATCACTTATTTTTTTGAGCTATTTTTTTCTCATTATTTTTTCCCACTAGTTGGAGCCAAACCGAGATAGTTCACATTTTACTAATTTTTTGGAAGAAATAATAATATAAAAAGTATATTTAGTAGGTCTGGTCCGGTTCCCCCTTGGAACCATGAACTAGACTGCCTGGACATCGGTTCCACTTTTAGGAATCGGGAACTGGACATATACTCTCAAGAATCAAACCTAATTGGCTAGTTCGAACAATTCTCGGTTCGGACAATCCGTTTTGCACACCCCTAAACACAACCAAGAGTTTGTTTGATTAAAGAAAAACTATTTTTAGGGAAATTAGTTTTGACAACACAAAACTAATAGATTTACGAAAAACGTTTTTCGTTGACTGGAAAATTAACAAGTTTAGATTGAGGGGTAAACAACTTACCCTTCAAGTAAGAACTAAATCAACGACCTAAAAAAAAAAAGTAAGAACTAAATCATTTTTTCCTTGACTATTAAATAAATGAAAATTAACTATTTTCCTTGAAAATATTGTACTTGTTATGAAATTTTCAAGCTAAGTTTCAATGCAAATCGAAGCCGAAGATATAAATCAACTAGGGAAAATCCAAGTTGGACTTTGATGATTGATATTGTGTTTCGACTGAATTAGGACTCCATGTGCACATCAGATATTCCAGGGAAATTAGTTTCCTAGTTGGAGTTAGGTCACTTTCACGCTATCCTAAAACTTGTATATACAGTCTTCCACTGGCTTATTTTGTCTTCGAAGGGCCTTCTGTGCAGAGATGTTTGCCGTGACTTCTGGCCCGTGCCTGCGTCATTCGTGCAGCTACATCCGGGAGTAATTTCAAGTGGTTTTGTACTCGCACACGAAAGTCCAAGAGCCGTTTGAATACCCAGAACTTCTTCGCAGACTTCCCCCGATGATCCGCGCAAGTCCGTCCAATGGAGATCGCTAATCATGCTGAAAATGCGAGTGTTTAGACAAGGTGAAACACTCTGGATTTGGATGTAATTTAGTACTTAAAAACATTAGAGTGAGTGATCATGACTTTGTAATTATGCGATGAATTAGTGGATTCGTTAGGGCCAGCTTTTTTAGTGGAGTAAGAATCGACACTTCGACCGAATCACATAAATCTCTTGTGCTTTTCTTTTCTTTGATTTTGCCAACTTGTATTAGATTTTAACAGCAAGATCCACTACCCTCCGCGTTTATTCCCAGCAAAATGGGTTTTGTGAATTGATTCTCCACGTATAAGTTCCATTTGCAAATGTCATGGAATTGATACCTACCTCACGGATGATTTCAGGGGAACTGGGTTCTCTGTCACGATAAAAGGGAAACATAATGAACTGTCTTGTCTTCATGTAAACATTAGCCAATAATGGGATGTTTCCTCTGCAGGCTTCAAGACAATTCCTCAAAACTCTCTCTCTCTCTCGGATGACCGATCGTGTAGAGTGTGGGGGGTTTTACGGAACATGTATAGGCTTAATAAACATAAACACAGCGAAAACAAAGATAAAATTCTATTATACATGTATCTCCAAAGGTGTTGTTCATGCGTTTTGATAAAAAATTAGAATATCGAAGGGGATTATACAGATTATCTCTCGAAGCGCGCTTTAAACAACTTGATTCAAATGTTCATCAGTTCAAGCCCCACAAACGTTGGGCCTCTAGTTTAGACACACCACCAATGCACCTCGAATGAAAAAGAGCTCGCAAGTAATCGCCAGTATAACTGTGCTAGCAATCTCGTGGAGATAATCCTCTGCACGTGATTAGCAGCCGTTTGCTAACCATGTAGTCCTCTCTCTTTTTCTCCTTTTCTTACTTAACCCACTCACCTTCTCTTTGCTCTCTATATATAATGTCCTGGTAAGTCAACATTTAACTTCCTCTAGAAGCTAGTTTTTAACTTCTCAAAGAAGTTATTGACTACTTCCACAAGAAGTTAGTCTATAACTTCTCAAATAAGTTATTGGCTACTTCCTCTAGAAGCTGGGTGAGCAAGAAAACAGCTCTTGTGAGTGCGCTATGTCCGATTGAGTGAATTGGTTATGGTGTGTGACATCCCTAAGTTCATTACTGAGCTGACAGTAAGACTTGCACTAACACATTAGTACCTCCCAAGAGAATTGATTGTCCCGATCAATCTCTAGGTCCTACAAGTCATGATTGACTTCTAATAATATGTCATGGCTACCTAGATAGTGTGAATGCTTTAAGCATATAATGAACCTGTTAACTCTAGCTACGGTGTAATTCAATCCCTCTGTATTACTATGTCCCGATCAAACAAAGACCATGAAATATTTGTCAAGTCACCAATTCGATCATATGCACAAACCTAATTGATTTGCATTTTATATGAGACATAAACAATTCATTCTCGGTTACAACGCTGACCGAGGATTTCAATGCGGTGTCACAATTAGATCGCATAAGACATCATTACTATACATTACATGTAACAAGGAGATAGATTTCATGTTGCGCACACGTGTAACTTTGTATATGAATGAGCTATGACCATCAGGTACAGAGACGAATCAATGAGCTGCCAATATGTGTATCCGTGAACCATAGCTGTTCAACACACAAGTTAACACCGTGCCTCAAGTCTAAGGATTATTTACACAAGACCAGAGCATGAACGATTAGTCAATGACCGTGCTAAAAGTTTCCATGTTGCCAATCGTTCTGTGTGTCATGTTTAGTGAACTTGTCTGCTACAAGCACCTGTGTTTTAACTCGGGCATCATAATACCCAATGACTCGTGACTCATCATTACCTTAAGCATCCAATACTTAATGGTGAAGCTAAGAACACACCAGTCTCAGTAGAATTATTAATATCCACTCAATGATCCATTGACGGAACGGTTTAAAGATTCATTCTAACCGTTAACCCGTCACGTATATTCTTAACATCTCAAGAATAAGTTCAGTCATAACTGATCTTATGGAATCATTCATATAGATAATTGGACAAATGAATGAATATGTCTTTACCATTAATTTGACAACACAATTGAAATCCCTAACATGTAACTATTACATGGTTGCTTTAGGGCATATAACTAAAACAGAGTTCAATTTTTTTCTTCTTTATTTACCTAGATTGTGCGAAGCTGAGTTGAAAAATTTCAGCATGAGCGGCATTGGAACTTCATTGATCATCTGGCAGATGATAGGATTACAAGAGGGATCAAGATGAACATTTCGGATCGGTGACATGGTCATTGACCGCTAGCTGCAGCTGCTTGGACTTGTCGCGATCGCCATTGCTTTCCAAATCCCACTTGCTCGGTCCTTCCACGACTCCTCTTGGCCTGTACTTGCAGTAGAGTATCAGTTGCAGCACCCCCATAGGACTCCCCACCAGATTAGGCGACTGTCAAATACGGTTTGAGAAAATGTCAGTGCCATTATAGAATCCAGTCGGACCTCCCTCGAGCCCCGGGAAAATACACATGTTTTTAGTATGAATGAATCTATCTATCGCACCATTCTTGGAATGAGTCTACAGGAGTATGTTTTAAGATAACATGAAGAAGGATTTATAGTTGTACAAACCGCGAGGAAGAGATCGTGGCTCAGTAGTCCATAGGCCAACCAAAGGGAACTAGAGATGAATGTGAACAGCGACAAGTAGAAGGGCATAAATTCCACGCTCTTCGTCTTTATCACTTGTTTCTGCAAAGCGGAAGCGGATAAGAACCATTACAAGATGCTAGCCACGGACTTGATATTAGCATACACAGATATGCTGCATGGATGATGCGGAATAGTTTGTTGACCACCGGTGCCTAATTAACTATTAGATACTGAGAAGCGAAAATGAAGAACTCGTGTTGATAAATGAGCCGACTTATTGCCCACCTCTAACTGGTCGTCAGCCTCTCTTTCGCACAAATTCATACACAGATCATTAATAAGTCTATCAGAGCCAGGACCTTTAAGTAGCTTACGAAAGTCCACAAATCTTGCTTATTGCTATGCATGTTGCACCCGATCGAATGAGTCTATGGTAGATATGATAAATACTGGGACTTATATTGGTTTTTAACGAGTAATATAACTTTGAAATGACCTGTGTGATTGGGGATGAAACTGTTTATCAACTTACGCATATTAGAGATAAGTTGTTGACAAGTATTGACGGAAGAAAAACAAGTTGGTCGCTTTAATTTCTCAGCTTTCCCGTCTTTGTATTGGTCTACTGCTACTTATAATATATGCATGAAGACAGGGAAGAAGTGGACTTACAACAACAACCAGTGGAGATCCATACATCGCGACTGAGGCCACTAGCCCTATACTTCCGACAAATACTCTACGGTGATGGTGATCATGAAATATAAAAGTCGATACAATGGCAATGATAATGAAAAAGGTGAGCACTCCCAGCACCATCGCAGCCACCTTTATCTGTAAATATACACGTCAAAGATCAGAAAAATTAAATCACCTGGTGCATTGGCACGCCGGAACAATAAGCTAACATACTGGGTTTATGCATATTGTAAAAATTGTCCACCGCTGAGCTAATTTAAATGAGCGGATGGCAGCAGAACTAAATGGACTCAGCTTACCTTCTGTTTCGTGGAAGTGAACCAAAAGTATATGGCAATGAAAGAGATCTCGAGAAGAATCCCGACGCCATTGACCGTGACGACCGGAAAGTTTTCCCATCGGTAGCTCACAACCGGAAGCCCGTACCAAGTGTAAAGGAAGCAGTTCCAGAGCGCGAGGATGTATGGAATGCAAGAGAACTCCTCTGTGCTCTTCCTTTTTATAACCCTTGCAAAAGTCAATCTGCAACGCATGATACAATTATTAGGTTAATTGCAATCTATTTATTACACGAAATTCATAAATAGATTGCAACAATAACAACGATGGAGCACGGAGTTCACTGGAAACATTACATGGGAGCTGCATATAATAACAACGAGGCAGCATTTCCTGCAACAATAGAAACAACCATGCGCACAGTCGATAAATATGTATAAACCATAGATGATTACAAACTGTTTATGCTGCTGATTTTGAATTTAGAAGAACAAACATAAAAGGGAAAGATGCATAGTAGTGTACCCAGCACTCCAATTGCAAGACGCAATCTACTTCCCATGCTTTTGCGCTGTCGAAAACAGACGACAAACCCTAGGACGAACGGTGGGGGTGTCTACAGACACTAGAGACACTCAAACTATCCACTCGTTATGAGCTATTTGTAAAGTGCTTTGTGGACTTTGCTTCCCACCTCAGGCTATTTATATGTTATAGGACAGGAAAATAGTAATATTCTTTTAATGAATTATAGAGGCGCAAGTGCCGTCTACGTCTGCAATGTAGATTGTAGAGGGTTCTTGAACTAGTGGATGGAAATCGATCAGATCACATAAAGAGGAATTTTTATTTTTCTCAAGTGCTAAGTGCAGAATGTTATCGTGTTCGAACGACGCAAAAAGGGAATCATATTTGCTGGTTTAGGTTCTGGTTCCATACCATGAGCGCCAGCTATCGCAGAGAACTTCAATTCTTTTGTAGGTTGTAAGTTCAAAAGGCACAAGGCACGGTCTACTTGACAGAATAATTCTGGGAACTCTCGGGTGTATCCCTCCTGCGGTTATGTGATATGCTAAGTTAGGTTTTGCTCCTCGAGCTAGGTCCTATCTTCCCAATTCAATGATTGGGCTAGAGCATTTCAGTATAAAATTAGGAAAGTGAGATATCGCTTCTGTTTGGCGCGACGAGGAAGGATAAGAAAAAGCACGAGACCCATCATTTCTCCTAGGCGCCAATTCTCGGTCGACTAAATCGACAGACTGCAATGAGTTATACATGCATCGACATTAGATGCCATGTTTTTGTACGTCCATTCAAGAATCATTGTCTCTATTCGTCTAGTTCCCCTTTGCTTGCCTCGTTATCCACAACTCCGGTCAGATGAATTGAAGACTGACCCGGGTTTTCATGAGCTTTGGCGGGTCATGGAGTGCCTGTCAAGGGCGCTAGTGCATACCTTGGGGGTGATCATCACCACCTGTACCTCACATCTCGGCACAATGGAACGTGTAATCTGCCTACGTCTTGGCTCCTACATGCCTTATAATATGAGTGAACCTGTAGAGATCCATATCAAATTGGAGAATATGGCTTCATTTGCACATTTTCCTTTGATTAGTTTAAAATTTTGAATATAACCTCGAATTTGAACTTTCAGTTGTATCTTAACAAAACCTAATTGGAAGTCTAAAATCTATGGTTAGGTTTGGTTGTTGGGATTTTCCCCCTTAAGAGCTAGTCGCTAGGAGAAACTTTTTAATTTCACGTATTTTGATTGTAGTAGAAAAGTGTACAATTAGGGCAAAAGGCATGCCACCCGGTTTTGTTTGCCACTGGAATCAGCATGCTATCTTAAAAGGGCCCATGATAATGGAAACACGTGAGCACCTTTAGCTAGAGGACAATCAATCGATTACAATTTACAAAAATTACGTGGAAACTCAATAAAATTTCCGTCAATAAGGGGAAACCTATTGATAACGAGCCTCTTAAGATTTCTCCATCGCTCAAAACGAGTAGAATTGAAAGTGTCCTCACACTTTCTAGACCAGTTTTAGAATTTCGTTGCGGGATTTGAAAGTCTTGAGATTCGATACGACTCGTTATAAATTTTTGGACTCTGAATAGGAAGGCGCACTCGGCTCGATAGGCTTTTGTCATAGTCAAGAAGAAAAATATCATGGGAACTCAAAATGGAGAGTCATCTTTGCTATTCTTCGAATAAGCCAACCACATTTTATTGGTCCTAATGTGGAGCGTCGCCTCTGCTTAATTACTAATTAATGAACTAAATCGTGCGGGTCGAGGTGGCTCTACCAATTCAAATTGGATTCCTCCTTGCGACGTTGATCTCAGCATATCCTTCTGGCTGTCTTCCATTTAGCTCTTCGTGCATCATCGTCGTCGTCATCATCATCGACCAATTACATTATTCTTCATCGTCAAATCGCAATTTGTGGGGTTTCGGATGCTTTGTTTTGGAAAGTTGTTCCTCCACATGGATGTTATCTTGTCTAGAGAATCGTTTGTTTAATGTTCAATGGTTGTCGCCTATTGTTTTCGTGTTTGCCCCTCCAATCGCTTCACTATTCCCCTTGCACGTCCCACTTTCATCTCTTGCATTTCTTTATTCTCCGAATGTAATTTTTCCTTTTTCTCTTCTGGATTTCTATTGAGCATGCTTGCGCCAAGTTTATTGTCAGCCACATACTTTTTCAATGCATGTTGGCTGTGTATTTAGACTCAAAAGATTTCGATATGCTTCCATGAAATGCGACATATCTGTCTTCCGCCAAATACAAAGTTGAGTCGTGTCGTGAATGAACCTCTATCCAACTTGTGCTTTGAGCGTAATTTTGCACTTATCGATAAATATAACCTCTTTTAATAAATTACTGTGCATTGAATGGAACTATTAAATGAAGAAAGTCCCCCCTCACTTTTTGGCATCAGCGATGGTTTTGCAACGACGGGCTCGTCGGCTTTCGAACCTCCTGATAATGAGTGAAATGAATGACTACTCTCAAATGAAAAAGATCTAGTAACGAGTATGACATTTACCTCTAGTCAAATTGGAGACATGAACTCAATCGGCTGGAAATTAAGATGGCACAAGCATTGTTTGACCTGAACCTCAGTTCTTTTCCAAAATGATAAGCGAGCAAGGAGAACATATTCGGAAATGCATAGGAAAATTCCTTTTGTCGGTGATGATGTCGGATGCATCTAATGTAACTTGATGTCCACGGATGACATTGTGCAATTAATTGTGATTGGTGATAAAAACCTGGCGCAAGACTTGACAAGGGAGTAAATCAAACAGCGTCATAAGTAGAAATTACCTGAATAAAGTCCCACATTAAACGCACATGGATGAGTTAAGTCGCCTATTACATATGATACCACGGTTTCTAAGGTTGGCCATTAGGATTTGGTGTGTGGGGGGTTTTTTAATTAGGCTTCCGCCAATTTCTTTTAGGTCATTTATACCTCTACCATTCTCTCTCCTTCACTTTAATCATAAACTTTATGCCTTGGTGTGTGGGATTTTTCTAATTAGGCTTCCGCCAATTTAATGTAAGTTGATGATGTCGGATGCATCTAACGTAACTTGATGTGGACAGATGACATTGTGCAATTAATTGTGATTGGTGATAAAAACTTGGCGCAAGACTTGACAAGGGAGTAAATTAAACAGCGTCATAAGTAGAAATTACTTGAATAAAGTCCCACATTAAACGCACATGGATGAGTTAAGTCACGTATTACGTATGATACCACGGTTTTTAAGGTTGGCCATTAGGATTTGGTGCGTGGGGTTTTTTAATTAGGCTTCCGCCAATTTTTTTTAGGTCGTTTATACCTCTACCATTCTCTCTCCTTCACTTTAATCATAAACTTTATGCCTTGGTGTGTGGGATTTTTTAATTAGGCTTTCGCCAATTTAATGTAACTTGATGATGTCGGATGCATCTAATGTAACTTGATGTGGACAGATGACATTGTGCAATTAATTGTGATTAGTGCTAAAAACCTGGCGCAAGACTTGACAAGGGAATAAATCAAACAGCGTCATAAGTAGAAATTACCCGAATAAAGTCCCACATTAAACGCACATGGATGAGTTAAGTCCCCTATTACGTATGATACCACGGTTTCTAAGGTTGGCCATTAGAATTTGGTGTGTGGGGTTTTTTAATTAGGCTTCCGCCAATTTTTTCTAGGTTGTTTATACCTCTACCATTCTCTCCCCTTCACTTTAATCATAAACTTTATGCCTTGGTGTGTGGGATTTTTTAATTAGGCTTCTGCCAATTTAATGTAACTTGATGATGTCGGATGCATCTAATGTAACTTGACGTGGATAGATGACATTGTGCAATTAATTGTGATTAGTGCTAAAAACCTGGCGCAAGACTTGACAAGGGAATAAATCAAACAGCATCATAAGTAGAAATTACCCGAATAAAGTCCCACATTAAACGCACATGGATGAGTTAAGTCGCTTATTACATATGATACCACGGTTTCTAAGGTTGGCCATTAGAATTTGGTGTGTGGGGTTTTTTAATTAGGCTTCCGCCAATTTTTTTTAGGTCGTTTATACCTCTACCATTCTCTCTCCTTCACTTTAATCGTAAACTTTATGCCTTAGTGCCTGGGATTTTTTAATTAGGCTTTCGCCACCGACCAAAAAAAAAAATTAGGCTTTCGCCAATTTAATGTAACTTGATGATGTTGGATGCATTTAATGTAACTTGATGTGGACAGATGACATTGTGCAATTAATTGTGATTGGTAATAAAAACCTGGCGCAAGACTTGACAAAGGAGTAAATAAAAAAACGTGATAAGTAGAAATTACCCGAATAAAGTCCCACATTAAACACACATGGATGAGTTAAGTCACCAATTACGTATGATACCACGTTTTCTAAGGTTGGCCATTCGTATTTGGTGCATGGGGTTTTTTAATTAGGCTTCCACCAATTTTTTTTAGGTTGTTTATTACTCTACCATTCTCTCTCCTTCACTTTAATCATAAACTTTATGCCTTGGTGTGTGGGATTTTTTAATTAGGCTTCCGCCAATTTAATGTAACTTGATGATGTCGGATGCATCTAATGTAACTTGATGTGGAGAGATGACATCATGCAATTAATGTAACTTAACTCATTCAAGGTTATGGTTTAATTTTATAAATCTAGGTCCTATTTTAATATTATGCCTAGATTCATTTTTGACATAAGCTCGAGTGCTTCAATTCAAGATCAATTTGAAAGCGATATGGAATCTTATACATGGATAGTTTATTAGATAGGGCAATTGTGAAACTAATTGAGTTCAATTTTAGTTAATTTGCAATTTTGCCCATTGAATTACAAATTTAATCATTTTAGCCTTTTAGGCCCAATTTAAAGCACCCATGATTTTGACTCGTTGTTTTTCATGATAAAATTCAATTAGGTCAATAAGAGACCCCTAGATCATATTCATAAGGTTTGATTAGCTTAATTGTACCTTAGTTGGCCAATTTCTTCTCAAATGTGGGAAAATTCATTTTCAATTTGGTCTTTTAGGGACCAAATTATATATATTTTGGACCCACAAAGGCCCCAAATAGGTGAAATGATAAGAATCGGACCAAACGGGAAAAGAACTGGTCAGAAATTGACCGAATTGAACCTAACCGATTTGACCGGCCGCTGGCGGGGCTAGCTGGTTCAGCCCCTTGCCGATCGATTCCTGACCTCTAGCGATCTGTTCTAGAATTCTCTTAATGTCAATTTCACTTTTGCACCTTCAATTTCTTGAAATTTTACAGATTGACCCCCGAATTTCTTTAAATTGTAAATTAATCCTTAATTGGACATTTCGACGCAATTCTCAATTTTGACTCGCTTTTTGCAAATCAAACCTACTAGATTAATTACCCGATATCTCGAGATCATGATAGAGCATAGGAAATCGATTTTTGACCGTTGGATCAAAATTTCGACCGTGGGATTGAATTGACGGCTGAAATCGCTTAATTTGGGGAGTATATCAGAAAATTTTCCCTCCATTTTAGCGGGGCTTCGTTTGCACGAATTTTTCTCTCCTCAGTCTCTCTCGGTATCTCTCTCTCTCTCTCTCTCTCTCTCTCTCTCTCTCTCTCTCTCTCTCTCTCTCTATTTTGGCACCAAAATCAAATCTCTCTCTCTCCGCCGGTTTGATAGGATTCTTCTCCGACGAAGCCGTTGCTGCTGATTCTAGCCCTCGCTGGCAGCGTTCTTGATTTGGATCTCACTTATCTGTCTCCAAGCTTCTCAGTCATAGGATTGTGGTGTGGTTCTTGCCGATTGATCACCGAAAGAGCACCAGTGACCGATCAACTCTGACGGCGTCCAAACCGATCCAGTTTTGGACCGATTTTGTTTTCCTTCGCTGCAGGTGGTTTAGCCGCCTTTCGAAGCTGTTCCTTGTTGTTTGGATCTACTCCTTGGTGATTTGTGGAGGTTTGATCGAAGTTTTGGGGGAAACTTCGATTGATTTCGATCAAAATCGACTAAATCACGATAAAAGGTAATTTCTCGGTCTCGAACTCCATGAAGCAAGGCTGGATTAGTCGGTCGGGGTTAGGGTTCAATTTTAAGTAGATAAGTGATGACTAGATGCTAGATGATGGATTTGGATGATGATTGACTGTAATTGAGTGTTCTTTGATGATGAACTTGAATGATTGTGGTTGATTTAGGTTAAATCTACAATTTCATAACCTTAAGATTGATATACTGTTTTGGCCAAAACGAGATTCAAAATGATCTTATATCAACTTGAGTCTTCTTAAACTTAGATAATACACGTTCAAGCTTCGAAACCATAGGTCGTACGCCCCAATTGAGTATCATTTGACCCTCGAAAAATATTTCCGAAAATGAGCGATTCTGTAGTAGTTTTGGAGGATTTTTAGTTCTATTTTTATCCTGAAATGAGATTTTACTATTCTTGTGTAGCCTTCTGTGATGTATTTAGACCTTCATGATTTTTGTTCCAAATCGTCTTGTGCATGTCCTGTAATTTTTTCGTGATTTTTGAATGTGTTTAACTATGTCAACTCTACTTAGATCCAAGCCTAAGTCAGTTTGTTTCGTGCTGATATCTGATTTTATCATTTTTGTACTAATCTATGTGTTAATTTCTGGATGAACTTTTCTTCATGAAAGTTTCTCATACTAGTGTGAATCATGTTTTGTATTTTTTTTTTCAAAATTTTTAGACATGATTAACTAGGTCAAAATCACTTAGATCCGAACATAGAACAATTTGCCCTACATTGATCTGGATTTTGTTTTGATAAAATTGAATCTATATATGTGCTTTGTTTGGTCTCAAATTCTTCATGAGAGTTGAAACACATGATGCATATTTTCAATTGATGCATGCTTTGCAAAGTCTTGACATTGGCAAGTGAGTCAATTGCATTAGTTAAGGTTAAAATGTGTTGCAGCAGTACGTAGTCTAAATGTACATCTCTGTTTTGTCATTTTTGCTACGATTCGTGTGATCACATTTAGGTTTTGAACCTCATCATTGCATGTTCTGTATGTAAGATTTTTCATAAGATTTTTGCACGTCTTTAGATGGCTAAAATTGTGCGCGTTTAGTGAGATTAATGCTAAAACCAAATCTTGTTGTATATGCATCTTGCAATGCTTGTTTGAGTTATTTATAGTCCAAATCTTGAGATAATGTTTCTTGACACTTAAACTACATGTTACAAGGTTTGAGTACGTGTTCCCATAATTGCATTTGAGTGTCATTTTGCATTATTAATGTGTGCCATAAGAGTGCATGTTTACCTAGAAACTTTCAGGCATTTCATCATGAATCTTAAATCATCTCCTATTGTCATCGAATTATGCATTTTCTCATGCCGATTTAGGGTTAAATGATCACCCTAATTTTTTGTCGCATCTAATTCTATGTCGCATGCAATTTTTTCATGCCATTTGTGTATTACTTAAATGGTTTTGAGATTTATTAATGCATGTTTGTGTTTTGATTTTTACTTATCAACATATGCACCTTTAGAGATCTTGATCTTAGTGTACCAATTTGACCTAGTTTGGACTCAAGCCCTTCTAAGAAGTCGAAAGACACACTTAGAGGTTTCCAATGCCGCTAATTTCACATAGATTGCTCATCATTTGGACCACTTTCCATTTTTTTTTTTAAAGTAGGTCAGAATTTGGACATGGGATCAAATTCGGACCCCTCTTCTAACCCTTGTTTGGACAGACTTTTGATATTTTTTTTCTATTTTTTCTATTAGGATTCTATGGCCTTGTACGGAAATTTGTTTGCCGTCATGTTGGTTATGTTGTGTATAAATTTGGCAATTTTTAGACTTGTTTTGATAGGACAAATCCTTGTGATATTGGCTGAGTGTCCTGCTGTTTTGACAATTTTCTAGCATGTTATTACTTGATGTTTGATTTTTGTAAAATTATGTGTAGCTTCGTTAGAAAAACTTTCTTCACGAAATTTGTTTATTATCATGTCATGCATGTTAAGGAATTTTTTCATCACCAAATTGTCATTAAGTATTGCCCAATTTTGCTGTCTTTGCATGTTTGTTCAGTAATTTTCTGATATGAACATGATTGTGATTGTTTAGATAAACTTTCTAGGTTTGTTTGTACATGAACCTAGGTCATTTCATCTTCATAAAAGTTGCTCTAAATACCTCGATATTCATTGTTAAATGATTTTTGATGAATTGTCTTTTCAAATCAAATTTTAAAAATGCTTTGGTACATATGATGTTTCTAAAAAATGCTTTGGTATAGGAACGCCACCGGTTCTAGCCCCCGCAGATGGCGTTCCTTCTCCGAATCTCACCAATCTATCCCCAAGCTTCTCAATCACCGGATTATGGCATGGTCCTTGCTAATCGGTCACCAAAAGAGCATCAGTAACCTGATCTACTTCGGCAAATTCTAAATCGGTCCAGTTTTGGACTGATTTTGTTTTCCTTCGCTGCAGGTGGTTCAGCCGCCTTTCAAAACTGTTCCTTGCTGTCTGGATCTATTTCTTGGCAATTTATAGAGGTTTGATCGAAGTTTTGGGAAAAATTTCGATTGATTTCGATCAAAATCGATTAAATCACGATAAAAGGTAATTTCTCGATCTCGAACCCCATAAAGCGAGACCGGATTAGCCGACCGGGGCTAGGGTTCAATTTTAAGTAAATAAGTGTTGATTAGAGGCTAGATGATGGATTTGGATGATAATTGGCCGCAATTGAGTGTTCTTTGATGATGAACTTGAATGATTGTGTTGATTTAGGTTAAATCTGTAATTTTGTAACCCTAGGACTATTCTACTATTTAGGCCAAAACGAGGTCCGAAATGACCTTAGGGTCCGAAACGACCTCATTTCAACTCAAATCCTCTTAGATTTAGATAATACACGTCTCAAGCTTCGAAACCATAGGTCGTACACCCCAATCGAGTGTCGTTTGACCCTAAAAAAAACTCCAAAAATGAGCAATTCTGCAGTAGTTTAGGAAGAATTTTTGTTATGTTCTTGTCCCGAATGAGATTTTACTATTTTTTTATAGCCTCCTGTAATGATTTCTAGATAATCTTGCTTTCATGAGTTTTGTTTCAAAATTGTCTTGTGCATGTCCGGTAATTTTTTCATGATGTTTGTATGTGTTTAACTAGGTCACATCCACTCAGATCCAAGCCTAGGTCAGTCTTTTCCGTGCTGATATCTTATTTTATTATTTTTGTACTGATCTATGTGTTGATTTTTGAAGGAACTTTTCTCATGAAAGTTGCTCGTACTAGTGCGAAGCATGTTTTGTATTTTTTTCGAAATTTTTAGACATGAGTAACAAGGTCAAAATCACTTAGATCCAAACATAAAACAATTTGCCCTACATTGATCAGGATTCTATTTTGATAAAATTGAGTCTACAAATGTGCTTGTTTGGTCTCAAATCCTTCATGAGAGTTGAAAAACATGATACATATGTTCAATTGATGCATGCTTTGCAAAGTCTTGACGTTGGCAAGTAAGTCAATTGCGTGAGTTAAGCTTAAAATGTGCTGCAGCAGTACATAATCTAAATGTGCATATATGTTTTGTCCATTTTGCTACGATTTGTGTGATCACATTTAGGTTTTGAACTCTCATCATTGTGTGCTTTATGTGTAGGATTTTTTGTAAAATTTGTACACGTCTTCAGACGGCTGAAATTGTGCACCTTTTGAGAGGTTAATGTTAAAACCAAATCTTGTTGTATATGCATCTTGCCATGCTTGTTTGAGTCATTTATAGTCCAAATTTTGAGATAATGTTTCTTGACATTTAAACTACATGTTACAAGGTTTGAGTACGTGTTCACATCGTTGCATTTGAATGTCATTTTACATGATTAATGTGTGCCGTAAGAGCGCATGTGTTCCATAACTTAGATATTCCTTAATCCTAAATATTTTCAAACCTCTTTAAAATTCTATTTGATATCGTAAAAGTCATGGTTTGAATTGTATTCAAAATGCTTGCAATGCTTATAAGTGCATTTATGCAAGTCTTGGGCTAGCCTTGGCAAATGAATACCTTTCATAGTCAAGCTCAAAACTTTTCATATATGATTTCAAAAGATGTCTTTAAAACATCAAATGTACCCCACCATGCATGCAATTACGTCAACATTTAGAAGTGCCTATGTATGTGATTGAAACATGCTCTTGGTAATAAGTGACCTGTCGACGGTTCACTTTCTTGCTTGATTGGTTGAGAAATAAGGTCCAAAAGACTTGTACGCATGTTTAATTCTTGCAATGCATGACTTTTATATATGATAACCCTTGGATCAAATAGATCGCTTGGTTATGAGACTTATAAATGTGATTGGCTATGCGAGAACATAATTGGTCGATAACGGTTATAAGTCACAAAAAATGGATTGGGTAGGTGTTTTAGTGGAACCCGTGCATGAAAGGCAAAGGCCGACCCGGAGGCCCCAAAATCTGATTTGCGCATTGAACTTTCTTTGAGTGATTGTTCTTGACATGAAGTTGTGTTTTTGACTATTTTGACATGTATGCTTGTTTATCTCCATTGTATATACCTAGTTATAAATTTCCTAGATTAGGTTTAGAATATAACCATGAGATGGAGAAAGCGTGAAGATGGTGGAGGTCGATGTCCATTCCAACCATTATCTTGTACTATTTATTTCCCCGACATATGTCTCGAGTTCCTTTTGTTGTATAAAACCCGACGAGTTGTGGGTCCTCTCTTCCTCTTATCTTTTTTCAATTGTGTTTCTTTCTTATTTTTTCTAGGATTGCATGATAGATTTAGAACTTTCCTCGATTGTTTACTTATTGCTTCGCAATTTTCAATATAATTGAGTGTTTTCATTCCATTTTCTTTAGAAATAGAATAGCATGAAAACGACCAACAACGCAAAAATTTCTTAGTTTAGGACTAACGATCTTGAAAATGTAAGAAGAAATGGATGGACACGTTAGGTAAACACAATATATTGTTAGGTACCGAAAGGACGCTAATAGAAATATTAGCATAATACAAGTCCCCGGATATAGATATCTGGTTGCGTAAAAATTGAGGAAACATTTTCGACCCTCAATTGTGTTTCTAGCCAACCCCCCAAAAACGAGGCTAGTGGTGAGTCTCGTCTTATTTTTAGGTTGTTATAAACAACTAGACTGTATAAATGAACCCGTCGCGCGGGGTATAAGTTTCGATAAAACTCACTATGGTTTAGCATACTCGATGTGGTAGTATCCCAAATGATGAAGTAATGCCATCCTTATGGATGAAATGTACTATCGAGAGAGCTACCATGGTAAAAGTACCCTTAAATATGATATTCACACCCGACCTTCTCTCCCGAGGTCTGTCGCCCTTATGGGTACTGATCATGACACTTCGCTGTCATGCGGGGTACGAGCTTGAGAGAGCTCGCGATCTCATGGAGGGAGCACATGAGAGGCTTGACCCGAAAGGCGAGGTGATGATGTCTCTCGGAACAAGAACCATGAGGGAACTCTCGTGATCAAGTACCCCTAAATCCGACATTTACCCCATTCTTCTCCTCGTGATGAGGGATCGAAGGCGAGATCGGGTTGTACACCACTAGGGCGGTAATCCGCACTCCAAGGAGTATTGATAACTATATTACAAGAAAATGTTAACCAACTATCATGTAAGTTGGTAACCCTTTATAAATTATACTAAATATATTTAAAAATAAACTTACTTTGTGACTAGGGGTACAAGGTAAGAAAGCTTGAAACTTGAAGGGAGATGAGGGATTACAAGGAGTAAGGAGGAAGAAGATAGAATCCTAAGATTTAGATCGAGCCATTTTCTTATGTGCTAAGGAAGCGTATTTGTAGTGTGCTATAGTGAAAGTGCTACAGTGCTTAACAGTGTAAAGCGAACAGTATGATTGAACAGTACTGAGTGAACAGTATTTGCTATAGTGTGCTGCCATTTGCTATAGTGCATTGTTTTTCTGCCACTGCAATAGTATTGGCATGTGATATTTTGTCTTATCTTTGGGCAAGATTGATCCCATAGCAGTCATCTTCATTGGTGCTCCTACTGTGATGTGATTGTTAGGATCCATCTTGGTTGTCTTATGATTCGGAAGATCTACATTGTGATTCTTTCGCTTCTGGGAGTATTTGTCTGAAGACATTGAAGTATTCCTTTATGTTATATACTAGAGCGAGTGTTGTACTTGCAATGCACTTCTCCTGCAAAAATGTTGTACCGGATGGTGCTGTGGCTATTTGAGTATTTTGGCTATTTAGCCAACTCCTAACCGTAGATTCATATTCTTGTTCGTGGTATTTGAATCCGTCCCACCATTTAATTTTGTATTTTTGAACAAGTATAGGTAAATCAGGTTTGGTAGAAGATGTATTATAATCAAATTCTCATGTTGTTACCCATGAGATTCTGAATATTATGAAAAAGTACATAAGACATGAGAACCTTGTATCATGTTGAGTTGGTGCAAAGTATTCACAAAATATTTGGTATCTTTGTTTGACTATGGGGTGTAGTATTATATCCAAAGGACCAAAGAGATCCCACTAGGAATCAAACTAATTCGGTAAGCTTTCTCTTGGAAAATAATCTTTGAACCGAGTGTGTTAGAAATTTGTATTATGACGGAAGAAAACATTCCACCAGGCTTGTTGGTAATCCTAATATGTGTATGAAGTGGATTATGATAGATTTTGGATAACTCTAGCTTGGAATTTTCTAGGTATATGAGGTGAGGCTCCCCATTGTGAAGGGCTAGGTTGCACTGACACGGACACGCGACACGCGACACGACACGACACAACACGACACGCCGACACGACATTTTTCAAAAGTAGAGAATTTCGACACGTTCGGACACGTTATATATTAAATAAATATTTTAATATATAAATGCATAAATAACTAAATAATAATAATAATAATAATAATAATAATAATAATAATAATAATAATAATAATAATAAGAGCCTAGAATTAATCTATACTAAAAACATTAATCCTATATTTGTTAATATCATTTATTATTTTAATTTGACAAATTCAACTACATTTTATTGTAATAATCCATAAAACTTGGAGGAAAAAACAAGTAATCCACGTTCCACTATTAAATTTAAAATTTAACAATAAGAAAAAAAATCAACATTCTATCATCAAATATAACAAAAAGTCATTCATCCACATTATCCACTTCTTCTAAAAAAAAAACTCCATCTTCGGCTCATCAAGTGAAAAATTTGCAACTTCAAGCACCCCAACATCTTCAAACGAGTATTGGAAATTTGTTTTAGCTTTTATTATTATTATTTTTATTTTTTCATATATTTATATTTAGACCCCATAAATTTTGGAAATTTGTAAAAATAACCCCGTGCGTGTCGGAGTCACGTGCCGGAATTTCTGACTCGCGTGTTGGAGCGTGTCGAAGGCAGTTGATCGCGTGTTGGAACTTGTTGGAACGTGTTGGACACGTGTCGGAGTGTCGGACACAACACGAAGGGTCCTGGAGAGTGTCTGTGCAACCTAGGTGAGGGGTGTATGACCTTGCTGATAGAAATAGTGGAGTATATGATATTATCTATATCAAACTTGTCAGCAAAATGGATGAACCTTGCTAATCCTATTTCCACTAAAATTTGCTCATCAAAAGCAGTAGTTTTATTTGTATTATGTGATCTCAAAAACCAATTTTCTGGAAATATAGTTTTTGCAAATTTGATTGGATTTTTGTCAAAAAAATCCATGTTCTACTGTTAGTATTTTTTTAAATGAGGTTTTAGAAAGAATTTTTATTTTTTAGATAGAGGGGTTGCCTATGGCCTAATGACCTAAGTAGCACCGACACGCGACACGGACACGACACCTCATTTCTAAAAAATAGAGAATTCCGACACGTTATATATTAAATGAATATTTTATTTTTAATTAATTTGATTCAAATTCATAAATAGATAAAAAAAAAAGAGCCTATAATAAATTTACACTAATAATATTAATAAATCAATTCATTTGAAATTCGAAAGATATATTCATAGTTAATGCGAAACATGTTTTTAACTTTAACAAAAGTTATTGATGAAACTAATAATTAATAAGAAATTATAATCAATTTATTTAAATAAATCCATGATTTTCTACCATGACCAAAATTTATCATTATTCAACATTCAATACTTTTATATTTCGAAATTATTTTTTAATTTCATTTATTTAATTTTCCAATTAAAAAAATCCCCAAAATCCACCCCTTCTTTCCTTCGTCCATTTCCCTCCACCCTAAATTTATTTTACATTTTTCCCTCCTCACCACTGACAGACAGGCCATTAGCCTTCACTTCCCCTCCCCCAAAGTTCAAAAGTCACGCATTGTCCCCCTTTTTTTAATTATTTTTTAATTCCCTTATCAGAAACCCTAGTTACCCTCCTTTTCCTCCTTCTACCGCTCGCCGCACGACCCCTTCGGCTCTTCCTCTCCTCTTCCTCTCGATCTTTCTCCTCCTCCTCCTCGCCGCACGACCACCTTCCTCTCCGCACGACCCCTTCGGCCCTTCCTCTCCTCTTCCTCTCGATCTTTCTCCTCCTCCTCGCCGCACGACCACCTTCCTCTCCGCACGACCCCCTTCCTCTCCTCTTCCTCTTGATCCTTCTCCTCCTCCTCCTCGTCGCCGGTCCATCGCAACAGTGGCGGCCCTCGCTGCTCTCTCTGGCCGTCTCTCGCTGTCGCGGTGGTCTGTTCATGGCTTCGTCTCGCCGACGGGAGCTTGCTTTCTCTCTCTTTTTTCTCTCTATTCGGCTCTTTCTCTAGCCATCTCTCGCCATCGCTCGCGGCCTCTGCTCCCTCGCCCTCCCTTGCCTCCACCCTCCATCAGTCTTCCGGACACGCGTCGACTGCGTGTCTGATCGTGTCCGAGCGTGTCGACGTGTCCGACACGTGTCAAACATGACACGGAAGCACGGACAACATGTCCATGCTTCATAGCTAATGACCACCTCAGTCGAAATTTTTTGTATTCTGCTTGTCTTTATACGGCAAGCGATGAGGGATTGTTGCTTACTTCAATGGCACTAGACGGCTCTTTCTTTACTGTTTTCTGTAAAGATTGAGCAAGTATTTATAGTGTTTCTTTAAGCAATATGGCAGCTATCTGGATTAGAGCTGGTATGGGTTCTTCTTTTGGAGGGGTATTTGGTATTGGATGTTATTGATTTTCTATTATTTGAAACCATCACTTGATTGGTGTGAAGCTTTTTGGCTTTGGTGGTGTATTGGAGACTTCAGCAATGGTTTTGCCTTTATCTTTGTTATCCCTGCAAAAATTCTCTTGTGAGAAAATCAAGTAATGAATTTGAAGAACTATTTATAAATTTAATATCAAAATCGAATGTTGAAAGTATGGCTTGCCATCTGGCAAAAATCTATTTTGATGCAATATTTAAGATGTGTTTTTGTAAAACATCTTTAGCTGATTTGCAATCAATTCTTAAGAGAAATTTTTTAGTTTAATAAATCTCCTTGGAATTTTGATATAGACAAAACTATAGTAAGTATTTCCTTTTTTTATTGTTGAGTAATTTTGCTGGGTAAAGTTCCAATGTTTTGAAATAAATTTTACAACCTATTCTTTACTTTGTTGACCTGTTTAAGAATACCACCATATTCTATTTCTGAAGCATCTGTTTCAACTATTTTTAAAGTAGATGGATCAACTAAGTGTAAGCATGGTATTTCCTTAACATGGATTTTTATTTGTTTGACTATGTTTGTATGGACTGAAGTCCATGGTGGATGATCTTTTTGTAACCTTTGATATAAAGGTTTACAAAGAATATTTATACTAGGAAAGAAATTTATAATATAATTCAGACTACCTAAAAATCTTTGTAATTGGGCTTTGTCTTTAATCTCATTCAGAAATTTATCAATAAATGAGATTGATCTTTCTATGGGAATTATGGTGTCTAAATGGATATAATGATCTAGGAATCTAATTTTGGTCTAGAAGAGTGCAATTTTAGTAGGAGATACTACTAAACTATTTTGTATGATTATTTTTATAAAAGTAGATATATGTTTGAAATGTTGTTCAAAATTGGGGGAGAAAACCAGTATATCATCTATATAAACTAGGATATAATCTAAATAAGGATTGAAAATTTTATTCGTGATTCTCTGAATTCTGAATGAGCATTCTTGAGATAAAATGGTATGACATTCCATTCGTATTGGCCAAAAGGGATAATAAAAGTTGTTTAACATTTATCATTTTCACTTATTTGTATTTACCAAAATCCTGATTTCATATCAAATTTTGAAAATATTTTTATTCTACATAATCTGTTTAACAAGTCCTTTTTGTTGGGTATTGGATACCTTATCCATCTAAGGGTTGTATTCAAAGATTTATAATTAATAACTAACATGGGGACTCCTCTTTCTAATCAGCATTTTTGTTGACATAGAAAGTAGAACAACTCCATGGTGGTTGACTTTTCTTAATGAGTTTTTGGTTCAAAAGATCTTGTATTTCTGTTTGGCAAAATTTTAGAACTTCTTGATTCATTTGTGCAGGATGAGTTTTTGTAGGTATTTTGTTTTCAAAAAAATCTTGTTCATAAAGTAAATCTATAATATGCTTATTTATTTCCCAAAAAACATTAGGTAAGGTGGAATATATAGCTTTTTCTATGTGTTTTTGTAGGGATGCTATTTTATCTTTGATGTTTGGTTTTAAGAGATTTTCTTCTATTCTTTTGAATTCTAAGTTTTCTTTTAAAAATTTAAGCTGGTTTTCTTTATCTTTTATAAAACAATTTATTTCTGAAATTGAATGTTCTTGTAAGATATTTAGGCTTCTCTTTTGTGCTTTTGTTATAAAGTCAAAAGTGATTTTTCTATTTAAGGCATGAGTTTCAATTCCTTCATTCGTTACTGTAAAGGTTTGAATTAATTGTATAAAATTGGTTCCTAGAATTATTTCCTATCTCATATTTTTAATTAAAAGAAAGGAAGTCATTTTAAGACATTTTATTTTTTATTACTAAGGCTAATGGCAACTTCTATTCGATATTTAACTTGTCTCCTGAAGCTGATTTTAATAATTCGGATGTTTTATCGAAGTATTTTATTGGAACAATGCCTTTTTTGATGCAATTGAGATATGCTCTTGTGTCAAAGTATGTTATTGTTTCAATAATAAATTCATTATTGATTTTTATTGTTATGTTTATTATCCAATTTTAGAGGTTATTTCTGTTAATAACATTAAAAAGTTTGGATCATAGATATTGGAGTATTAGTGATCTTATTTTGTTCTTCTAATTTTGCTTTTCCCTTTGTGACAAAAGATTTTATATCGAAGATTTCTTGTTTCATTTCTATTTGTGCTGCCTCTAAGGCTTTTATTTCTAATTTATGTTGTTTTATTTTGCTTTGGAGACCATTAATGTTAGTTGGTCTAAATTGGGGGTTTTTTTTTTTTTGTTTCTATTAGGAATATCTTTTAGATTGTAAGAAGTATTGGGTTTAGAAGTAATATTCATTGAAGATTGAAATCTATCTAAGTATTCTTTTTTGGCTTCTGGGTCAGTTATTTTATCAGCAGTGATGAGTATGAATTCTTCTTCTTTTATCAACATATATATTTCAAGAGTAGGTTTATCGGGAGAGGTATCTTTATATTCTGATTCTAAAGAAGTTTCTATTTCATTTATTTGAATACCTTCTTCTTCAAGCAATTCATCAAAAGATGTATCATCAGTTTCTACAATGATGTTATTTGATTGGTATAAAATATTATCATCTAAGGAGAGTTTATTTAATCTTTTATTAATTCTACAATATTTTGAAATATGTCATTTTCTACCACATGAGTAACATTTAAGATCTTTAAAAACAAAATTATTAGTTTGTGGTCTATTTTGGTGTCTTCGTTTATTTTTGTGAGGTCGTGATTTGTTATAGTATTTTATTTTTTCTTTTTCAGAAGAACAAGTTCCTTTGCATTTTGATTTTGATTTTGATTTTTCATTATAAAAAGGGTCGTATTAAGTACATAAATCTCCCAAACTTCTGTTGGTAAGAGATTATTCTTCTTTGAGTTGTCTTCGTAATTTGATTGCATTACACATTTATATTCCTTGTCTATAAACGTAAGCGACTATTTCTCCGTATGAAAGTAGATCATAAGGTATTTGGCCACTGTATTCTTCTCTAATCCTATCTCTAACTTGGTCACCTATAATTTGGAGTAAATCTGCTAAGAATTTTTCTTTCTAAAGGGGTTGGTTACTATCTGGTCTAACAAGAACCCTTTGAAGGAAAATTTCTTTGAAAATTTCTTTGTATTCTCTAAATCTTTCTAAGGATTTGCATCTCATATTGGACAAGAGGTCTTAATTCCTATCTCTAATATGTGACAGATCTCCTATGAAGTGTTGTGAAATAGAGTATATGAGTGTATTCAACGCATCCTGGAAAAGATGCCCCTGTTCATCATCCGTGCATTGTCCAAAGTCATCTATTTTATAGGCAGTTAAAATTTGTATTCTTTGTTCATCTGTTAAATAGTTATTCCATCCATTTTAGTTGTCCAGTGAAACCGTCTACAAAAAGATTAGCAATAGCATGGTCTGAAAAATCTTGCTTTATTTTGTAGGTATTAGCAAGCATTACCATGTTATTTAAAATATTCATAATATTGCTTTCAGCTACACCATCTATATTCCACTCATAAATGGCATCTCGAAAGTATTTATTTTGTATTTTTTGTAATGATTCTTCTAAAGCAATGTCTGGTGGAATAGCTCTACTATGAAATTATTTTTTGGGTTATCTCCAATTGAGTCTATTCATCTTAATGACAAATTTATTATCAGAGTCACTAAAAGTTTTTGTTAAAGCACTAATAGTGGGTTGGTCTTGAGTATCTTTTATAATTAATCCTTGAAGTTTAGAGGTGTCTAATATAGGAGTGGGTTCTACTTTTGATTTCCCTAAAAGTCTTTTCCTTTGTTCTACGGCTTTGGTGAATTCTAGGCTATAATTTTTTAGGAATTCAAATGTCTTAAAAATTGGTTTTTCGAATATTTCTACTTGTGGTATAATTTGTTAGGTAGGATTCTAGATTGTTGATTCTATCATATTCAATTGTTTTCCTATGGTTACTAAATGTTGATTTGTATAGTTGTTTTGTTCAATTAGCTCATGAGTATAAAGCGAATCTGTTTCGGCTGGTATCCTAAAAGGGGTAGCTATTACCTCACTTTGTCCATACTGTATTTTTATTCTCTTAAGTGGTGGATGATTGGATTATATGGTTTCGCCATTATTGAGTTTTTACTTGTAATGATGATCTAATACTGCTATTTCTTTTGGTTCAAGGAATTGTTCTTCTAATCAATCAAATAAAAATATATGGACTTCATATTTATATATGTAATCATAATATTTTTGCTTGATATCTTTTGCTTTATCAGCAAAGGTTTTGAAGAATCATTCTCTGATTTGTTTGTTGCCTTCTGAATTAAAATCTTTATTAAGGAATGCTTTATTTGGTTCAAATTGTTTTTCCAAAACATTTAGTTCTGCATCTATCATCTATGAATATGTTGGAGAGTGATGAGGAGAGTTTGTATTTTCTAACACTTGTTCAAGTTGGTTCTGTTGATAAATTGGCTTGGAAATCCATGATCTACTGTCTAAACCATTAATTTTTGGTTGAAGTGGTATCGCAGGATTATTTTAATGGACATTATGAGGTAAATGTGTTGTATCTTATATGAAAGAGATCCTATGAGTACTTGGTGGAATGGTGATTATAGGTGGAAGATGAGAATTAAGGTCCACAGATCTTGAAGAGGAGGTATGAAATGACGGGTTAGATCTTTAATCAAAAGATCTTTTAGGAAACCTAATAGTTACCATTCCCTTTGAATGTTGAATAACATTGGTCAAATTTGTATTTTGGACAACTTATTAGAGAATGCTGGGAAAGGAAATAACAAGTAAATAAGAGAGGAAAAGAAAGCAAATAAAAATGAAGTATATAAGAGTGTCGCGAGAAATTTTTACCATATCTATTTGTGTAACTTTTAGGTTTACTTACATTGATATACCATTTATATCAAACAATGTATATGATATGATATGAATATATCTCAATTTAGTACTAAGATTCACCAAATAGTGGATTGGATATAGCAAAATCCCTGGATTTTATATGTTATTCTATTTAGTTCTATTCCAGTTAGAAATCCATATGATCAAATGTAGCCTATGAGATTTCAAATAAAATTTCTGTATTTCGTCTCCCTCCCTGAGAATGTATTATCAATTCTTATCGTCATGTTGCCTAAGATAAATATTGCAAATTTCTTTTATCTAACCCCTGGTGTTGGTCATTGGATATATCTCCTTGACAAATTCTAATCTTTAGCAAGAGAGTCAAAGTATTCAACTTATAAGTTTTCTACATCCTAATAATTGAAAGAAACTGGCATGTTAAGTAAATTGATAGACTTCAAGTAATTTTTTGTGCAAACAAGCCATGTGGAGCATCTAATATAAGATCAACCTCTCACATTACTTATTATCGTGTTAATTCTATAAATCAGTTTGAATTTGTTTATACCACTTGGTTCGTCTATTCCAAGTTTATTTTAGCCAATCCATATGAACAAGCAATTGATGAGTGTGGCAAAGCATCTAGATGTGAAAAAGCAGTCATGGCACACATCACACCAAAATGTTATAGTTTCTTTTACTTTTACTTTTTCTTTTTCTTTTGCTATCATAGTTTAAGATAACAAACATGAATTCTAATAGTTAATGTGGTAGATACTATTTGTTTCATGAAATAAGAATTACTTGGAATTAAAAAAAAAAAATGATCTCTTGCATTGCTTAATTAGTTATGGAAAATTTATTCAGTATCGATAACAATTTATGTCTAAATATTTTCATGGATGATGAAAATATTTTTTTTATTTGTAAGCGATGCAAACGATCAGTTTTATTTTCCACAAAACAGACAGAGCATTTACGAAACACATACATATATGTAGATTATGGCAAATTGCTTAGGGTAAGTATAGTACAAGTGTCAATACTTTCGTACAGCACTCACCTTGATGCCAAAACTTTTTTTTTTTCACTCACTTAAGTATCACAAATTTGAAAATTTGATCTTTTGAGTGTCACTTCCGATTTAGCTCGCTGGAAAAGTTTATATGACATTAAAATAACATTAAACTTGCAACATGTCTCGCCGGCAAGTTAAGTCAGCAAATAAGATGGTAAACAATGTCGTCCACTCATGTGATCATAAGAAGTGAAGCAGCTTCACAAATTGGGGCAAAATTCCATATTCATTTTTCATGAACCCTAACCCTAACCTTTAACCCGCAAACTCTCTTTAATCCCAGGACAAATCATCTCATCAAATTCACGATGGAGAACAAAAGCTAGAGAAGCAGCTCACAAATTTCCGAACAAAGTGATAATGAAAGTTAGTATTTATGCTTTTGTGGATTGCAAAGTTCAATGAGAATTTCTTGGACAAGAGAAAATCCTGGACGAAGGTTCCATGGATGCGATAGGTATAGAGAATGCTTCAATTGTGGATATTTCAAGTGGGTTGACGTGAAATTTTTGGATCAAGCAATGGAGGTGATCTTAGAACTCCTTCAAGGACAACATGGATCTACGCCTATAATGAAAGATGAGTTGGACGATGGCAACTCTATGCAAGCGGAAATAAAGAGTTTGGAATCTTTGGTGAATCATTTGAAAAAGGAAGTTTCAATGATGAAAATTTAAAGAAATATTTATCAAGTGTTGTTTGTCTTGATGTTGTCAAGTTTGGTCTATGTTATCTTAGTAATAAGAAGAAGCTACATAATCTCAATAATAAGAAGAAGCTACTGAGTCTACCATAGTTGAAAAACAATGAAATGTGTTACTGCATTTCGCACAATAACTTTGTTTTTTCTATGATGTATGTGGGTGAATTACTAATTTTTTGTTGACTTGAAGATTGAATAGCCTAGTGGATTTTGGTAGATGTTGTGTTTTTTGATACAATTTGAGTCTTATTGTTAACTTATACAAAGAATAAATGGCTTGACCTACTCACAGTAGTTGTAGCAAGAGAAAGAATAGTTCTACATTTTGTGGTTTATTTTGATGTTTCTACATATGTTGAAGGACAATTAAAGTTTCAAATAACTTTACGAATGATCATTTGAGTACCAACAATTTTTTGAAACGAACACTTTAGTTCATTAACTTTTTAAAAGTTACAATTTAGGTTCCATAACTTTTTAAAAGTGACGACTTGGGTTCCTCAACTATTTAATTAAGTTATTGGTTTCACTTTTGTCAAATACATCTTACATCCTTTAATAATTTAAGGCTGATTATCATATTATAATAGCATATAAAATAAGACTTGTTTCGACAAACTCTATCAGTATTGGCGTGGTTTAACCCGAAATAACATTACACCATACACATTACACCAAAAGGTCTTTTATATCAACATTAATATAATAATAATTTGAAACAAAATAATCTTAGTTGCCTTACAAATACAAGATCGAAACATTCCCGTTAAGCTATCCATCTAAAATGCAACAATAGTCTGAAACAACTAAAATTGATGCTAAACACATAACCGGCCAAAATAAACAATAATCTCAACCACTTTGCAATAAAATCCTAAAGTCCTAGACATTGACACCTAACAACATACATAAAAGGATGACATCCACTCATCAGTCAATCTGAAGAATCTCATTATTCCCTTTTTTTTCTTCTTCAATGGTTTCATTTGATTCATGAGTCTTGCACTCTTCCGAACTAAAACCATAGGTACATCATTCATTTGTATACATTTTCTCACTGTCTTATCTTTTGGAGGATCCATTATTTTCCTTTGAGGTTCGCGTATTTCAACATTGCCTATTGTTGAAATTTCTATAACTGGTATTGGCATGGTAGAAGGTTGTGAATTCTCAAAATCATTCATTTGATATAAACTTGATGTTAAAGTCTTCTTTGGTACCTGTTTTCGAGCTGCTCTCTGTTTTGGAGCTGTCATTGGTTGCTTCTTTGATTGTGCTCGAGTTACCATTGGCTGGTTTTATCGGTTCTTGCCATAGGCTATTTTTTCTAGATGCAACCGATTCTTGACTTGGTTTTCCTTGAGATATTAACACCTTCATACTTCTCCCAATCTAAAATCATATAAACTTCATTAATTACTATGTCAATCAAATTGAACTCATTAAATGCATAACAACTTAAAACTTGCATTGAAAACTGTCATATATGTATTAATATCTGTAAACAACAAATAACCATATTCTCGTATCCTTCTCCTAATTGTACCATATGTATGTTGTGGTGCATAACTTTCACAAACTAAAACCTTTTTATTTCTTTTTTTCTAACCTGTAAAATGAAATAACATAATATAATTTATTATACCAAGAAGTACATACAACAGTAATAATCATAACAAACATCTTACCTGATATTTACTTCTTTATTGTACACTATTAGACTCAGTTGGCATTGTAGTTGGTTTTGCATTGCTTTCTGTGCTGCTTGGACATGCCCTTGCATCACTAAGCTGTGTTGTCACTTGCTGCTGCTGCTGTTGTTGCTTCTTAGTTGGACAACTAGTTTTGTTGTGCCCTTTCTTATGATAATGAGAGCATCGAACCGTTCCACTGGCCCTGTTCATTGTATTACTACTACTCTCAATTTCTTACTGGCCCTGTTCATTGTATTACTACTACTCTCAATTTCTTACTTTTTTCTTTCTTTTTCAGCCTGCCATCTTGCTTCTTCAGTAGTAAAGACTTTAGGGGTTGATGGTTTGTTTTGTCCCAAAACTTGCTACTTCTCAGAGAGTGCAACATGAATTGGTATACAACAAAATAGATACTTTTCTTGTAAGAATCCTCCACATAATCCTCTAGATTAAGTTGCTTTAATTGGATGGTACAAATTGCAAGGAAGCAATGTATTCCACTCAATTGACATATTCGATAGGAACTCATTTTCTCTTTAAATGAACAACATGAACATTTTTCCTCTTTAAATTAACAACATACTTGTCACCACCATTCATGATTTCGAATCCATCGTCCATATTCCAAATTGGATGACAGTATCTACTAGCAGCAATATTGTCTTCCGAATTTTTTACAATCTTAGGCCCACATTGTGTAGGCCACTTCGAACATTCATCTCTCTATTGTTGCAATCACACAATCACCATAACTTTAATGTCTTCAAGTATGACAATTGATTTGCACCTAACTTCTATAATCCTACCGTTGAAAATTTTGCAAAGGTTGTTGTCAACGCTATTACACTTGAATTCCTCACAAAAGAAAACTCTACACCAATGTTTTGCTTCAATTTTAGAATAATACTTTAGAAGCTTTAGTTGACAAGGTATGTAAAGCTTCTTTGTAAATTCTGAAATCCACTATATTTGAGCTCTTTGCAATCAACTAAAACTATTTCTGCAGTTGATCACCAATATACTTCTTCACCCAATTTGCATATATATACCGAGCACACATTTTGTGCTCAGTATATTGCACTAGCTCGATTATGGCTAAAATGAGTCATTGCAAAACCAGCAAACATTTGTAAGCTATTTGAATGATATAGCATTATATAATGATATTAGCAACATCAGTAAACATTGCCAGTACCTTTTCTCGATTGCTTATAAATCCCTAATCTCTTTTATCATTCCAAGATCAACCATTAGATTTTTCAAAAACTAGAACCAATTGTCCTTATTTTCTATCTTTACCATAGCCCAAGCTATTCGAAACATTTGGTTGTTTCCATCCCTCTTAACAGTAGATAATAACCCTTCCTCACATACCCCTTTCAAAAAATACCTATCTAATCCGATCACTTTTTTATAGCCAACTAAAAATCCATTTTTACATACATAAAAGAATATGTACATCCTATCAAACTATATCCCATGATCAGACAAGGGCTTCTCCACAACCTTTACATGAATTATACTAGGTGGATTTTGCAGTCTACATTCCCTAGTATGGTCCAAAATCTTTGCATATTCTTCTTTATAAATACTCATCAACATACTCATCATCTTGTACCTACCTTTTTTACATTGATTGTGAGAAACATTTACACCTACTTGTTCTTTTATTAGTTTCAATTAAGGATTTTGATGTTTAGCATTACTTGATGATATTGAATAAGCGTTTGGCCAACCATGCACTAGTCACTCTTTTATTCTCAACACTACAGGTATACTCCTCCTGTAATGATTGGATATTGAATGAACCACTCTTCTTACTCAATGCACCATTTATTGCTCATGGACAATTGTCTTGTGCACATTTTAATCTAACAAAAATATTAATATATCTAATGAATTTAATATTTCGTAGTTGAGATATTAAGTACCCTGATAATAGTATCTCTGAATTACTTAACATCATCAAATGTCATTAATATACAATAAGGCATGATTTGTATCGAATGAATCATATGAAAGATATTGACTTTTCCCCTTTTATGTTGCGCTACACCATTTTCATCATCATCCTCAGGGCTGCCACCATCATCACGACCACTTTCCCTAAGAACAAAATCATCACCATCAGCTATAGGAGCTCTTGTATCCCTGTTTACTACAATGCATGCATTCACTAGCCACATTATGCATTTCTCCTTTTTTCGAATATCCTGACCTTTTCCGTTACTTGTGCGATATCCTCATCGTCAACATCATATGTGCAAATGACATGCACAAGTGTTTCATCGTCGTCGTCGCTAAATAATGTAATCTCTCAACAGCTTAGAGTTATTTTAGTTGATTCTTCAACAAGTGTACCTTCACCATTACATATACCTCCAGTATCCTTAAGATGTTGAAATATCTCTAACACATATATGTAAATTTACGATGTCCAACACTGCTTCCACATGTCCTTCCAAAATAGCTCTAACATTTGGTGGGGTTTCAAAAATAGCTTTTAACACTGCTTGCTCATCTTCTTCATCGCAACTATGTTCAACATACACATAAACATCATGATCATGTAAATAATGGTAAACAAGATCCCTTACCTCACTATTATAATGTAAATATCTTAAACCATCTTTAAAAGACTTACCGGGTACCTAGTAATGTAATTTCCCCATTTTGCACTTCAATTGGTCTATTATATTCCTTCTAAAGTTTGTAAATGACAGCTTACTTACACTGACAACGATAATGATGATTTGCCCACCACTGTATTCCTTCTTTTCCTCAGTAATCCTAAACCCTCCACCATAGCAAACTCTAATGGACGCACTTATATTGCCCATGTTGTCACTACACCAAATACAATAAAATTTTATTTCTACATTAAGGGACCACAACACATATAAATAATAATATCAATCGGTCTCCACAACTCAAGCAAATAATAATAAACAATCAATTCTCACAACCACAATAAACAATAATTATATAGTTGGCTAGTGAACTCCAACTGACAAAATATAAGTACGAATGAACTAAAGCACTCACCTTTACATTGCCCGAATCTCTAATAGTTGCCCTCTAATATGTCACTTTTTTTAACACTTTGACTCTATCAAATAGCACCAAATTCACTTACATTGTCGGTTAGTTAACACAAAACAACAAAAAGCATTAACCTTTACTCTTTGTCTACAATGATTCCTCACGTTACAACCCCTAACTTTTCCCTCCAAGTTGTTACATTTTCATTCTTTGTCCAGCGAGTAAGGATGACGCACAACAATAAACTCGAGGCCCTAATTTGCGATTTCATAGACAAATCACAAAGGGATTTTAGGCATACTAAGCTTCAACGTGGGATTGATGAATTTGTGTGGGATCGATGAAGATGGGGGCAATTTTGGACAAAAAGCCTAATTTGTGAATAGGGTTTGAAATTGAAGAGAAAGAGGTCTTCTACCTCGTCCGAGACAAAAAGAAACAACGTCGATTTGGTTATTGCACGAAGAGAAACAATGTTGTTTCTCTTGAGCGCGCTCGTGTGTGCGCTCGTGCGCGATGATGTCGTTTCAG
This sequence comes from Eucalyptus tenuipes, assembly GCA_014182365.1. Classification (NCBI taxonomy): domain Eukaryota; kingdom Viridiplantae; phylum Streptophyta; class Magnoliopsida; order Myrtales; family Myrtaceae; genus Eucalyptus; species Eucalyptus tenuipes. The sequence continues at coordinate 18,479,010 of CM024537.1, forward strand.
GCAAGAGAAACAACGTCATTTCTATTACGCTTAGGGGTACATGACAACCAGTAATTTCTATTCCATAAACAAATTTTCTATTCCAAACTTGTTTTTAGAATAGAAATCCGTTTGATAAAATTATTTCATTTTTCTATTTCTGAAATAGATTTTGGTTCCAGAAATAGGTTTGGAAGAGAAATCAGAAGTAAGTACTTTCTACTTCTCTATTTCTGGAATAGAAATGAGAAATAAAAATTCTTCTCATCGTTCGTCGCCACTGACCATCATCCACCGGACGCCGCCCGGTGGCCGCCGCCGCCGGTCGCCGATCGCCGCTACCGCCGATCGCCGCCGCCACCGCTTGTCGCCGCCGCCGCCGCTGCCACCCGCCGCCACCGCCGCCGAAAGGAAGAAATTTTGTGTCGTTAGCAAACGGTTATTTTTGCTTAGAAACTCTTTTAGAAATAGAAATAGAAAAATCTATTTCTCTTCCAGAAATCAATTTCTGGCCAGAATGGTTATCATTCACCCCCTTATTTTTCTAAATATCCACGTTGGAATCGAAAATTTCGGCTTATTTTTCTAAATATTCACGTAGGAATAAAAAAATCATTAAAAATATGGAAAATTATTAAAATAAATCAACGTATGACGTTTAGCCAGAATTGTCACTTAAGCAAGCAATTTTACTCTCATGTGACACTCAAGTGAGCAAAAAAAAAAATTGGCATCAAAGTGAGCGCTGTACGAAAGTTTTGGTACTTATACTGTACTTACCCCCAAATTTTTCCAACTAGCTTCTTAAATTCATTTCATATGATTATTTACTCTAAGGACCACATCTTGTTGAGGCTAATAATATAATCTAGATGGAGAGAATATGTTGTTTAATGATCGTGACAATCTCTAGCGAAAATTAACAACCAATATTAGAAAATGAGTTGAATGAGATAATATCAAGTGAATGTGGTGCTATCAGTAAAATATAGATAACAACAAACAAATTATAGTGATTCGACTTTATCTCCAAGCCTACATCTACTCTTCAAACTAGCAGCCATAACTCAAGGTGAAACCTATTAGAAATCTCCAAGACAAGTTATAATTGACAAGTACTGATTTTATCAATGATAGATCAAACTATTAGGACACTTAATGTTAGATCAAACTATCAGGACACTTAGGCTGTGCATGACAACGCTTCTTGGCTGGGGAAGAGTTTTTTTTTTTTTTTTTTTCAGAAATAGTTATTTTCTAATTCTATTCCGGGGAACAATTAGTGAGTAAAAGAACGCGTTTGGTAACTGCACAAAATTTATATTCTTGGAATAAAAAAGAATAGAAATGCGTTTAGTAATGCAATAGTTTTTTTTTTTTGTATTTATTCGTTTTTTATTTTTGCTCACGGATCGCCGACCGCCAACCGTCGCTTGCCGCCACCTGATGGGCTGTGCGGTGGCGGTCGGCAGCGACGGTGGCGGCCGACGGTCGTCGTGGCCGATGGGTCAGTGCGGCGGCGGCGGCGGCGGCGGCCGGTGGCGGGCGTGCGACGGTGACGGGAGGTGGCGGCCGGCGATCGGCGACGGTCGGCGGCGACGGGTGACGGCTAGTAGCGGCGGCGGTGGGGCAGCAACGGCGGCAGGGCGCGCGATAGGCGCAGCGGCGTGGCGGCGCGGCGGGCGGCGCGCGGCGGCGACGGCGGCCAACGGCGATGAGCGGCGGCGGCGACCAGCGTGGCGGCGGCGGCAAGAATCGGCGACGGCGGCAAGCGGCGGCGGCCGACAACGGCGCGGCTGCGGCGGGCGTGGTGGCCGACGACGACCAGAACGGGGCCGTGGCGGCCCGGCGGCGACGGGCAACGGCCGACAACTGCAAAGAATCGGCGACGGCAACGATGGCACCGGGCGGTAGGAGGTGGCCGCGGCAGGAGAGAAGAATAAAAGAAAAATAAAAAAGAAAATTAACTTATTTCTAGAAATTGTTCCCAGGAGCAAAAAGCAACTTTTTTTTTTCTCGTTTCTGCTCCAAATCTATTCCCGGACTAACCTTCTATTCCAGGGAATAGAAAAATAACTTGGCGTTACCAAACGGATTTCTGTTCTTTTTTTGTTCCGGGGAACAAAATAACAGAAATTCTAAAAAACAGAAACGTTCTCATGCGCTGCCTTAATGTTCTCACGATTACAAAGCAGAAAGAACACTGCATTGGAAATTTCATATGAACATATCACACTTTGAATGGTAGAGAGAATAACAATGACTGATAATAGTTTTCTCTATTTTTCGTCCAACTTCCCAAGCTTCATTGATCCTCTTATATATATATATGTCTTCAATCTTCCTAGTAGAGATGGTCTCGAGGAGCAAATAGCCATTGGGAGTCGCTAGAAGTTTTTTTTTCCGGAAATAAGATCACCCATACAACCTTTGCTTGAAAAATGGGCATGGTTTCCTAAAATGAAGTCGTTGAAATTGTCACATCGTCGGGTACTCCAATAGGTTGACCAAAAGTTGTCGACTGCTCTCCCACCAATTTTGGTTCTTCTTCTATGGTCTTTCCAACTACTAATGGCTAAACTTTGTCTCTAATGGTCACCTTTGGATGAACATGTCAACAACATCGTCAATAACTTAGTATCGGCATAATTCCATGGTTATAATGAGCACGCCCACATTATCACTACTTTATCAATGCTATTTACACATAAATCGTAGAGAATAAATTACGATTTTTACTTCCAATTATACTTTCGAGTGTATCAACTTCTAAAGACTTCATAGGTCAACCATTGCTCTCCAAGTCCTTATGAACATCTCATCATGTCTGACTTATTACCTCCTGTCAAAATCTACATCACTGTAATTAGTATTCGCTCGACTCTTTTAGCTATATTGATATATCATCACAGTGTTTCAAATATCACCATGAACATTTGCATTTATCATAGTTCATACCAAGAAAAAGTTTGGAATTATCAAAATTCCATAGGAATGTGTTCAACGCGTCTCTCTCATATGTGTTGAACTTCACAAAAGATATATTGCATCAAATGTTAATTAATATACTTATCTCTTAGTATCATGAAATCTTGATTAGTATGGCACAATATGACTTCATTCAAGGTCCCATTGTTTCATAAAAAATGAACCAAAAACAATTAAGTATATTGCTTGGAATTAGTGAACAAATTAATTTTCATTACTGACAACAATTCATATCTAAACATTTGTATGGACGATGGAAATATTTTTTGTCCATTTTTTTTTTGAAACAATATAAGCAATTATATTTAGGAAAATATTTTCCAAAGCGTAGATTTTTCTCAACTCTGTTTGTTTTGCAGAATGAATGATTTAGAAAGTATCTTTTAAAAATGATTGTTTGTATCATTTGAAATAATTAATCAATGAATGTCCATATTATCAGCAATGGTTTATATCTAAAAATTTGTGTGGACAATCAAAATGTTTTCAATTAATTCATTTTTGGAAATGATATAAGCAATAGTGTTTCGAAAAATAAATTTCCAAATTGTGGTTTTTCCGCAAAATGATCCAACCCTTAATCTTAAAATGAAACCAAAAGAAAGGGGCTTCTCTTGCTAAGGAAAGATCAATAATAGGTTTCTCAAACTAGCCAAATTGAAATTGTAAGACCCACAGTCAATTGGACACCAATTACTAACGATGATGCATAACATAGCGTATAATGCAAATATTACATTAAAAGGACAAAGATGATCACGTGTCAAAAAATCCTGGGAAGCAGCCACGTGTCGCCATCCCGCTTAAGGGATTTTCCCCCATGCACGAGGCTGCTCACATGTAATCCATGTAGGACGCCACGTAACCCCCCTTCCATCTCTCACTTCACTTCAATCTCTTCTTTATCTCTCTCTCTTTGATTTTGATTCTCTTGCCAAAAGACCGAAACCAGAAACGTTGACAAACAACCGAAACTCGCACTCGGATCCCGGGATTCGATTCGAGCTCGACACGATATGGTGAAGTTAGCGTCCGCCCGAGAGATTCGGACGTACAGGCCGTGGTTGGCCCAAAACCGGGCTGAGTACATGAACGCGGGGCTCTACCTATTTGCCATCATCGTGCTGCTGGGCAGGTTCCTAGCGAAGCCGTCCAGGGAGTCAAAGTCGGGCCTCGTGATCCTGCTTCATCGCCACCGGGATCATCGCCCTGGTGAACGTACACGACCTCGTGGAGCACCTCGCCCGGATCGACTATCGGGTCTCGCTCGTGGAGTACGACGGGCAACTCGAGCTCGTGGAGCTCGTAGTCCCAGTGGTCCAGGCGCTGGGCTCGTTGCTCGTGTTCTTGGGGATTCTGTTCTTGTTCCTCCAGGTGCATCGCTTGATCAGCTTCTTGTTTCGTTGATTGGATTGCGGATTTTTTAGTGTGGTCGATTAGTTCGCTATGATTTGTAAGCTCGTATTGATTTTTTGCTCGTGTGTAAGCTACTCTAGTAGTTTAGATTGGTGAGATTGTGCGCGTCTGATCCTCGAGCGTGCAAATGTGTATGCCAATGCTGGCCTTTCGATGAGATAAATGTAATTTTGAGTATGAATTGTGGGAGATTAACGTTTGTTATGGTTAGATGTTTAGAAAGTTCGGCAGTTCTCTTGCACCTCGACTTGGTCCAAGTGAAGGAAATGGAGATCCCGAACAAAGAATTCCCTTGATTTTTAATCTAGAGGACCTCCCTTATACTGAAGTCAATATTTGTAATAAATTTATACTTGTAGAGATTGCAGGTTCACCATTGAACCTCATGCTCTAGGCCCTTTGCTGCCCGATAGCAGTCTTGTCACCACACAACATTGGCCTTTCGCGACATTTGAGGCCCAATTGCTTCTTAGTGACTTTACTTGGTTTTGACTAGTCGATAATGCTATACTCACTTCCCTCTATTAGTTTGCCATCCGAAAAATTCACTTTAATCGTCTCTTGTTTATTTCGGAATTTGGCGATACTAAAGAAGAAAGTGTTTGCAGTGCCTAAATTGTGGTTGTTTGAGTGGTTGGACGTCACACGATCGAATAGTAGTTCTTGGCTTGTGTTTTGGAGAAAAAAAAAAACAAGGTCTATATGGGCCGAAATTGATTTAAGCCTTCGAATGTAGTGCCCTATTGAGATCTGCTCAGCAAAAAAAAAAAAAAAAAAAAAATTTCTCTGGGAGCAGAGAAAGGATCATTAAGAGTTGATGAACTGTCAATTTGAGCTTGGTCTCCGAGTATTTTCCAAGAAAGGAAAAGTACGTCCATCCAGTGAGAAGATTACGTATATATGTCTGATATTGGCAATGACTTGTACATGATATTGCAAGCTGAAAAAAGATATGGTTATGACAAGCTGGAAAAGCATGCCTTGAACTTGCTTGTTGCTGGCCCAGTTTTTTGGCTACTTGGATTGATTCATAACTCTTGCCAAATTTATGAGAGAGCCGATGGACAAGTCCAGATATTGCAACAGAGCATCCACATCCCGTTTCTAGCCGGAAGTTTGCTATTCCTGGTTGGGGCAATCATGAATAACCGAGAGCAGGCCGGGATATTCCACCACGGTACCGAGCTGCTGGTTAGCTCCTCTATTCCTATTCACCATCCGGTTGGAGATAGTTCATTGGATTTGCTTTTTAGATTCAGCTCAGATGAGATCATTTTTGGAGTGAGATCCTAGGGCGGATAATAGAGTCGATTAATTGTATGAATTCAACCAATAGGACTAGCCTAGGACGAACAACTTGATTGATAGAGAATATGAACGAGGGTTGTGTATTAGGATTGATTTCAAGTAAATTGGTGAAGCTTGGATTATTTGCCTTCAAAACCTTGTTAGAGTTTTTCAGGCACGTGAATCCTAGCACAACACGATCACCATATAAGATGTTTCAGCAAGTGGGCATGTACCTTATCTCAATCAAACGCCAAAACTTTTAATCACATCGAAATTTTATGAATGCAGGGAAGGAGTTGGATATGGTTGGGCATTTTCGGGAGCCTCATGTTCATAATCGGGGGATTGGCGAACGTGGTAAAGGTCTTCAAGATGCAGCAAATGGACGGGCTTTGGCTCGAGAAGCTGCGAGGAGGAGCACACAAGTGGTTGATGCGAGCAAGAGAAGGCCAACTGCCACTTCTCTCGGAGGATCCTGAGCTACGTAAGAGGAGGAAGCCGGTAGAAGAAGTGCAGCCGCCAGCCCCCGTGCCGCTTACGCCTGACAAGGATGTCCTTGTTGGGCAGGCTTGATATTAGATTGCTAAGGATGTAAGGAATTTCTTGTCCTTTTTTATTCAATTGGATTTGAGTGAGGTTGTAGCCATTTAGCCAATTTGCCTGCCTCTTTTTCTTTATTGGATTCTTTATTTGATTCAAAGATATTGTTCCTTGTTTTGGCCGACTAAATTGAGAGAATTTGATACCCTACTCGAGAAGCTCTTTGTTATGTTAAGAAGGCAAAATATCAGTTTGAGGATGTAGTAAGCAACTAAGGATGGTTTCTCTATACAAGACAAGTATGTTTGGGCAAACAAAATTACTTAACTAACCATGTACTCCAGGCTGGAAGCACATTTCACATCAAATGAATAGTCAAATGAATAGTAAAAAATTGGGTCAGAGATAATGTTGAGATACGCATTTGAGGGTTTTACACAAAAGAAGTCGCATATTTGAAGATGTGTGGATCCACTTAATTGGCTCATACTTCATTCACCTAAGTTTTTTGTGCTTTTTGAGCATAAGTATAGCTTAATATTATGATGAGCTTGGATTTGGGCTCTCTCTTGCTGATTTCTACATATGAAAGTATTGGTTGTACAATGCAATGATTGACCATTAGTTTATTTGGAATATGTATTGACTATGGTGGTTATCTCTTAAGAAAGGAATTCAAATTTGACCCTTTAATCGTGTGGCTAGTGGAGAGATAGTTGTCCATACATTGATAAGGGATATATGAATTCTCAAGAAGAGAGATGACTACAGTGGTTATCTCTTAAGAAAGGAATTCAAATTTGACTCTTTAGTCGTGTGGTTACTCGAGAGATAATTGTCCATACATTGATAAGAGATGTATGGATTCTTGAGAAGAGAGAAGAGTCATGGTCCTCATTCGAGAATTTCCTCCTTTCTTCCACTCCATCCAGAGAGTAACTAGGCTTAATTCAATTATCTTTTTATGTTCCAATTGAAATCCAAAATCTTTATAGACCTAGCCAATCGAGCCCGTTTATGGGGAGTGGAAACGGAAGTGGAGCAATTTTGAGTGAATAGATGCTCTGAGATAGAACAAGAAAGGTTGAATCTAATTAAGTCAACTTATAAAACCTTGGAACAATTAGAAAAATATAAAATAAAACTATTCCTTTTGAGTAGCAAAGAACGATTAACCAAGTCCGACAATGGGTTTTCTTATAAGTCTAACGTGGAGCTCTTCTCCTTTCTTGTGTCAAAGGAAAGAGGCTAAGTGATCTACGGAAGCTCCAGGATGTAAAAATACATTGGTAGGGGAGGCAAGATGCTCTTGATAATCGACGAATGGTAAATATTTTTCCCTTATGTGGATCATATTTCAATGAGAACTTGATGAGTCAATCAGCCAACACGTCTTGCTTTTACACTAAGTCTATAGTGGAATCATTGTCATGCCTTTCATGCGGGTCAAAACTTATTTGACAAGGAATTTTGCTACCTTTGGATCTATGACTCGAATCTTTAGTGTTCTCTGATTTATTCCCTGTGTTTACTATTTAAGCAGAATACCATCACCCATTATTACTAAAATATTTTAAAGCCTTTGATAATCGAAACCCAAAGATCTATGAACTAGTCAATGCTTGACTAGCCAGGTGTTCTTGGAATTCTTGTTCGGGCTCATCATATGTTTACGATGGGCTTAGACGTTGATACCCATGCCTCCTTCACTGCAGCTACCATGATCACAATTGTCCCTACTGGAATAAAAATCTTTAGTTGCTATTGACATAAGTAAAGCTAAAGCAATAGTAATATTTATATCATTCGTAGGTGCGGCTAAACTCCTCATGAGGTAACTATATGATTTTTCATGATAAAAGAGCCCCTGACCATTTTGAAACAAAAATAATTAGGAAATATATTTCCAGCAAAAAGAGCTCCTTACTTTGGTTAGACGAAGATATCTAAACAACATCCATTGACTTCCTCCCCTGATTTGGACAGGGCCACCATTCTCTTTCTTCAATTGTTTTGATTAAGATAAGTGGGTTGGGTTCTTTCCTCCTCTTGTATATGCAATTCGATTGACGACGAGCCTTGGTCCCTTAATATTGGACCCTAAACCTTGATGGCCATACTTGAGCCCCTGACATGCACCCTCTAGACCCTCGAGGCCAATGTTCGAACCTTGATGGTCGAGCTTGGGTCTTCAACACCCAAGCTCAGGCTCATTGGCAATTGAGTCGAGGACCAAGGCTTCTGGGCCAAGATTCCCAAGGCTAGTCATCGGAGCCTCGACTACCGGGTTGTGCAGCCCCAACAGTCAAATTCAAAACTTAAAATAGTATGTGAAATTTTTTTCTGAAACGTAAATTACCACCGAAAAGAAGTTCTCTTTTAAAATAATAAAATTAACTTTTCGAAAAATAAGAGTACCCTTTTTTATTTTCAAATTTCATTCAAACGGGAATAATTTATATATATATGAACTGTAACTGATGAAATAGGAAAAAAGAGAACAAATAAGCAACCGAAATCACAAGCCACAAAGCCGGCGCGAATTTCAATCGAGATTAGATAAGGTCCCTCAATAACTCCTCCGCTTCTCAACGCCTTCCCCCCGCAATCCTGTGTGTGTGTCTCTCTCTCTCTCTTCCTCCTCCGTCGTCAGGACGAAGAAGGCGGAAGAGCAGCCACTCCGCCGCCGCAGTCCACCGCCCCAACCCGCCGGAGCAAGCACCCTGCGACCGGCAGCGGCGGAACATGACTCTGCTCCAAGCTTCCCTCCTTTGCAAGGCCTCTCTCCCTAGTCTCTCCCCTCCTTGCTCTTCCTCTTCTTCTTCTTCTTCTTCTTCTTCTTCTTCTTCTTCCTCCCGGCAGCGTCGCCACTGCCACTCCCGTTGCCCCTCCCACCAGGTGGCCTTCAATCCTCTCCTCGCTTCGCCCCGATTGAAACCCGCGCCCCGGAATCCCCGTTTCCGCGCCGCCTGCCCGCTGATTCGCTGCGCATTACGGGCCGACGGCGTGGAGACGGGCTCCGAGCCGGCTTCTTCCGGCGAGGCGAGGGTTGACGAATTCGTCGGGGGAGCTCGGGTGCCGCGGCGGACGGTTCGGAAGCGGAGGGATTCGGCGGCGGGAGCTCGGTGATTGAGGAGCAGGCGAGGGGGGAGTTCGGGGGAGTGAGATTGGAGGATGGCGAGGTGGTCGGCGAGCGCGGTTCGAAGGGGAGCGAGGGGGAGAGAGATGGGTACTTGATGGAAAAGGACGGAGGGAAGAGTAAGGTCCCGGTGATGGTGTTCCTGATGGGGGTGTGGGCGATGCTGAAGAGCGGGTACGAGAGGGTTTTGGCGGGGGATTGGCTGAGCTGGTTGCCCTTCTGGAGGCAAGAGAAGAAATTGGAGCGTCTGATTGCGGATGCCGATGCCAACCCCTTGGACGCGGCCAAGCAGGGCGCCCTTCTGGCTGAGCTCAACAAGCACAGGTATTGAAACTAGTAAGCTTTGTTTTGCTTCGTACCCAACTTGTCCGAAGCAGTGAAATGGAGTTCCGGTATGACTTTTTAGTGTCGTGTGCAATGTCTGTTTCTGTTGTTGGTTTTCGACTTGCGTTTTAAGCATCGCCTTATTGTTAATTGGTGTGTGAATCTTGGTTCATCTGCTGGCTCAGGACAAACTTACCGTATTGGAGTTATAGTGGTTCTCAGTTTAGTGTGAACATGCACTTGAACCAATACTTCTCTCACTTTGGATGGCCCTTGTTGGGTTGCCATCAATCGACTCATCTGTTGTTCATTTCATTAATGAAAGATACTCTTATAATCTTACTGATTCATTAAGCCCAATGGATCAAATTTCTAGGATCAATTTTTGGAAGCTTTACCTAGTGCTAGGTCATTGATCCTTCTCTAACTATTCCGTTAATAAGTACGATGATGTTTGCCATAATTTTCCTTCTTTTCAAGGGACAAAAGGTTCCATTTTGCTGGCAAACGCTGTACGGGTTTATAGTAAAGTTTCAGGTGACAGAAGAATGCATCTGTGGGTGTTGCTGTATCTTTTTTGTTTGATAACGCCACTGTTCTTTTTATAAAAGTTGTTATGTATGACTTGGCTCCTTTTCTGTTTGTTGCCACAGTCCCGAAACTGTCATCAAGCGTTTTGAACAAAGAGACCATGCTGTTGACAGTAGAGGAGTTGCAGAATATCTTCGAGCTCTTGTCGTCACTAATGCAATTGCTGAGTATCTTCCAGACGAGCAAACTGGAAAGCCTTCTAGCCTTCCGACACTGGTAACTGGGTCTCCTGCACTGTTTTTGTCATTGTCATGTAGTTACGTGTATTTCTGCTCTGGAGAATTCAGCAGACTAAAGTGAAAATTTTTAAGTCAATCGTATGAGAAAGTTTTTCCTTCAATAGTCCATTCTTTTATTTGAAAACTACGAGCTTATTCAATCAGTAAATCTCATTTGTAGTTGCAAGAATTGAAGCAGCGTGCATCAGGAAACATGGATGAGCCTTTTCTAAGTCCTGGGGTTTCTGAGAAGCAGCCATTGCATGTTGTTATGGTGAGGATTAACCATTTTGTGATACCTTTGAATGTTGGCAGTTCTTATTCTTTGTTGCTTACAGTTTAAATGCCATATGATGTTATCTCTTGTTAGGTTGACCCCAAAGTTTCAAACAAATCACGTTTTGCTCAAGAGCTTATCTCAACTATCTTATTTACTGTTGCTGTTGGGTTAGTATGGTATGTGCTTTTGGTCTGCTATTATTCTCTAATTTTTTTTCCTAGTTGAAACACTATGATTTTGTGCTTCAATTGACTAAGCTGGTTACAGGCTGATGGGTGCTGCTGCACTTCAAAAGTATATAGGAAGCTTGGGCGGTATCGGTGCTTCAGGTGTGGGCTCGAGCTCTTCCTATACCCCTAAGGAGTTAAATAAGGAAGTTACACCTGAGAAGGTATCTGTGAGCAGTTCTTGTGCGATTGCTGATTTATGTTTCATCCCATCAAACTCTGTCTTATGTGCACATTTACATATCCTCTGAACTCATATGTATGTCAAGTAAACCACTTCATACATTAAAAAAGTATGCCTGCACTAAAAATTGTTTTTCCTGTAGAATGTGAAGACATTTAAGGATGTCAAAGGCTGTGATGATGCAAAACAAGAGCTAGAGGAAGTGGTGGAGTATCTCAAGAACCCAACTAAATTTACTCGCCTCGGAGGAAAGTTGCCTAAGGTTTGTTTATGTCTTTGTCCGTACATCTTTCTTTTGTTGATTATCAATGGCTGCAAGTGCTACAGACATTTTATGCAACTCTATTCTTCTAATGCAGGACACCTATATGTGTGTTTCCTTCATCAATTGTTTATGATAACCAGATTAATTCCATCTTAAAAAGCTGGATTTTTCACTTCTTCTCTAATCAGATGATATTATAATGCCTAAATGCACAGATATATTGCTCAAACATCAGATTAGCATGATATGAGTTATTTTATTGCTAATGCTCTTGCTCTCAAGGTTAGCTTCAATTGCTGCTTGCCATTAGATAGGGAGATGTCATATTGATTGGCATTTCTTCATTTGCATATTACAATGCGATGGCAATGCCTTAAGTACCCTGATCTGTGTACTTATATGAGCTTCTTATTTGCCTTCTGCAGGGAATTCTTTTGACAGGAGCTCCTGGAACAGGGAAAACTCTTCTTGCAAAGGTATATGCTCCTCGTCTGCTGCTCAGTAGTTGAAACGGAATGCATTGCCATTCACTAATTGTACATCCGTCCTTGACTTTTTTCTGAAATGAGACATTTGAGATTGCTCGTCTTCTGATAGCAGTTATTTCAGTTTTTGATCATGGCTCTTGGTGGTTTGAGATTTCTGTAGTGTGTCCTACTGAACTTTGACCTCCCCTTTTTCTCTCTAAAAGCCTTAGTCGATAGCATTATAAACATCAGATAATGGATAGGATTAGGTTTTAACAACTCTAAACAAGCTCCATGGGCTTCTATTATGGCTACACATATCAATATTAATAGGCTTTTTGTGGATAAAGATGCAACACTCAAAAGGTGATTTGTTGTTGGGATACTAGCATTTCCTCGTGGTCAGTGATATCTGGGTTTCAGTGGTTTTCTGCAGCAAAGTAGATGTTATACATCCTGAACTTTAGCTATTACTAGTTGATAAGAGGAATGCACTTAACGATTATCGCTTTTCTTCTAAGTTTGTCTGATATATTGTACTTGATGATTTGTTTGAAGTTTGTTAGCTATTGCAGTTACTAAGTGTATATCAATTAATTTGCACCTTGAAGGCTATTGCTGGAGAAGCTGGGGTGCCTTTTTTCTACAGAGCGGGGTCTGAATTTGAGGAAATGTAAGCCATTTTTCCTTGCTATGCTATAGATTTCGACATTAGCTCATGTCTCTTTTCTTCATGTAGTGTCGAAATTATAACATGCTTGTTTCCCAATTCCTCATAACAATAATGTCTTCCAGTAAACTGAGTTAATTATTTAATGATGAAGTAGGTCAAATGACTATTCAGTTTATTGGGCAATTGCTTGTACGAACAATGTCACATTTAGTATCTTAGTCTAGACAGATGGAAAGGTGCAAAGAACTATTTCTGTTTATTGAACAAAAATTTATGCATCAAAGTGACTTGCTGTTGAAGCAATGGTGGATCTGGGGCAGACCGCGGCATAGTTTCTAGCAAAATTATTGTACTATTGTGTAGTTGTTGATTCATCTCTTGAAAGCTTGTGATTGTGATTGAGTGTGTTGCTGTTACAAGCACAAGATACCCATCAATTGCCGCTTAGGTGCTAGACAGCTACTCTCAGCTTGAGAAAATTGAGGTTCTAGGTGAAAAGAGCATATGTTTCAAGCGTCGCCTGTACTTAGATACTGCAATCATACACTATTTCACCTAAAATGCATTCACCCAAAAGTGTTCAGTGCAACAAAAGTTGCCTTTTTGCCTATCTTTGGCCTTTATAACTTGGCATTGTAAATTGTTCTCTTAGTGCTGCATGGGCAGCTCTTCTGTGATGGTATCTGAGCTGAATACATTGAAGGCCCATAGTTTTTGCACCTTGCAATGGTGCTGAGCTAATGGCTTAAGAGTGTCTTAGCTCTGCAGCTACACGGACTTTTGTTTCCGTAATTTATTAACATTATGCTTTTCTCTCGTTAGCATATGGCTATAATAGTCTATCCTCTTTCATGCAGATTGATCTAAGTTATGACTCTCTTGGTTCTATGGATTATTCAGATTCCTGTGTTGGCTTGTAGTCTTGAACCATAAAAATCTTTGAATTTGAACCTTGCAACTAATTTTTCTATTTTTATTTAGTCAAAACTTAAAAATTAGTTGCTTCCAACTTGAATGACAGGTTTGTTGGGGTTGGTGCTCGGCGTGTGAGATCCTTATTTCAAGCAGCCAAGAAGAAGGTAAGCTGTCTTAAGGCAGTCTCACTGGCCCATGGATGGCCTCTGTGTCTCTGTTTTTCATTCTTGTTATATTGATAGTTTTCGCATGGCTGCACAAGTTCTGTACTTGTTTATATCTATGTCTTATTTTCTTTGCGTCACATTTGATAGGCTCCCTGCATCATATTCATCGATGAAATAGATGCAGTTGGTTCCACCAGAAAACAGTGGGAGGGCCATACAAAGAAGACATTGCATCAGCTGCTTGTTGAAATGGATGGTTTTGAGCAGAATGAGGTATAAATGGAGTAACTTTACCCCTGATGGGCTTTCCTGTATCCTAAACCCATGAATTTTATCTGCAGGGAATCATATTGATGGCTGCAACAAACTTCCCTGACATTCTTGACCCTGCCTTGACGAGGCCTGGCAGATTCGACAGGCATGTAAGTTCATTGATCCTCTGTAAGCATCTGGTATATTTTTTATTCATGTCTAGGTATACTTTCTTTGCTATTATCTTGGGTTCAGATATCAGATGTCTTCCAAGTTCAATAGTCTAATTGTATGCTAAAGGAAAACCCAAAATGGAATAATAGCTGAAATTTCTTGAAAAAAGTAATAATCAATCTGGCAGCTGTATAATAGATTGTCTTAACTCTCTTTTCCATGTTCTTTTATAGGTCCAATTTCATATCATTTGGTCATTAACCTTGAAAATATTGTTCTCCATTCTTAATATCCTCAATATGTCGGCTATATGAAAATAAAAACTCTTAAGGGTCCTTTCTGCTGCACCTGACTTTATATTTGAGCTCTCTCTTTCTTTCCCCCTATTCATGTTATGCGTGCTTGCTTTTGTAGACCCCAATAAGAATTTTCCTGAATTACTGGTCATAGATGGAAACTTTGTTTATTTGAAGATGTGTAATGAGCTGTTTATGGAATTGATGGGACCTTAAAACTCTTGCACTTTCATTTTAGATTGTTGTGCCAAATCCAGATGTCAAGGGTCGACAGGAGATATTAGAGCTATATTTACAGGATAAACCTTTGGCGGATGACATAGATGTTAAAGCAATTGCTCGTGGCACTCCTGGCTTTAATGGGGCAGGTGACATCTCTTTCTTGCTATTTCAGTGGTGTCTCTTACATCAGGAAGATGTTCTATCGTAACTCTTGACTGTTCTGATCACTGCCAATTTCGATAGATCTCTCAAATTTGGTGAATATTGCTGCCATCAAAGCTGCTGTTGAAGGGGCAGACAAGTTAACTTCTGCACAGTTGGAATTTGCTAAAGATCGGATAATAATGGGCACTGAACGGAAAACAATGTTCCTATCTGAAGAGTCAAAGAAGGTATTCTGGAACATTTTTTACTCCAAGTATGTTGACAGATTAAAATATATAGGCGAAGTTTAATGTTACATTCGTAACAGGTCAATTGGATCCTGCCATCTCTTGAATCAAGTCAAAGAACATCTTTGCCATAATATGTTTCGTATTTCTCACTTTGTCGTCCATTTTCTCAGCTCACTGCATATCATGAGAGCGGCCATGCAATAGTTGCCTTCAACACTGATGGAGCACATCCAATTCATAAGGCAACAATCATGCCTCGTGGATCTGCTTTGGGAATGGTGACTCAGCTCCCATCAAGTGACGAGACATCTATTAGCAAGAAGCAGTTGTTAGCCCGTCTTGATGTTTGTATGGGAGGAAGAGTTGCCGAAGAGCTCATTTTTGGCCAAGATCAGATCACAACTGGTGCAAGCAGTGATCTTCAAACGGCTACTGAACTAGCACACTATATGGTAATTCCCAACAGCCATGGCATCTTGTATGTGTAAGGAGCTGCAGGTGCTTGTTAATCTTTTATGCTTAGAAGAGGATTGACACTTAGTCAACAAATATTGTCATTATGAAATTATTCTTTTGAGCAGCTGTCAAATTTCAGTTTGGCTGTATTTGTTTACCTTTTCTTTTCCAGTAATTTGTCAGCATCAGGATCTGTACAATGTGCTTCTACTTTATAACATTTCATCATTTCTATTGATTGCTTGATCTGGGAATTCTTTGGTTTAAGGTGTCAAACTGTGGAATGAGCAATGCAGTTGGTCCGATTCATATTAAAGAGCGACCAAGCCCAGAGATGCAATCTCGCGTAGATGCAGAAGTATGGTTCTTTGCATATTCGTGCATGCAAGTATTTATGTGAGCTATTTGTGCTAAGTTTTCTATCGATGGTCATGCAGGTGCTTAAGCTACTGAGAGATGCATATGATCGAGTGAAGGCCCTGCTGAACAAGGTTTGTCCAAGAGATTTATTTTATGTCGTAGTGGTCTTCTTGCACAAGAACCTTGGCTTAGTTTAGCTATGTGGTCTTCTGCTCAGTACATATAAAAATATGGTTAGTGTACAATAGGTATCATGCGTGTGCATTGAATTGCATCTTATATCACTGATCTCTGTGTGTTTTAGCATTGACAAAAGGTTAATGTCTTGTCATCACTATACTCTTGATTATGGTGGTCAGCCATTACTGCTGACTTGCTGGATTGTGGTATTACACAACACAGATGTGAAGCTCCTTAACCGTCAAAAAGCCTCTGCCTTAATAAATGTTTAGGTGCTTGTCTTCCTGTGGTTACCTTGCATATTGTGTCAACTGCTTTGGGGCTATTGGTCCATAATCAGCATTTGGTGCATTGTGGATTTCCATGAACATCTACCTAATGGAAAATGCGTAGAACTTCTTCATATTGCAAATTACAGATTTCATTTTTTTGACATTATTTCAGCATGAAAAGGCTCTGCATGCATTAGCAAATGCGCTTCTGGAGTATGAAACCCTTAATGCAGAAGATGTAAAGCGTATACTACTTCCTTATCGGGATGGAAGTCTGCCTGAGGAGCAAGAACAAGTAGAAGAGGGTGAACTTGTATTGGCATGATTGGAGTCTCATGTAGTAGAAGCCTGAAGAACAGTATCCCAGCAACAGAGAAACATGGGAAAATGGAGCAAATGTGTTAAAGAGTTCTCTTGTTCCAGTGTAACAAACTGTAGGGGTGGGTTGCGCAGCTCATTCAAAAGCGTAAAGAGGTAATTGTTTATAATGTAGTCTCCATTGTTTTCCCCTACGTGATCCTGTTGACAGGAAAAGGAAAAAGAGCAGGTAAAGATTATATTGCTTTACATGTAGCATCTCCAAAGAAACAGTGCTCTTAGAAACCATGCGGAGATGGTTGTCATAAATCATCAGAAAAATGGTGTAAAACTGTCAAGACCCACCCATTCTGGGTGAAATTTTGGATAGCATTTGACAAAATGTATTCTGTCTTGTTATTTATGAAGTACTCATACGAAAAAAAGAAGGAAGAGAAGAAGGATAAGGGATAGCATTTGTTACGTGTCTTTACTCCTTGTCTAATTGCAGCTGGAAATGCAAATGCAGTTCCCTGGAGGAAATACTTGAAAATTCATCAGGGATCTACTGCAAACTACAATACTGGATAGCAGAAGTTACGAACATTACATAATTGAGTTTAATGGATGTTTCTTTTCTATGGGGTTGCTCTTTTTAGTTAGCATGTGTCTTTTAAGTTGGACTTAAGACACCATTCCAAGAGAGAGAATCTCCAAAGGTTAGAAGCGCAAGATCAAACTTTTCTTTGTTTTTTCTTTCAAAATCTCCTTTTGAATGAGGTTGGGGGTGTGCAGTCCTTGCTGAGCACCCTATCCTCATCAGATTACAGTAACTCGTCCGACTTATTACTCAAGAGAGCTCTTAGGGGGTTCGTTACAGTGGTCATGCCCATACTTTGCTTGCTTTCATTTCGTGCAACGGATTTAATTCAGATTTGTCTTGGAAAAATTTTGCTTGGAATGCTCAAGAATTTTGCTTGGAATGCCCTCTTGAGCCTCCTGCAATAAACTGTTGAGCATCCCGGGCACCATTCGCCAGATCATTTGGTGGTAACCTGATTAATTTCGCAAAGTGTTCCCATGCTCCATTGAGGTACTAACAAGGATTGCTGTGTCGTCTTGTTTGCCAAGTTAAGTCTGGAGGGAGTGGTTGAAAGACGAGAGATCGGTTGACTGACTAATCAGTAAACCGGGCGATGAAAAGAGCCATTGTTCTTTAGAGGTTTGGTTTCAATAATAGGTTGCACTAGAGCGCGCATGATTCCTGCCATCATTTGGGCTTTTGAACGCACTGCAAGTAAGGGAATGCGACATCAAAATATCAAATCGCCTTTTCCATGGAGAAAGGTGGTGTGTAGAACGACTTTGATGCATGCCCATCTTCAAACAACCTGTCGACTTCGCCGACAGAGTGAAAATGCAAGGGAACACAGCAAGACCAATCAATCCCACAAAGGGCGATAGGACGAATGCAGCCAATGATATCCTAAAAGCAGGGGCTTCCGCGGACAAATCAAAGAGCCCGACTCACGGGGTTGGCAAAGGTTACGAAACAACAGTAGAGCTAGCAAAATGGTTCATAAACCTATATTATGACCCATTTTTAGTTAAATAAGTCATATCTGGGTAAAGTGAAAGTTAAATATGGGTCAGAAATGGATCTGAAAAAGTAATGCACAAAAAGAAATGGTCTAAATGGGTTATTAGGAAACTCACTTTGAACTCATTACATTCTTTAACTTTATAAAATGTTTTTTTTAATAAAAAATCGAAATTATAATAATTTTTCATATTTCGATTTTTTTTATTTCTTTTCTTCCTTCCTTAGCTGACGGCCAGCCTGGCGAGGCTCGGCCTCACCGACGACTGGCCAGGCTCGAGCTCACCGGCTTCGGGAGGGGCCTCGGCCTCGCCAGATCGGCGAGATCAAGCCTTGCCCGACGCCTTGCCAACGATTGGCGAGCTCAATCTCTCCTATGGCCGATCGCCGGTCGTTGTCGTGGCCGATGGCCGGCCGAAGAAGAAGAAAAAAAAGAAAAGAGAAAAATTAAAAATAATTATTAAAAATTATAAATTATAAAAATTTAATTTAAAAAATAAATAATCGATTTTTTAAAAATATTTTTAAAAGAAAAATTTTCCATTAAATTTATATTGCATTAAAATTGTTAAAAAATTGTATTGCATAAAAATGTTCTAACAATATTTTTTATTTTTATAAAAAAATCATAAAAATGATTTTTTTAGATTTAGTTAAAAAAATTTCATGTTACAGTTTTTAGTTATTCATTGGTATGTTCACTTCAAATAAGAATAGCATGTACATAGTCTAATTCTTTATAAATATTTCAATTTATAGGTTTTTTGTAACTATTTTTTATTTTATTTACTATTTTAATTTAATTTGTTTTAATCCAATTAGCGAAGTGGATTTTCCTAGAATATTAATAAATTTTAAAGAATACGGGTTGGGTCGAGTATGGATCGGGTCAGTATGAATAACTTAATTTACACTACATGAATATGGATAAAAATGGATTAAATATGTCAAATATGAATCGACTCATTTTCGACCCAACCTAAACCTGACCCGACCCAAACCTTGACCCGACCCACCAATTTGACAGGCCTAGTGTAAAACATCACCACGCCGCTTATGGTGATAACTAAAGACGAGACAGACTTGACACGAAAGGCAAGACAGAATAGAAACCCGTGAAGCAGTACTAGTAGTCCTCATACTGAATACAACTTTCACTACCAAATGAAAGCAAATGTACACGACTTTATCCAGCACATATACAAAGGCCCGAAATAAACTCCTCTCGGAGAATCATGACCCTTTTCTTCTCATCCTTTAATATCACAAAAGGAGCTCAGTAAATCTCTAATTCTCGCGCCACTAAACACGAAATTGAGCAAATAATTTCGAAGTGGAGATGAACACTGGGAGAAGTGCCCAGAAGAAAAGGAGAGAGTGACGGTATGGGAAGATTCAAGAAAAGAGCTAGCGCCAGTCTGTCTCCAAAGCCTCTTCAAGTGGAATGCTTCAGAAGCTTCATCCTTGGCAACCTACAATGCCAACACATCTCGGCCCCTAATTTCACATCATGTCGATGGGCTCAGTCCGGTCCTGCACTGCTAGCCGCTCTGAGACATCAGCAAGAGATTTAAGGTTGCACTTGATCAAGGCTTCCACGAAGTAGCAAGTCTCATCCTTGGTATTCCCCTCGGGAACATCCACCACAAACGATTCAATCACCAAAGTCCCTGGCCTCCCTTCAATGATTTCTGGATGAACAGAAATGATTGAAGAGTAGTTCTGAAATACAAAGAACGAAAAACCAGAAGTTATAGAAATTTGACCCGGAACAAGAGACTCGATATGGAACTAAGGATATGCACAGCACTAAGCATCATCTCTGCCAGATTCAGTACATTGTAAATAATGATATTAGAATTTTCATCCAACTATGGAAAAGGTATAGCAGAATCAGATGATAGGATGCCCTGTGCAAAACAAATTCAGACACCAAAGGTCTCTTCCCAGAGTATTATTAAGAACCTAAACTCTCAAATTAACACTGCATTGAGCGTAGGCTTTAATGCAGCATGAAAACTCTTTCCCACATCATCCCATTTCAAGGACTCACAGAAACCCCTCAGATGGTTTCACAGTCTGTTCTGCATACAACAATCTGTTTTATTACTTCAACAAGCCTGCGCATAAAAATATCTAGCATCTAATGTTCGTACGACACTATCCACAACTCCTTTGCGGGCTCTGTAGTAACAAATTCTCTATTCTGTTAAAAGACAGTTCTTCGCATAAACTCCTTTGAAAGGGAAAACCAATCATTTGTCCTTGAGGATCTGACATTAATTCTCTCATACGTACTAATTAGCGTACTTGAGATGCATTTCCTCTTGCTCCCACAAAAGATATTAGATGGATTGGACTAAAGAGATTTGTCGTCCTAAAATTTGGATTCATTTAACAAGATATAGCTAAAGAACTCAAGGCTTAAGATTATTTTAGCTTTTTTTTGTCAAGTTTGGTATCAAGATGCTGTGTACAAATATCAATACGTTCAAAAAGTTAAAATGTTGAATGTGAAAATTGATTGAGCACCTCCACTGAACAAACACATAGTGACAAGCATAGATCCTGCAACGAAATTCTGGTTTCTCCATCAACTTTTGAAACAACGAGTGCTCTTACGCTGTCTTCAAAGAGAAAAGTACTGTTTTTAGGAGAATTCTGGGAAAAATGATCACATTGGATGCTAAAGGAAAGAGATACACAGTAAGAGGAAAGAAGACCAAGAGATCAAACATTCAGCAGACAAACATACCCTAAGCCTGTGATCCCCACCGACGATCCTGATGCTCAAGATATGCTCATCATCATCAAGAAGCTCTAACCTCTCCGTACTTGTAGTGGCAGGAAGTCCAGACTTGACATCAACTTCCCTCAGACTACCAATTTCGAGATTTCCACGCACAACGCATCTGCTGACAAAAGGCTTATACTTCTGGGGCTGATCAAACCTTCTCACCAAAGACCAGACCTGGACACATGAAGGATCAAGCATTATGTCAGGAAAATCCCAAAGTAAGCAACCTTTGTTATCATAACTGTATGAACAAAAGTCATCGACATTTTCAGACGACAGCAGAGACATTTAAAGGAATTGATATAGCAAGGCTCAAAGAGTCCAGTGAAACAATACATATCGATTAGACTGCGAAATGGAAAATCATCAGCGGCACAAATTTCGCCATGTGGACTGCATGCCAAGAAGAGGAAACTTTCCATTTGCCATTTATAACGTCACCTGCCCCCATTAATTAGTCCGAGATCTCCCATCTAGTTAATTCAATCATTGAACCGATAGAAGCGTGGATTCCTGTTTCCCCTGACTCCTAAGTAAATACCCAGAAAGGAAAACTGAGTCACCTCCCAAAGAGAAAACACCCCCAACGTTATCAAAAACCAAAACAGCAACCCCAGATCAAGACCAAGATCAATCTTTTCCGAAAACAGATTCTGGTCAAACGTCGTTCTTTAGCTACTTTTGTTGTATTTCCTTAAATGAACAGGGGGAAAAAGAGTACGAAGCTCGACGCCGATCACATGCAATCACAAAACCAACTCCTCAACCCAAAAGAACACATCCCCGAACCACAATCGGACGCTAGCGAATCTAGGGAGAGACGCGGACACTTCGCTAAGCAATACAGCTCGAGAAAAAGCATCGCCCGCCCGCCCGCCCTCCCCCGCATCAGTCCCACCAATTAACGCGAAACAGATCGAGCCACGAATCTTATCCGAAAAAAAAAAAAAAAAAAATCCCTCGTGCTCATGCAAACATCCGCAGAGCGACGCACACGTATCCACAATCCGCACGCACAGATTTGACACATCCCGCACAGAACCCGCAAGAAGAGACGTCCACATCGAGCGCGGTCGAGAGAGAGAGAGAGGGAGAGAGGAGAATTTACGAGGGGAACGGGGGCCCTGATGTGCTTCACCAGCGCGGAGCTGCACTGGTTCTCCGCGACCTCGTGCCTGTGGTGCCTCCTCATGTACTCCCGCTCCATGCCCCCGATTTCGCACCCGTTCGCGGCGGCGGCCGCGGCGGCGTTCGCATTCATCCTTCTTCCCCCTCCCTTGGCGAAGCTACAGGTTCGGCTCGGCTCGGCTCAGCTCGGCGCAGCTCAGCTCAGCTCGCGCGCTCGCTCGCTCTCGGAGCGTCTGAACATCGGAGCCGGAAGGAACGACGAGGAGGAGGAGGCTGAGGAGTCGTAGCGAGCGAGCGAGCGAGCGAGCACGGCCGGAGGCGACGGCGCTCGCCGGAGAACGGAGAATCTCCGGCCGATGGATCGCCTTCGAGAGCGATTTCTCTTAGGGTTTATGCTGCGGGCGCAGAGCGGATGTCGGACACCGCCATTGCTGAAAGCTAAAGCTCTTATCGCTTCCCCCATCTTCGTTCCACCGGAAAAATATATTAAAAAAAAGAAAAAAGAAACTCCCGAAAATTTCCCACCCTTTTTTGTAATTTACTTTTTCGTCCTCGGAATTTGCGATTCTATTCCAATTCGCCCCCGAGAGCACTTTCACGTGCAGCCTCCGCCCTCACCTTCACGCCTCGTGCGGTAGGAAACCACCCCCCGGTTCGGGGGCTAATTACGATCGTGCCACTCGCCTTGTCCGGTTCCGGATCTTGGCGTCTTGCGCAGCGTCTCGTTTGACGAAAAAGGACATGGTGGCGGTCTGGTTATTTCCCTTTCACGATGGTGAGAATAAAATGAGGAATTTTTAATTTCATATATATTCGAAAAAAAGAAAAGGGGGGGGGGGGGCTCTTTTTGTTTTTTAATTGCCGAATTAAATTGCTACGGGCTTCGTTAAAAGCGACATTTCATTGTCAACGTGAAAAAATTAAAAAAAAAAAAAAAAAAAAAAAGAGGAGCTGGGAATATTATCTGTCGGCTGCATAAATTATGTCGGCCATGTAGCTGGACATTTCATTAATTATTTAATGGCGAGTTAGATCAGGAGAAAAAAATAATCGAAAGATAGAAGTTGGTGTTTGGTTAACATTAATCGGTCTCACGTCGCCATATAAATCATCTATTATTTTCCGTAGATTAGGGTTTAGAGTTTGAACTTCCTCCTTGTAGGCTTTTCGGAAAAGTATCCAGAAAAATATGAAGGGGAATAATCTTTTTAGAAATTGCTTTATCGAGTTGATTTTGTCAATTTCAAAGACCTTTTTGGAAAAAAAAAAAAAAAACACCCCATGTCAAGCCATCGGAGAGTCGAGTTTGTTATTTATCAGAGAATGATAACCTCACATAATAGATGGAAATTTATCAAAATTTATAGCTCCTATTACAGCACCTTCCTTCCCCCGCATTACATTTGGTCATTATGATCTATAATTTGAGTTTGCAAAGTAAATGATAATTTGGGGATACATATGAAAAAAGAATGCGATCATTTGATGATAAATACACTTGGAATTTCGGGTTTCTTTCGCTTTTCTTTCTCTCCCGTTTTTTGGTTTGTTTGTCGTATTCTAATTGTCAACTCACTTTTAACTTTTACCATGTCTCTTAACAAATCGTGTAAATCGAACTCCACACGTGAAACTAAACGTTTTTACTTAAGCTTTTTGGGGAAGTGGGAACTCGAATTCTCCATCTCTCCATTTTCAGGTGAGAAAAGTGGCTATTGACGTGACCTCGGTGATTTCTTTCTCCCCTTGATAGGCGACTCAACACGCGCTTTATTTTTCAGCCGTCCCCAACAGCAGGCACGAGGAGACGGCATCCCATAAGCCGCCATAGCTTTAAATATCAAAGTCTATAGTTCTCCGTCCTCGGTCAACCTTGAGCTTTTCTCCATCCAATCGAATTAAAAATCATAGCCAAAAGCATTTTACAGGAGAAGACAGTATACAATGTCATCCCTTCCTTTTCGAGGCAAGGAGGAATCGATCAACCGTCGACTCGGCTTTCGTCTTCCAGTCGGCATCATGAATGGACTTCTCTCTCTCTTTTCACACCGAGTGATGCACAGAGCTCTGCAGTTTCATACGTACAATGGCTCCACAGGATGGTTCGGAGGGAGGTGGTGCATGTTTAGGATAGGCACTTGAAGTCTAAGAAAGGCATCGAGAAGGTTCATGAAAGACGATGCTCAGGTTTTGAGATTTATGATGTATTTAGTTCAGCTTTTTCAAGAGATTTTCAATCTCCAAAGTCCCTTAGAGAAATATTGAGGTGTTTGACAAGTCTGTCTAAGAGACTTTCAGTCAAATGCTGGCCTTGAAAAATTGAAAACCCAATACTGACAAGAACAAGTTTTGAGCTTTCAGCATTTGGTTAAATATTAAAATTACTTTCTTTTTAAAAAAAAAACTACTATCCTAATTTATTTATTTATTTATTTATTTCGATTTTACCTCTCATTATTCCAAAACTATTCTTACCTTCACTACAATCAGCAAATAGTTTAATATTGTTTTATAAAAAAAGAAAAATGAAATCCGAAATCCCTTTATAAAAAAAAAAGATTTGTCAAACACTTTTTATGTTAAAATAGCTTTGTAAAGAATTTTTTACCAAACGCAATTTGCATTTCCCCAAAACCCTTTAGGCCAAAGATATTTGCATTTCCCTAAGGTTTATTTTCAATGCCGAACCAAACGCAGCCGAGGAAATGCCGAAAAGACGCGTCTAAACTCTACTTTGTCATGTCATCAAATCCTATCGAATATTAATTACCTCTTCGAGAAACGAGGTCCTTCGAAGAAGTCTAAATCAATTATAGTCACATCATATGTATCATGTGCAGTTTTCTATGTGTTTCATCGCTCTCCAAAGATAAATCAAGCACTCCCTGTCCTCTTCCTACATAAGCTCTACTTAATACAAGAAATGACTTAGGACGCGCATGATAATTATTATTTTTCTATTACCGAGAACACGTTTGGAATAGGAAATCCATTTGGTAACGTAATTTTATTTTTCTATTTTAGGGACAAATTTTTAGTTTAGAAGTAAGTTTGGAATACAAATGAGAAGTGGAAATTTTCTATTATTCTATTTTCAAAACGAAAACGAAAATAAAAACCCTTCTCATCGACAAAGAAGAAAACAAAAAGAAAAACTTTATCTTCTCACCCTCTACCGCATCCTTCTCCGCTCTCTCTCTGTCATCGCTCCTCTCCCTCTATCACCTCCCCTCCTCCTCCTCCTCCTCCTCCTTCATCGACCTCCACCTCCTTCCCTCTTTAGCTCCCACTGCTTAACATCGCTCCTGCAACTTCAGCTTTGCTGAGGAGGTTGCCACCGAACGCAACCTTGGCATTGAGTCCCCTCTTTATGCCCTTCGCTGCGACAACTACCCCCCTCCTCCCTGCAATCCCAACACCCTCATTGGCCCTCGCCTCAACCTCCACAATCTCATCTAGTCCCTTGTCCGTGCTGGGTAGGTGTGAGCTATTCCAAATTTCAACTGGAATCTTGAAACCTACACATTTAAATAGATTTCTCATTTTTTATAATCTGAAATTTACCATGCATATCTTAGAACCCGGAATCTACCCTATAACATGTTCCGGGTTTCACCGGGAATTTGAAACTTACACATTAATTCAACAATTGTAGTAAATATCACATTTAATAACCATTACTTACTGTTACAATTTACTGACCATAATTTATAATTAGATACACAAATATATGAAAATATTAACAAAGTAAAAGTTTTAGTAATAAAATGGAAACTCGGATTAATAGTTCTATATTATATATTCATCATCGAGTGCAATGGAATACTGTAGGATCGCGTGAACACATAGACCAAGAAAAAACAAAAACATACTCCAAATTCTATGATAGAGGTTCTAGATTCCACCAACCTAGAACCTATTTGTAAACTAATTCCCCAATTTTTGGAATTTGGAACCTACTCCATTTGAAACCGAACACGTTCCCACCTGTTCGATTCTTAAATTCTGAGTTCTACCTTGAAACCATGCTCATCCCTAGTGCTGCGGATCTGGATGCCGCCTCTATCATCGCTTGCCCTCCGTCTTCTCTAACGATCCCCCCCCACACCAAAAAGAAAAAAAAAAAGAAAAAAACGCATCTTCATTTGCAACGCCATCGTCGATTCTATGCACCACTACAAGAGGTAAGATGACGCTATTGCCCTCTTCCAGTTCTTCTTCAACCAGTCCAACATCGTCCCCAACATTGTCTCTTACAATAATTTGATCAACACCCATTGTAATATGGGTAACGTCGACACTGCTCTCAACGTCTACCGCCACATCCTAGCCCATGCCCCTTTTAATCCCTCTTTCGTCACTTATAAGCATCCTAAGGGTCTCATTATCGCCGGGAGGATAGAGGAAGGCATCGATCTTTTGCATGAGATGTTGAATAAGGGTCGTGGAGCTGATTCTTTGGTTTACAAGAATTTGATTTCCAGTTTTCTCAAACCAGGAAATTCTGGACAAGGTGAACAAGTTGTTCAATGAGCCCAAAGAAAGGGGTCTAGTCAATGATGGAGTTGGGAACGCTACATTCATGGATTGGTTCTTCAATTAGGGCAAAGAGAAGGAAGCTATGGAGTTGTATAAGTCTTTGCTTGAAAGAAATATAAATTTTAAGTCGTTATTAAACTAATTTTTGTTCCAGGAAGGGAATTTTTTTGTGTCATTATCAAACATATTTTTCTATTTAAAAAATCTTCTAAAAAATAGAAAAAAAATTATTTTTAATCAAAAATTGTTTCTAGAAACAAAATGATTGTAATCCACTCCTTTAGTCAATGAAACCTCTGGGGTGATCATTTTAACGTGGCAGATTACTCCCTTTTCCTTCACAACGATAAGTTCTTGTCACGAGCTCCAGGACTTTCTTGATGCATGATCCTAGGAGCGTCCTCATTTACGTACCTTTTTTTCTCACGCGGAAAGTAAAACAAAGGATCATATACTAATAATAATCAAAGGTCCTCACATCACGCATCGCATTAGGGCAAATCACATGCCCAAATATAGATAAGGTTTCAAGATAGGGTTTCAGCTTCCTGCCCATATCAAAGCGCCAATGTCAACTCAAGCCATCATCTAGAACCTCTCTTTCCGGTCAGACTCTCGACCCACGACATGCGCGAGCTGCCTTTCCCCCCACCTGCAATCGATAACGATGCAACGGGAGCTATTAAAAAGGGTGTGACACAGGGCTGGGAATGATACGCAGAGAGTGTTGACTTCGGGCATCCAATCCAAACCCTCCACATAAAACCGCAATTCTGTAACAATCCAGTTTGGTGAAGGCGAGGAGTGGTCGTTGGGGCCAGCGCTATGGGCAAAGAACTGTTCTTGGTAGGCTTTTAGAATGGTGAATGGGGTAGAAATCAACCAAAATTTGCAAGATATACGAGGGAACTGGAATTGATTCATGGAGGCGCCTTTTAACACAACAACAAGTTTTGCTTTGGAACTCCAAAATTAAGTAAGTCCTGACTAGAACACTATTAGGACGAATGACCTCCTAAGAAAGTGCTGCCTATATGCCAAACGACAAAACCATGAAGGTCGGCATGAAACAGGCCATAACAAACAATACCTTAAGTGGGTTAATCTAGGGATGTCACGATATTGTGTCAAAGTGGGATCCCCTCTAGTAGGTGCGTGGTTCGAGAACGAACCAAGTAGAAGCTGGTGGGTTTGTAACAAACGATTCAATGAGGGCAAGGAGTGGTCGTCAAGGCCAAAGGATCTGGATAAGAAGGATGCGTTTGTTTGTGTTTGTGTTTTTTTTTTTTTTTTTTTTTGTTAAAAACGAAATAGAAAAACTATTTATGTTCCGGAACAATTTTTTACCGAAAAAACACGTTTGGTAAACTTGTTTCGAGAATAAAAAAGAACAGAAATACGTTTGGTAAATTTGTGTTCTTTTTTTGTTTCTTTTAATTTTTTAATATTTTTGTTTTATTTTTCCTTTTTTTCTTTCTTTTTTTTTTTTTTTTCTTCTTTTGGCTCTGGTCGCCGCCTTGGCCATGGCCGGCGACCGGCCGACGAGAGCCTAAGCAGCCTCGCCCAACCACGGCAAGGCTCGCCGCCCCGGTGAGGTCGAGCCTCGCCGTGGCCGGGTGAGGCTCGGCCTCGCCTTGGCCGGGCGAGCTCGGCCTCGCCCGCATCCGACGAGGCCCAAGCTCGCCCGGCCGACGAGGCTCGGCCGGCGCGAGGCGAGGCTCGGCGAGCTCGGGCTCGCCCGGATCCGACGAGGCCGAGCCTCGCCAAGGGCCGGCGACGCTCCGGCGAGGTCGCCGGCCCTCGACGGCTCGGGCGCCATGGCCATGGGCCGGCGACCAAAAAGAAAAAAAGAAGAAGAAAAGAAGAAGAAGAAAAAGAAAAGAAAAGAGTGGAGAGAGAAAATTTGTTTTTAAAAGTTGTTAAACAAGAAACAACTTTTTTGTTTCTTGTTTACTTTTTTTTGTTCCCGAGAACAAAAAAAGATTTGGAACAAAAACGCAAACAAACGCGTTTTTTTTTTTGTTCTCTAACAAAAAAAAGAAAATCTGCTCATAAACAAAAATGAGAAACACAAACAAACAGGCCCGAAGTGGCTTCTAGCAAGCTTTTGGAATGGCGAAGGAAGCAGGAACAAAGCAAACTATACATCGAACAAGGCAAGAGCATATATATATATATGAAAATTAGAATTAACTCGTGGAGGTGCCTTCTGACAAAATAGCAAGTTTTGCTTTGGAATTTTAAAATTAAGCGAGCCCACATTACCCGAATGGGTGAACTCTTGAAAAATGCATGCTTATGGGTGACCTCCCAAGAATATGCATGCTTATATGCCCAAAGATAAAATCGTGAGACTCGATATGGGACAGATCAAAGCAGATAATATTTTAAGTGAGTTAATTCAAGGAAGTTACAAATTCGAATAGTTTGGCCAATGATCACACTCACGCAAAAAGTGGATACGCCAGAAGCATTGATTAGGTTGGCAGTTGGCGAGTGTTTGAGAGCCGGACGAGCAAGAACGAGAAGCTGCCATTAGGGCAAGGCTGTATCTTTCTAGAGAAAGCTGTGGCTTTTGGCTCATTTGACTAGCGTTATCTGGTTCTTTTAGGGCCTTCTGGAGGGAGAGATCTTGATGCCATCGTTGTCGTTATTCAATCATTCACCTACTTATCTTAGCACTAATCGCTTTCGGAATCCTGCCATTCGGGTGAGCTTGGGACCAATGGGCATCCATCAATAGTTAATGACAAAAGTAGTGTGCACATTCGGATTGTTGTGTAAAACTAGTGTGCTAGATAATGCGGCGGATGATTGTATGTGGTTTTCCAAACAAGCAACTCGTGCTGATACCAACAAGACTCCTCGACCATCATGTGTTATATCGGTTTTGAAATTCCACTTTATCAATTTCGATGAGAGTGGCATCGATTATGATCAGTGGTAGCGAATTTCGATGTAAAAATGATGGGACGAAAAGATTAGAAAGGAATGACGACCTCTATACCAAGTAATGGCGAATCCCAAAATATCTTGACTAGGATTAGGGATGCAATGGAGATGTATGGAATCTTATTTCTAGGGAGGTATGAAAATTCTTCACGTCTATTTTCATAGAACATGGGTATATTTTAGCGATAGATTATCCCAAGCACATAGTGACCATAGTGATGGAGGCCCACGCCGATGACATGCACCGGTTAACTTGTATAGAAAGAATCATCAATTGAGATAAGCTATATCGACAACGAAACTGAACGATCCAACTCAAATGCAATCGCATCAAAGTTATAGAACCCCACCGCGCTGTGCAGACCTAGACAAGGTCGGCGAGACTAAAAATAGCGAAAATGTGACCCCGTCGATGATACAAACCTCCCCAAAAAAGCAACTCATCATCAACCAACACAAGAACCCATTGCCAGCAGGAGAAACCTGGTCAACCTGTCCCAAAACAGTTTTGGCTTCTTGTATCGACCCCTTCCGCCAGAAACGACAGCAAGTCCTTTGCTGCTCCAACCGAGGTCAGACCAGACATAGTGGTGGGCTTCTCCAAAAAGGGAGAAAGACGAGAACAGAGAGAAACCCGAATGCGTCTTTTTCCTGATGTGTCTTTGAACCATGCAAAGCAAGCGTGGGCATCCATGCGCTGGTGGAAAAAGCGCGACGCGTGTCCGTCCTAGATTCCGTGGAACGAGAAGCCCCGAAGGAAGGGCCGCAAAAAGGAACGGAAAGGAAAGCGAAGACTAATAAACGAGAGCATGCACGCTACTGGGGCACAGAGGCTGTGGCAGAGAGAAGTGAGCAGAACATGTCTGGTGACTCCACGACACGTGTTGTACCGTCAATTTGTCGTTTTGACTTCGAGATGGTTTTTGTGCCTTCCATTATTTGGGGCACTTCTTTTCGCGGCTGCGTACCCCTTCGTATCGTTGGTGCTGTCTCCCTGAATCAATATATAGGTCGTATCTAAAATGATAATCAAGAAAAAGAAAATAATATCCCCCTTGTTGTCCCTCGTGTGTATAATAGGACCTTATGCTAAAAATAGTGACAAATATAAGCATAATCTCATTGACGAAATGCCCAGAATTATTGAACCACGGTAAGATTTCAACTTCAATGTCATGTTGAACAATCATTTTCAGAGAATGTAATCAAATCAGTCCTAAATTTATCGTACGAAAGCCAATCCAAGCATAAATATTTGTGCAAAATTTCAATATAATCCTCATAATCGATTTCCGTAAGAAATTACTTGCGCGGTGGACTAACTTTTGCCATCCATGCCACGTGGCAGACTATCGTGAGAAAAAGTGTTGGAAAAGTTCTAAACCTATTGCACTTGTACAAATTTAGTTCTAAACATTTTGACTTAGTGTCAATTCAGTCATTCAAGCTAATTTTGGCAGGATATTATTAATAAGGACGTCGTTCGGGTTACATGGCACTACTGATACTAACATGGATAATTTTTAATAATATTTTATAATATATATTTTCTTTTTCTTTTTCTTTTTTCCCTTTCTTCTAACTTTTGCCAATGATCACCCACAGGCGATGGCTAGGCGGGGTGGCCTTGCCTAGGTGAGGTCGCCATGGCTCGCCATCAAAGAGGCCTAGCTAGGTGAGGGCCAGCCTTGCCAAATCTAGCAAGGGGAGCCCTCACCCGACCGGGCCTCGCAAATGGCGGGCAACAGCAACCTTGCTCAAGCGAGGCCAACCCACTCAAGCATCACCTGTGGCCGGTGGCTAGTCCCCGACAAAATGTGAAAAAAAGGGAAAATTATCTAAAAATATTAAAATATTATTAAAAATTATCTACATCAATCTTGGAGGTGCCACATAGGTTGACTAATATTTACATCAGTAATATCTGACCAAAATTAGTTGAAAAGACTAAATTAGCACTAAGGTTCAAGACTTTCTAACACTTTTCCCCACCACTACGTCAGCCATTTTCTAATAAAATTTGACTGGAATGATTACGTTAGAATTATCCATAAAGATTTAGAGCTAAATTGGGGATTATAAAAAGTTTAGGAATGAATTACCATTTGCAGAATAGATCCAAGACTAATTGTATAATTTCCCCATCATTAAAAAATGAAGCATAAGAGTCCATGATATAGTTGAATTCGAAGATCATGAAGCATTTTTCCTTCTATATGAAAAAAATCAGTTATTTAATATATAAAATGGAGAAAATCCAATGAGTGCGGGTCCTCGAAGTGGCTTAGATCCCAACCCTAAGGGAGGCTATTTGTTGGTGAGTGGGTCTTTAACTGTAAAGCTTGTCGATGCGATCCTTTTGAATTTGGCATCAATAATGAGCATCCACTGTTAAGTAAAAAAATTCAAAAAAAAAAATAAAATAAAATAAAGTGTGCTATTATTATCAGAAAAAGCTAATAATATAAATATAAGATTTAATATACGATATGTGGCAAGATAATGACGACACTCAACAAAAACTCTATTTTTCCGCCACTGATTATACGGCATCGTTTATGCTGCTTCAATAAATTAGAGACCTCGACTCTTCTGTAGAAACAGAACGGCATGATAGAGCAGTGGAAGTGATTAGAAGCGAAAGTTCGATCAACTCACCAAACAAACATCAAGGATTGACGGGGCACCGAGAACTGATATGATATAAACATATGGTTGAAAATTAGAAGTGTTGTCGATGCGCTAGTTGTCGTGGAAACCTACTCGAATGTTTTCAATGTGGCCATCATCTGCGTCATCGAGCATTTGTGCACTTGGAAAAAAGGAGGCCAAGTGAACACGACCGCAGCCTTTGTGCGTTCATTTTGCTCGAGGAAAGAAGATTGCCAGAAGAACAAGAAGCTTCTGTTTTCCTATGTTTTTGTATGCTTGCGATTTAAGAAGGAAGCCATAGATTGTCGAAACCCGTGGCAACCTAATCTGATGAGGACGGTGAGTAATTGTTTCGATCAAGAAACTACCGACAATCTTTCAAGAATGGTAAAAGAAATGGGGTGTGTATTCCAGATTAGACCGCTGATTAATGAGCGGGTGGCCCACTGAGTAAAAGGGCAAATTGAATGGATTCGAGCAAGCAATTTTCTTTTCGGGTCCGCAGTACCCATCTCATCTTATTCCAATCCAAACAATCTTTACTAAATGATTCGGTAAATCTTTAGACATGGATTGGTCTGGCCGAGGAAACACTTAGGCCTGCACTAGGCTCGACTAGCCCATCGATCAACAGTATTCGACATCGGAGCGCACTAACCTAGTTAAAAGTAGTGAGGATTGACGTGTGAATCTCGCTCAACCCCATGATGCATGGTGCGCGGCACATCTGAATCCTTGATAGCATTAGCTATGTTTCTCCAGGCTAAACATCAAAAGAATCATTCGGACTTAAATTGACTAGGTCAAGCCTCGCCAAATGACGGTGCTGTCGTACCACTTGCATCAACGATCCAAGGTTTTTAAATGGTGCAAGAGCTGTCCGATACCGTATACAAATTTAACATTAAAAATCAAATAAAAAACTTGTGTACTGTACAGTATGGGCTTCACATGCAATTCATGGAGTACACCCAGATCCACGACACTCGATGACCTTTAAATTAGTAGTTCTTGGACCACCACATTGCGATCTTATTGAAGAGCAAGAACCCGTCTAGAATCTTGAGAGATTAATTAAATCGCTAATCGAAGATTAGCGCTTGGTAATTAAACAAGATCTTTAGCTCTTAAAAAGACGAAAAGCTTAAAAGAAGCCAAAAGGATTCCTCTCGCTTAATACCGAAGGGAAAAAAAAAAAAAACCAACTCGGTGCGGTTCTTGAGAAATGCTTTGCCAATTGTTCTAAAGTTTAAATTATTAGACGAAAACATGATTTAGTATTTCACGAGTGAATAACAAGTTTAGAAAGATTTGAACTTGAAATCTCAATGTAAGATTTGGTGAAACCACCGTCGATGGTTTTAAAAGTATATATTATTGGATGAATGTGTGATTTTTTCATATTTAAATATTTAATTGCATTAATTACTTTAATCCATTTGATAATTTTATTTATTCCAAAGAAAGTGTGTGGAATCCCTCTCTAATTAATTAAGAGCATAAAGGGTTGGGGCCTTTTTAGGGTTTCGCACTCTCCCTTAGATCTTTTCTTGCTTTAGTAGAAGCTTAAATTACTCGAAAGATTCTGTGAAGTTGCAAATCCGATTCTTGTGTCCACTTTCATTATATTATAAGAAATGAGAAAGAGAGGAAAAAAGAAAAGATAAATTAAGATGGACTAGTAACAGTTGTTCCACAATGTGCGCACACGAATTTCGCACGGACAATGGCAAAATGATTATATAATATTTATGGATACGTTGGTCTTAGTGCACTGAGCTTTTTCAAGAAAGTAGTCGATAGTGACCCGGAGTTTCCTAGGGTTTCATAATACCAAAAACATATCCACTTTTATTTATATTTGATTGGATTAATATTATATTTATGATAAATTTATCCAAATTAGTTTTTGTTAAATTGAATTAATATGACGAAAAATTAAAAACTGGTTATTTGTAAAAAAAAAAAAAAAAACAAAGAATAAAACTCAAATTGTTACACTCGCCAACCGTTATATGTCATCTAACATAATAATTTGACGATAACGTTCGAAAATTAATAAATGATAAATTTATCATAAATATATCAATTTATGAAATAAATTTGTCATATATATATCAATTTGAGATTTTTAGTGATATTAACTCAAAAATATATAAATTTTTTTTATATTTGGTTCACCCTAGTTCCTCGTATATGAATGATTTATACTTTGTTTGTTGCCATATGTAACACAAGCAAACCTCCTTCGGATGTCCAATATGACAACCATGTTGAATTTTTTTCCACCTACTAATCAAGATACATACTCGTCCTTAAACCTTTCGAGTACCAATTTTGAAAAAATATTTGGTTGAATTATGCGATGATACTAGAAAATCGGACATGACATTAAAATCTATCGCGATCGCGCAATAAATATAATATTAAATATTATGACACTAAAAGGATCGATTTGAAAATTATAACATTCAACTAATCAATTTATGGCAGACAAGCGTCATAACACACTTATGACGTCTTTTTCTCATGTTCTTTTCTTCAACGACCAGATACTTTTAATCCCCGACCTAATAAAAAAAAAATCAATATAGAGGGAGATGACCTTGGTACCTACCTGACATCCAAAGTGGGTTCAGCTCTGCACCGGGTGAAAAATATCTCCCATTAAAATATAGGAGAAAAGCATTTGAGAGGGAATATACTTTTTGGCTCAACTCTCTCTCTCTCTCTCTCTCTCTCTGTGATTAAGACATTTATTGAACTGTTTCATCGTTAAAGCTTTTCAGGCCCATGGCCCGTGAGTAATAAGGAGGCCTTATCTCACTCTGCAAGAATTGCTGGTTTGATGCTCTGTGTTTACCCCTTTGTCGAAAGCTCAAAAGGGTCAAAACTATGGACATAAGCAAGTCCTTGAAAGACTTCATCATGTTTCAATATGGAGCTCGAAATTTTCAATATTTAAAGCAACTAGAGGGTATTTCCTCCTGAGGAAGAAAAATATACAGAAGAAAAAAATATATAGAAGGGAATTAAGAGGGCATTTGGCATATAGGCACCGGTGTATTTAAATAAAAAACACAGTCCTGTCAACCCACTAAGGTTATTTGCCAGGCGAAGCGACCCCAGGTGAAAACCTTCATACCAGATACCAAGGATCCAATAGTACACAATTCCAAGTAACTCTTTCATCTCATCCAATTTAAAGATTACCCATTAGCTTCTTTTTGTCTTTTTATTCTTACAACACCCATTAAGTAGATCATCCCTTAGTTAAATTAGTAATAACAAAAAGAGATGACCATGGGCTATCTTTTTCTCTCTTTTCAACTAATCATTTTGTTTTTTCCCCACTTTTTGCTGAATTCTCTGACTATCCCCATGTTTTCAGGGGTCCAGGCCTTAGCACCATCATCTTTCGCCCCCCAAGGGTTGGCATCGAGCTGATTGACACAATAGTAAACCACATGCTATCTTCCCGATGGTGTTTCTCCTGGGCTTGCCCCTCTTACAAGAAGGCCTAATTTCGCCCTGAAGTAAAGAGGGGCCCAATTCTACTACCAAAACAAGCTTGCCTGCATATACGTATGCATGTTGTCCTAGCCATTTCTGCACATTCAATGTACTCCACGGATATGGCGAGTGCGTAAATGTGTATCTAGATTGTCTGTTTTGTTTGGTTTTAGTTACTCGTAAAAGAATAGTTCATCATTCACACTGGCTGCAAAATAAATTCCCGCAGAACTATCAAAACATCATCCCTCATGTGGGACGCGGAACTTTGTCAGGCATAAGTTGATATATAAGCGGTCGCTTCAGCTTCTAATCATTTCGACTGGTTCTCTTACTTCGCAGTGAAGTGGCAGAAAGCGTGGAGAGCGAAAAGAATAACAGCTCAAACGTACGCAGACTGTTACCGCATCAATACTAAATTCAAAAGAGCGTCTAATCAGTTCACATCAGCTTCAACAGGCTCCAACAAAACTCGTGTATCATGTCAAAAGTATGTATGACCAACTATATATGGAGGCATTCACTGAGAATCGACCTAAAATGGTTTCTCCAGTTCTGCCCCTAGAACACCGAATGTAGAGCCAGTGCCCAAACCTCTGTCATTCGCATGTCATGTTCACCATGTCATACAACAAGAAACCACAAAAAAATCATTTGGGCTAGGACAGCTCTAGAATTGCTATGGCCTCCAAAAAACCGAAAAAAACTGTCCTTCATATTTCATGTTAGACTTACAAAATCAAAAACCTTTCTAACCTTGGTGTATAGCTTTCTTGATGTTCCGATTGAGAGAGCCTCCAGCAATTTCTACATCAGCTTCCTACGCTTCTTGATCAAAAGCACTACCTCTCATCCTCAGCTTTTTCATTAGTCTCCACCACCCTGCGCTCCTCATCTTCTGGACCATTCTCGTTCTCCTTAACTTCTCTTCACCATTGCTTTCATCAGCCTTAGCATGTGACCTTTTCAGGTTCTGTTATCACTTGAAGGAGTTCTATAGGAATAGCAGCAGGGTCCAGCTCCCGGCACCCATTGGGAGCATTCGCAGCTTCTTGGCCCGTGAGCATATGATGAGGAACTTGATGAGAGAAGCTGTACATCTCTTCTTTCGGGACCCACTTCGTTTCCTTCGGATCCGTGTGCCTACGAAACACTGTCCTGAAACCAGCAACCTTTATTAGAGGAGCAACACACACACCTTGTTCCTCATTATAGTCCTCAAGAACTTCCACCACATCGTACTTGTGCCTAATTTCATCTGGCGTATCCTCATTCCAGTCAGAGGACCAGTTCCTGTAAAGAGCCCAGATTTCCCCTTTCATAGGAATTATGCGTATGACCCCCCGTAAACCTTTCATCCAGACTACCCTATGTGAAAATGCATTTAAGGCTGTACTAATTTCAGGCCTGCCAACCCGAAAATCACCACAAGTTTTCGTGAAACCAGACCCCATCCAGTCAAGGGGGCCAAACTCATCACTGTTTTTCGAGTTGAGCCAACTGATCTGTATCTTAAATGGCTTCCGAGAGATAACTTTCTGGATTCTAGCATAGAATCGAGGCATCCCGTCATCATCATCATATGAGGCCCATACTTGGTCAACTTCAAAGGAACTTTCACTACGGTCCAAATCAAAATTGTGAAAATCAGAATCTGGAACATTGATTGACAAGGGAGCAAAAGCCTCACCATTCCTTGTATCTACATGAGTGCCGTCCTGTTTTCCTTTGACCTCAGGTATCCCTTTCCTCTCTTTTGCGTGTTCAACCCTTTTATCTGGTTTATTTGCTTTAATTGCAGGGGACCACTCTTTCAGTTTCTTCCGGATCTCAGCCCGGGCCTTCTCCATCAATATATGTCGCGTTTCTGGATTCGACAACTCTCTCTCAGAGTGCATCTTGTTTTTTCCAGAAAAATAGTACATTCTATCCATCTCGTTCGCTACAGAACCCCCAACGCCATGGGACTGATGGTCATCCATTCTTCTTTTCTTCGATGGATTTTCTCCTTTATGAATAAATTCCTCCCTCCTTAAAAAGTTACTTCTCTCACTTTCAGAAGCTACCTGATGGTGAACCCTACTCATACCTTGAGTGGCAGTAGAAGCCGATACTCCAGAAGCAGATTTGTTACTCCCACCAGCACGATACTTGGAATTCTGTTGCGTCTGGTCATGAGGCAAGTTTGATGACTTAAAAACATGTGCAGGCGGTGCCTTCTCCACTGCAAAAAAAGCCTGATGACAATTCGGGCAAAGGAGATTGTGGTTGAGATATATCCTGAGATATTCGTAGTGGGTCTTGCATCTACTGCAAATAGTCCAAAATGTATCAGCTTTCCGATAAGAAGGTACAGAAGTCGCGTTCCCCCGAGTACTCGTTTGTTGCGTCCTCGCATTTGAACCAATGTCATCAAAATAGGTCCCATTTCGATGGGATGCCGCTGATGGATAAGTGCTGGTACCGGGAGCTTTCTGGTCAGAAACTCGTGAATTCCTCCTTTGGTTGTAGGCCTGTCTTTTACATTTATCTGATAATAGACTCCATGCTTCTGAAACCAGCTTAAATGCACCATCGGCACCTAAAGACTTGTTTTTATCGGGGTGCAGCATAAGTGCAAGTTTCCGATACTGTTTCCTGATCAGTTCATCATTATCCCAAGGGTTCACACCCAGAATGCCATACCAGTCTGCCTCACCACTTATCTTATTTTCTGCACATAAATGAACATCGAAAATAGTCAACATCTGAGTAAGGCCTTCAAGTCCAGGATATAAACTCTGAGCCTTCAGAGCAAATCTTTTTGCACCGGCATAATCCCTTTCCATGAATTTTCTGTCAGCAATTTCTTTAGCCCTGACTGCATCATCTTTATTACACTCCATCAGTCTGCTCAGAGTCTTGATAATTGCTCTCTCTTGCTGCACTTTTCTCTCTGATTTTACCTACACAAGAAGTTACTACGTACTACAGTGGAAGAATGATCTTCTTTGAACCATGCCTCTTTTGTACTCCAGGAACGAAGGCAGTAACTTCCACAATTCAAGACCTGACCAAGAGGAAAAAAAAGCTATCAAATGAGCACGTCTTTAATTGAGGGAGAGAGAGACATTCACATGGATTACAGCCTTTACATGCAGTCAACACCTGTGCAAGGCCTGTTCACAAAAAATGGAGCTAGTCTTCAACCACTTGGATGCGCATGTCTTTTATTGATATGTTCTACGTTTCTAAACGACATGCCTGTGACTTCACATGAATGATGAAATGCAAACAACAAACACCAAGGAAAGGAGAAAAGCACAAGTGCATATCTAATCATTTAGTGAGGTTTATGTGAGAAGCATATTCGATCCAAGCAACAAGCAATCTCCACATGCTTTATTTTCAATTCTCGAGATTACAGAATGAAGAAGCAAATTTTCACGAACCCCACTTGGAAGACCTTTCCAATTCATGTTCAAGTACTTGGGCTGAGCGATGTTCGTTACGGGAAAAAAAAAATATCCTATGGAGGAACTTATACCACATTAAGGCACGGGCGGGATTTCCTACTGAGCAGATGCCATAACCATGAATAACAGGGGAGATCTAACTTCAAGAGGAAAGAAAAATGAATCAAAATTGACGAATCGAGAATACAACAAGGGCAAGACACGCGCAAAGAGCACGTATTGCTCGATAATTTCACCGACGAAAGAATGGTCGAGATACAAATGAACAGAACATCCACAGCAACAGCAACAACAACACGGACATCGACAGCAACGAAAATTGACTTGAAGAAGAGCCGGTCTCATGTGGGCAAAGATAATTCATGGCGAGTCAAACCCACGTCAGCAATTTCCCCAGCGAAAAGGGTGCATGAACTTTCGCGAACGAAATCTAACGCCCCGCGACCGTCCCAGATCCAACCCAACAACGAACTCAAGACGGGCCAAAACCTCGCCGCAAACACAAAGCAACATCGCAATCTCCGTAACCAAGAACTTCAAGACGCTACACGCGCACTCGATTCCCCGGGATTCCGCAGAATCCGACTCCCGGCCGACATGGAACCCAACATTTCTCTCTCTTTCTCTCTCTCTCCCTCCCCGCTGAAACCCAGTAAAGCGCGGAAGCTCCGGGCGCAAATCACGACCTCGGAGACGAGTAAAGATGGAAGCTTTGGAGGTTGCAGCAGTTACCCATTATCGCGGAGGTCGCTGTGCACGAGGGGAATTTGAATCTGAGGCCACCAGCATCAGCGTCTGCAGTGATCCATACAATGCCTGCTGGTCTGACCAAGCGCAAGCACATGGAAAAGAAAAGTGGTGTACTCAATGGCATATGAAAAAGGGGGAGAGAGGAGGAGGAGGAGGGTGGGGGGGTGGTACGAGTATGGTTAGTATTTTACTCAATCTCTTGGTTAAGCTGGCCATCACTGTTCATGTGTTAGACCGTGGGGAGCTTAACCATGGTTAATTTTTAACCTTTGATGAGTATTACAGATTTGGAGATTTTTTTTTTTTTAAGTCCGATGGTCGGCGAGCTCGAAATCGCGTATCTTTAAATGCATTCACCACTCGGAATTTGACACGCGAAATTTTATCGATAGACGTCAGTAAAGGAAAATCGCTCACAAAGTATATCGACACGATCAAATTCTACGTCAAAAAACTTGCTACGAGATGTACTATGTCGATCTCACATTAGTTTTTTTGGCTTAAACAATTTCCGACTAATTTCTTAATCTTATGAATTCTTGAAATGTGACTTTAATTCTTACTTATATACAATTAATGGAAATTTATAATCAATTATGGTGATATAATATCTTGGGTGTAAGATTCAAGGCAAATTGTCATTTGATATTCAAGGAAAGTTCAAAGGAATGTAAATTGAATTGGATTGTTCAACATCTTGTCATATAAATTTTCAAGTCTAAGTCATACACTAATCAACTTCATAGAATGATCCAAACTTTATATTCTCATGTGGTCTTTAACTTTGAGTGTGATTGATTACTTGAGTATCAAAGCTATATCAATAGTCGACAAATTCTAAAAGGTTGCAAAGGTCTCACGAGCATGGACTAGCCCTAGACCGAATCTGAACCCCCCACGATCATGAAGCGGCTCTTGAGTAGAACCGAACGTAAAGCTCATCCATTATACAGCGACAAAGGTTGCAAAGTAACATGCACAGCACGCGAACATGGTCCTAGACCGGATCAAAACTCCCACAATCAAGAGATGGTTCTTGAGTAGAATCGAACCCGAAGCTCATCCCATTATAGTGATGTCAACTGGCTAGTATAATAGCGGTTGATTTTGCCATCAATCGTGTTTCAACAAGATTTCCGGGACATGCCACACCCTCAAAAGTCATTTTCTTTGTCTCAACTCTCCCTAGAGGTCAAAATCGGTTTGATCCATAAAAATCAAGCCAATAAAGTACGATGAGTTGGCTTTCATCATTTTCTAATCCAAATATCCTTTGGCAGGGTAATGATAATATCATGTTAGGAATTATAGAATTAAACCATGAATCATGAAGATAGTGACAATCCAACAACCCATGGTGATATTGCAAAGTCCAGGTAGAATAGATAATCGAATAACTTCTAGGGTTCATTGACACCGAAAATTTCGGGTTTTCTCACCAGGAATAGGTCATCGCAAGTGTGATTTATGATTGTTACTCGACATGATTTGTGTTTTTCTCGAGATTTTTCGGCGATTGGGATAGATCATGAAAAGCTTGTTTTTTAAGCTTTAAGTGACTAAGGTACTGACATTGATAATTAGGTTGTGAATGTATTTGATTATGCGGGACTTTGCGGTTCCACTGCCTTATATATTGTGATAATCCTATCATATGGAAGATGGGACTCAGGTCGAAGATTGAAGCCTGAAAAAGATTGATTATGACGGGGAGGAGAGATTCGAACATCTAAATGCTCTGATGCCACGGAAATTATCTTATACTGTCATTAGCCGAAAACGGAATGTACAACTTACTTCTTTTTCTCATCGGAAACATAGGATAATTCCAACATTATAAGTCATATTGACTTTGAATAGATGTACACTTTTTTGGCATTTGCAAATTCTTCGTGAGCTAGATTGGCGATGGCATTTTTAGATGTTGCTATTTATAGATAAGTGTCAACAACATTCACCAAGTAATGTAAGTTAAGAGTAAATCTTGATTTTTTTTTTCATTCTATACATGTCCTTAGGCATGTCGATTACAACATGTCATTTTGAATATGAATTAGAAATCCTTCTCAATAGGTAGAAGAATTCCTTATACATAAATTATTGCTTCAAAATGACCACAATTTAAGTTAATAGCCACCAATTACGTATACATGGTAAAAGAAGAAACTTATATTTGGGTCATTAAGTAGGATTCGTTGGCAGGAAAAGTTGTATATAATCACATAAATGCAAAATACGGATATAATAATTTATTGGATTATGAGAATGAGATAGTCAAATGTCATAGAAAATGTCAAAAATCAAGAGAGAGAAAATAAAAAAGAAGTGGTAGGTGTGAGATTCCTAAAAGTGGTTGTATGAACTTTGTTCTTATTTATAATTTGGTCATCTAAAGATTTCTTCATACTGAATTCAAAGGACAGTCTGCATCAACTTTAAAAGTAGTATGACAACAAGTCATGATATAATCATTTTGGTTACCATATCATAATGTCAGAAGCTAACAGTAGAGTCACATGCGCTGAGCCTAAATTAATTTTGATGATTACAAAACCTTTCTCAAAATCAAGTCGTTCATTAATCTGATTATAATGTGGAGTTTGTTACATCGATTTTATATGGGTTTGTGAGTTTCGAAAGTTGCGGTCCGACATTGAAGCCGTCTTGCCCAAGAGACTGAAGGGAGAGTCAGATGCCCAGCTTGCGACTCTTTTGGACGTGATCATGTGTCTCTAACCTTTCAGATGCACGTAAGTTGAACCATTTTTGACACTCAATTTTGATCGTGCAACTTTCGTGCTCGAGGGTCCAACTTCGCCTCCGATCAAAAAATTAACAATTTAAAGTGTGAATTTTTTTTTTGGTCGAAACAATTTAAAGTGCGATGGCTTTCTTAATTAAGACTCCTTGTAGTCTTGCAAATCAAAATCATCGAGAGAACTGATTTGTACCGAGAGAATCAAGTGTAAGAGAGTTGATCAACCATTATATCTAAGTTGTCAAGAAGAGTTGACGTCAACAACTCATCTTTGTACAAATTTTTTATTATTGAAGTAAGCATAACTCGCGATCGGGCTCAGAGAATGTTTTAAACGCTCAATACAATAATAAAAATGAAACACATAATTTTAGGGTGCGTTTGGGAGAGTTTTGAGAAATGCGTTTGTATATAAATGCAAAAGGACTTTAGGGTAAAAGGATTTTGACGAAATGCAAATAATGTTCAAGCAAACATATTTGCTTTAGATTCGGGTTTCATAAAGCAATTTTTTTGAAAAAAAGAAGAAGAAGGGAAAATGTAGAAATCAAAGAAACACAACTATGAAGCAACCAGAGCTGGCGACCTAAGGGTC
Organism: Eucalyptus tenuipes; assembly: GCA_014182365.1. NCBI lineage: Eukaryota > Viridiplantae > Streptophyta > Magnoliopsida > Myrtales > Myrtaceae > Eucalyptus > Eucalyptus tenuipes. Next base: position 18,522,316 of record CM024537.1, read on the forward strand.
ACCTTGCCTAGGCTACGTGACCCCAAGTGTCGTCTCGCGACCTCGATCAATGGCTACCAGTATTAGATCTGAGTTTGCGTGGACATGCGATGCCAATCAAATCTGTACAAAAAAATGAGGGTGAGGTTAAAACTAAAATTTAGATTAGTGAGGACAAAATTGGAAAATAGAATTCATTAACCTTGTAAGTATCATTCCGTAAATGCCAAACACCAATCTTGGGTAATACTTGTGTGGGGTCAAGAGCATTTGGAAATGCTAGCTTTACCTCATTGCCATTCCTTTATGGGCTCAAAGGCCTTCGGCCTGTGTAAAGTATTGACAAAAACAAAAAAACAAAAAAAATCTGTGTCAAGTTTTTTTTTTTTTTTTTTTCCTACTCTATTTCTACTCTAACTCTCACTCTCAAATTACTTTTGCCCTGCCTCCTTGCAGGACGTGGAAGTCAAAGCTCACTCCTAAAACTATATCATCCCTAACCCAACCCCCTGAGAAGGTGGGGACTCGAACCCCCCACCTCCCCCTTCCATGTTAGAAGGGCGGCGACTGGGGCAAACCCCAGTGGTTAATCCGTGTCAAGTTAAAAGATGTACAAATTGAATTGCTCACTTAACTATTTCGACCTTATTTTAATATATTTTCATGCAGCAATTACAGATTGAAAAAAACAAAGATGATGCAAGTTTTATAAGCGTATGGTAAATTTCTCAACAAATGTAACTTCTTTACAATAATTTATAAAAACTGTCACGCCCAAATTTTAGATTCGACGGACCCCATTATCCAAATCATGTGTTTTTAGCACTTGATAGTATGTTAAAGCGCAGCACAAGCACAACACGGCCACAGTTATATCAAACAGATACTACATGTTTCAAGTCTAAGCAGCACCGTGATCAATCTAAGACGATCTAAAAGACACTTCAAAGTGAATTTGATGCATCGATTAATTAAAAAATGATGCGGGGATCTGTAGTTTTACTTAATTCACTTGGACTATAAAGACCAACTTGGAATACGTTAATTTGAAAATTTTTATGAGTCCAATATAGTACGGTACGTTACCAGAGTAATTTTGTTGAAAGCTTTCGAAACATTATGCATATTATTATTGATAATGAGAAAAGAATGGTTTTCGAAAACCAGATTTGAACCATGAATAGATAACGATAACCCAACCAATTCAAAGTTATAATGCCAAAGTCTGGCCAAGATTCTTTTTTTCAAATTTAAACTAGAAGAAGTGATAACCCAAGCTCAACTGCTATAAACTTCTAGTTTCCTTTTTCCACTAGAACTCCTCTCCCCACGCTCATCCTTTTTTAGATTCAATTCGAGAGGAAGTCACTTTAACGTACGGAAGATAGGAACTTGGTCGAAGATTGAAGGATGAACAAAATTTGAATTTTGATGAGGAGGAGAGATTCGAATATTCCAATGCTATGGTATCACATAAATTATTTCCAATCGTCGTCAACTAAAAACAGAATATACAATGTACGTCTTTTTCTAGTTGAAAAAATAAGATAGTTCCAACTAGAGGTGTTAAATGGGTTGCACAACCCATTATGGACCCATGTTTACTTAAATGGATTGTTAATGGGTCAGGCCTTATTTCTCAAGGCACCCATGATGGGTTTTAAAAATAAAATGACTAAAATATATTAGTCTTAAATGGATCTACTCTGTACTCATTTAAAACTCATTTACCAACCCTTTAAAAATACTCACTATCTAGTCTACCCTACTAGATGTGGTAAAATTATAATTATTTTTTTATTTTTCTTTTCTTTTCTTTTTTCTTTCCTTTTTTTTTTTTTTCTTTTTTTTTTTTTTTTCTTTCTTCTTCCTCCGGTGGCCGGCACGACGATGGCTAGCGACCGGCCAGGAAGCCTTGAGCTCGCCGGATCTAGCGAGGCGAGGCCTCGTCAACGCCCGGTGAGACTCGAACTCGTCGGCGTTGGGCGAGGGGCGAGCCGGGCGAGCTTGAGGCTATCCTATGGCCATCGTCGTGGCCGGCGGCCGGCCAAGAAGAAGAGGAACAAAAAAGAAAAAATAAAAATAAAAATTATATTTAAAAAAAAAATAAAAAATTATATTTAAAAAATAAAAATAATTAAAAATTTAGTTTTTAAAATAATAAAAATAATTAAATTCAATTTTTTAAAATAATTATTTTAAAAATTATAAAAATTGTCCATTAAATTTGTATTGTATAAAACTATTTTAGCAATACATTTTTAAGATAATGTGTGTGTGTATATATATATATATATAAGAAATAAGCTTAGAAGTATTTTAGTAATATAATCTTAAAAAACATAGGAATAAGTTTTTCTAAATTTGGTTAAATATGAAAATATTTTATTAATATGGGTTAGGTTGGGTCGGGTATGGGTTTGGTTGGATATGGGTCGGAAAATTTACATTTGACATAAATGGGTCATAAATGGGTTAATGGGTCAATTTGGGTTGGACCATTAATGACCCAACCCAAACTTGACTCGACCCGACCCCCCCATTTAACAGCTCTAGATTTAATACCATGAATGGGTAACAATTATCCATAGCCACAATGCCAAAGTCTAGCCAGAATCCAAGAAAGTAAGTTTCGAGATTTTAATTTTGAAAAAAAAAAATTAAACTGAGGTAGAAGGTTGCAAGACGATAGACTCTATTAACTACCCAATTAGAAGAAGGGATAACCCAAAGCTCAACGACTAGAACTCCTCTCACCACATTACTCATCCTTTGAAGCTTCATCCCAGGGGGAGACTACTCTCGCATGTAAAGAAAGCGTCTCGTCTTCGAGAAATTTGTTCATTCGACCTGTAAGTTGAATCCAAGAACACTGCATGGCGACGTGATTTCCTTTGACTTTCGCTTGTTTGCCTGTTAGATTTCGGCTTCCGTGTCCGTGTCCGGCGATGATACCATAACGTTGAGGACACACATGTTATTCTGATGAACGTTTCTTGTTACTGGAGTGTACTAGTTCGACCGGTGGGCTGAGAGCAGACACTCACCATGAGGGGCAAGAATCCGAAGAAACTGACGCCGAGCAGCGATCGCGGGATAGAAGATGATGTAAGGAACTCGAACCGTGTCCTGTCACGGTCCTGTCTTTCTTCGTCCATGAACTTTTAAGCCCATGATCGCTTGTCTGGTATAGATGCGTTCAATGCTTCTTCCTTGTAGGTCAAGGATTTGATTGAGAAGTGCTTGCAACTGTACATGGCTATGGACGAGGTGATGATCGCTCTGCGCAAGAATTTTAACATAGAACCTCGTTTGACAGTCTTAGGTAAGATCCTACTCTCCTCGATTCGAATGGGACTCGTCTTTTGAATCCGGGTATATGTTTCTACCGCTTGCCTCGATCGGAGCTGCTTTTCCTAGACAGGAAAGAATCAGCAGCCCTCCTAAATTTTTAAGAAATTGGCATTTTTTAACCGATTTATTTATGCTTTCATGTCAACCCTAATTGAGATGGAATTTTTCCGAATTCAGTGTGGAGGAAACTACAAGAGGACAACCCGGGATTTTTCCGTGATTACTACATTCGGCTGAAGTTGATCAAACAAATCAGTGAGTTCAATTGGTTGCTCGAGCAACAACGACAACAGTACGAACAGATGCCACAAGCAGCATTCCAGGAACCGTCGCTGCCTCAAGCCAAGCCTTCTCCTGAAATTGCTGGTGAGTCTTTGCATAGTCCTCCTCCTTAAAACAAGAAAGCTGTACAAATATACATCATGCACGCCACTCCATTGCATTTTAGCAGGCGGGATTTACCAGCAACAGCTCTCAAATGCAGGGCCAGTGCAGTATGGCGACAATGTTTTAGGCGGCATGTACAGGGATCATTGTGCTTCTAATGGGACCGGTGCAGTTGCCTTGATGCAAAGCCCTGTCCAAGCTCACAGCTTGCAATCCATTAATCAGAATGAGTGAGTCACTCATTCCATCCACGTATCGAAACTTCTACTCGTACCGTTATCCCGCGATCAGGGTTCCACCATTAGGTGCAGCTAAACATGCATAACTGGTCCTGTTGAACAGCAATTCCATTATCCTTTTCGTAATCAGCGTCGATCTTCAGGTTCTCGAAACAAGCGACGCCATCAAATTGCTGCAAACAAGGTGCGAGTCCCTCGCCATTTGATATCCAGAATCAAGGCCGCTTTAGCCTCCTGAGAAATCCGGCCTCTTCCAGCTTGCCCGCTCATGGAGGTGAGATGTCATGTGATGACTACATTACGTCCATATACCGTTTCAAGCCGTCTCTCTCTCGTGCCGCATGCTATCTTCGCCGAGACTTTGATAGTCGATAACTTTCCCTTTGTTTAGTCAAGTTACAGCATTAGCTAGAACCGAAGCAACGTTCCACAAACCCTAGTCGCTCTAACTAGCAACCTGGTTGGACAGCTTGCTCTTAATTTAGTCATTCCTGAGTAAAACAACGATCTTGCGACAATCTTGCGACAATCCTAGCTTTTGCTTGTGTTGTTGTTGGGTGCAGAGTTTGAACCTGAACCGGAAGCGAATCAACTCGGCTCTCTGGATTTTCTCCTCGACTCTCCAGATCACCGCGACAACACTGGTAAATATCTTCATCCGCGATCCTTTCACCAGTCTTTGCTTATTCCATCCGTGTCTCGCCTCCACCGGGGCGGTAATTTCGTGCATCTCTCGCTTCGGACCAACCGAAGCTCCATAGCCCGTTCCTAAGATTTGGGCCCTCCATCTGATTCCAACCGTCTCCCGTATTTTTTTCCTTGCAGGACGGCTTCCCGGCATGCCGCCGGAGTCTCACCTGGGATCTCAAAAGCCTGGAAATACCTACTAAGGCGTCGTAGTGTCTCGTCGTCTCTGCTCGACATCATTTTACCTCGTTCGTGCGTGTTTGCTAGTCATTCCGACGTAGAAATTGCTTCCTTTTTCACGATCGAAACATGCATAGGATAGCTTCATTTCGTTTGTTTCTCAGAACTCACTTTGAACCAGTGTATATTTGGGCACTCTTGCTTACTGCTTGGGGTTTCATCGTCTCCTTGCGTGGGGTCAATCTTGGTGGCGTGTTAGTATTCAGGAATGGTGATGATTCGAACAATAGATTGATGCAAGCACATTTATACTTGGTGTATTTTCGTTACATGCAATATCATGTGAGATAGTCATGCAAACTATTGCTGTTTCAATTGAAATCTTTAATTATAAACTTTTTAATTTTGTCGATATGATCATAAAACTTTACGTGAAATTTTAATGTAATCATCTGATCTAATCATAATTGGAAATCATTGACTTGATGATTCTTAAGTTATCCACGTCAAAGTGTAATGATTGGCGATAATTAGACATTGTGTTAGCGATTTTCGATAGCAATCAACCTGAAGGACTAGCAATTTCCAAGGGCAATTAATCTTTTATATGAAAAGTTTTAGGACTACATTAATAAAATTAAAAAGTTAAGATTGAATTGAAATTCATTTAATATATTTTTATGACTAATCGAGTAACTATTCCTATAAAGTGTCACTGCCGCTGGAACCGGTGGATTTCGCCGGAGTAAATTCCCGAATTGGACTTGATGACAGAAGCTGCCCTACACCTTCTCCCCCCGCCCCCTTCTCCTTCCCCTCTGTCGGCAACTCTCTCTCTCTCTCTCCTCTTCTCCTCTTACAGCTGTCGTGCCCAACTAACTGGTTCGATTATTCATGACAGAGAAAATCGAGTGGCAAGAAGGAAAAGAAATAATCATGTAAAATGATCTTTCAACTTTGATTTTGTGATTCTCAAACTTTTAATTTATTTAATATAATCCATAAACTTTAGTTTAATGTGTATTATTGTCCCTTGACTTTTAATTTACTTGATAGTCTCTAATTTTTTGTTAAATGTTAAATTTAGTCCATAAATAATATGGAAATATCTAAAGTTATTATTCTATTAATTCAAGTTACTAGATAACATTGAACATTTTCATATATTTCAAGAACTGAATTGAATGAGTACTGAAAATTTAAGAATTGCATTAAATAAGTTAAAAATTCATGGACGACTTTGCATAAAAAGATAAAATTCAGGGATTAAATTGATCAAAGTAAAATTTGAGCACGAGACCAATGTGGGAAGTAGCTCAGTTGGTCTAGTGATGGGCCGCTTGTTGCGATGAAATGGCACATTGAATTGTTCATGGAAATAGGGTTCCAAAACTAATGCACCTATTATAAATGTATCCCAAATTAATTTTTTAATCATAAAAAACTTCAAATTGATATATTTGCGACAAACTTATCATTTGTTAGATTTTGTTAAATATAATTAATATCACGAAAAATCACAAACCATACACTTGTGACAAACGAAATGTAGAATCCAAATTGCTATATCTATCAACTGCCTAGGAAACGCTTTCACTCTCCACGAGCTTCTATATCTTGTCGAACCACTTGTAAGATCGCGTGGTCAACTTTCTCAACACGCGATTCCAACGTGCGTGGGATTGATTCAGTCCATCCGGCCAATTTTGGTCGAGATGAATGACTACCATTTGACCAACATTGACATAGATATTTTTTTAATAACATTTTAATTTTTTTGGAATTTTTTATTTTATATTTTTTCCTTTCTTTTCTTTCTCTATTTTTTCCTCCTTGTTCCTTCTTCCTTGCCAGCGATGCGAAGGGCAGTGAGGTCAATCTTGCCGGCCAATGGTGAGGCTTGCGCTCGACACCCACTTGCGAGGGTAAGCCTCGACTAACCATGGCAAGCTCAAGCCTCACTTAGTAACGGTGAGGCCTCGCCCAACCATGGTGACGGCTAGCCTTGTCAGCCAAAAGAAGAAAGAAGGGAAAAGAAAGGGAAAATAAAAAATTAATAAAAAATTCGAAAAATAAATAAATATTATTAAAAGATCATCCACATCAAGGTCCGCCATATGGATTGACTAAATTGATTAAAAAAATTTATAATTGAATTGGTATAATTGCAATAGGTTTAAAAAAAAAATTGGTAATTTTATTTTCGTCACAAGTTAGCTCATGAAAATATAAGGAATAAAGAAATATTTAAGGGCGTAAATACAAAGATCTCAATAGGCCAAGAGAGTAATTTTACGGCTGGTTCCGGTGGCAAAATCGTCATATCACAATCCATCCCCAGCTAAAACCTCACCGCCGTTCCGGCGCAAGCATTACGCTTCAGTCCCCAGTCCCCCATGGCTTCTTCATCTCCCTCTCTCTCCTTGTCATCCTCACTCCCCCGATCTCCGCTTCTCGAAAGCGCCGCCGCCGCCACCGCCGCCGCCGCCGCCGGCCGGAGGAGCGCGGCGGTGTCCCTCCGGCGCCGTCGTCCCGGCGGGTGATCCTGTGCGCGTCCGCGCCGCCGGCGGGGAAGACCGCGGGAGCGGGCGGATCGCCTTCCTCGGCGGCCGCGAAGAAGAGACACTGGAAGGAAGGGGAGTACCCCGGGATGTCCGAGAATTCCCCGGCGGCGGCGAACGGGAGGAGGCGGCCGCCCCTGAAGAACGTGAAGAAGAGACTGGACCGGCGGAGCGACGCCAAGGCGTGGGCTTGTACCGTCACCGAAGCCCTTTCCGATCGCATTCTCAAGAAGCAGTGGGCTGAAGCGCTTGAGGTGAGCGGGTTGATTGCTTGGTTAGGATTTTGGGCGGTGTGCGGGTGCGAATTCGCGCTTGATGATTTGGTCGATCTTCAGGTTCAGCTGGTGTGTGGAATGGAATGATGTGATAATGCTTAGCTAGGGAGTATCTGCTTCTGCTTTTATGGGATGGTTGTGGAGCAGATACCTTCAAATTTGTGTCCTTGGACTCGAATTTTTTTCACTCGAAATCGAATGGATTGTTTCTCTGCATTGTTTCACTGATAGTCTTTATCGTTGTGCAACTTGATGAAGGTCTGTATTTGTTTTACTTTGTATTGTATTGGATAAGCTTGTTCTTGAGAAGATTACACATTGTGGCTGAATCAGCTGGTTTTGTGTACTGGTTGTTGAACTTGGCATTGCTCATTAAATCAGTACCAGACTGTTGCTACCATGTCCGGTGTTGGCGGTGGTGGCGATGGTTGATGTTTTTCAGTAGGTTAATTGTAGTTGCTTTCTGTTCGTCCAGGTTTTTGATATGCTGAGGGAGCAGCCGTTTTATCAACCAAAAGAAGGGACTTACATGAAACTCCTCGTTCTGCTTGGGAGATCGGGCCAACCGGACCGAGCTCGCCAGCTATTTGAGACAATGGTAGAAGAAGGATGTGAACCCACTTCCGAACTCTACACGGCTCTGCTGGGGGCTTATTGCAGGAACAATCTCATCGATGAGGCATTCTCAATTCTCAGTCGAATGAAGGGCCTCCCTAACTGTCAACCGGACGTTTTCACGTATAGTATTCTAATAAAGGTGTGTGTCGACTCTGCACGTTTTGATTTGGTTGAATCACTTTACCAGGAAATGGCTGATCGGTTGATAACTCCTAACACCGTCACACAAAATATAGTTTTAAGTGGTTATGGGAAGGCTGGAAAATTCGATCAGATGGAAAAGGTACTTTCGGGTATGCTTGAGAGCAGGGAGTGTAAACCAGATGTCTGGACAATGAACATCATTCTCAGCGTGTTTGGCAACAAGGGGCAGATTGATGCGATGGAAAGATGGTATGAGAAATTCCGGAATTTCGGGATCGAACCAGAAACTCGGACTTTTAACATACTCATCGGTGCCTATGGAAAGAAAAGAATGTATGACAAGATGTCGTCTGTGATGGAGTACATGCGTAAGCTTCAGTTTCCTTGGACAACCTCGACTTACAATAATGTGATCGAGGCTTTTGCAGATATCGGAGATGCTCAGAACATGGAATACACTTTCGATCAGATGCGCGCTGAGGGTATGAAAGCAGATACCAAGACATTCTGCTGCCTTATACGTGGATTTGCCAATGCTGGTCTCTTCCATAAAGTTCTAAGCAGCGTCAGATTAGCCGGGAAGTTTGAAATACCTGAGAACACATCATTCTATAATGCAGTTATATTGGCATGTGCAAAAGCTGAGGATCTTTTGGAAATGGAGAGAGTATATAAGAGAATGAAAGACAAGCACTGTCGCCCGAACTCGACCACCTACTCAATTATGTGCGAGGCATATCGAAAAGAGGGAATGCATGACAAGATCTATGATTTGGAACAGGAGAAAAAGGAGCTTATTCTTGATGAGTCCGAGAACGAGTCTGCCCTTGGGCCAGAGTCAGCGACGGATGCTTAAAGAAACCCAAGCAAGTACTGTGGCTTAGTGCAGGTGCGCACGGGCTTTTTCCGTGGGTTACGTTACTCCGTTGGTGCAGTTCCTGGTATTTCGGCAGCTAACGCGGGTTCCGCCTCCCGGCAGTCCTTCAGATCCGATGATGCTTTGGGATACTTCCCTCAGTGCCACAACCAATGTACACAGCTGATGTACCAACGGCGGCAATTAGAGTGCTGTAATTGATTATCTCTTCTATGATCCGTGGGAAAAGCGATCATTCATGGACCAGTCCAGGAAAAGAGAAAAGCTGTGATCAAGCATTGTTGTATGCTCTATGTTTAATGTGTTCCGCAACTTGTTTAGTGGAGGATAGGTGAAATGAATTGGAAAAGAAAATTTAAAGGCACTGCACTCCGTTAAATAGGTCTGTGTTCGGTCATCCCTATTTGGTTCGATTCCTTGAAGAACCACCAGCTTTAGATCGAGTCCAAATCTAGCCCCAAACCTTTTTCCACCTCGTAAAAAAAGTTTTACTCAGGTTTCCCCGGGTTAACATTCCATCCAATTATTACTGTTAATGATATCTATGTCATTTTCTTTTTCAACGTCAGATTTGGATACATGCTTTTTTTTTTTTTTTTGTTTGTCTTTCTTTTTCTTCCTTTCGGTTTTGCCATGGATCCCTTCATCGTCTCACTGTTCGAGATTCTCACCATCCTTTCCGAGATCTACGACGTCACGGAGTTTGCCAAGGGTGGCGAGCTCTTCACTAAAGTCTCCAAGAGCCGCCGTCTTCCACCATGACCTCAAAGCCGAAAAGCTCCTCGACAACATGGGCGACCTCAAGGTGTCCGTCCGCGGCCTTAGTGCTGTCACTGACTATTGATCCGGTCCAAGGGCTTACTCCACATGCTCAGCAGCACCGCCGCGGGCAGTATCAACTCAGCCCTTCGCGACCACCTCACAAGATAGCAAAACATAGAAGGGAGCGACCTGGTGAGGTGAGAAATATTATCCGTGCACTACTATTAACTCGTTGATTTGAAAAATAGACAGATCTTATGGTTGCCTTGTTCAATCGGCAAAATTTATGGACGGGTAACATACATCTGAACTGAATTTTTCTAGTTAAGGAATTTAACCTAAGCCTTTAGTAGACAAGAATCCTAAGTGAACCCAATCTTCCCCCTTATTGGGAAAATCTGAACCTAATTCAGCCAACACAGCTGCCAACAACAATGCCGCCGCCGCCAATGACACTTTTGTTGCTGGCTTCCATGTCCACCATGCCGCCGCCTATGGCTGCGTCTCTCTCTCCCTCTCCATCCTTCTCTTACTTCCTCTGTCTCGCGACTCCAACAATCGCTAAATGGAGCACGAAAGGGCGTTGAGCTCCTTGCTGACAAGAGTTTGATGCAACGTGAGTTCCGTAGAGTCTCCCTCGACGAGCCCTATTTTATCCAAGGCTTCGAATTCAGTGGCTTTCATGCATGGGTGGGAGATCAAAGGCATTGAGCTCCGTGCCATCGAGTGAGGCGGTGGTGGAAGGAGTCACAGGTTGAGTTGATCGTAGAGCTTAGTTGATGTCCATGGCAGAAGCAAAAGAAAATAAAAGAAAATGAAGAAGTCAATTAATATATACTTCTACTTGGAATTGCCGGGGTGTAAAAAACCAAACCAAAATCAAATCAAATTGAATCGAAAAGTTCAGTTTTTTCGGGTTCGATTCTCATTTGATTTGGATAATATTAAAAACCAAAACTTTTTAACCGGTTCGATTTTTATCGATTTAGTTTAGACCAAACTATAAAATCTAATTTTTCATACCTTATTTCACCTTTCCTTCGTCAAATACCTTTTTCTTTTACTTTTTTTTTTAAATCGATTTTTTAAATATTTTATTTTCTTTCTTTTTATTTTCTTTTTTTTCTTCTTCATTAGCCGGTTGCCAGCCACAACAGCGGCCAGCGACCAGCCAAAGGCGAGCTAGAGCTTTGCCACAAGCTAGGGAGGCTCAAGCTCGCCAAATGACCTATGACTGGCCAATGAAGAAGAAAAAGAAAGAAAAAAAATCTATCTTCTTGAAAAAAATTATTGAAAGAGGTGCATGTGAAAAAGATTTTCCTTATCAAATAACCAAAAAAAAAAATTATTTTCAGGTTTCAACCAAACATCTAAAAATATGATTATTTTCTTAAAAAATGACTTATTGAGAAATATTTTCTAAAAAAGCTATATTTTCTGCAAAATGAACAAAGCCTAAAACGTTAATTTTCTTAGGCTCTAACTTTTGTTTCATTAATTTTGGACCACCCGATCATTTCATAATTTGTACAATTTATAATTGATAAATTAAGATAATATAAAATTCATTCATTTTTTTGTAATTAAAATTCATTTATTGGTAGTGTTGATATTTCTAATTATATATGCGGAGATACATAAGACCAATTCTTCTCCAAGCGTATCATGCGAATTCATAATACAAAGCGTGCAACCATGGATTGTGTCTTCAAGCCTTCATTATCTATTATAATGGTAATATGTTAAGGTAGATTTCATGCAAAAAAATAAGAATTTCGATACCTTTTAAAGTGATAAAAAATTAAGTAAAATGTTAATGTTAAGGAAATTGAATTGCTATAGAATTTAATATTACAATTTATTTATTTCCATGTAATAGCATTCGCAAAATTATTTTCATTTGGAACAGTAATAGCGGTATATTGAATTTATTTTCTTACCTAATTAAAAAAATTGAAATTCTTGTGAAAATCAATAAAGTTTTTATCTTGCTAGGAAAATTTGAGTGAAAAATTAATCTAACAATATATAGCAGTAAATAAAATAAAAAAAAAAAATCGAACCGAATTGAACTGGGATTTAAGTTTGGATCGGATTTCGGTTCAATTTAGTGAATTTCCTTATTAGTTCAGTTCGATTTTCTAAAAAAACTGAACCGAACCACTTACACTTACACCCCGAGTCATGCTAGACCATTAATGGTAAGATTGGCTGGAAAGCTAACATAAGACAAATAGGTAAAGAATAAGAGTGATCGTTTTAAGAGTAAGGTCTAGAATCAAGAAACTGAGAACAGAACTAGAAAGGTCGACTCTTAGTTATAAATCGAGAACCAGCTGGTCTTGGAACCGCTAAAATCGAAAATCAAGAAGCAGACTAGAAGGGTTGATTCTTAACTATAAAATCGGGAACCGGCTCACGTGGTCTTGGAATTGGATCGACAATTACGAGATAAGTCCCGAAGCCAGTGTTCAACAACTACGCAAAAGTGATGGCCAACAGGGAGGTCACGATCGTGAGGGAGGGGCGGAGGTGCCTAGCGAGGCTGCAACTGTGAGGGAGGGCTAGAGGAAGAGTAGAGATTTGAGGCGACCGAGCTAGCCGGGATTGTGATGCCACAGTGGACGGTTGGAGGCGAGACTAGAACTGCAAGAGATGGCCGAAGGCAAGGCTGCGGCTGGCTGAGGTGGCAAGAAAAGGAAAAGTTCAACGACATACTAACAATAGTTGGTGCAAAGTATGGGGAATAGTCTCACATAAATAAATTGCTGCACCGGGGGCAGTTTGCTAGTCCCTAAGGTCACACAGATCCAAATTGATCCTCCTCGTGACTCGAACCACCTTGTGCCCATCTGCCCGAACAAACCAAACAAATAGAGCATTCCTGAAACAAATGAATGAACCTTTAATTTAATTGAAAATGAATAATTTTAAAAAAATTCTTTAAAAAGATCATTTAAACGAAAAATCCAAAAAATATTTACATATATTATTATCAATAATTAAAACACTCTTCATTTACTAATTATTTCAAACAATACAAGAAATCATTTTAAAAAAATTACAAATGGAATCTAAATAAAACAATAAAATAGGTGCACGACCATAATCTCTCCGACTTCATAAAAAGTCGGTTTCAGAAACACCGGCAAGACTTATTTCAGGAAAGGAAAGCGTTTCGATTAGGACCCATACTGCAAAATTCTATGTATAATCAGAACGCAATACTCACTACTGAACCACAGCTTTCAAAGATAACAATGCTCAATGAGCGAGCAATGAGTCCCAGGGCTTCCGGCATTACTAGGGAACAAGGAACACAAACAATGAATGAACAAATCGCTGCCTCCTTGTCGAGCACAATCAGCTCCGCATGCATGCGCAGATCACGACGTTAAATTACTTACATCTTATACAAAATCTACACATGCATCGTCGAGTTGAGACTCCCTAATCAGAGTTTTGGCGCTGATCCTCCACAACGGTCGATCCAATTTGGTCATGATTGAACTTTACGACGACACACGTGATGTTATCTGCACTTCCCCGAGTAAAAGCAGCCTCTGTCAATTTCCTGGCTGCTGCTTCGGGCTCTTCTTCTCCTCGTGCAAGTGAAACAGCATCCTGCGAATTGAGCACCAACAAAACAAATGATGAGCCAGGAAGATTCGGCTTCTTATTTTGAAAATCGAATATGATTCAAGGTAAAATTCGGAAGCATTGTAGACTCGTTGTGATTGAAGCAAGTCGATGCTGATTCTGGATATTATGCTCAGTCCTGATGGTTTCTTGAAGTCAATAATTGAAAATTGACTACTCAGTAATTGTAGCACTAGTCTGCTTACAAGTAAATTAAAAGGTAAGACAACGTTATGAGGACCCTAAGATATATTGTTGTGAGATCATTTCACCCATTTGCTTACGCCTAGTATTTGCAAAGAAAGGGGACAATGCATCCAAATGACATATGTAGAGAGTATCTTTACCTCATTAGGGACCACATCCCACAGTCCATCGCTTGCTAGCACAAGCAATTCAAATTCCTCATCTATCTCTTGATCCTGAAACAGCATAATCATAACTTAAGCATGCTAATCTTGATAAATCAACCTGGCTCTACATCATGTAATGCCGGCAATTCTACCATAGCCATTATGATCTCTGTTTTTGCGGATAAATCCGGCTTCATACGGCAGAAGTTTTGGAACCCTCATAGACAGAACATTTGCGATTGCTACAACTCTAACAAGGCATGGACTTCCTGAACAATTGACAGACAGTCAAGCAGACAAAGGACGCACGGATGACAGTCAAACAGGCAGAACACTTTTTTTTCTTGAAAAAAAAAAAGAAAAGAAAGGAAAAGTAATACCTAGCGAATCAACAAATATAAGATGACCCAAAATATTCTACTCTACATGGATAAGAGAATAAGACTTATGCTTCTGGCTTATATCACACACTCAAACCCTTTTTTTGGTCATAATAAGATGACCAGCTGCCAATCAATGCTTACCTGAATCTCAGGTTCTGCAACAACAAATTGCTTCAACATCCGATTTCCAAATGCACGAGACATAGCTAAAACACCTCCTACCCGCCAGGTGCCTGATGAGATATGCAAACATCTTGACAACTTGTCGCTACAATTTTTAATCAAAGTAACAGTACAGCGCCAACAAATGAAAGATATTATCCAAATAAACAATTTAACTCCACTAGCTGATGCATATTGCAGGACACATGACTGTGTCAGCCTTTTGCAAAGACAGCAGTCAATCACGAGAAAGTAGTGGCAAAAAATGAATAAAATAAGACATGCTATCCTGACAAATGAAGTCAGAGAGGTAATGGTACAAAAACAAGGGGGTGACGGTGCACATAAAAGCATCTCTCCATCGTATCAATTTAAGAAAGCCTATTCTTCTCAAGCTGCCCCCGTGATGTTAGCCCAGAAGCAATGAAAGTTTCAAACATTTGAATCCAACCACAATGAGTCCATTTTAATAAAAACAAATAGCAAAGGGTAATCAACAAATTGTCAGCTCTGAAGGTAGGAATAGTGTCCACAATTCCATATCAATGTTCTAAACTTCTAAAGGAAGAATTGCATTTCAAGTCTCATTGCCTCAAAAAACAGTCTAACTTGGGGTTTCTGGAAAGAGTGTCAAATCATTTTCAGAAACAAGGGCATCAAGACTCAAACTTCAACACAACATGCATCTCCCAGTATTTCAGCTCTCACATGAAGAAGATAGAATAGAAGCATACCTGCCCACATAACAACACCTCCGGCATTTTCAATTCTCTTTCTTTCATCACTTCTATTTGGTTTATGATCTTCAGAAAGAGGAATAGCTGTCCAAAGAAAAGAAATATTTAATGCACCAAAACCACAGCTGCAAAGAGCTAAATGGTTCTTTAACATGTGGATATAACTGCAAATAGTACATATTAGCTAGATAGGATTATACTCTGCCAAAGCAAAAGTATTAAGTTACCACAGGGTGGCAATGGATTTCTCAAGGTGATTAGATTTAGCACCCAGTGATAATAAAAACTGTCATTAACAATACGGATTAAAGGTACTAAATCTAAGGTCACAGATATAATGCATGCCAAACGGCACAGGAAAATCTTCAACATCAGTAGAGTTGGCACAGACGCCTCACATGAATGGTACCTTTGCCAGCTTTTGATATTACAGTCCGAGAGTCTCCCACGTTCGCCACATACAGATGGCTACCCACCAGCACTGCTGTCGAGGCAGTGGAACCATCATCCCGAAAAGTATCTCTTTCAGATTCTAAAAACTCCACATCAGTCTGCTGATATGTTTCACCTGCATTAAATTCCGAGAGATGTTGTGGAATTACACCAACCGATGTTAGGCAAAAGCTGAATTATAAACATATCAAGTGATTTTCAATGTGATGTTTGCAGTAAATAACATACTGCACAGTCATGGTTCATGTCTCAAAAGTAACTATTGGCATCAAGTAATTATACGAAGGAAAGGAACGCACTTATTGCTAATTTTGTATCTGTCATAAATTGCGGATGCTTCATAAGATTGTCAAACAGATGCTCCTTCAGATACTCAGCAGCACGAGAACCACCATGACCTGTAAGATATATTAATGCCAAGAGACGCTTTAAATACTCTGTCATACAAGTATGAAGTGGTATTAACAGCCTTTAAATCTATTATTAATAACATCGCACTATTTTGCTGATAGAAGCACCTTGTCTTCGATCTTACAGTACTTTCACCTAGCTAAGTTTCTCTTCCCAACAATACATTATCAATTCTGGGGCAAAGTCCTAGGAAACGATTTACAGAATTACAAGACCATAATGCCACCCTTTTGGCTAGACATATATGGTTATTGACAGATTTACATGACAACAATCAGAATGAGGAGCGTAACCAACAAAAACAAAACTAATCAGTCCCCCACACTCTGACAATGTCACCTACCTCCACTCCTAGAAATTTAAGAACTAGCAACTTATCAATGATAAACTTTCCTAGTAAGGTAAACACAAACATCAAGGAATAGGTCATTTCAAATTCCTGGAGACACAAAAAGCCTGATCTGCACCAATCCATATCATCAGTTATTCCAATATGAAGCTAATTTTATTATTTAACAAGATCAGCCATTGAGTTTCATAGTTTGATCAGGATTTGGCAATAGCTTCCCATCTTATTATACTCAATTAACTAGCTTCAATTATAATGTCTGGAGGTTTAACAGCTTCACACTAAAGACTTGATTGTCCTCATTCAGTCTGATGCCACTTAACTTCAAGCTCACATGGTCATTTCACTTGTCCACATGCATGCGTGACTAAATGTCAAACCTTATCCATGATAAACAGTTAGATGTGTGCCTATACCATTCACCCTCATACCTCCACCCCACAAAATGGCATGAATTGAGAAAAAAGAAAAAAGATAAGACACCAATTTCGATTTTAAAAGCTTTTAACAGAGCGGAATTGTGACTCCAAGACACCCATATTTTTTTTTCCTAAGAAGTTGGCAACCTTATCTTCACTTGACAGAATTATGGGCAACAGGACATGAAACTCTTCTATCTTTTCATGTGTAAGTGTACAAGAGAGAATCCAACCATCGAATATTCCAAACATGCAGATTGTTTCTCCATCAATCTTCGAAGTTTTAATATCATAAAAGTCCTCCATGGTAACTCTCTTTCCACGGAAACTGGAGTATCCACAGCTCAGTTTTCCGTCTTCACTGCAAAAAGGAAAAGAAAAGGAGAATTGATTACTAAACAATGGGTTTTACCTTAGAACAATAAACGTCAAGTCAAACTAGCCAAAAGCATGCAATCATGAGCCTATGGTAATCAATTTCTTGCCAAACTCCATAAAAGAGAAACTAATAAAAAAGAAGATGTGGGTGTTTGACAAAACAGTTCTGATTTAGCAATCGATGAATGAGGCAAACGGAGTAGCAGAAAATATAGCAAGAAGGGCTAATTCAATATCCGCATCCAAAGCACTAGCTGAATAGATTCTTTTCTATAGATAAGCTCCAATTGCATCATAGTAATTACAAAGAAAAGGTTGTTTTTCATAGTAATTACAAAGAAAAGGTTGTTTTTCTGAAAATGTAGAAATGGACTTCAGATTGTTCGCTCAATAGGTGACATACAGCACACGAGAGACTAGACTCAGATGAAACTAAACAAACACCCAAATGTGAGCTCTCTCTGAAATCAAACCCCCACCGCAAGAGAAAAATGAAGACAACAAAGAGACCACCCAAATTAGCTAGAACAAGAAAAAACCACGTTAGAGTAGCTATTGGTGAAAAAGAACCTCTTCCATCCTCCGCTAGCAATTCCACCATCGTCCTCTTTCTCCACCATCATATCAACAACTGGTTCTCGATTCTCCATCGCTCCCGTGTCAACCATCATCTTGCGGCTCGTTCTAACTTTGCAGTTCCACGGACGATTCAGAGCTAATCCAGAATGCAAAGCTCTCGCGAAGCTGCGCGATGGAAGCCTTCCACGGGTGAATATCCCTATGTGCCCAGCTTGAACAATGACACTCCTTATGCAGCTGGTGCATACCATCTAAATCACCCAAGCCAGGCCTTTTAATGGATACTTCTCGAATGAAATCAACCCAACTGACAAAAAAACAAAAAAATCGCAAAGGCAATTAGTCTATCTTTTCAAGAATTATCCAGAGCACAACCGATCCTAACAGATCATTCATATACTAATCGAACCGACAAATAGAATCATCCGCGCCACCAAAAGGCGATACACAACCACAAGGTTCAAAGATCGATTTACACCTCGGAAAATGCTAATCTTAGAAAAAGAGGAAGACACCAGAATTGACCAAAAAGGGAAACAACGCGAGACGCGCACGGAGTAACAATCCAAGCCACGCAGCTCGATCTCGAGCTGCTCGATCGCGCTTCCGAGAGGACGCCTCGCTTCAATCATTAAGCGGAGGACGGATAAAGGAGAACAGGATCAAATGAACTGTCGAGCTGAATCTGAGCCAAAATTACGAACGAAGCCAGGGGCGGACGCTCACATTACGGCAGATCTCGCGCGAGGAACCGCCGAGCTCCGGCCGATCGGATGGCGGCGGCGATCCGGTTCGGGCGATGGGGCGGGGCGGATGGATCCGAATCCGACCGTGCATATGCCAAAGAAGAGCAACAGGCGACTTCTCTCTCTCCCTCTCCCCCCCTTCCCTGTGCAGAAACCAAGAGAATCTGAAACCCTAGAGAGAGAGAGAGAGAGAGAGAGAGGGATTGAAGATGGAGGAATATATAGCGGACAACAAACACAGGTAAAAAACTTGAGGGAGAGGAGTGAGATTGCAAAAACGGTGGAGAGAGAGAGAGGATGAAGAGTAGAGAGAGGGTGTGCTGGCCTTTTGGAGCTTGGCACACACCGAAGGGGAGAAGGCAACGTGGCACACTTCATGCAGCCACTTGGAGATCCGGTAGGATGCGGTCGAGCCTACGGGATGCGCCCCCTGCCTTCCGATGTCACGGCCACGTCACCAGTAGCTGTCGCCGGGCCCGCCCCCGGACTTTTGACGAAATGCTGAGGTGTTCTGGCGACAAGATAAGGAAGGCCTTTTTGAACCGGCTCGAGCATTTTTCAAAGGTCCTGACCTGAGCTCGACGCCAGTCCGACTCGGGCATTTAACAGTTTCGTAGTGTCGGTTTTCCGAAATTAATGAGAGTTACTTTGCCCTCGCTAATAGTCTCATATTTCAATTGCGCGCCCTTAAAATTACTGTTCTTCTTCTCTGCTAAACCAAACGTTTCAGACCTAGTTGACTGTCTGACGGTCGCACTTGACTCAACAAAGGTGGCCGACGGTCTAGATTCGTACGTCTAGGTCAACAATCGCAGGTTTGCGTGGCCAAAGTCGCGCAACCCTAGATGTCACCTCGCCTAGCCTCTTTGAGGATTTGATTCTCGCCAGTCAGTGGCTACCACGACCCTAACTTCAATCTGGTCTATGTTGTCACTATTGTCGAGATCGCTGGTTTATCCACTTCTCGAGGACCCATCTTTGGTTCTTGATATATGGGGCCTGGTTTTGTTAATTTGGACTTGAATGGAGCTAAATTGGTTCTTGAATGATTTACAAAAAATGTGACATTTCTGAAAAATGTTTTCTAGAAAGTCATTTTTCAGGAAAAATATAACAATTTCTAGGGGTAAACATGATTTGAGCATAGAATCCAGAACCTGAGAACTAGATCGGTGGAAACCTGTAATCCAACAAGTGTTCTAAAGTGATAAAAAAAGCACAAGAATAATATTTTAGTAAATTAACAGAGGCAAGACGTAAATCTTTCATTGAATTACAGAGCTTAAATTATCATATAGACCAAAGAAACGCAGTTTGTCGACAAAAGGGGAGTTAATGGCCAATTTAGTGGGAAAATTTTATTGGGGGAGGCCGTGCATACGTTCATCCACATTATAATGTCAAAAAAGATTGAACAAACAGGCAAACAACTGCCAACAAGTGTTCTAGAGCAAAAAGAAAAAAGTACGAGAATAATATTTTTACTAAATCAACAAAGGCAAAATGTATATCTCTCAATGAATTACAGAGCCTAAATGATCATATAGACCAAAGGAACACAATTTGTCGATGAAGGAGACGTCGAAAAATTGTAGTGAAATTGTCTTTTCCACTAAAACAAAGAAAAAGAAGGTAAAATTTGGGACCAACACAAAAATCAGAGACAACCTGAAACGAAAAACAAGAAGAACAAGACAAGAAAGAGGGAATGAATGACCCCATTCAATGTAGAATCGTCAAGGGAAAACTAATAAAAAGAAAAATACTCATGAAATCATATTGATTTCCATCGTATTCGAACACCTCATAATGGCTCCTCTATCCCCTCCCCTTGCCGAAAAACCTAACTACTCACCGATCAGCTTCACCTTGTCAGCGAACTCCTCCTCTAAGTCCTCTTCCTTCTCCTCTTCCTTCGCATTCTTCTCACTCTTCTCCTCTCGCCCACCTTCCTGATCAGCTTAAGGTTCACCTCCGTTTTCATCCTCATCCTTGTCTTCGTCCACGAGCTTCATCAACTTCCGGCACTTACTCATGGACTCGACCCCACTCTTTATAGGATTCCTCGAGGAGCAAGTAACTCGCTTCCAAGGATGTGGCTCATTCTCCTGATCAGCCTTAGGCTCACCTTCATCTCCATCCTCATCCTCATCTGTGTCCACAAGTCGTGCATACATTTGTCCACATTACAACATCAAACAAGACTAAACAAATAGGCAAACGAAGGCCAACAAGTGTTCTAGAGTAAAAAAAGAAAAGAAAAACACACTAATAATATTTTACTAAATTAACGGAAGTAAAGATGTATATCTTTCATTGAATTACAGAGCCTAAATGATCATGTAGACCAAAGGAACGCAATTTGTCAATAAATGAGAGTTAGTTGCCAATTCAATGGGAAAATTTTCTTGGGAGAGGCCGTGCATACGTTCGTCCACATTACAACGTAAAAAAATATTGAACAAATAGGCAAACAAATGCCAACAACTGTTTTGGAGAGAAAAAAAGCATAAGCATAATATTTTTACTAAACTAACAATGGCAAGAAGTATATCTTTCAATAAATTACGGAGCCTAAATGATCATATAGACCAAAGGAATGCAATTTATCGATGAAGAAGACATCAAGAAACCGTAGTAAAGTTGTCTTTTTCACCAAAACAAAGAAAAAATAAGGTAAAATTTGATGTCCCGAAAAGCCAACTCTCAATAGACCAACACAAAAACAAAAAACAAGAATATCAAGACAAGAAAGAGGGAATGAATGACCCCATCCAATATGGAATTGCCAAGGGAAAACTGATAAAAAGTAAAATACTCACGAGATCATATTGATTTCCATCGTATTAGAATGCCCTGTAATAGCTCCTCTGCCCCCTCCCCTCGCCGGAAACCCCAACCGGGTCGCTGATTGACTTCGCCTTGTCAGCGAACTCCTCCTCGAAGTTTTCTTCCTCCTCCTTCCTTTTTGCATTCTTCGCACTCTTCTCCTCTCACCCACCCTCCTAATCACCCTCAGGTTCACCTTGGTCTCCAACCCCATCCTTGTCTCCTTCCATGAGTTTTATCAACCGGCCCTGCTCCATAGGATTTTTCAAGGAGCGAGAGACTCGCTTCCAAGGATGTGGCTCGTCCTCCTGATCAGCCTCAAGTTCACCTCCATCTCTATCCTCATCCTCGTCTTCGTCCACAAGCCGTGCATACATTTGTCCACATTACAACATCAAACAAGATTGAACAAACAGGCAAACGAAGGCCAACAAGTGTTCTAGAGTGAGAATGCCAACAAGTATTCTAGGGTTAAAAAAAAAAAAAGAGCACGAGAATAATATTTTACTAAATTAATGGAAGCAAGACATATATCTTTTATTGAATTACGGAGCCTAAATGATCATATAGACCAAAGGAACACAATTTGTCAATAAAGGGGAGTTAATTGCTAATTCAATGGGAAAAATTTCTTGGGAGACGCTATGCATACGTTCATCCACATTACAACATAAAAAAAGATTGATTAAATAGGCAAACAAATGCCAACAAGTGTTATGGAGCGAAAAAAAGAAAAAAACACGAGAATAATATTTTTATTAAATTAATAAAGGCAAGATGTATATCTTTTAGTGAATTACATAGCCTAAATGATTATATAGACCAAAGAAATGCAATTTGTCAATGAAATAGACATTAAGAAACCATAGTGAAGTTGTCTTTGCCATCAAAACAAAGAAAGAAGAAGGTAAAATTTGATGTCGCGAAAAGCCAATTCTCAATAGACCAACACAAAAACAATGAATGACATGAAACAAAAAAACAAGAAGAACAAAACTAGAAAGTGGGAATGAACGACCTTATCCAATGTAGAATCGCTGAGGGAAAACTGATAAAAAGAAAAATACTTACGAGATCATATTGATTTCCATCATATTCGAACGCCTCATGGGGGCGTTTGGTTGGGCTTTCCCAAGGGGCTTTCGGCCCCGAAAGCCCCTTGGGCAAATTTTTTTGTGTTTGGCAAAACTTTTAAATGCTACTTGGCGAAATGTGGGCATTCCAAATGCTCAAAGCCCAATCTTTGGGTAGGGCGCTTTGAGCATTCGGCATTCTCCCAATGCAAGCTCTACCGTTCACGCGTCGTTCACCTTCTTCCCCGTGACTTCTTCGAGTTCTCCGCCGCCGCCTCCATTGTCGATGCCGCCTCCGCCTCCGTCATCGACGCCGCCTCCGCCTCCGCCGTCGACGCCTTATTCCTCTTCTGTGACAGATCCATCCCCTTCGACGAGCGCGAGCAACACCACGTCGACTCCTTCGGCTCGCGAGAACCGGGCCTCGAGCCGCTAGATCTGGTCTCCGAAGGCGGATCCGGTCCGGAGGCCGATCTGGCCGTCCGACGGCCGGATCCGGCCTTCACCCCCTTGACCAACCCAACGGCCCTCCCGCCCCGCCGTTCGGGACGCCCGACTTCGAGTTCTCCACCGGCCTCGCCGCCGCCTTCGCCTCCACCATCGACGCCTTCCTCTTCTCGCAGCAAATCCATCCCCTTCGACGAGCGCGAGCAAAGACCGCGTCGACTCCCTACTTCTACGCTCCAACTCCTTCGGCTCGCACGAATCGGGCCGCTAGATCTAGCCGTCTAGAGGCCGGATCGGCCGTCCGGCGGCGTCGGCCGCGGATTTGATTTTCAATTTTTTTAAAAAAAAATTAAAAGCAAAAGCCCATTTGTAATAAGTTTTGCCAAACGGTATTTTTACACAAGTCACTTTTCAATGCATAATTTGCCAAACGCCCGAGCATTCCCGAAAACCCCTTTACCCTAAAGATATTTGCATTTGGCCAAGGGCATTTCCCCAAAGCCGAACCAAACGGGCCCATAATGGCTCCTCCGCCCCCTCCCCTTGCCAGAAAACCGAATCAGCTCGCCGATAAACTTTGCCTCGTTAGTGGACTCCTTCTCTAAGTCCTCTTCCTCCTCCTTCCTCTTCGCATTCTTCGTACTCTTCTCCTCTCGCCCACCCTCTTGATCAACCTCAGGTTCACCTCCGTCTCCATCCTCATTCTTACATTCATCCACGAGCTTCACTGACTTCCAACGCTTGCTCCTAGACTTGGCCCTACTCTCCACAAGATTCTTCGAGGAGCGAGTCCAAGAATGTGACTCATCCTCCTAATTAGCCTCAGGTTCATCTCCATCTCCGTCCTCATCCTTGTCTTTGTCCACGAGCTAGACTCGACGAGATTCTTCGTGGAGCGAGTGACTTGCTTCTGAGGATGTGGCTCGTCATCCTGATTAGCCTCAAGTTCACCTCTGTCTCCATCCTCATCTCCAGCTTCTGGTGCTTGCTTCTAGACTCGGAGCCGCTCTCCATTGGGTTCTTCGAGGAGCAAGTGACTCGCTTCCGAGTATGTGGCTCATTCACTTCATCATCGTTTGTCAGTGCAAAACTTCGATTCCCTATTGTGTTGTCAATTGAATGGATTGTGATTAGGTTTTTTCTCTTTTGAGATGTGACAGTTTCGAGTCTGTGTGAAATAACGGTATTGAGAGTGAGTCCAGGGGCACGGGCATGGACTGGTTGAGCTGCGGTGTCAAGTAGTCAATGTAACATCCTAGTTTTCGACCTACGAGAAATGGTTATGAATCTGATGTGCTAATGGCAAGGACAGGTCGTGGATCGGTCCAAGAATCGGCCATGTACCGATCATGGATTGATCAAGGGAACAGTCGTGGATCAATCTAATGACCACGTTAATGGACCCGAATTGTTTGATTGATGGACGACTGCTTGACCATAAGGGTTAATCGAGGAATGGTCACATCCACCATGGATCAATCGACGATCATGGATCGGTTCCAAACAGTCATGTTCTGATCACAGGTAATTCTACTTGGTCATGTACTAATCGTGGACGACCATGATTTGACTTGGTATGATTGTGTGTCGGGTGCGAATCTAACCGATCTTGAACGGCTACATGACAATCAGGAGTTGGCTTGCATAAGGCCTAAGGCTGATCTAGAATCCAATCCGCTTGGCCAAAGTCGATCTAAGGGACGATCATTAAGCTCATGCCTCGAGCCACCGATCTAGCCAAGAAGGCAAACTTTACCTACAACAACTACACCGCGGGTGGCTTTGCCACGAACCTTGGGTGTGTTAGAATAGTCTTTAGAGAATGTACACAAAGAAGCCCCTGCTTGGTTTCGATTGCACTTCCAATGGTCTATTTCCCATATTTGTCATATTCTTTGGAAATAGAACATTCTAGAATACCCAAGGTCTTTCATTAAGGAGATGAGTCATCACCTTAGGTAGGCATTCCTAGATTTGGTAATGATTACCAAAGATTTACCTTAGGAAGAAGCAAAAGACTCAAAAGGCTTAAGTGAACCAATTAGAAGAGAACTTGGTGGAATATTCTAAAAAGGCAAAACTTAGAAAACAAGTTCTTTAATTTAGGCATGTCCCAACTATCCAAACCTCATGATTAACTAAATCTAGGCATAGAATGGTGAGTCATTAGCTTAGATGTTCATGGAAGATATGGTCATCATTACCATAAGATTCTCCTTAGAAAACAAGTGGGCTAAGTTATGATGGCATGAAATATGTGGTCCAATAAGAATATAGCAAGTGTTGTCCTAGGACCCTAGGCATGCCACCACATAAACTAGACTTGCCACCTCAACTTTATAGCCATACCACCCCAAGAAAAGTGATTGAAACATTTGGATAAGTAATGATGAGGTTGGTGTCTATAAATAGGATGAGCCTCTCATTCATTTCAAACATTAGAACCATTTTTCCATTCACACACCATTCTCTCATTTCTTTCCTTTCTCTTGACCTTATATTGCTGCCCCTCTCAAGCCGCTCTCTCTAGGATTCTTGAGGTTTATCTATGTAAGTAAAATCCCCATTTCTCCTCTAGGGTGGTAGTCTCCATTGTCAAGTCTAGTTAGGTGCTCACTCGTTAAGCTGTGGGTAGGATCTTGGATCTTGAATCTTTTGTATGATTTTACTCATAATTGTGTTTGAACATGTACTTGAATTGTTCACTCTTGGAATGAAGCCGAGGTTTGTTCTAGTTGAGTTCAACACGAGGCAAGGTCGCCCAAGGCCATGAGGCAAGGCTGTCCATGGCCACAAGGCCTTGGATCGGCATTAAAGCATGCTGATTCCAAGTCTTGTTTGATGCGGGGATCATCTAAGGCTGCGAGGTCTTCAAACGGCATTGAGGGTTGCCAATTCCAAGTCTTCATCTGCACAAGATCACCTAAGGCCATGAGGTCTTTGTGAGGTATGCAAGTGTGCCGATTCTAAATCTCAATTGGTGCGGGGACTTTGTATTTGGCAATTGAATCAAGCCATGATCCTTCATGCCGGGTAGAGGCCAAGGTCCATTGAGCTTAGGATCTTCACTAAAGATGTACCCAAGCTTCAAGATCATGAATCAGCATTGAGGTGTGCCGTTTTCGAGCCTTGTCGGATCGACGCTAAGTGATCGGTTCAAGTCACGGACCAAGGTTTGTTCTCGACATGTTTATTAGTATAGTGCGAGAACTCATGGCATACATGAATGGATGAGCACGCCTTTGAACCATATATGTGTCAGCTAAGAGAAAATATAAGAACCTGCTTATATGATGCATATATGTGTGCACTTAAAGAGGAAAAAGTTTCCGTCACCACATAGCGTTGGCGGCGATGCCTTTTTCATTGAACGAGATGCTCTGGTTGAACCAGGATGCCTAGGTTTGAACTTGGATATCTAGGGTAAACTAGCCCGGGATGCCTTGGTTGAGTCAGGATACCTACGTTTAGTCTAGATGCCTTGATGAGCTAGCACCAGGATGTCTCGATTGAGCAGGGATGTCCTAGTTAAGCTAGGAAGCCCAGCAAGAAGTTGGAACCCCCGGTCGAGCCAGGAGGGCCTGATCGAGCTAAGATAACGGTAAATGAATTTGCATGAGTGTCGATTATGTATAAGTATGATATGTTGATATGTTTATTGATAAGCCAAAGGTAAGTATGGATTGAAGCATGTTATATTGGACATCTGCATGTAGTCAATGATGGCAATAAATTTGCTATTGATCTATCATCGACACTATTTGCGAATGTTGTACTTGCTAGGCATTGATGATGAGATGATTTCCTAGTAGAGAACTAGACACTTCCTCATCTTTCAGTCTTGTAGGCATAGAAGTCTCAGGTCCATTTTTGGAGCTGCAGTTACGCTAAAGAAGATAGAAATTTCCCGTGGCCTATATGGAAACTTGTAGTATGGTGTAAAAGGGAAAAAGGGCCCGTGGAGAAAGGGCTTATAAAAGTATTATTCTAATATAAACTAGTGTGTTCTGTGTAATGTATATCCCAGTCTTCCAATTGTTGTTTGTTTGAGGAGTTGTTTAGTCACGTTTTCGTATGTGCATGATAATAAGTTAAAAAGAATTGAGATAACGACAAGCCTGGATGTTACGAAAATAACCTCCACCGCTCAAGATCTTGGAGATGGAGTTGGGGTCATTACAGTCAGGACTGCGACTTGTAGCATTGGGTCATGTCGGCAAAGGCAAGCAAGGACAGCGGCACTCGGGGCAACAACAGCGGTGGTCGACATCAAAACAACAATGGTGGGCATTGGGTTGCAAGTGAGCGGCAACAATTCAGGTGAAGACACCCTTGGCAGCAACGCACGCCTGAGAAAAAAGCTCCTCTCCCCTCCATTTTTGTCTTTTTGTGTAAAAGATATTCTTCTTCTTTTGACAATATGCGAGGGAGAGGACGGACCTTGTACTAGACCCCTTTATTCGGCCTCCCTTAGGCCTCTATTGATACGAATAGCTATTGACATCTTCTATTGTTATTCCCGAGTTGTTGTCAAGATCTATATTGGATCTTGCAGGTGAAGAATCAACTAACTGCAAATCAAGCCCCATGTCTTGAAAACGGAGCCCAACTTCCTAATTCGATTTTCAGATAGGTGTGACTGGGCCAGCTTGATCGATAGCTCAAGAACTCTTTTTAAGAGAAGGGCCCCATAAAAGGAGCCAGCAATCTTCACAAACAAAAACCTAGTTCAAGAAAGAGAGGAATTCTCTCTCTCTCTCTCTCTCTCTCTCTCTAGTTTACATAGAGATACAAGAAGAAGCAGATTGAGAGGGCCATGTTCGTTAGTTGATAAAGACTTGTAGAAGTAAAATTTTTCTTATTCAAAGTTCAAAAGATGACTTAAATGTTAATATTTCTTATCTCTAAAAGCCTTCACTCTCCAAATTTTCCTACTTCTATTTGATTCCGAAATTATTCAATCCGAATCTATCTCTTGGAGATCAATTAATAGACTTGAATTAGATCGAATTTATCAACAAGGGATTAAGTGCAATTTTTTGACTTGCCATGCTGATTATCTCTTTAAGAAATTCCTTCAATCACAAATATGATGGTATGTGGTACCACCGTGCTCGAGCCGTACAATTCACACGTGATGCAAAAGTTAAACTAATGATATTTTTGTTTAGAATATGGACTAACCCCATAGAAATATTTTATGCGATTAATGACTAAAGATGATAGTTAAAATTTAGGTGTCAACACTAGGCACGTCTTTCGGATTGATGGATAATGATTCATATATTTAAAAAGATTGACATAAAATATTAGAGTATGATTAAATCTCTAGTTGTAGTAATGAAGTCCCATGATGCTACTTTTTTTTTTTTTTTTCATATAGTCAATTTACACTGCGGTTTCTCATAGTGGTCATTCTATCGTTAGGGCAAAGTCTCTTTTAATGTTCAGTGGGAGTGAAGATGCTTAAAGGAGAAAGCTAAACGATCTACATATGTTCGATCTAAGATCATTGACATAGCTTCCTTTAATTTTTAGAGGATCATCAAAATCCAGAAAATTGAATGACTTGTATTCATTAGACTTTGAAATGGTGTGTTTAGTCTCTTAAGTTACCATTGGGCCATACTCTTTATATCAACATTCTTGTGTTACTTCAAATGAAAATTAAAGTCATCGGCTTTTGATTGACCTGCTTTTTGTTCAGATGATTTGGTCAAGAATCAAGATTTGAGGCTTCCATCCATCACCAAGAGCTAGTTGTTGTGGAGTTCTGTGTGGAACAAAATGTTAATCGCTAGGGATGGAAGCAAGAAGAAAAGTATGCATCACTGGCAAGAGTTACCTTTTTCTCTATGCTAATACTCTTAAACTTCATAGTCTCTACTGGCCGAGTCATTTAATAGTTAATATGTTTAGCCCAGATAGACTGTAACCATTCTGATTAGCCCCAAAGACAATTAAAGATTGCTCTTTTAACTCCACTCTCAACGTATTAACTGGGGGATGAGAGAACTTAGAGAACTTGAGAACCGCCCCTTTTGTGACTTGAGGTATCCTTTTTCTCTTATATTTGTTTGTTCATGTTAGTCGCATTCTACGAAATTGGTGTTTTGTCTTTTAGTTGTACTGAGGAACAACTTACGACAATGCTCAAGTAGCGTGGCACTAGGAAACTTTTAAGTTGGGAAAAGTGCTAAAAAAGTCCTAAATTTTTTGTATTTGTGCCAATTTCGTCATAAACCTTTTTTTGGTACCAATTTAGTCCTAAACATTTTTATTTAGTGCCGATTTAGTCATTTCCGGCCAATTTTGGCAGGATTTTGCTGACTGGATGTCGGTAGGGGCATACTCTAATCGGTCTTGACATGAATAAATTTTAATAATATTTTTGAATTTTTGAATTTTCTTTTTCTTTTTCTTTTTCTTTTTTCTTTTTTCCCTCCCCTCCTCTAGTCGGTCAGCGGACCTCGGCGACCGGCCAGAGGCGACGGCCGGCGAGGTCGAGCTTTGTCGGCCATGCCGCGAGGGCAACCTAGCACCGGGTTGAGCCTTGCTTGCCATGGGCGAGGCTTGACCTTGCCGAATCGCGGCCTGGGCGGCGCCGATGAGGCTCGCCCTTGCCGCCCAGCGCGAGCCCGCCCTTGCGACCACTGTCGCGCTGGGCGGCGGGGCGAGGTCCCAAGGCAAGGTCGACCTTGCCGCTGTCACCTCGGCCGATCGTCGAGGTTCGGCGACCAGCTGGAGGAGGGGAGGGAAAAAAGAAAAAAGAAAAAAAATTATTAAAATTTGTTCACGTCAGCATCGATTAGGCCATGTCAGCCGGTCGGCGTCCAGTTAGCAAAATCCAGCCAAAATTGGCCGGAGATGATTGAATCGGCACTAAGTAAAAATGTTTAGTACTAAATTGGCACCAAAAAAAGGTTTAGGACTAAATTGGCACAAATACAAAAGGTTTTTAAGTACTTTTCTCCTTTTAAATATATCTTTCTATTCATCAAGCATGCATCAGTTTGGTTAAATAATGGATTTGAAAAAGAGACTTAAGATTGAAGTTGTCGCTGGTGTTCCTGAATGTCAAATTATCATCTCTGTTTGCTTATTGACCATGTCTTTAACAAATTTCTCCAGGACATTTAGAAACAGTCGCTTTTGATGTGTTCAAAGTGGAGTGATCTATAGCTATTACATCACCTCCATCTTCCATTGCCACTAATATAAAAGATTTATATGTTTCCTTTTCCTATTTCCTTATACAAGATTTGTGTTGAAGGATATTACTAAATTCTTTTTCTTCTTTCTCAACTCTTATCTAATTGTACCCTTGCAATGCCGGGAGATAACACTATATATTGCCAATGCCATGCCAACATATCACAAGTCCAAGCCATTCACATGGATAGTCTAAAGAAGATAAGGCCTGCAATGGTGCTTTTGAAAGATTTTGGGTAGGGCAATTCAAGAATGAAGAGAGAAGCTTAGAATGGAGAGGAGAGAGAGAGAGACCCATTAGATTAAAAACCCTCCTTCCAAATATCAACCAAATCAATGACAAAGAATCCTTTTGTTCACTTGGTGATGTCATCAATTACTTGTATCTTCATTGAGTGAGCAGGGCGCATTTGAAAAAATGAACATGTCCTCATAGAAGAGAGTACAAATCAATATTATAGGCTGTGTTCAATTTCAAACTAAAATACAATTGGAAATCGCAGTTTGGAAGTAAATGAGAAGGCCTCTCTTTCCACATTATCTAATAGGAGCAATAACATAGAGAACACAAGCAACCAAAGAATACACAAGGACGTTCCCGAGATTTGGGATCTTGCAATTTGGCTTTGCCGAGATTTGGGTCACCAAGGTAGCGCGACCCTCAACGTTGCCTCGCCACGGTCATTAGAGAACTCGTGGGCTTTCACCTAGATACTGTGTGAGGATTACATGAGTTCACGCAACCTAAGGCAAGGGCCACCAAGATTCTTAGAACCCTCCATCTTGCCTCCTTTAGATCACTCAAGATCACGGACCTCAGTGTCAGATGACTTGTTCTCTTCATTGGCTTCAATTACTTCCACTAGGTTTGCTGGCTCGATCCTCTCCATCCTCCAGTATTCATGCCCTTTGTTTTTCCTTCTTTTTTACTTAAAAGTTGCTTTAAAAAAAAAACCCTAAATGAGTTGACCAAACAATATTTATTTTGAGCAAATATACCTTGAGTCAATGATATTAGAGAAAATAACTTTGCTTCTCCCAAAAGCTTTCCTCTATTTCGCTAAAAATTCTATAATAAAGAAAAATATTTTCCATAAAATCCATTTTTAAGAGAAATGCCCAGTTTTTTATTTGTTTGATGGTTAGGGAAAGTGATTTTCTTCTTACCATAATGGGAAGTGTCTTCTCCCGATCTAAACTTGCCATTTTCAACCCATGGAAAAGGTTTTCCATAAACCGATTAGCTTTCTACCATCTAAACAATGGAAAGTTTAAAAATAATTTTCCAAACAATTTTCTTTCAAACAAACGGACCCTAAGTTTGCAAGTGACTACTTGTGCACATATGGAGCCACATAAAAGATTGCTCTTTTTCAACATCTAGAATAATATAGGACGAATAAAGAAATCATAAGGATTGCTCAGTAAGGATATTGATTCACCATCAATGCTATGTTTCGTAAATAAGACAAAAATCGGCATAAGATAAAAATGACGTTATCTTATATTTGATCCCTAGGATAAGGTCGAATTTAGAATAACTTGGATAAAAAGATCCCATGGGGAGATGGAATAAAGATGGATAGCTACTTTTTTTTCTTGAATAAGAAATTTTTAAATTAATAAAGTTAAAATAATAAGGTACATAAATTTTTTGAATTCTAATATAAAAAGATAATTCAAAATAACAAGACAATAACAACAATTTACGTTTCTATTTATCTATCTATATATATATTTGAATTACTTTTTTTATTTTATAACATATATTACATTCTAGATATATTAGTATAATTTATTATTTAATAAATTTTTTATAAAGGAATGATGGAAGGGAATAAAATATAAATAAAATAAAATAAATTAAAAAAGAGAGGGACAATTATAAATGATTAAATAAATAAAAATGAATTAGAAAAACTTAATTTAAATGGACAAATTCAAACTTGAATTTTTTTAATTCTCCAAAAATGAGTGGCGATGAAATTTCCAAAAAGAAAAAAATATATATATATACTCACATCAAAGCTCAACGAAATTCCACTATAACTCTTTGATTTATGTTAAAAGTCCAAGAAGCAACGAGAGAGTCAAAGCTCCCTCTCCTTCATAGCTCTGTGGTTCACTTTGAAGTTTCACAAAAGTATCGTGATAGTCGAAACACTGTACTTTTTGGAACCACGAAGGTGAAGAATGATCGCGTTTTCTCTCTTATTAGATTTGTTATTCCTTGGTCGATTTGCTTTGTCAATATCGCTTGTGCTCGTTTATATTTCTGTCCATAATCAGACCTATAGTTCTGAAATATTACAATGAGCTTATTTGTCGGTTAAGATCTATATTGTACAATAATGTTGGATTAATTGATGAAAGTTTCTTCATTTTGTACATTTCTGGTTTTCTTTTAATAATGAATTAAGAGAAATTCTTACCATCAACATTTTCAAGTTGATTTATACTAATACGATGTCATAATATGATAGGATATAAAAGCATTTGATTATTATTGCACTTCATCTAGCAAAATCCCCGAACGTCTTCTCCCATCATATTAAGCCCTATCTCGATAAAATTTAAAAAAAAAAAAATCAAATAACCATACGCAGCCCAAGCGGTTACCATTGAATGACCCAATAAAATACTGGGAAAAATCCGGGTGAATAGCGAAACCGAAAAAGTTAAAGCAGAACAACGAAACAAAATTTTATGCACCCGTTAAGCGTGCTGAAAAAGAGAAATGCTTTTGTCCAGAATGAATAGACATAAAAAAAAGAACAAAAGAAGAAGTCATATTCCTTTCATTAGTTCAAAGACTTTTGAGTCGCAATTTGCAGTAGAAAAAATAACGCAGCCGGCCCACCCCGGCCCGGGTAAATGACCGTCGCCGCACTCCACCATAAAAAAAAGCAAAAAAAAAAAAAAAAAAAAAAAAAACAACAACAACAACAAGAACAACCGGAGAGAGAGAAAGAGACAGGGAGACCTTCAACGAAGTTGTCCGAACGGGGGGTGGGTCCCGCTTCCTCTTTACCTCTGTTTCTTTGACTCTGCTTCTCCATCACCGCATGACTTGTGCAGTCTCTCTCTCTCTCTCTCTATCTATCTCTTACCATTTCCGTAATATTTTGGCAGGACAAAAAAATCGAAAGGAGACGACATCGGAGGAAAGGAGAACAGGTCAAGGCGCGAGCGGTCACCTTCCGCACACTCGCCCTAAGACGCTTCTTCCTCGAACTTTCTCTCTCCCTCTCTCTCTTTCTGCGCTTATAATCTGATCGCCATCGAAGTCAGAGTCACTTCGGAGTTTCGCCCTCGCTTCCTCCTCCTCCTCCTCCTCCTCCTCCTGCTTCGGCTCCCTCCTTCCCGGACGCCCGCGGTGGATGTTGCCGCCGCAGCCGCCGATCGCGTCCCGCTCTTGGTTCCGGCGCTTGAGGTCAGTCCCGTCGACGGCGTGAATCCGTTCGTTTTTTCCTTCCTTCTTTTGGACGCCATTTCGAGCGTTAAAACTGTCTTCCGCGAACGGTTACTTTCTTTTCTTAAAACTTCCGATTTAGGCGGCGGCGGCTTTCTGAAGTGCCGTTTTGCCGTGTTTCTCTGGTGTTTTTTTTTTTTTTTTTTGGTGGGGTTGGATGTGGATGTGGATGCTATGCTTGTGTTTGGTGTTGTCGAGTGGAATTTGGGGAGGGACGCCGTTTGTTTCGGGGGATTGCTTTGGTTCTCGATCAGCGACGGGACGTTACTGCTGAGTCTCATGTGAAGATATACGACGGTGTAGGAGGCAATTATGATGCTGAATTTGTGTGAAGATGATGGGAGCAATTGAATTTTACCCCATGCTTTTATTTTTATGGTATGTGTAGCTTTTGTATATGGAATTGGAGGGTGCTGGTGCTGGCGCTGGCAGTGGGTAATTGACTGATTAAAGGAACTGATTCTGCTCTGGAGTTGCTGTAAATTATGGGAAATTATTCCAGATTTCAGTTTTCTGTCTCTGGAAATTGTGATGTGTGACTAGTTCGACCTGTGTGTTTTCCTTATCGCAAGTGTGATTCACCATGAGCATAATTAGTTGACGGGGTAAATTCTTGTGTTCACAGCTAGAGCCAGTGTTCAGTTCATGGAGAGGATCTCGGACTTTGACGGTGTATTGCTCGGGATTTCTTGTTTGTGACGGGGTATTGCTGTAGCTATAAATAGAAATGGATTGTCAGTCGGAGAAATTCGTAAGGTATCTCATCCGAATTCTCAAAAGCAGCTTTTTCCTTCTGCTTCGCTTTCTTTCTTATCGGTTGTGGTAGCTGTCGAATTTGTTCTATCTTAGGTACGAGATAAATTGACCTGTACCGTGTTGAACGTGGAAGCAAGTTCACTTAACGTGAATCAGGATATTTGATGAGCTATTCTGATTATGTGTCTCTGGAAGTCTTTAGCATTGAAGTTTGGAATTTTACTGCTCAAACATAATGTTGCTTAGGCTTTGATAGGACAAGATGTTACCATTATCTTCTGCCATTGTTATATGGTTTTTGGCATTTTCCAGGTTTCAGCCCCTTAGTTCTGATAAAGCTAATGAAGGGAGGTACGGTGGAAATATAGGATTACGGACAGGGAAATTTAGGAATGTCCTAAGTTCAACCTCAGAGAAGTTTCAGCGAGGTTTCGAATTTGGTTCTGGACGTATAAAAGATATTAGAAGATCATGGAAATCGTGTTCTTTCACTACCATGCTGGCAAAGGTGTTGCGATCCGAAAAGAGAGTTCTTGATCCACAAGGTCCATTTCTTCAGAAATGGAATAAGTTATTTGTGCTTTCGTGCATTCTCGCTGTGTCATTGGACCCTCTGTTCTACTATGTTCCTATCATTGATGATGACCGGAAGTGCCTTTCCTATGATAGAAAGATGGAGATTATAGCCACTGTGTTGCGTTCCTTCACAGATATCTTTTACATCCTGCATATCATCTTTCAATTCAGCACAGGCTTCATTGCACCAGATTCTCGAGTGTTCGGAAGAGGTGTTTTAGTTGAGGATACATTGGCTATAGCAAAGAAGTACATAGTTTCATACTTTCTAATTGACATTCTCGCGGTCCTTCCTCTTCCACAGGTGATGGAACATTTTCAATTACCTTTCTCAGGAAATATATCTCTTATCATTTCGTGTCTATATTAACTAACACAAATTTTATGCTGGGTGTTGTCATTTTTGTGTATTATTTAGGTCGTGATTTGGATTGTCATACCAAGATTGAGTGGTTCGAGATCTTTGAATACGAAGAACTTATTGAAATTCGTAGTATTCTTTCAATACATCCCAAGGGTTATTCGTGTATACCCATTGTACAAAGAAGTAACAAGGAGTTCGGGCATCCTCACAGAGACTGCATGGGCTGGAGCTGCCTTTAATCTTATCCTGTATATGCTTGCTAGTCATGTAAGTTCTGTTACTCTTTTGCCAACTTGTAGATGCCTCATTTCTTGCTATCAATATCTTCCCGTCTATCTTTCATTCATAGAACATGTTGCTTTCATACTCTTTACATTTCCTCTTTGTTTTTCTAAATTGAAGAAGCCATTGTAGAGAAATTATTTTTCTCTTGCAAGTTCTTGTTAAGCTTACACTTATCTCTGGTTACTATAGGTTATGGGTGCCTTTTGGTACTTATTCTCAATAGAACGAGAGACCACATGCTGGCAGCAAGCATGTGATGATCAAAGGGGATGCAACCGTTCTTCTCTGTATTGTGAGGACGACCTGAATCCAGTCAATGCATTCCTCAATACTTCTTGCCCTATACAGACACCAAATACTACTCTATTTGATTTTGGGATATTCCTGAATGCCCTTGATGCTGGTGTTGTGCAGTCGACTGATTTTCCACAGAAGTTCTTTTTTTGCTTTTGGTGGGGATTGCAGAATCTGAGGTACACATAAAAGTCTAAGCATTTGACGCTTGTTGCAAGTGTTGTATACTAAGGATTTATAAATCTTTTTGTTGCATGGATGAAGCAATCAAAGATTCAAAGTTTTCTGATGGCAGCTTGTGCTGTTCCAGTTGTTGTGTGAGTCAGTACAGTTGCAATGAGTGTTCCACTATCGTAGTACACATGTTGTTATCTCCTAGTCGAAGGAGTCATAAAGGAGAATGGATAGTTAGTATAGCTGTTGAGAGCATTAATTCCTGAGCTGTCCTTATTCGGGACAATGATATATTATGCCTGTCTCAAACACAATTTCAATAGAGAAGGACATTTCAGCTAGGTTG
Organism: Eucalyptus tenuipes; assembly: GCA_014182365.1. Taxonomy (NCBI): domain Eukaryota; kingdom Viridiplantae; phylum Streptophyta; class Magnoliopsida; order Myrtales; family Myrtaceae; genus Eucalyptus; species Eucalyptus tenuipes. Next base: position 18,558,816 of record CM024537.1, read on the forward strand.
GGGGGATTCGTTGAGCTTGGCTTTGGTGTCGTGTATAGAACTCTTTTCGGTCGGAGTAATCGATGGGATTCTACGGTCGATTACTTTGTAAATTAATTTGAACTTTACATGCTTTTCCTTGCAGTTCTCTTGGTCAAAACCTTAAGACAAGTACATATGTCTGGGAAATCTGCTTTGCCGTTTTCATTGCCATCTCTGGCTTGGTGTTGTTTTCTCTTCTCATTGGAAATATGCAGGTTGGTTTCGCTTTTCTTATTTATTTTTTCTTTTTTTAAAGACTTATAGTTATGTGTTTCTGTGTGAAATGGGCCACTGTAAAATTACATTTTATATAGCTTACTCCTCGTCTGAAGGAGTGTCCTCCTCATAAGCTTTCGACTCTGGGTTATCACGCTGCCTCCATCCAATTCCCTGTCGCTCAGTTTGTGGATTCTGATCTGGTATCATATGGACTGTACCGTTAGAATGTATAGTGAAGCTAGTCTGGGTTATGAATGTCTAGGAAAAGTTCTGGTTTGTATTGGTTGGTTGTGTCTTTATTGAACCTAATCTGGGCTATGAATGAATGTCTAGGAAAAGTTCTGGTTTGTATTAGTTGGTTGTGTCTTATTTCTAATGAGCTCGTTGACTGAAGTCTGTACTAATGGGCGAGATCTTTTCTTTGAAACAGACATATTTGCAATCAACAACGACAAGATTGGAGGAGATGAGAGTGAAAAGAAGAGATGCGGAGCAGTGGATGTCCCACCGTCTGCTGCCTGAGAATTTGAAAGAAAGGATTAGGAGGTATGAACACTACAAATGGCAGGAAACCAGAGGTGTTGATGAAGAGAATCTACTACGCAATCTACCCAAGGATCTTAGAAGGGACATTAAACGCCATCTCTGTTTGGCTCTTCTCATGAGAGTGAGTTTATTTTTTTGAATTTGTTTTCATCTATCATGGTGCCTATTCATCTCTTCTATATTTTTTGTTTGATTTTTGAATTGTTAGCATAATCATTTGGCTAGGGTTTCATAATGGGTGCTAATATGTGAGAATTGTAATAAGTTGTCATGATAGTAGGATGAATATATGTTTTATGTTTAGATATAAATCCTTTGAATGGGGGAGAAAAGAGTAATTATTAATGGGTATTTCTTGTTATAATTGGTGCTTGACTAGATCGTGAAGACACTAATTGTCATTTTCTCCTTTTTTTTCCCCAACACAAAAAAGGTGCCAATTTTTGAGAAAATGGATGATCAACTGTTAGATGCAATGTGCGATCGTCTTAAGCCAGTTCTTTACACGGAGGACAGCTATATTGTTCGAGAAGGGGACCCAGTTGACGTGATGCTCTTCATCATGCGGGGCAAGCTATTGACCACGACCACCAATGGTGGGAGGACAGGATTTTTCAACTTGGAATATCTCAAAGCTGGTGACTTTTGTGGAGAAGAACTTCTCACATGGGCACTTGACCCACATTCCTCATCGAACCTCCCAATCTCGACCAGAACCGTCCAAGCCTTAGTAGAAGTGGAAGCTTTTGCCCTGGTCGCTGATGACCTTAAGTTTGTCGCCTCTCAATTCCGGCGGCTTCACAGCAAGCAGCTACGACACACTTTCAGGTTTTACTCACAGCAGTGGAGGACATGGGCAGCTTGTTTTATACAAGCAGCGTGGAGACGCTACATGAGAAAGAAGCTGGAGGAGTCTCTTCGGGAGGAGGAGAACAGGTTACAGGATGCTTTGGCAAATGGTGGTGGGAGCTCACCAAGTTTAGGTGCCACCATCTATGCATCACGTTTTGCAGCAAATGCCCTACGTACCTTACGAAGTAAAGGGTCGAGGAAGGCGAGGATGCCAGAGAGAATACCCCCAATGCTACTCCAGAAGCCGGCAGAGCCCGACTTTACTGCTGAAGAGCAATAATTGGTCGGTAGTATTCAGTGATTTCTGTGATGCCGTTGTATAAAAATGATAATCTCATTGCATTAGAGCAATGTCACGTCGCTTGCAATAGGTCTGTGTATATCATTTTGATATTTTAAATACGGTCACTGCTGCCGTTCTTTGTTATATGGAGTTAAAGACAGGTGACTAGACCGAATTCTGTGTAATCAACGTTACTTTACAGCTAAAAAAAAAAATTAGGTGAGAGTTTGCATTTTTTCTCTGGATTTCTCCAGCTTAAATTTTGGACCACAGCTGGTCTCCTTGATGATGTTACCTTGTCCAGCTAAATCAATTATTGTGTCAGCCATTGTTTGCAGATTATATAGTATTGAAAATCACCTTTTTTTCCTCTTATGAGAAAACTAACTTGAATGCAAGCATTCATCCAACAGTGTTACAGAGACTATTTTGCTTTGTGAAGCTGATTGATTGCTTTCTTTCATTATGTTTTCCCCAACCTCTTCTGGAGGAAACATGAAAAAAATAATAAGAAAAAAAGACCTTGGTACCCACTAATCCGGAGTTTAGATCACATTCACCAATTTCTGCTATTTTCTAGTCAATAATGCAGCAATTGATGTTGAGGGGACGAAGACTTGAGAGTTCCCAGATATGCATGTCCACCATCGACTCAGCTGAGCAGGTGCATGCTCCTGTGCTTGCCAAAATCGTCGAGGTAATCTCGTCTTCAAGCCGTATTTACACTTTCCTTCCACGGCTTGGTGATGGTTATGGACACGAGATGCTTCAGTGTAGACTTCATAAAGTGATTTTGTCGGTTTGTCTACAAAGCAAACAGAAATAACAAAAAGAAAAGGCTAGGAAGTAGAGTGTTTTTCACTTTAGTTCTGTGAAGTTGATGCTTGCTGTGATGACACCTTGTACTTTGTCCCATTCAACTGGAAAAAGATTGATTCTCTATGCTGCTCTGCAGAAGAAGTTACACTAGCTTCGAGCTGTTATATTATCTCGGAATAGATAAAAAATGTGAAGGAAATACAGTATTTATGTCTTGTGATATTCTGTGTCGCCAATCAGCAAGAGAAAAAATGGTGGCGAAATGCTCAATACGGCTGTCATGTGGAAAGAACCTTATAACATTATGTAAATAACATGTTCTCTCTCTCTCTCTCCCCACGAGGTTTGATTTTTTCTTAATATCTCTTGAATTGAAGTCGACTTGATCTGGTAGAATAAGTCTGGACAATATTGACGTTACTAAGGCCCTACAGTGATGCTTTATCTTGTTAAACAAATCTCTAGCAATTGAAGTTTCGAGTGGCGTGACTCGGTAAAAGCAAGTTGGAAATTTCCAATGTCTCACTCAGCGAACAAAATGTACTTCGCTTGGAGTGTAGTCTGTTTGGCCCAACTTGAGATGATCCACTATTTCTTACTTTGGGATAAGGCACATATCAAGATCTCCACTATAAGCCACAATTGCATTATTTGCAATTGTTCCATCCTGGGTTTCGATAGTGAAGTCAGCTCAAGCACTGCATAATTCAAAAACCGAAGTTGAACGAGGGAGGCTTATCTGCTTATGGGGCAAGTTGAACTTTCTGTGTTCATGCGTTTCGGACTTGAGTCGAGCAAATTATTAAGTTGGTTATCCGTTTCTGATAGACTTGCGGCTAGAGAAGAAAAATCCAGGGGTCCACTAATAATTCTGGAGCTGAATCACTGCACGTTCGAAGAAAATAATGATGGGAGATGAAATCCCGCATGCAGATCACGGTCGTGACTCGACATTATGCTATAACAAAGAAGCCACCTTCTCCTACATATTCTCTTTCAGAAGTACTTACTATAGGGCCTTATAAGAGAAATCCCGAATTCCTGTTCACAAAAATCATCATAAAATAACAAGTCATGCATATCGTTTGTCACGAAGTTTCTGATTCTTGTGATGTTGATGTGCATCAGTTTACTTTGTGAAAAGAAGGATTACGTTTCACCTGAATGATTGTAAGCCTTTAATCTTCTAAAGCGTAATGCCTCTATGATATTTGATAACCTAACTCTGAAGAAAAAGCCGTGGCCAATTCTAGGAAACTCGAACGTGTTGGCGAAAAGTCATTTCTCATCTTTCCAGTATTATGGAGATGAACAAGTGTAAAACGAGGGAACTATACTTAAAGGTCTTTTTTCCCCTCAGGATTCAGAGTCAGATACTCGAGAAGCATGTCGAGGAGCATCCTGATATTACTGGACTCGAATCTGCAATGATTGCAAAAAAGAAGAAAAAAAGAAAAAGAAAGAAAAAGACGAACCCGACAGGGACTCTCCATGGCATTGTGGCCATGTCTGTGGCCTTCGCCGCAATCCTTAGTAGGATGAAGAGTATTATGTTAAGGCCAAAGGAGGCTTCTGTTAAGAGGAAGATATCTTGGTATTTTGTACCATTTCAGTCTCAGTGGATCCTTTCTCTTTCATATATTGGTGATCCAAGACGATTCAAAATGCCTCGAGTTGGGCAAAATCCTAAGGACCATAGCAATAGTCATGCACTCGGCTGTAGATCTTATTCATACAGCATTTCTGCTGTTTTCACTCTGTACTGAAAACCCACCACCTTTATCTGATAGAATTGCCCAGCTAATTAGCCTTCTCGCAGATTTTTCTGCAGAAGCAAAAAAGCAAATGCCCTAAGTTTTTGTGTAAACTAATTTTACATGATTTCTCATGTGCTTATGGGAGTCATCAATTAAATGATTTATCGTTTGTCTTATAGTGGAAGAATTATACCATACCTCTGTCACCACAGATAAAAATGTCCCAACAGCTCAATTCTTAGCTGATATTTTCAATTGCCTACTCGATACTATATTGATTTAGAAAATTCTGAAGGATTATGGTATCCAATGCTCATTCAAAAGAGACCTAATGAAAGTCATGCAGCTAGTATCGACGAAATGCTGTTTTAATGGTCAAGTGATGATTTTAGTTGTCATTCCATATAATAAGAGGCCTGAGATCCTTGCAGCAATGGATCCGCTGAAAGTAGTTGTGCTTTTGCAATTTGCTCCCATGTTCTTTGAATCATCCCCTCATAGTGAGAGCCAAAAAAATATCCGGTACTCTTATCAAATACGGATGGGCTCACGCTGCACTAAATCTCATCCTCTACATGCTTGCTAGTCAAGTAAGTATTGCTACCCAGACGGTTCTCTGTAGATATTAGAGCAATACGCCACATCTTGGCTTGTATGTCATTGGAAATGGGCATCTTATGAGGGGTGTTGCAGTTATATACATTTTCCTTGATACTTCCTTTTCATTTATGGAAGGAATGAACATGTTGAGAAACAGGTAATAGACCTATGTCCCCAAGGAGACAGGAGAGGTTATTGATTCGTCAAGCAATGCAAATTTAATCAGAATCTTGTCAACCTCTTAGTTTGACACTTCTTTGTGGTGGCTTGCTTGTATTCTAGGTATCTGGAGACGCTTTGGTACATGTTATCCGTTGAAAGAAACATGGTGTTGGACACATGCATGCAAAATCTGCGCAGATTGTGTTGTTGCGTCTTTGGATAGTAATGCACTTCAGGAGATACGACATACCTGGAAGTACTTTCCCCTACTCAAGCAGAGACAGTGAATGCCACACTCTTCGATTCCCCATTGTACCTCGATGCCTTCAATCTGGCATTCAGGACTCCACTGATCTGAGAATGAGTCCTATTACTGCTTTTGGTGGTGCCTGGAAAACCTGAGGTTTGTGCTCCATTAGAGCCTCTTTAGATTAGCTTCATAGGTTTTATCCCATGCTAAAATCACAGAAGACTAAGTTCCAATGTGCTCCATTAGAGCCTCTTTAGATTAGCTTCATAGGTTTTATCCCATGCTAAACTCTCAGAAGTCTTAAGTTCCTAAATCATAAGCTTCATTTATGACTCAGCTTCAGGGGTTATCTTCTGACTAATGCACGCTACTGGCAAATCTTTTTGCAGTGCTTTCGGTCAGAACCTGAAATCAAGTGCTTATTGATGGGGAACCTGCTTTGCAGTTTGTATTTCCATCTCGGGCTTGGTCTTATCTCGCTGCTTATTGGAAATATGCAGGTTGGTACTTTGCACCAAAGGGAAAGATAAGATGGTTATGAGCGCCTGCACCTTATATTTATGCCTGTTATTTAGAATGTCCCCATTTTGAGACCATTTAAATATTTTCTGCTTCATAATTCAGCTTCACCTCGAGAAAAATGTGTTGCATCAGCTGCCAGTTGAGGCATACGTATCTTCAGACGAAGACGTCATTGAAATTGGAGGAAAGGGGAGAAAAATCAAGATTTGGAGAGGTGAAGACAGTAGCCTTTAATCCCTAATAATCTGAGGAAGCAAATAAGTTGGTGTCAAGCCATCAACTGGCAAGAGACTAGAGGTGTCAAGCTTGAGAAATTGCTCGACAATGTCCTACTGGACTTGAGGAGGGACATGAAGCCCCATCTCTGCCAGGAGGTCTAGAAAGAAGTGAGTTCTCTAAGTCATAGACACCTCGCATCTGGTCCAAAGACACCATGTTTCCATGAAATGTTGCGCTAGTCAAAAGCATTCCTGCTTCATATTTGGAAGAAAGCGGCTGAAGCATTATGCAAGCTTTGACCATTTCATTACATCACAGTCACATACAAAATTTCCCCCTCTGCAATGCATATGAAGGCACTGACCGACTTTCCAAGCGCCATATGAATAATCTTCCAAGGGGGATAGCCTCTGCGACTGTCTCAAGCCAGTGCACTTCACGGACAGAAGCTATACCCTTCATGTCGGAGACCAAGTCCACAAGAGGGTCCTTTATATTACAAGGCAAGATATCGTCCTTCGTTAACAAGCATCATGGGCTCTAGGGTTCATGTGGCAACCATCTCAGAGACTTGTCTGTGGGAAAGAACTCTTGGAGCAGGTCATGCATTCCCCTTCATTCAAACTACCTGTGGCCACCTTAGGGAATTCCAAGCCTTCGTAATAACAGCAGATCAGTTAAGGGATGTGCTCGAGCGGAAAGAGATTCTGGCAGCCTACACCGTACAAGGAGCATGGCCAAAGCATCAAGGAAGCAACGCACAATGTACCTCGGAGAGGCAAGAGGGTTAGTTTCTTGTGCTGGGAAGGGACCCCTTGGACTTTGATGCCACCGTCTTCCATTCCGCAGTGACGTGTCCTACTGGATGGTCATGGTGCTAGTGAAAGAGTGTGATTAGACACTGAAAACATGATAACACAGGGTTGTGTGCCATCAGTCCTGTGTGTAGACTCTGTAGGTGCTCTAATTTCTTAAGGTTGACTGTAATTGCAACCCTGCTGCTCCTCTTTGTAAATTTAGTCCAGTTCAAAATGGGTTGCAATGGCAATTTTAGGGTGCGTTTGTTTATGTTTACTCAAAATTGTTAAAAAACAGAAATAGAAAAACTATTTCATTCCTAGAACAATTTTTTATCGAAAACGCGTTTGATAAACTTATTCCTAAAATAAAAAAAAACAAAACATGTTTGGTAAATTTATTTTTTTTTTTTCTTTTAATTTTTTAATATTTTTACTTTATTTTTATTTTTCTTTTTTTTTTTCTTCCTTGTGGCCGGTCAACAGCCTCGCCATGGCGACGAGGGTCGGCGACCTCGCCCGGCCAAGGCGAGGCCGAGCGTCGCCGGCCGACGGAGGCTTGGCGGTGGCTCCGACGAGGCCGAGCCTCGCCGGGGCCGGCGACGCTCGACCTGGCCGGGGGCCGGTGACGCTCCGACGAGGTCGCCAGCCCTTCACGGCCGGTCGCCGGCCATGGCCGAGGCCAACGACCGGCCAAAGGAAAAATAAGAAGAAAAGAAGAAGAAAAAAAAGAAAAGAAAAGAAAGGAAAGAGAAAATATGTTCTTAAAAATTGTTCCAAAACAAGAAACAAGTTTTTCTTGTTTTTGTTTCTGTTCTAATTTTGTTCTAACAAAAAACAGATTTGGAACAAAAACGCAAACAAACGCGTTTCTGTTCTTTTTTTTGTTCCCTAATAAAAAAAAAAAAAAAAAAACAGAATTTTTGTTCATAAACAGAAATAAAGAACATAAACAAACACACCCTTAATGTTCCCCCGTAAATTATAGCGCAGGAAGACCACATTATAAACTCTGCTTTCAACAGCACCATTCAGGGAAAACAGTTGAAATAGGGTGCACTGTCTCCTGGGTTAAGCCACAACATGATGATGGCGTAACTCACTCAATACCAAGGCAAACACAATTACAACAAAACAAAGGCCTGATAAACCATCAATGGAGCTTTGACTCGAGTTCACTGTCAATGTGAACTGCGAGCAATGAAATCAAACCATGCATCCCCATGGCAAAAACCGGACCTCATCTCCATCAGATGAGAAAAAACTCGCATAAAAACTGAATCTAATCCACACAAATAGCTCGAATTTTTACAGCCAAGAAGCTCCAAAGTGGAGTTACTTTTCCGGAAGTCTACTCCTATGGATGATCAGACAACAGTACTCGCAAGTGTGATCATAAGTATACGAACGATAATTTATATCATTTGCATAGAACTAGTCAAAAGACAGTATAATAAGAGTCATCATTCAACTAGTCTTGAAGTTAGGACTCCACTCTACTTCAATATTCAGCAATAATCATATTTTCCCATATGAGGCAATCCTATGCTGCTATGCTGCTAAATAATAGAGTTACTGCTTCCACAAGAGAGCACAACTTCATCGCACTGGATTCTGAATCTCTTGTAGTGAGCGCACCTCCCGCTTCAGAAATGTCGGCAGTGCAAATGCAGCTGAGTGCATCTGGAGTTTCACACATAAAAATAAGTCATTTCATAGTAGAGTCATTTTTATTAGAGTTATATCCTTAAAATTTCTCTAGCAGTCCCCTGCTGAGAACTGTGTTTATCGCCCCATGGCTGATCAATACCATGTATAGAGAAAAAACTGAACCTCTTTTGTGACAAAAGGAAAAAGAAAGGGATTCTAGCCATAGGAAAATATTTTTGGGCCAAGCCCTTCTCACAAAATTTATACTGTCTAGCACCAGAACTGTTATCAACCTATTCTTAGACTGACAGTAGTTAAGTGGCAAGAAAACAGGAGAAACAAGCCAAGAATTAAACTGCCACAAACAAACTAAAAGCAAGGAGCAGTTGCATCTGCCAGGACTTTTGCTGACTCTCAATATGATCAAGGGTTACTTATTTTGTCAAAGATCAATATCACTGCCAAAAAAGGCCTCTAGTCAGCATGGCTCACATTTTGCTAATCATAAAATATTCATTTTTAATCTTCCCACTAGTTATGCAATCTACTTGAATTCCAGCAAGACCAAAAGTGCTTACCTCCGAATTGTAAAATCGAAGTTCTCTTTTATGCTTCGTGGCTCCTTCTAACTTCTCAATAGGGTTGACAGGATGAATAAAATCAACAGGTGGGCCCTCTGTCGAGCATAACAGAAATCCAATCACTCCACTGCATTACAAGTAAACAGCCCATATGTGAGAAATACTTCCACAGTATTCATATCAGCATTTACACACCAACTCATGTTTTATCACATCAATACCTATAAGAAGCTAAAGAAACCACTTTACACAAACGTTACTGCGATTGAACAAATCATACAATAATGATTCTTTGGAACCTCAGCAGGACAGCTTCAACAATTACCTTGGATATGTAGGAACGCTTGCCCATGCATAGTGGACTGATCCTTTAAATGTTTCACGACAGATAGAGATCATGGCTTCTATAAGATGCGTGTGGAGCCACATGCTTTCTGCCATGTTGCAGAGAACACCACCTGGTCGTAATGCCCTAGCAATGGTCTCAAAAAATGGCTTCTCCACCAGCTCCTGAGCAGGACCTGCACACAGATGTACAATCTGATGAGAACATTTCTTCTTGATATTTTGCTTAGATACTAGCATTTAGGAAACCCAGAAACTGAAAAACTTAATGCATAATTATCAACAAACTCAAATTGCATCAGAAAATGTCAAAAAATTCCACTTAAACGTCAAGGCAGTAGAAATATTGTTTAAAAAAGTGTACAAAACATAATTTGCTGTACATCGTTGCATATATCTAGAATTCCTTATCACAAACTTTACTTTGAACTCAAGGTGAATCAGAATAGATAATATATGTAACCATATTTAACAAATAAAACAGAATCATTAACAGAGTTCACAATTCACATACCCACAGGATCTGATGAATCAACAATGATTGCGTCATACTTGCCCTCAGGAGCTCTCCGAAGGAATTCCACGGCTTGAACACATACCAAAGGAGTTAAATAGTAAGACACACTAACAAACTTCACTAAGGATAGTGTCAAAGACAAAAGAGCAAACAAGAGCTATGGATATTTGAATACCATCACCAACATGCAGGTGAACCCGGGGATCCTCAAATCCAACTGCTAACTCTGGAAAAAATTTCTTAGACACCTGAGAAGATTAGATGCTAGAACAATCAGCTCGCTAACTTGGAAAGAACCAACAAAATTATTGAAAGTCAAAGTATAGCAAAAAAGTTACTTACATCAATTACCAATTGATCTATCTCACAGATATCAATAAGCTCCACAGAGCTATGTCGAGAAACTTCTCTCAGTACCCCACCATCACCTCCACCAACAACTAGAACCTGCATCAAAATATATTTTTACACTACTGAACTAACATTTTGACAAACCTAATACAATGTATAACATACCCAAAAATTGTCAGTCTAATTTATTTAGGCATAGAGACTCAGAGCGACTGGCTATGCCCTCAGAGAATAAACAAAAACTTGCACTATCTCTGAATTATGATTAAATACGCCATTTACAATTAGAAGAATTTTATCTGTCGATTATTCAGCGAATAAAGATGAAAAGGATTAGCTACAAAAATATAGCTCATATAAAATTTCTCCTCTTCCTTTGCCTTTCTTGAGATATAAATATGGAATCAGGAAAAAGTCAATGTAAGTTACCTTCTTCGGCGATGGTATTGAACACAAGGGAAGATGTGTAATCATCTCTTGGTAGGCACATTCATCTTTCTCAGTCAGTTGTACAATGCCATCGAGAACCAGCACCTTACCATATGCTGAGGACTGCAGAAAAATTTTCTCTGAGACTGATTGCCACATTCTCTACGTCCAACTCAACATTAGTGGAGCACCAAAGGTAAATGAAGAAAAGCACCTGAAAAACCAGGACCTCCTGATATTCCGACTTTCCCTCATACAATATCTTCTCTACTTTCAAAGAATGTGCTTCCCCTGCCAAAGAAAATGCAAGTCATACACTTATGCACCATGACTATAAGAAGTATTGCATTTTCCACCAAAATCCTATATCCAAAACTCAGCTAGGAACGAAAAAGAAGTAGCCATAAGTTACTTCCATATAATCACCTAATCATGCCAAGCTAAATAAGGCTGAACAACAAGGGGGTAAAAACTAACCCAAAGGAGTTCGGAAACTCGACAGAAATTCAGCAATCTCAACTGTGTTAGATATACAAAAATAACAATCAAAGTCCCCTACTCCTTGATATAATGATGCAGAACCTCAATCTCTAAAATGCTTGTGGTTAAGTGACTCTTCATGTGTCAACAGTTCGCCGTCAGGAAAAGAATACCGGTAGTAGATAAATTTTGCAAAATAAAAGAACAGAGACTAATAACCACCTGGCCACATTGGGTTGTTGAAGTAAACCTCTTTGTGAGCTTCATCTGCTGCAGAGATCAGAATCTGAAAAGTGTCAATATAACTCCTACCTAGCTTATGCTCCTAAACCCTATGTATAATACATTGGATAAAGTTCTTAGTTAACTTGATAATCACTCGTTGGTCCCAAAGAGAAAGTCTAATCATTAAATGATCTAAATCCCGAGCATTGGACTAAAACATCAAAGATACAAACAGTGAGAGTCAACAAACAGACCGGCAAAAGTTTTGTACTCCGAGAACCACCCTGAAACAACAGTGAAGTGGCATTTCGCATCGAGCTCAGAGGCAGAGGCCCTAGCCTTTAAGCAACATGAAGGGATCCCCTTCTCTGAACCATTCCCGTTATTCTCCCTCCCATCCATAGTCTTCAGGCATTCCAAACCTCTTCCTGCGCCTCCCTCCATATATAATCCTTTTCTTCTCTGGCTCCAGTCTCTGAAAGTTCCACCAAACAGTCAGAAATTAGGCAATCTTTGAAATAGAACTGCTCAAGTATAATTTGCACAGAAACACCCGCAGACATACAAGCTGCTTTAGTTTACAGCTTCCATGTATATCTGACAATAGATAACGAACATGCAAATAGAATTATAAGGCCAGTGATTGGAAAAGTTCGGAAAGGCCACGTATCACACACAACAAAGATATCAAATCGATCATTCACGAGATTTTCAGAAAACAGAGCTTGTACAACACATCCAGATCACCAAGTTCAAACAATAGTACCAGATCGTCAGCTACTCAGCGAGCATCAAAGCCACAAGACAATGGAAGAACTATACCTGTTGGATAGAACTCAAAAGAACTAAAAAGGGAGAAATTCCAAGCAACATATTATATAGAGCAAATCCAGTAACAAAATATGCCGCTTCAGCTATAAATTAGGCAAGAGTCGATTGAAATAACAATACAGAATAATTCGCTTGTCAGGTCTCAATATCAATTTGCTTCAAAAAAAGAAAAAAAGAAAAATAAAAACGGTCTCTATATCAAGCAAAGAAGAAAGAATATTTTATAACCCAATTAACATCAAGAAGATCTACGATAACCAACAATAAACAACACGAGTTCCCTTTCAAAGTAAGGATATAAAATCCATTAAATATAACTTCCAATTCTCTTCGAAATCCCCAAGCACCCCAGTGATCAAATTCCAACATTTAAAATGACAACACCGACAACATCAAATTCAAAATCCAAACAGTCCCAGTCTGGTCGGTCGGGTGAAAATCACTTTCTCTTTTCCTCTCTTTCCACGCATACCCAGCATTCAGCAGCATAGCCATTTCAATACCCTCAATGAAAAACGAGAAGGAAAAAAAAGAAAAAAAGAAGAAGAAGAAAGAAACTTTAAATTTTTTTCGACTCGAAAGAACTCAAGCATCGATTTTTGTCCGAACCCACTTCATTTTAACCGAGAACGAAGAGACCCAGGACTCAAAGAGACATCGAGGACGCAATCCAAGGATCTACGAGCAGCTCATTCGAGGGAAAAAACCGAACTTTCGTGGACAGATGAAGAGCAGGAGAGGAGATCTTGCCTGTGCTTAATTACAGTTGGGACGACGAGGTAACCTCTGCCGAGAAATCTAGTGAGAGAAAGCGAGAATGAAGACGGGGAAACCGAGAGGAGGAGGAAGAAGCAGTGGCAAAATCTTCCCTTCGCTTTCCCTCTCCCTTGTCTGTCTGCAGATTCTCTCTCTTCCCCCTGCAGCCTTCTGCTCGAGCCCGAATGCATATATATACCTGCGAAATTTTGTTACCCCAGTGGATATAAATAATAAATGGTGTAAATATATATAAAATACCCATTAGAATATGATTATGGGAAAACGTGTTGAACCGCGAACTGCTCTGGTTCCTTTTTTCCCACGTACTTCCTTATTCATTCGAGCAATGAATTCGAGCTTTGAAACCTACTGGCCTGCCCCCGTCGTCCACGCGGAATCCGAATGGGAACAGGGTCCATTTTTCTACCTGCTTTCCTTTCGTAAGACGGGTTTACATTCGCTCGACAGGATCGGCGACAAAAATTATTAAATATGGTATGGTTCTAAGATAGAATCTGAAATCGAGTGAACATATTTCAATATATACAAAATATTCTAAAAGTTAGGAAATTTATTTCGGCGGATAAGTTCAGGATCCTTAGTAGGTGGAACATGAAATCTAAAACTTAGAACCATAAACAAATTTTTATGTTTTTTTTAGTTTATGTCTTTATGCTATATATTCCAAATCGTCCGATGATAAGTATATAATTTAAAATCACTAATTTGAGTTATTATTTTATGATTGAGATTTTTATTTTTGTGTGTCTAAATATAAGTTGTGATCAGTGAATTATATCAACAATTCGAATTCATTAAAGTTAATTATTAAATATAATTATTTAATTAATAATATAAATAAAATCGGGTAAAATTTAGAATTGATTCTGAAATCTGTGACGGGATACGTCTTAGATTCTAAATAAAACTTACACGAAACTTAAAAGTGGTCATCCTTAGAAATTATTGTCTGACGGGATGTGGAATGAAAAAGGTCGAAAGGATGCTGGGGCCGAACGCACGCGACGGAAAAGCGGGTCGAGACAAACGCGAGGTCGCACCACCCAAAAGGAGATCGCGGTCATCGAAAAAAGAGGGGAACGGCATGATTCGCAAAATCATCCTTCCAAAGAATCAGACGAACCGAATGATGGTGGTCTTGCGGTGGGCCGGAGGATCCCGGAAATTACGATCGTCTCCTCTCCGCCACGCCTGACACCGACACGTCGATCCTATTTTCTTTGCCCTTTTGAGCCGTAATTATAGCACGGGCGGTGCAAACGCGTCCGCCTAGACGAGAGGAAAGAGAAGCTGGCGAGAACACCTGATGAATGGACGGGGGAGGTCGGATCGAATCGGATCGGATCAAATATCACATCTAAAAGAAAAGACTATATAATGTCGACGAGCCCAAGTGAGTCTATGCAAGAGGGTTCATGTCGAAGAATGACATTGCTTGTCAAGACTTTTAAAAAATGTGGTTTGGACTTTATTAGTTTGGATGAATTGTGAAGATCATCATCAAGTCTGTTTCCGAGTGATATCACTAGCAGCAACATCAGGAAATCATCTAAATTCAAAAGCAAGATTAGACGGGATGCATAGACTCCAAAAAAAATGTATTTGGTCGATTACACCACTTCAATAGTGTAAAAGCATACGCATAATGAATTTATCGAGTATCTTTCAAACTAAAGTCATGCCTTGAAAGCTTCATACAATAAGACTTACAATAAATAAGCTTACGAACATCTACCTGGTTGATCGTGATATCATACAAGCGGTATGTTCATAACGAAAAGAAAGTTGATCGGGATCGAGGTCGGAGTTATAGCTATATCCGGGCCATGAATTTAAAAAAACACGACAATCACAAAGGGGAAGAGGATACGATTCCCCCAGAGCGTCTGTTCAAGTTCTCCATGTATACAAGCCATTCTTTTACACAGTAGGGCATATATGGAGCTGGAAAAGGAATCACACTCTGCTTTTGATTAAAAATGTCTTAAAGAATGCGGATGTTAAGAATGTTGTTAGGTTCCTCTTTGTCGTGTACGCTTTTGCGAGAGATATAGAGCAGTGCATTTCGGGGCCCTCTTTGCTTCTCTCTTTTCTGGTCACAAAAGCGAAAAAGGCAGCCTCTTACTCGGTAGAGGAGGAGAGAGGCATCACGTATGGGGTGATGCGATTCTTTCGAGCTCGTGATCATTGCCAGCATGAGCATCGCTTTTAGAGAACCAACATGAGCCATCCACGTAGAAAAATGGGGACATTCTGGGGAGATAATTCTGAAAAAAAAAAGAGAAAAAGTCACAAATATATCTATATAAATGTTAATTTAGTCGTAGGCCTTTCGATTTAGTCGATCAAGTTCTAGACCTTTTAAACAATTTATTAATATAGTCTTTCCAATCAATTTTAATGAGAAATCGCTAACGTTATGATCCAATCAGTAACAATTGTCCCGTATGGCATAATCAATGCTGACATGAACTATCATTACAATTTTTTTTTTTCAAATTTCTTAATGTTTTTCCTATTTTCCCTCTATTGATCACCAGCCACAAGCGAGGGATGCCCTCAATGAAGAAGAAGAGGAAGAAGAAGAAGAAAGAATTTTTTCTAACACGTCAACGCTAGATATGCCATGTAGGATGGTCGACGTCAACATCCACCGTTTTCAATGAAAATTGATCGAAAGTCTATATTGATAAATTGTCAAAATGTTTAATATTAAATTAAGGTTGCCCCAGTGGCCGCCTTTTCTAGGTGGGGAGTGGGATTCCCCACTATCTTGAGGCTAAGATGGAGACGCATGAGTGAGGAGGTAGGGTTTGACAAGCTACATATAATATATAACACATGTAGTTGCTTGTAAAATGAATATAGGATATAACAAAACTATACAAAAAAGGGGGGCCAAAAAGAAAGATTTATGACTAAATTGTCATATGTATAATAAATTTATGATTTTTTTGGGTAATTTTCCTTACTCTTGAGTAATCAAAATCGAAGAAGAAAGTGACCATCTAAACCCTGTTTCTCAATCATTAACTTATCACAAAGAACAAGCATAAGGTTATGTTTCTCAATCATTAACTTATCACAAAGCACAAGCATAAGGTTATGGAAGAACTTTACACTTCTTTTCTTCCCTCATGCTATTAAGTGTAAATAATTTCATGTATGGGTCACTCTCTCTAATTTCTTTTTTTTTTTATACCTAATTCATGAGATTAGTCAATATTTTATGAATCTGGACTTAATTTATCGATACTTGGTACACTAATACTCGGCACATAACTTTTAAAGCCAAATCCCAACAAATTCTCATGAAATTTTGCTTGGTGGAGAAAATTATCTTAACTTTTCAAAAGACCCAGAAAAGCCCACCAATGTACACCCAAGAGATAAAAATAGGCATCATTAAATTTTCGAGCCAAAATCCTGCAGACATGTTAGCAAAAACTAAACGACTCCATTTTTTAGGTGAACATGACATGAGCAGTTTGTAGATATGACATTTTGCCATGACCTCAAAACTTGGAGGCAGGATACATAGTTTAATCTACTTGAATACGTCTCAATCCACAAATACGAAAATGGAATTCTTAAGTACGACCAGGTTTTGAGAGTCCAAAGGGCATGGCGCATTTGAATTTTGTCGAATATGGTTTGGTTTTGTGATGCGCACGTTTTAAATGGACGTGGACAGCTGTACTACCGAGGCTCTGGCAGGGACAAGAGAGGCCATGACCCGAATTTTAATCTCTTTTATTTATGTATTTATTTTTACTTTGTTTTATGCCGAGGATCCGGCTTAGCTCACTTGAGCACGACACAGACTATACCTCGGAGGAGATGTGACGGACTCTGGGAGTCAAACCCTTAACCTGGCGGTTAGGAGGCCATGCCTCAACCAGCGCAGTCATGTAGGGGTGGGTGTCTTTTATTTATTTATTTATTCATTTATTTATCTTGGCTAAAAACCCGATTTTTTATGTTGGCATCAATTCAAAACATGAACATGGGCCTTCGAATTTTAATTTTATATCCTCATTTTTCCATCATGGAGGTCAATTCTCGATTTCTACATTTTCGACACCCGCAGACCAAAAATTAATTAAACAAAATGGTTCATATAAAGTAAGAATAAAGAAAGAAAATTGGGTCATTTCATGATTAATGGATCCGAAATTTTTTACACATGCGTACAGTCCCGGTTTTATAACGCGTCTATATAAACTTATGTTATTTACTGTTCATGTAATTACGATGGATGCACCTTGATTTTTTTTTCTTAGTCCTAAGATCCGGAAATTTTACAATATGCACATGTTGACACTTATATTCAAGTGTAAGTTTATTTTACAATTTTCCAAAAATTGAACAATATCCTAAGTTTTGCAAGAAAAACGAGAAATAAATACTTTTATACTTTAACTGAATTCTAAACAAAAGAAAAAAAAAGCCCCCATTCGCATCTTTGTTGCACTCCAAATTCTCTGTGCAATTAGGCTTTTATGCAGGAACGAAGCGATAGAAGTCTTCCTCCTTTCTACCATTTTTCACACCTGATTTTCAACCCGTCAACGATGCCAAAAAAAAAAAAAAAAAAAAGAAAAGGAAAGGAAAGGAGAAAGCAATGGAATATACGTCATCGCAGTCATCAGATAGCAAGCCGCCATGCTCAAGCGATACGTCGCAATTGCAATTTTATCAGAAACGGTAGGCAAAAAAAAGTAAAAAATGTCAGAAGTCGATTTCACATTTGTCGACGAACTTTATGGGGAGACTTGTGTAAGATGTCAAGTTTGCTTGCAACTCTCCCTAATTTTCTATTCAATAAAAGTACAACCCAAGAACCTAACGCGGACTTCTTCGTCATAGAAAAAGGAAGAAAAGAGAGATGTGAATCCTTAGCTGGGTCCAGTCCTCTTGCTATTTTGATCCGATTTCCATAACAAGGCACGAGTCACCAAAATCCCTCTATCGGAGTCATATGCTCAGGGTTATTAAATAGGCAGGCCAAGTCATGTAACAGATGATCCGATCTAAAATTTGATTCATTTATATGCAATAAAATTCAATGACTAATGACCAACCCAACTCATTTATTAAGACAATTTCATATTGAATCCAACTTATGAAAATTCATATTCACCAAGTTAATTCACTTGACTTTTCATTTGTACATGTTATTTGGATAAAATAGATTTTTCAACTATAAGATACTAATGAATTGGTTTTCAATAATGCATAGAGTTTCGGTTTTTGGATTGATTCCTAATGAAGAATACGAGAAAGTATTTGGTAGTAAATTTATAAAATTACAGCAACAAATAACATGGAGGAATTGAAATTTTTAATTAAATCGAATGTAAAATTATCGAAGAAGATAATTTATGCTGATCATGGATTGCAACGATAAATACTTAGATTAGAATATTACATAAAAATAACAATGCCAAATGCAACTCAAGAAAGATATACTTCAATAATTAACAAACAAAACTTACAAGATTAATAAATAAAAAAATAATGGGGAAAAAAGAAGCCGTCTTAATGTTTTTAATAAGGGTGAAGTCGGATCTATCTTGCGAAGCCCAACAAGACTTCTCTAAACTTTGGAATAGTTCGATGAGTCCATTATTTACTTATAGAAGATGAAGAGAGAATTACAAAAGTGGATTGAACCAATATTTTTTTTGAGTTTTGCCATTCTAAACCTATTTATAATCCTTTTACTAGATATAGTTAACTCGTATAATGACTTAGTCATCAATCTATCAAAAATGGGTTAAGAAATGGATTTATAACTCATTTGACAAGTCTATGGTATGCTTTAAGGCGAAATGATAATATGATCTATAAGTAACATTAGATTAGTTTCAACCATTCTATTATATGATTGCTTTTACCTTTTCATACATCCAAAGTAGATCTAGATTTTCACGTGCTCCCATTTGGTATAACTTTCCTTTGATTTTTGCGAAGCCCACATTAGAATTATTCAACTTGAAAATTCAAACTAATAGGTAGAGAGAAAATATATGGTTCTTAAAAGCATATGAGCCTTGTAAATAAATGACGTGAAATTCTTTAACACCCCTTTCATGTACAAGTCAAATACAAAATAATATGTGAAATTTAATGAATTCGAATCCGTGCACAGGAAATAAATAGGAGCAAAACTCAATTCTAATATCATATTAAAATGTACAACTTAAGAGTTTAAAGTGAAAGATAGAGGGAGAAACATAGATATATACATATATATATATATATATATATATGTAAAGAACTTAAATTTGCAAGCAAGCAATATGAAATACTTTGCATCAAGAAAATGCTGTCTTAATTTGCTTTTTTCTATCAATTTTGCCGTCAATTTTCGCTCTCTAACGTTACTCGCGCGGTGGCAAGAGGAATAATACTTTTAGGGCCCCACGAGAAGGAACGGGATGGCGCTTTTCTTTAGAGAAAAAAAGCATGATCTCATCCTAAAGAAAAAGTAGAAAGAAAGAGAGAAAAAACGTATTTCTTGACTACCGAGGTCATGTTTTGGCAGGCTTCGATTGGAAGCCTGAAACGATAACTCCACATATATTCTTTGATTTTAAAAGATACATATCTGCAATTTAATATTGTTGAAGGGAATATAAAAATAATAAAAGAATTATAAAATATTTTCAGTAGCGACAATAGGACAACGATCGACGATATTGGGAAATGTCACATTTTAGGTAATGATTAGACAAGCAACGAATAATGAAAGGGGTTAATATTACAAAAACTCTAAATTATATATTAATGATAAATTTATTCCAAACTAATATTTTCAATCATCAGAAATTTCAAATCAGTACACGTGTGACATATTTATACAAGAATTTCGTCAAGCTAGTGCAAATTATACAGTCAATTTTTCAAGCCTCACACTAGTATTAAAATAAACACGTCAAAAGGAGTCATGAACCAACATAGATGCCGTCATAAACCAACAACGATGCCGGCAATAATGTTATGGGACGACCGTGGGGCAGCTCGGAACTCTTGAAATGGCCAAATAAGATCTCACGGCTTGTTGTCCAGCCCTTGAAGCTGGCTGGATGGCGAGTACTCTGTGCCTATTTGCCCATTAAACGATGCATAGCGAACCCGGAAACGTCTCGACACGACAGCGGGCCCTCGGGACCATCCCTACAATGCCTCGATACGCATATCCGTCTCAAGATGGCGCCAAGACCTCACTCAATGGTCCATAGGCTGGGCGAAGAGTGTCGGCATGCGCGCAACGACCGAACCAGCGCACAGGCGCGGCACGCTCGGTACGCATACGCATGCACACCATCATGCCCACCTCCACTGAACGCACGTATTCGCTTATCTCATGCACACAGCAATTTTTAGGGTTGGCTTGGGATTGTTGAATGGGCAAATGGGCACTAAGTACTCACTATCCAGCAAGCTTCAAGGGCTGGACAACAAGCCATGAGATCTTATTCGGCCATTTCAAGAGTTCCGGGCTGCCCCACGGTGGTCCTATAACATTTTGCCGTTACCATTGTTGGCTTGTGACTCCTTTGGCATGTTTGATTTAATACTAGCGTAGGCTTGAAAGGTCCACCGTATGATTTGCACCACCTTGACAAAACTTCTTGTGTGAATGTGTCACGTGTGTATTAATTTAAATTTTTTAATAATTGCAAAATTTGGTTTTTGATAAATTTATTATAGGTGTATCCGTTTGAGAATTTTTTATGATATCTAACCCTATGGGTTTTTACATGGACTTGACATGTCACCATATATCATGCCCGTCAACAAATTTAACAGTAAAATTTGATGAAAATTAATGAAGAGTAAATTTATTACAAATGTACCGGTTTGGGGTTTGTAGTGATCAAAAAATTAGTCTGCAATAATTTATCATATGTGTACTGATTTATAATTTTTCATGATATTAACCCTAATTAAAATATCACAGATAAGAAGTTGCTGTAGTGTATATGGATCCACTTGAATTTCTTGAAGAAAAAGAATTTTTTGGATGATGAGTAAACCGACTATTTCTTCTTGGTCTTGGAAGAAAATTCTGGACCTCCGCTAGGACTTTCGTCATTTGTTCAAATGGCAAGTGAGGGATGGGTGCTCTATCTCATTCTGGTTTGATAATTGGCACCTCAGAGGCCCTCTAAGTTTATTCTTCTCTGATCGAGAAATCTTTCGCTTGGGTATTCCTAGGCAAGCCACTATTGCTGATTTCTTTTCTCACTTCATCACGACGTCAAGTGTCTATGACATGCTAGCCTCTTGGCCTGAGCCTCTTCCCGTGATAAGCCAAGACACTGATTGCTTCAAGTGGCTTAGACACCCTTTAGGTCTTTTTACAGCTGCATTTGCTTGGGACAGTATTCGGCCTAGAGGCTGTCCCGTGCATTGGGCATCCTTCATTTGGAATTGAGCAATGATTCCCCGCTACCAATTCCATCTGTGGCTAATTACTAGAAATACACTGCCCACCCAGATTTTGCTTCTTTCCTATGGTAGGATTTTGGATGCTAGGTGTGCCTTTTGTAGATGTCGGCCTAACTCTATTGATCACCTCTTCTTCGGGTGTGAAGGTGCAACCTACCCTGGCATAACAATTCGTGGTCGGGAAAACCTTCTTTGGGCTATCAATTACCTATTAGGAGATTCCTTCCACAAATCTCTAGCTCGGTTCGCTTTTTGAGCCTTATGCAGCATTATCTGGAAGGAAAAGAATAACATCATTTTTCGTGATTATAGGCCCTCTTTGCCATCTCTGAAGAATCAATTGGAAAAGATCGTCAGGGACAAAGCTTTGACTTCCAAACATGTCACGGATACCCCCATCAATAGGAGGATGCAACAATGTTGGAATATTAGTCCTTCTATCTTCTTAGCCTGAGTTGTGGCTGAGGTGTCACGTCTCCCTAGAGCTCTTTGATGTTTGTCTTTAGCTGTGAATTGGAGTACTTGGCGTCCACCTGCTTTCTCCTCGAAGGCCTTGGATACTGTTGCGATCTGGACACTTCTTCGACTCTGGGACTAGATCCGGTCCTTGGAGGTTGCCGCTGTGTTGCTGCTGGTGCTGCTGCAAAGGCTGCCTCTGTTTTGCTGTCTGGCCTCACTGACCCCTTTTCCCTTCCTGGGTGTGCCGATTTTTGGCTGTTGTCTTTGTTGGGTAGCTTGTTAGTGGCCGTTGTTTGCCTGTTTTTGGTTCCTTTTTCCCGACACCCTTCTACTCGTTTTGACATGTTGGTCAGCATGAGTGAAAGTTCTTGGTGCTGGATCCCTTTTCTTATATAGTTTGTGGTTCAAAGTCCATATATTACTTACAAAAAAAAAACCCTAATTAGAATAAATAATAATAAAATAAGCAAAGATCCCCGATTACCCTTATCGATAGTATTCTATAAATCACGAGAAAAGGTAAAGAAATTGTGAAGAATGAAATGACACCATGTGGTCGGTCCAAGGCACAATAAGGTCCGCGACCCGTTCACGATGGATGGACTCCCCCTCCCCCAACTTTACCCTGCTTTTCTCTACCGTCCACAAAAATATTTAAGGAATTTCTTGCTATCGTCATGAGAAAATCATCGAGTTAGTATAATTGAGGTCCGTTTGTTTTAAAGAAAATTGTTTTTCAACTTTTCGATGTTCAAATGATAAAAAATTAATTAAACCTATGAAAAATGATTTTCATGAACTAAAAATAACAAATTTAAATTGAAGAAAAATAATTTTCTCTTTTGACAAGAAGAAAATTACTTTTCCTAAGTTATTGAACAAATGAAAACTGATCATTTTCCGTAAAGTTTCAAATGAAACAAACCCACTCTAAATAAAAGGACTAAAATCCATTGTCTATTATTCTTTCTAGTCCCACCCATCTTGTTGGAAAAGCGCAGAACAATGTATCTAGGGCAATGGAAAACCAAATCCAAAAAGCTTAAATTCAAGAATATAGAGAAACTATTTGTATATAAAAATCATGTAGATTTCGCAAACAAGTCACGTGTGATATTCCGACAATGTTAATGCCATGTATGAAAGAAAAGTTTAATAAAAGTGAAGTCAGGTGCATCTTGCGGAGCCCACCAAGACTTCTTTGAATTTTGAATAGTATGAGGAGTCCATTATTTTCTCATAAAAAGGTTAAGAGAGTCGCAAAAATGGATTGAATTTGGATAAATTGTGAATTCTTATTCACCCATATTTTTTTGTGTTTTTCCATTCTAAACTTTTTATATCCCATCAGAGTGACCTAGTCTATCAAATATAGGTTAAGAAATGGGTCTATAACCCATTTTGAGAAGTCTAGGGTATGCTCGAAGGCAAAATCATAACATGATCTATAAGTAGCATTAGATCAATTTCAACACTTACGTTATATGGTTGTTTTTACTTTTTCATACATCCAAAGTAAATCGAGATTTTCACGTGCTCCCATTTGGCATAATTTCCTTTGGTTTTTGTGAAGCCCATGTTAGAATGTCCAACTTGAAAATTCAAGCTAATAGGTAGAGGGAAAAGATATGTATATTAAAAGTAGATGAGCCTTGTAAACAAACTACGTGAAATACTTTAACCCCCCTCACGTACAGGTCCGATACAAAATAACACGTGGATTATGTTGAATCGAAACCACGCACGGGAAATAAACTAGAGCAAAACTTGTCTCTAATGTCCATTTTAAGAGCTTAAAATAATAAATAAAAAAGATATATGTATATATAAAGCACATTAATCCGTAAACAAGTGATGTAAAATGCTGTCTTAATTTGTTTTTTCTATCAATTTTGCAACATTTTCTTTTTTGCTCTCTAACGTTTCTCACGTGGTGGCCTAAGGAAATCACATTATTAGGGCCTACAAGAAGGAGTGAGATGGTGCTTCTTTTTCAATTTGATGAATGAAGTGCAACCTCCTTATAGAGAAAAAAGCATGGTCTCATCCTAAAGCAAAAGTAGAAACAAAGAGAGAGAAAAAGTATTTCTTAGGTACTGAGGTCATGTTTTGGTAGGCTTGTACTTAAAGCTTGAATTCGATAACTCTTCATTTTTTCTTTGATTTTAGAAGATACGTATTTTATGGGACCGAGCAGGTCCTTAAAAGACTCAAGGAGGAAACAGGCCGGATAACCGCCTTGGGGTGGGAGTCCCTGCGTTGTCTTCCATATTCCCTCTCTATCGGGAAGACAAAGATAGACAAGAAATTAGGGGTCCTCTTGGTGGGGAAGGTAAACTCCACATCAGGGCTTGCTTTGACTACTGCCGAGTAGGGTGGTATAGTAGCCACCCGCGCCTGGAGTGAGAAAGGGTGGATGAAATGCCCACTGCTGTGTTAGCACGCCTTACGGCACGGTTCCCAACCACCGGCTAACACAGTACCCCTGATTGGCGCGGTGAAGGGAAAATAAAAATGATAAAAGAATTATATTATATGTTCAATGGCAACAACAGAATAACGACCGACAAAAACTGAGAATGCCACGTTTTAGGTAATGATAAGACAAGCAATGTTCCAAAAAAAAAAAAAAAAATAGGACTAGCAACAAATAACTAAAAATACATCATAAAAAAAGCAAAGGTCCCTATACAGTCTTTTCGATAATATTCTATAAATCACGAGAAAAAGGTGCAGGAAATTGCGAACATTGAAATGACACCATGTCTGTTAGAAAAAAAAAATGACGCCATGAGGTCGGTCCAAGGCACAATAAGGCCCGTGATCCATTCATGGTGGATGTATTGCCCCTCCCCCAACTTTCCCTTGCTTCTCTCTACCGTCCACGCAAATATTTAAGGATTTCTTTTTAAAATTGTGCTATCATCATGAGAAAATCATCAAGTTAGTATAATTAGGGTCCATTTCTTTGAATAAAAACTATTTCTGGAAAATTATTTTTCAACTTTCCAATGTTTAAATAACGGAAAACTAATAAGATCTATGGAAAATGTTTTCTCTAGATTGACAACAACAAGCTTAGATTGAAGAAGTAACTTTTTCTATTGGCAAGAAGAAAATCACTTTTCCTAAATTACCAAATAAACGAAAACTAATAATTTTCCTTAATTATGAAGTTTTCTTTGAAACAAACACACTATAAATACAGTGAATCAAATCCATTGTTTATTATTCTTTCTAGTCCACCCATTGGTTGGAAAGGAGTCAAATGGTGTATCCAATGGAAAACCCAATTTAAAAAGTTTAAACTCAAAGATGAAGGGAAACTGCATATATATAAAGAGTAGATAAATCTCGCAAACAAGTGATGTGAGATATTCTGATGATGACGATATGGCATATGAAAGTAAAGTTTAGAGCAGAACAAGTAATAAGCTACCTTAGGATCGAGAAGCTAACATAATTGAACATCAAGGGAAAAGGTAACCATAAGTATCCTCCACAAAGCGAAGACATGATATCTCACACGTGATTGTTGATTTCACCACAATAATTCATGGAATCTTAGCTGATACTGCATACGTGATTTCTTTTGTGATCTCAATGCGCTAGTTTCTGTGGGATCCCGCGGGATGTCTCCAAGTTGAGAATCCATGCAAAGCACGAGACGAGAGGAGAAGAATCCAAAGTGGCCTCATAAAGGCATATTAACATCAACCAAGATGTGGACCTATGCACTCTCGATGGGCGTCGGATTCTTCTCCCTTTTTTTTGTCGTGGTATTAACCCTTTTTTCTTAAATGTTGGTGTCGGACTTTGGGGTCAGCAGCTGCATAAATCACGGATAAGACCGCAAAAAGGCAAAAGGTGAAGGAGAGGAATCGAGCCCCATCATCTTTTCTGGAGCTCTCATCGATGGAGTTCCAGAAATTGTGAAGGCTTGGGCTGGTTTGGGTGCGTGTGAATTATTATGCCATTAGAAATGGCATTAAGAAGCATAAATAATCCGATTGTTTCGTAGGAACATCATTTTTCTCATTTTCTGATGCTTGATCACTTAGAAAAATGATTCAATAAAAAATATATTCCTAATTAATGGAAACCCACAATTAAATTCAGGAAAATGACTTTATTTTTTGAAAATCAAATATCATTCTTCAAAATGTGCCTGATCCTTGGCGACCAAGCCCAGGACCACGATTCTCGAGCCCGAGTCCCCCAAGCCAAGCCAACACCCTAGCGCTCATGTTCAGGACCCCTATGCTTGCACTTGTGTTCCCCCGAGGTTGGATCCCTAGCACCAATGCTTAAGATCTTAATGGTCAAGCCCCAGTACCAAGCTTTCACACTCAAGTTGTCAAATCTTGCGCAAAGGTCCCCCTTAGGCTAGGATCAATGGCTCGACACCAACACATGTGCTTGCATTCTTAGAGGCCGCTATTGGCAAATCATATTGAAAATGATCCGACTCAAATTGACTCATTTAACTTGCTTTGACCTACTTATATGCAATATGAATTTAGTGACCTATACTTGATCATGCCCAACTCAACTCATTTACTAAAATACTTCCATATTTAATCCAACTTATGAAAATCCATATCCACATAATTAACCCACTTTAAACTCTTCATGCGTATGTGTCATTTGGATAAAATCATAATTTCGACTATAAGATGCTAAATAATTGGCTTTCAACAATGCATGGAATTTTCAATTTTTGTGTCGATCCTTAATGAAGAATAAGAGAAAATTAATACTTGCTAGTGAACTTATAAATTTATTAGCAACAAATAACATGGGGGAATTGAAATTTTAATTAAATTGAATGTAAAATATTAAAGAAGATGATTTATGTTAACTATGGATTGCAATGACAAGAACTAAGACTAGAATATTACATAAAAATGACAATGCTAAATGCAACTAAGGAAAAATACTCTAATAACTAACAAACAAAAATTAGAAGATTAGTAAAATAAAAAGTAACGTGAAAAAGAAGAAGCCATTTTAATATTTTTAATAAAAGTGAAGTCAGGCTTATCTTGCAAAGCCCACCAAGACTTTGAACTTGGAATAGTCCGAGAAGTCCATTATTTTCTTATAGAAGGTGAAAAGAAAGTCACAAAAGTTATTAGATTTATGTAAATTGTAAATCCATTATTCACCCCTTTTTTTTGAGTTTCGCCATTATAACCCATTTACTAAACATAGATAAATTGTATATTCATTCTGCCATCAAATATGGGTTAAGAAATGCATTTATGACCCATTTTAACAAGGCCATGTTATACTTGAAGATGAAATGATAACATGATTTATAAGTAGCATTAGATCAATTTTAACACGTTTGATATACGGTTGTTTTTACTTTTCCATAAATCCAAAGTAAATTTAGATTTTCATGTCCTCAAATTCGGTATAAATTTCATTTGAATTTTGCGAAGCATATGTTAGAATGTCCAACTTGAAAGTTTAAGTTATAATAGGTGAAAGGAAACTATTTATATCTTAAATGCATATGAGCCCCGGAAACAAATGAAGTGAAATACTTAACATTCCTCTCAAGTACAAACTAGATATAAAATAACACGTGGAATTTGACGAATTGGAACTTGCGCACAATAAAGTAAATTGAGGCAAGACTTAACTCCAATATCATGTTAAAATGTCTCATTTAAGGGCTTAAACTAATAGACAGAGGGAGATACATGTATATAAAAAGCAAATTAATTCGTAATCAAGCGATATGAAATACGTTTGTCTTAAAAAGCACATGAAATACTTCTGTCTTAATTTGCATTTTTCTATCAATTTTGCCATCAATTTTTGCTTTCTTCCGTTTCTCACGCGGTGGCCAGAGGGAATCGCGTTTCCTGGGTCCACGAGAAGGAATAGATGGTGCTTCCTTTTCACTTTGACATATAAAGTACAACCTCCTTATAAAGAAAAAAACATGATCTTTTTCTAAAGCAAAAGTAGAAATAAAGAGGAAAAAAAATACTTTTTCTTAACTACTGAGGTCATTTTTGGGAGGCTTGGATTTAAAGCCTGGATCCGATAACACTTCATATATTCTTGTATTTTAGAAGATACATATTTACAATTTAAAATTGTTGAAAGGAAATTAAAAATGATAAAAGAATAATTTAATATTTTCAGTAGCAATTGCTCCGGCCCAAAACATTAGAATCACATTCGGTCCTCGTCAACCTTGAGTGCGACATCAGGAAAACGACCGGCAAAAACGGGAAATGCCCCATTTTGGTAAGGATTAGACAAGCAATAAATAATAAAAAATGCATTATAGAAAAAGCAAAAGGTCCCTGACCATCCTCATCGATGATATCATGTCACCGGTCAGCTTTAAACTGTGAGAAAGGGGCGAAAGGAATTGTAAAGACTGGAAATGGCACCATGTGGTTGGTCCAAGGCACAATAAGGTCCGCGGGCAACTCACATGGATGGTTGCCCCTCCACCCACTTTCACCTGCTTTTCTCCATCGTCCACACAAATATTTAAGGACTTTTATTTTTTTTTAAAGGAATCGCACTATCAAGGGAAAATCATCTGAGTTTCTATGATAATAGTCTTTTTATTTGAAGGAAAATTACTTACGGGAAATTATTTTCTAACTTTCCAGTATTTAAATGACGAAAAACTAATTAGATCTAGAAAATACATTTCCAATGAATTGAAAACAATAAACTTAAAACGGGAAAAAATAACTTCCAATTTTAATAAGAAAGAAATCACTTTCTTTAAACTATTGAACAAATGAATATTAACCATTTGTCTTGAAAATATTTTTCTTTAGCATGAAATTTTTAGTAAAATAAACACACCATAAGGCGTTGGACTGTGTATCCACAACAATGAAACACCCAATCCAAAAAGCTTAAACTCAAGGACGAAGGGAGACTGCGTGTATATAAAGAGCATATAAACCCTGCAAACAAGTCTTGTGTGATATTTTAATGATGTCAGTATTGCGTATGAAAGGAAAGTTTAGAGCAGAATAAGTAACAGGCCACCTGGTGAGATCGAGAAACCAACATAATTGAGTATCAAGGAAAAGAAGCGATCAAAAGTGAACTCCACGAAGTGAAAACATGATATCTTACACGTGATTCTTGATTTCACCACAATATTTCATAGAATCGTAGCTGATACTGTAAACGTGATTCTTTTGTGGGTTTAATGCATTAGTTTCCGTGGAATCCCGTGCGGTGTCTCCACGTTGAGAATCCATGCCAAACACGTGTAGAGTAGAATCCAAAGAGGCCTCATCCACAAATTATCTTATCTTCAACACTCACAATGATTGGTCGTTCTCTTTTCTCCAAGATGTAGACATCCGCAGTCACGGTGACGATCCATGATTTTCCTTTTTCTGTATAAGCGTCGCCGGACTTTGGGGTTAGCAGCTGTATGAATCACGGCTGACTGTAAATGGGTTGTTCATAGATGAGTCCCCAAAAAGGGCAAGGATAGCAGGAGAGTAATCAAGCCAATTTTTCGGTGCTTTCGTGGTTGGAGTTTCGAAGATTGTGAACTCCTTCTAAATAGATAAAGAGGTAAAGATAAATTGATTTCTGTTAAGTGCATAATTAAATATTTGAATTTGTGTTGGGTTGTCATTGTTAGAATTCGATGCACAACCATAAAAAATTAGAAAGTAGAAGCATGCCCATAATCTTCTCGGTGCTTCTGTGGTTGGAGTTTTGCAGTTTGTGAACTCCTTCTAAATAGATAAAGAGGCAAAAGATAAATTGATTTCTTTTAAGTGCACAATTGGACATTTGAATTTGTGTTGGGCTGTCGTCGTTAGGATTCGGCGCACAATCTCAAAGAATTAGAAAGTAAAAGCAATAAAGAGGATTTGGGATATGAGATTTTATCTTGATTCACCATTAAATTAGGGCTACATCTAATAGATAATTCTATTACAATTAACATTTCACACATCTTTGTCACATCCCTTAATTACATGAGAAAGAGATTATACATACTTAGTAGCTATTCATGGGCCCCAAGGACAAATTATCTATAAAAATGGGCTCAATCTATAAAAGCCCTCTAAGATCTCTAGGGCGCTGCCCCCATAACCCCCTAGATCCTTATCGATAAGGAGTATGAATCACATCCCAATAATCATGAATGTGGTATATAACAGGTACATGTGGATATAAAGAAAATGTTTGGTTAATTATGACTTTAGGAATAGCACTAGGGAAGATACGTAAGTAGTCCATTTGTTTCGTCGAAAATTTATTGTTGAGAATCATTTTTACAATTTTTCGGTACTTGGATCGCTTAGAAAAATAGGCCAATGAAATTTTTTTTCATAAATAATGAAAAGAAAAATCAAATTCTATTGCAACCCTCCTTTTCCGTCTTAGGGAGGGTGAAAAGAATAGGTTTAGAGTTTAAGAGGTTCATTATGATTCTAAACTAAACCTAACCTATCTAGAAATAGAAATTAACAAAAAATATATTGAAGTACACTGCGGTAAATGCAGGAAAGAAAACCCGATGCAAGTCGGGCAAGGAATATACATGGCCGTGTTAAAAGCCCTAGAATATGATCCCCATGAACTAAATGGAAATTTAGATATGCGTGAAATTATTCAAAATGCAGATAATTACATTAAATAATCCTAAGCTTTTTTCCAGTTGCTGTGTCACGAGGTTCTTAGCCTAAGAAAGCAAGAAATTGCCTACTAAAGTTGCACAAATTTGGCCTCCTCAACTCTAGAATGAAGATGTTCAAGGAAGAAAATTGACCACGAAGGTATTCTGTTTGTATCCAAAAGTCTACGCTTGGACATCTTTCAAATACTAATTTGACATATATTTCTACTAGGTGTGTCCTAGTTTGATTCCCAAGTCATGCTTTGCCTCAAACATCTCTCATTTTTCCCCAAAACCCTCGTTTTCCCCTACCTGGACCAACTGGTCTCAACTCTTCGAAATTCTTTTGGGTTTTCTAGGTTTATGGGCTCACTCTGGTGCACATTTCTCGCCCTAAGTCAAGCTAATCTAGAGCTAATCAAGGAATGAAACCTAGCTTTTCTTAAACTAGAACATACATAACTTGACACCTACTAATATTTTCAATCCAAAATTCTCTCATTGTTTACAAAAAGCTCACTCTTTTTTTTTTTTTTTTTGTTTCGCAACCCTTTAACACTCAAAAAGATTTCGGACTTCTTTAGTTGCCCACCAGGAAGGTATTCTTTGGGGGCTTTAAGAGGCCTTTTTAATCTCCAATTGGGGACATGCGGTCTATGATTGGAAATATCTTTAAGTATACTTTCATTATAGTTGAAGATTTTTGCTAGTTTTGGTTGGAAGTTTCAATTACATTACCTTTTCTCACATTAAGTCCGTTGGTTGAGGTTAGTTGACTGACTGGTTTGTCAAGGTTGTGGAGAATTCCCTCAAGTGCCTCTTGTCTCCACCCTCTTTTGACTCCGGAGAGCATGCTTATGAGAGCTTATCCGCTGAATTAATCCAGCCTTTGGTCAATCCTTGCTCACACATCAAGGCTGCCAACTAAGCTGCTCCATCAACTCTCTGACTTTGCCAGATTTTTAAATTTGTACCACCGTTGAGTTGGCTGATTTAATTAAGATTTTCGCACTCTTTCATTAGATTATTCATGGTCAAATTTTGTCTATTTTCAGATCTAATAGTCTTGTTCCACCTCAGCTAGAGATTAAACTGATTAAGCATCTAAGTAGGATATGGTGGGGCCACAAAATTGCTTACTCAACAACTTTGAATTATGACTAAATCGTGGACTGAGTTTTCTCAGCTCATTTAAGTGCTTTAATCCATCAATTTTGCTAGAGTTTATGATCAATTGGCAAGTCCATGTATATTACTCTAAGTCTTTGACTAGAATTTGCAATTTCCTCTACCTAATTTTGCGAGAAAATTCCGTAAAGTTGGTGATTTTCTCACTCGAATATAACCAATTTGATATAATTTGGTCCCTTTGGCCTTATTTGATTAATTTGACCTGACCCAAGCTTAATTTCAACCCTAATACATGAAACAAATGATGATTTAAGGGCTTGGGCAAATTTTGTAAAATTTACGAATTGGTCCCCCAATTATTGAAAATTGAATTTTGGCCCCAACTTGCCGTTTCAATTTCAAGGGCCTGGGTCGCCAACACTTGTGCCTAGGTCCCCATAGGTCGTGACCAACGGCCCAGCACCAGCTCTTGCCTGAATCCTCGGCTGCCCAGTCAGGTCCCCAAGATCTAGGTTTCTACTTAAGACTTTTTCTCAAAACATATGTCGGATAATCTTCCCATAACAAGTATCATAAAATGACTCACATATTATTTGCAAAATGTACCCAAACACAAGAAGATGAAATATTTTTACTTGAAAATTAGTTCGTTGAAAATATTTTTTAAGTTCATTTTCAATGAGATCCAAAGTATATTCTAAGCCTAAGTATATGGTTAGCTCGGCTACTCTTCAAATGAACTACTAGTTATTCTTGGGAAAAGCTTTCAGGTATACTTAAATGATGAAGATGACATATTTCTATAAGAAGATAATTTACAACAAATAAAAAGTGGACTTTATTTTGTTTGTGATGGCCTATGCACGTATTGTGACAACCCAAACCCGGGGCAGTACGCGGGTGAGGCTAAGGGCATATCTCCCGTCCCACATCTCTTAGGGGGGAGTCCTGGGCTAATTTATAAAGGCTTGGGTCCCTTTAATCGTATAACGCGTTTTAAAGCGGTGAGGACTCGGTGTTCAAAGCGGATAATATTATACAGTGGGGCCGGGTCATTACAAATGGTATCGTAGTCGACTCCCGATCACGTGTGGGGGCCACAGCGAGGACGCCGTGCCTTTAAGGGGAGAATGTGACGACCCAAACCCGGGGCAGTACGCGGGTGAGGCTAAGGGCATATCTCCCGTCCCACATTGCTTAGGGGGGAGTCCTGAACTAGTTTATAAAGGCTTGAGTCCCTTTAATCTGTATAACGCGTTTTAAAACCGTGAGGACTCAGTGTCCAAAGCGGACAATATTATACAGTAGGGCCCGGGTCGTTACACATATCCATTTTAAGGGGACATTGTTTTTCCCTCCTTTTACTCCTTCCCTTTTCTTCATTTTTTTTTTGCATATTTCTATATATCTCTCTTTCATAATTATTATGTTTGGATTACGTACATCTATATTATTAAATTAAATTTCTAAGCTTTATCTTTTATTTTATTTTTCTGAAAAGATATCATCTGACTAATGCATTCTTTTAGTTGTGTGTTTTCACATACTTCGAATTTCGCATTTCTTTTGTTTCAACTTTTAATTTGATATTTGTGGATGGCACTCACATATAAATAAAGTGAAGAAAATTTGACATGTCTTTCTTTTTTTAAGTTAAAATAGAGATTATTTATCTCCATCTGAATTACACCACAACGCAATTCGTCACATTAGTTCAATCCAACAACTTGATTGAAAGTTTCTCACTTTGTTGTTATAGCCATTATAATCGTGGAAAGATGCAAATATCTCTTGTTCTTTTTTCCAAGATAATTATCCAAAAAGTTCTAAACATATTATATGACCGTTACTTTACTTATAAACTTTTCAATTTGTCTAATATAATCTTAAACCTTTTAACGATTTTTCAATATAATCCATCTAGCCATTTATATTGGAAATCACTGATGTGACGGTCCAATCAGTTATTAGTTGTGAAACATCAACATCTCATGTGGTACAAGTGGTAGCTAATGTGGACAATCTTAAATGAAACATCATTATTTCACAATTTTTTTTTCTAGACTTCGTTTTCTATTTTACCTTTCCTTTCTTTATTTTTTTTTTTATTTTCTTCCCTACTATCCTCTTCATCTTCTTCTCCACTAGTTGTTGGGGCCTTGATAATGGATAGCAAGATCCCCACAACTGGCGAAGAAGAAGATGAACAGTAGAGTAGGGAAAAAAAAAAAAAAAAAAATGAAAGAAAATGAAAGAAAAAAAGAAGTAAAAAAAATCGAAAGAGGATATTGTTTTATTTAAGACCATTCACGTCAGCTACCAATTGAACCACATGGAATGACTCTCACTAACTAAATGATCACGCCAATGATTTTACCTAAGAGTCGGGAAAGCTCAAAGGAAGGGAGTAAGCTAGAAGATGCTTGAAGTTTACCAGGAAATTCAATCTTGACTTGTCTTATGAAGGTGCGGAAAGTAGGTCCTTGACTCATTATCTTCGAGGGTTAATATGCGAGTTAGGAGAGGTTGAAACTCCTTATAACCTTCATGGTTTTCAATCATGTGCGGGTGCATTTCTTCGTCCTAGAGCCTTTCTTGGTCAATATGCCAAGCCTTTCATCATTTAAATAGGACTATTTAAAAGTCTAAATTGATCGGATAGATTACATTATATTAAAATATTCAAAATTACATTAAGCAAATTTAAAAAATTTATAACTAGATTGATAGATGTACATTAAATTTGGATTTTATGGACAATGTTTCTAACTTTTAAATATCATCTTCTCATTATGCTCCTATTTTTATTCAATACCATATAGATTTCTATTAATTATAGCATGAAATACTATGATAATTTTTTCACCTTACTCAAATAATAAGAAAACATTTATCAGACCGATGCAAAAAAAAAAAAAAATCAAAACTTTTTGTGCTAGAGATTGCCTGGCGTCAAAATAAATATATTATAAAAATATAATTAATATTTCCAAAAACTTCAAATTTATATATTTATGACAAATTTACCCTTTATTAAGTTGAATCATCACATTACTAAGTTGTTAAATTTCACAATCAATTTATTATAAATATACCAATTTGTAATTTTTCACAGTATTAATCCAACTTAATGAAAATTAATATAATGTAAATTTATCATAAATATACTAATTTAAAATTTTTGATGGTCAAAATATTAAATTAAGTGTGTGATTTTTTATTATTAAAAAATTTGAAATAAATCCAACCTATATGTAACAATTTGAATTTTTCGATGATATTAACTAAAAATAAACAACATATCACCCACCTTTTACAAATTACTCAGATTTTCAACGGGATAAGTACACTATCGGTGCCAAAACTTATGTACGGCGCTCACTTTGGTGCCAAAAGTTTCCGTCGGATCACTTAAGTGCCAAATCGGAGGAAAAACGATCACTTTGGTACCACCGACGAAAGATTCCGGCCAAAATGATTACGTGGCTTTTAAAAAAAAATCGACATGCCTTTAAACCACGTCGTTTTCGGTCCTCCTTAAGAAAACGACGTCGTTTTGCTGTCCTACATGGATGGCCACACGGAAACGACGCCGTTTAGCTCACATGGGGATTGAAATTAGGGTTTCTGCCGCTCGACCACTGTCGCTCGGCCACCGTTGCTTGGCCACCGTCGTTTAGCCACCATTGTAGTTGCTTGACCAGGTGAGCGAGGAGAGACTGAGATTGTTGCTCGAGCAATAAGTGATAGGAAAAATCGGAGGCGAGGGCGGAGGAGGAGGAGGAAGAAGATGGGTCGAAGGTGCCGCCGGTGTGCTATTGCTTTGCTGGTGTGTTGGCTGGTGCGCCGCCGATGCTTTGTTGGCGCCGTGCTGGTGCCGTTGCTAGTGTGGGTCTTCGAGGAAGAAGAAGACGAAGACAAGCCTTCCCTCTCTCTCAATTTGGGGATTAGGGTTTCTAAGTTGGGGGAAAGATGCCAAACGGCGTCGTTTTGATGTTTGGATGTTGACTCACCTCTCCGACGAGCCACGTCCGCTTCAAAAATTAATAAAAAAAAGCCACGTTGGATTTCCGGCCAATTTCATCGGCGTTGCAACTGAAATGATCGTTTTTCAAAATTTTTGGCACTTAAGTGATCTGACAGAAACTTTTGACACCAAAGTGAACGCCGTACATAACTTTTGACACTGATAGTGTACTTATCCCGATTTTCAACTATCCACGAGTACCGTACCAAAATTGTCTACTTCTTTTGAAAATATGCACGTCTTTTTAATCTTTTATCAACTTTCATTTGCCCTTTCATAACCATTAGTAATGACAAATTCCTATTTTTATATGATTTTTTTCCAAAAATTTCATGCCAAGAACCGACTCATCGTTACAATAAACATTAGGGATATTCTTTGAGAGAACTTTTCCTCTCCTTTTGGCAAAAGAGGTTATGCCTCCGTACAGAGAGGAATAGAACTTTCTCATCACAGAAAAGACTCCCACCCGCGATCACGAACCATGAGCCGCGGATCCGAAAAGAGAAAATCAT
Source organism: Eucalyptus tenuipes (assembly GCA_014182365.1). Classification (NCBI taxonomy): domain Eukaryota; kingdom Viridiplantae; phylum Streptophyta; class Magnoliopsida; order Myrtales; family Myrtaceae; genus Eucalyptus; species Eucalyptus tenuipes. The sequence goes on from CM024537.1 coordinate 18,595,279, forward strand.
GATCAGGGACACCGCTGATATACAGATTCCTGCAGAGTTCCTGGATTGACACTGCGAATCATACAGAATATTCAAGTGTAAAACCCCAGAGAAGGCAACTTTTAAAATAATGATCGACAAGCACGTCTAAAGTAAGCAGCAAGAACACAAACAAATCCAGTTTCGGATGATTCCATGGAACCGCTAGCTCAGTCCGGCCAGCTCCACCACGATTACGCTGATGTTGTCTTTGCTTCCCCGCGCCATCGCAAGCTCCGCCAGCATGGCCGCCGCTTCGGCGGCGCGGTTCTCCACCGCGTTGGCCTTTAGGGTTCTCCTCCTCATCTGGCCTGCCAGACACCTGCGCACGACATTGCATGCAAATTCGTTGGAGACAACGTCCCACAGGCCGTCGCTGGCAAGGATCAGAAATTCGTCCGCATCGGTCCGTCTGCTCACCTTGATTTCTGGTTCCGGGATCACGAATGGTTTCAGATATTGATCTCCTACATGTAAGAAACGGGCATGAAAGAGTTGTCCCAAAATTATAGTCTTTTGAGTTGCAATAGATATAGAAACTCCCCCACGCGAGTGCTATAAGGTAATACTCATGTCTCGACTTAAAGTGATTCATAATAACATGATCTAGATATTCTCCTGTATAAAAAGCGAGCTCTACAAGAATAGTAATAAAATGGACAAAAAGCATAATCTAAATAGTGAAGATAAACGTGAATTAATTTCATAAGTATCGTGCCGTTAAAATACATAAATATCAAATCCGAATTCATCTTCCAGCTTAGATCTTCACAGTAGACGATAATCAAACACCTCTCTCCCCCCCATCCAAAAAACAAAAAAAAAAAAAAAAGCAACAGTTGACGCATTTAATTCTTCTTATGATTTCTTAAAGACAGCTATTCAGACAGAACGAGAGACCATTGTGCAACCAGTCGAAGCCAAAAGGCTCAAAAATACTATTACATCATCTCTGTTCTATCAGGAGAAAACAAAGCTGGGTACTTTCAGTATGACTTTCGATCACATATTATATAATGTACACAATGCACCTACGAACCTATAGATCTCGAGGTAGAGAGGACACCAAGAATGCGGTGCCCATTCCAGTTTATGACCCGTCCACCAGCAGCTTCAACTCTATTCAATTCATCGGGCCGATTAGGCTGCACAAAGCATAAGGAAGTCATTGAGAATATTAATGTATGCAAAACCTAAAACAATTTCTACAATGGAAATAATACCCAGCATTAGCATACTGATTTCTAATTTAATTCTTGGCATAAAGAACTAACACTGTTTAGACAGATAAAAAATGTTTCGTCCAGAAAAATCTCCTAAAAGGGGGCATCAGATGGAATCCAGCAGATGAATAAACAGCAAGAAAAATAAATCTGAGAGTTCGATTAAAAAAGATTAATTTTGACAAATACTTTGGGGATAACCGGGTTATCCATGATATTTACCACACTCAAGCCTCCCTTAGTCAAATTTGATATGCACTTTTCAACAAGTCACGAAGTGCCTATCATGACCAAGTATAATGGGTACCGAATAAGATCTACATCCATTAAAAGAATAACATTAGCCAAACGAATCGAGGGGGAAAATGAGAAATGCAACATCCTTAAAACTGCCAAAAGGTCAATCGGATGCCCACTGTAAAATTCCATGGAGCCTTTACTACACAGTTTACCTTTTTCATTTTACGGAGGCGAAGTGTATTTCTATTGTTGCGATAAGATCACGAGAAAGCACTTCATGCCACGGTTAATGCTACCCCTCTTATGGATCCGGTGCCAATTGCAAATTTCAATTTGGCGCATCTTTTGATCCAACAAGCATCATGAATTTCCAGAATTTGCCGTCGCAAATGGTTCTTATTCCACAAATTAAAGGACTAAACTCACAATGACAAATTAAAGTAGCCGCAATCTAGTCCATAAACTCCGCGACATACGATTCCCAAGGGAGAATCCCTTGGGAAAATCTCGGCTTCGCCAAAGATCAAATTTACCTACACCCTCGTGAACAATACCGAGATCAAGAAAGACATCGCGAAAATGTTTGACAAAAGAAATCACGCTTCCAGCTGAAGTAACTACTATAGTGGCCGAAAATAAAACCTAGTACCAACCATGTACGTTGTATGTACATACGTATATATGTATATACCTTATGGTCATCCGTCAACGCCATAGCAACACCTCCTCTACATAACACCGCCCTCGAGTCTCCACAATTCGCCACAACCACCACCTCCCTCCCCACCACCGCCACCACCGCCGTGGACCCCACCGTCTTCATCTCCTCCGCCGCGCCGCCGCTCGTCACCTCCCCGTCCATCTTCCCGAAGCACCCCACCATCATCCCCTCCCAGTCCATTTCCCTGCCCTCCCGGTCACGGCCCTCCACCTCCTCCGCCACCAGCCGGTGCAGCCTCTCCCTGCACGCCTCGGCCACCTGCGACCCGCCATGGCCGTCGTAGACCCCGAAGAAATCGTACACCTCGCCCGCCTTCAGCCTCTTCGCGAACCCTAGCTCCACCCTCATCGCGTCCTCCATCTCTCTCCTCATCCCTATCACCGACAGCGACCCGTGATTGATCGACCGCTCCCTTCTCCTCTCGCGGGCCCTGTCGTCGTCCTCGCCCGCCGGAGCTCCGTCGTTCTCCGACGACGAGGAAGAGAACGAAAGCGATATCTCGATCGGCTTCTCCTCCTCCTCCTCATCCGAGGGTCTCGCGACCGGCGGCTCTCTCTTCCGCACGTGCCGCTGGCCGCTTCGGTGAGCTTTCCGGATCTTGAACCTCCTGCGGCAGATACTCCTGGCCTTCTCCGGCGCCCCCACCGAGAAGATCCCTCCGCCGGCGTCCGCCGTCATTCTCCGAGGGTCACTCTCTTCGCCGGCGAGTGCAGCTTTTGCTCCTTGTTCATTGCATGCAGAAAAAGCAAGGAGTTAAAAATAAGAAAAGGGAGCGATGCAAGTGCATTAGCAATCGGAGCGTCGGACACTGGTGTGGGGGCATTTATTTGATGCGACAGCACGGGAAAGGACATCCAATCGTGGCCGTCCAGCTCGAGTCGTCCGTCGGTGGTTTGCCACATGGGGTGGCTCTGCGCCTCTAACTTGGATTTCCCCAACAGAGACGTGGACGGCCCGGATCGGGACGCGGACACGCGGATGTCGGATCTCGGGGTTAGTGATTTGATACTCGTACGGCCGGGCCCACGTGCGGCCCCCACCGAGGGTAAACGTGGAGATCTGCGATGGTTGCGCTTAGGTGGGTAGCTCCTAACCTTTTCGTATTTCTCCCCCTATTTTCAATTATTATTTAAAAGCCGGGGGGGGCGGGGGCACTTCACGGTTTTCGAGAGTTTACCTCTGACAAGGAATGTTGACTCGTCGGGATTTCGGGGACACGTGGCGGGACACATGGCGGTTGCTGTTTCGAAAGAACATGTACCCCGTGTCATCTGTCAGGTTAACCCAGATATTTTCTCCCTTTTCTTTCGTGCAATGCGTAGGCCCCTTTCTTCGCCCGTCGCGTGATTTGACGGAGCGACCTGAGGGGTCAGCTGTCCCGGACGCTGCGTCGACGCCTGATTGGTCCGAAGCATCGCCAGAAGGCCAGCTGGCCTCTCCTGGTTGGTCTCCTGAGTTCGAATGTCGAAAGCCCTAGAACCCTATGTTCTACGCAGCCAATGCGCCGTGAGGGTGTTGTAGTATACCCAGTAGAGATTACGAAACGGAGCTGGGGTCGAAAGATTACTGTTGTTTTCGTCGCATGCACCGTCGCCCGGGTCGCAAGATGACACCAGATCTTGATGGTTACGTGCAAGCGACGCTTGAACTTGAGCATTCGCATCGGGACTATGTTTGTCTTCTGGTTCCTCCCTCTCTCTCTCTCTCTCTCTCTCACCTGGTTGAGATCAGAGGAGAAATGAATCACGAGATTCCAGAAATGGGTGATGTTTCCTTTGACCTTGAGCAGTTGGGCAGGCGTCGCAAGGTGGAAACGCAAAGAGAGAATGCGTGGAGTCTGGTCCTTGCATCGGAACCCATCTCGTCCTCTTTCCTCTTTGCTAATCGAAGTCGTGTTTAGGCACCGCCTGAATCGGCGCCCGGGATCATGCCTACATCAGTCTACAGTTGACGTGACCATCGACAAAGCACGAGAAAAAGAATATGGTGGAGAAGAAAGAAAGGACGAGAGAGTAAGGGAGAGTTCCGTTCTTATGGTGGAAGCAATGACGTGCGGTTGCAATGACAAACCCTAGAAACCTAATGAAAATTAAACACGCGATGGTTTAATAATTTCAAACTAGATTTGAGATGATTGTTTTCATGGGCGATCCTTAGAAGAGAACATGGGTCCCCAGTAGAATTGAAAATTAGATTGAACCGGCATGAGGTGCGGTTAAATGTTCCAATGAAAATCGATCTACTACTGTGCTATTTGGTTTTCCTATATTAATAACCAAAAAACTTAAGAATCAGATTAAAAATCTAAGAATTGGATTGAATCGAGGTAACCATAAAAGAGAGCATGATAGGGAGCGAAGGAAAAATTCCTTCCCTCTAGAGCTGAGCATGGTTTTTCGCCGGGAAAGCATGTATAACTCAGACTTCGCTCGAGACTTTGCTGGCCAAGATTACTAACAGCACTTCCAGAACCTCTTATTGCTGGTTCCAACATGCTCTGCAACTGTTACTCACATCTTCCAAGTGAGATCCAAATGATCAGTCTCATTTCACGTTGATTAGGAACATATTCTTGAAGATTTCATCTCTATTTGAGCAAAATCCGATCAATTTGGTTATTCTTAGTATGCTAACATGTTTGTCGATAATCTGGATATTAATCTCACTTGCTTTAAATATAAACACTTGCATGAACTACTCATACCATGTTCAATGAAATGCATAAATCAAGTCTATGTGAGTTTGTCTCTGGTTACGGGTATTTTGAGTGCATGTTAACATGAAAATGGTTGCCTTTTATGAACACAATTTGTGGGCTTAGGCGTTCATGCCCTTTTGCTTTGGCTTATGGGTTTGGCTCGAATCCCTATCTTCAATTGGCTTTAGTTGCTTTTTATGCGAATTCAGGCTATTTGAATATTGCCCGCGAGGTGCTCGATACAATGAGGGAGAGAAATGTTGCATGGAATTCGATGATTTCTAGGTATGAGGAGAATGGGTCTGCTAATAAGGAGACAATTGATTGTCGCTATTGGCGGGATAGAGATTGTTCTTGTTGCTTTAACTTTCATTCCACTTGACTTAAAATGAAACTAAAGAAAAAAGGAATTAGCTGATTCCAGGTAAACCCCAGATGGACTCTGGAATTGTGGGTCCAGTTTTAGGGCCGATTTTATGGTATACAAGATAAGTTCTACATTCTAAAAATTGAAAATCAATTTCGATAAAGTTTTGGGTAACTTGGATGTATAGTGGAACTGCTTACCCTAGACGATCTTGAATTGTGGTAGAACAAATTTTCATCCGCCTTTAGAGAGAGAGAGAATTAATTTACATCTACTGCTTCTTTAAATAAGGAAAAATAAAATATATATATCATCATTTTAAATATAAATAAATAGATGCCATTCCGTTCTTGAATTAAGAATATGAGATTGTTCTTGATCAATTTTCTTGTCTCTCATATTTCGAGAATTACGATTATTATTTTCAAATTTGAATTGAGGATTGTAATTACCCGCTCTCTCAAATCAGTAATGTATAGAGCCGTTCGTATAACACTTTTTTACGCTACCAAAGTATGCTATAATGAATAATTCGAACATACATAGCCAGAGTTAAAATATTTTTCAAAAGCGGCATTATTTATCCCTGATATGATGATTAGTAAGAAAATGGATCTTTAAAATCCTCAAATTATGGATGGATTAGACCGTTTACTTAAAGTTTTCTCTGCACTAACACAAGATATTCTAATTTTTCCTTTACTTTTACAGAAGGAAGGCCCACATGCATAGGAGTGGCCTCATTTCTGTAGTCATCCAAATGAACACCATATGTACCACATAATCATTGATGGAAGATATGCAAGGTGAGGATTTTACTTTTGGCGATTTTTTTGAATTCTTGCAGCATTCACACTCTATCAACTTTTAGTTGACACAACGCATTTAAAATCTTCAAAAGATATTCATAGAATTCATAGGTGATTTTTTTTCTGCCATAAGTAGTTTGATTATTGACGACAACTGTGTGCACAAATCGCCAAGTGAATGCTTGGTTTGTGAACCATTGAGATTTGATTTCCCGAAAAAATTAACAAATAAGGATTTTGTTAAACATCATCCCTAGAACATTTTATAAGATTATACTTTGAACATGCTTTGTTTACAACGACCTGCTAAAAGAGATTAAATTTTCAATATTCAATGTCCATCAATGTCCATTTAGAATAGTTCTTTCTATCTTTAGGTTCTATTAGTACACCATTTTTATCACATAACTTTAGCATATGCAAATAAGTTGTTGGTAACCGCTTAACCATGTGTCAAATTTGCCCAAATAAATTAATTTGATGAAGCTTTGAACAAAGTTAGATTGAGTATAGATTTCTTGAGAGTGAAAACCTTAAAAAGGCAATCAAACATGGAATTTCTAATTTTGTATAGATTATATTAGAACATTGAAAGCAGTCAATCAGAAATTACCAAAAAAATCTTACACTTATTGTATTTATGTTAATTCAGTCCTAATCCTTCCAATCGTGCCTATTAAATCCAAAAACTTTTCACATTTTACCAATTGAGTCTATTTGGTCAATTTTCGAAATTTAAGGTGGACGCCAATAGTGTTGCGTTGGACAATTGGGGCTGACATGGATAATTTTTCACAATTTTTTAAAAGTGATATTTTCCTTCTTTTTTTTTTTCTTTTTTCACCAGGTCTAGTTGCCAATTGTCCCTCCCTAGTCATAGGCGAGGGTCGGTGAGGGTTGACCATGAAATAAAAAATATATAAAAAATGCAAAAAAAAAATATTCATATCGATGATTTCTGACTAAAATTGATTGACTGGACTTAATTGACAAAATGTAAAAGATTTAGGACTCAATTAGCATAATTCAATGGTTTATGATTGAATTGACACAAGTACAATATGTTTAAAACTTTTTTGATAATTTTACGTCATTCAATCAAAAACCTAGGCCAAATGGCAAGGAAGAAGTGTGAAGCACATATATTTGACTTAAGAGACTTCTCTTACACTATATTTTTTACTGGTCGAACAAATATAGCATGTCATACTTCTTGATGCGAGAAATCGAACCTACACCATGCATTTAATTTCGTCTCACGTGTCTATCGGGGACTCGACAAGGAGTTGCTTTTTTATGTTTTTGTTTTTTTTCCTAAGTCTTGTTTTAATAGCTCGATTACATCACTAATCCCTTAATTCTGCATCACACCATGCCCGACCCTTGGTGATTTAGAATTTCTCATTTGAGCACGGTTTTTCTAATTGACCAATCCCGTTTATTTCCCTGCGAAGAGAAAACTCATTTGCAATAAGAAGAAGAAAAAGGAAACGTGGGTCGAGCTCCATGGCGGAAGAGTCCAGGAAGAAGGGAGGAACTTGCTACGGGAGTTCCGTGCCCGCACTTCGCCAATGCGAGTTCCGTGGGGGCGAAAGGAAACGGAGGAGACCCAGAAAAGTCCAAGTCCAAGTCATCTCTCGATTTAGACAAGCCCAGGAAGGAGGTTCATGTCTTCATATCGCTTGTCGATGAACGTTTGCTTCTCTTGTCTTCATCTCTAGGGCGAGCCCGACGAGCATAAAATGGAGAGAAAGCGTAAGGGAAACCAAGTCGATCCGTCATCCGTTGACCGCAAAACATCACGTATCGCCTCGTATTCATCTACACCAACGCGTCCTCCGTGCACTCTTCCATTCCCTCTCCCTTCCTCTTCTTCCTCTGCTTCGGCCATGGCACCGCCCACCATGCCATTCGGGCCCGGGACCCTTGCGACCCCAAAAGCTGCTCTCGCCAGGGGCCACCGGTTCAGTTCCCGTTCCGGCTCGAACCATAGCAACCTGCCAACTGCAGCTATAATCAGGAGTTCGACCTGTCCTGCGACGAACATGGGAACACTCTGCTCTCGCTCCCAAAGACCTCGCATTCGCTCCTCGTCAAGCCCATCGACAACGCCAAACAGTCCGTCCTCATGCAGGACCCCAACGAGTGCTTCCCCCCGCTGCTGGCGAACCTTAACCTCTCTAGCTTCTCCTACCAATGGGTTTACAACAACGACCCGGATGGGTACCCGCCCTCCAACTACAACTATTCCCTGTTCAAGTGCCCGCCGCCGGAGAGGACCCCCAGCATAACCCGGGTGGACCGCTAGACCCAACCCGGGTCGTACGACGTTTATGCCGCCCGTTCCAACTCCTATGTCAGAGACTTGCCGCTGGTGTCCTGCGAGAGGAGCGGAAGCATCGACTTGCTTCCGATGCCGATCATAACATGATGCGCGAGGCTCATTTGGTCTGGGACAAGCTGGACTGCGGTCAGTGCACGAAACGGCGGTTTTGGTGTCGACGGAACGGGAGCGACATCAGCTGCATGACTATGAGGCCCTCAAGCCGACCCGTTACTCCTACAATGACATCAAGAGGATAACCGATGACTTCGAGGAAAAACTACGCCAGGGGGCTTACGGAACGGTCTACAAAGGGAAGCTTTTAAACGAGATTTTCGTCGCTGTGAAGACGCTGTACAATTCGTTCGGGCATGGAGAGGAGTTCATCAACGAAGTGAGCACTATGGGAAGGATTCACCATGTCAACGTGGTTCGGATGGTTGGTTTCTGCGCCGACGGTTTCCTAAGAGCCTTGGTGTATGAGTCCCTGCCAAACGAGTCTCTGGAGAAGTTCATAGTCCAGGCGATGACACTCTCGACCCTTTCCTTTGTTGGGAGAGGCTCCACGACATCGCTCTTGGAGTGGCCAGAGGCATAGAGTATCTTCACCAGGGGTGTGATCATAAGATCCTTCATTTTTGTTGGGGAGAACTCGGGTACAACAATTCACCACGGCCAAACGCAATCCAGGATCAATTTCTCCCCCGATACTAAATCAACTTAAAATCTCTTAACCCCTAGCAACAACCAGCAATGTATAGCCTCACAAAATGCAAATATAATGCCGAAATGATAAGTAGACAAAGTAAATAACAACACCAAGGATTTAATGTGGAAAACCCGATGCGGGAAAAACCACGGACCGCCCAAAACATCCACTAATCACCAAGAATAGCAGGATACACAAAGTATTCTTCTCTAGTCATACACTAGAGGCTCAACATCAACATTACAATTATCTTTTTCTCACCACATAGGTAGATAAACAAGTTTGGAGCAAGAAAACCTTAACCGCAACTAGAGAATTTGGAGACAGTTCTCGACGAACAAAAATCATCAACTCGTAGCCCTCGGTCTCACGAACAACATACTGAAATTTGATCCGATTCCGTCAATATTTGGCCTTCGAATCAAAGCCACAAAGTTGTAGCCTTCTTCTTTTCTTCTATTCTCCCTTCGACAGTTTTTCTTTTCTCTCTCTCACTTCACTTTTCCTTCGACGGATGCACACCCTTGCATGACCCCCACTTCTTTTTGTTTTGTTTTGTTTTCCTTTTTTTTTATTTAATGCTGGCTAGGCCCCACATGAAGGTGGACCCAGCCAACAAATCTCCCCCTCCACCTCATGTGGGAAGATTCGTCATGCCCGCTTTTCTTCTACAAGCATCAAGCTTCACCACGGGCAAGGCCTTGGTCATCATGTCAGACCTATTGTTGTCGGTATGAACTTTCTCAAGTAGGAAGGGCTTCTCTTCTAGCTTTTCTCGGATCCAATGATACTTCACATCAACATGCTTCGATCTTGAATGAAATACCGGATTCTTGCTAAGATGGATGGCACTCATGCTATCGCAATATAGAACAAACTTCTCTTGCTTTAAGCCCAACTCTTGTAGGAATTTTTGCATCCACAAAAGTTCCTTACCTCCTTCGATAATAGCAATATACTCCGCTTCAGTTGTAGACAAAGCATTACATTTTTGCAATCTTGATTGCCATGAAACAGCTCCCCTTGCAAAGATTATTATATAATCCGATGTGGATTTCCGAGAATCAACATCACCGGCATAGTTCGCGTCCGAATAGCCACTCAACTCAAGCTTCGCATTTTCATAACACAAGCAAAGTGTAGAAGTGCTTCTAAGATATCTTAGAATCCATTTAACAGCGATCCAATGCTCCTTACCTGGATTAGAGAGAAATCTACTCATGACACCAATTGCATGAGCAATATCGGGTCTTGTATAAACCATGGCGTATATCAAACTACCCATGGCCGATGCATAAGGAATTTTCATCATCTCAACCTTCTCTTTCTCACCTGAAGGACACTCATTACTACTTAACTTGAAATGGCCTACAAGTGGAGTACTCACCGGTTTACATGTGCTCATGTTGAATCTTTCAAGCACCTTCTCAATATACTTCTCTTGAGATAACCACAGTTTCTTATTCTTCCTATCACGAGTAATTCTCATGCCTAAGATTTGCTTAGCCGGGCCTAGGTCTTTCATTGCAAAAGCTTTACTCAACTCATTTTTCAAGCTCTTGATTTTCTTGGCATCATGCCCAACAATCAACATATCATCCACATAAAGTAGGAGAATAAGAATATCATTATCTAAGAATCTTTTCATAAAAACACAAGAATCGGAGTTTGTCTTACCGTATCCTTGTTCTTCCATGAATGACTCAAACTTCATATACCATTGCCTAGGCGCTTGCTTGAGACAATATAAGCTTTTCCTCAATCTACATACAAGGTGCTCATTGCTTTCAACTTCAAAACCCTCCGGTTGCTCCATCTATATCTCTTCTTCTAGGTCTCCATGAAGAAAAGCCGTCTTTACATCAAGTTGTTCAATTTCCAAATTCAAACTGGCGGCCAACCCAAGAACAACTCAAAGTCTATGCCCTTCTTTTAACGAAAGCCCTTCACAACAAGTCTAGCCTTGTATCGTGGTCGCAAACTATTTTCTTCTGTCTTCAACTTGTACACCCACTTATTTGTGAGTGTTTTCTTATCCTTAGGCAACTTCACCAATTCAAATGTGTGGTTCTCATGCAAGGATTTAAGCTCCTCTTGCATAGCTTCATGCCACTCATTCTTTCGTTGACATGATATAGCCTCTCCATAAGTTTCTAGCTCCCCTGCATCAGTGAGTAACACATACTCATGCGGCAAATATTTTTGAGAAGGCCTACGCTCTCTTTCAGATCTTCTAACTTGAGATAGGATAGATTGCTCTTGCTCAACTATTTCACCTGTCTCAACTGAAGAATCAGCATTATGTGAGGATTTACCATCTTCATGATTTCCTTGCACTTCTCCCCCATGATTTCTATCAATATTAGAAGGATTTGGGCTGAAAGTAACTGAACGTTGAGCTATATTCTTTGGTCTCTCCGTCTTGTCAATGTCTTCAATAGTTTGATACTCACAAAACACTACATCTCGGCTTCTAATGACTTTCTTTGCAACTGGATCCCATAACCTGTAGCCATACTCTTCATGTCCATAACCTAAAAAGATACACTGTTTAGACTTGTCATCAAGCTTGGATCTTTCATCTTGGAACATGCACAAATGCCTGACAACCGAACACTTTTAGATGGCTGTAGGAAACATCTTTGCCACTCCAAACTCTTTGCAAAACATCCCCCTTAAGAGGAACCGATGGAGATAAATTTATCAAGTCCACTGCTGTTCTCATCGCTTTACCCCAAAATGACGTAGGCAACTTCGCATGAGAAAGCATACATCGAATCTGATCATTAATTGTCCGGTTCATTCTCTCTGCTACTCCATTATGCTGTGGTGTTTTTGGAACAATCTTCTCAAGCTTGGTACCATAATCCCTGCAATAGTGTTCAAATGGGCCTCTATATTCACCACCGTTGTCAGCCCGAACACATTTCAGCTTCTTCCCGGTTTCTCTTTCCACATTGACATGGAATTGCTTGAAAGCCGCAAATACTTGATCTTTCGATTTCAAAGCAATAGCCCACACTTTTCTAGAACAGTCATCAATAAATGTCACAAAGTATAATGCACCTCCAAGAGTTCTAGCATCCATACAACAAACATCAATGTGAACTAAATCAAGTACATTTGATTTCGTGTGTGGAGAGGAACTATGAAATGAGAATCTATGTTGCTTACCTGTAAGACAATGAGCTCCTTTAGATTTTTCTCCTTCAAAGGTAAAAGGTTTTTTCTAGCAAGAGTTTCAAGTCCTTTCTTGCTAAAATGACCCAGCCTCATATGCCATAAATCAACCGAGGAATCCTCCACGGCATTTACCTCTTCTTTAATCAAGTCAGCTTGCATGGTGTAGAGAGAGCCTGTCTTCTTACCCTTTGCCACTACCATGGAACCTTTAGTCAACTTCCATTTGCCATCAAAGAAGGAATTACAATAACCATCATCATCTAAGGCACCCGTAGAGATCAAATGAAGTCGAATATCAGAAACGTGTCTCACATTTTTCAAAAGCAAATTATATCCGACATCAGTTTCCAAATAAACATCTCCCATGCCAATAACCTTGGAAACATCACTATTTCCCATCCTAATATAATCAAAATCGCCGCTGCGATAAGAAGCAAAGTAATCACGCTGTGAGGTGACATGAAAAGAAGCTGCAGAATCAACAACCCACATAGAGTCTTGGCATGTAAGATTCATATATCCGTCGTCACATACAAACACAATATCGTCATTGGATGCAACCACCGTTGTAGCTTGTTTCTCTTCTTTCTTTCGATCTCCATTTCTATCATGGGATCTATCTCTCTTTGGCAACCAACACTCTTTTGCATAATGTCCCATTTTGCCGCAATTATAACACTTCACACTCCTCGGTCTTGATTTCAACCTTCCTCTTGACTTGCCTCGGGTATCATTTCTTTGAAACCTTCTTGATTGACTTCTCGCCTTGTTTTCTATAATAAGAGCATCCAATGTAGAAGCATAATTCAAGCCTTTTTCTTATTGTTTCTTCATTGAACAAGCTTTCTTTAACCATGCTCATAAAAAGCACACCAAAAGGAGCCGAGTTGTTTAATGCTACAACCAAGGTGTCCCAACTATCCGGAAGAGTACCAAGTAATAAGCATGCTTGCAATTCATCACCAAGATCAATCTCAAGATTTGTCAATTGATTTACAACATCTTGAAATTCACTCAAGTGTTCCGCCATATTACTCCCCTCCTTGTATCTCAAATTCACAAGTCGTTTAACTAGAAGAGCTTTATTTTGTGGAGTTTTTCTCTCATAGAGATCTTGTAATTTCTTCCACAAAGTGTCCGCCTTCGTTTCTTGAGCAACATGATGAAACACACTATCATCAATCCATTGTCGGATAAACCCAACCGTTTTCCGATTCATTCTCTCCCATTCTTTGTCTTCCTTATCTCCTTTGGCTTCATCACCCTCAATAGGATCAAATAAGTCTTTGCAATATAACACATCTTCCATCCGAGGTTTCCAAATAGAATAACTCGAGGCATTTAACTTAAACATGGTGCTGCTGGTTTCTTCCATTTAACACTAGAATTTCAACCTTTGCTCTGATACCACTTGTTGGGGAGAACTCGGGTACAACAATTCACCATGGCCAAACGCAATCCAGGATCAATTTCTCCCCTGATACTAAATCAACTTAAAATCTCTTAACCCCCAGCAACAACCAGCAATGTATAGCCTCACAAAATGCAAATATAATGCCGAAATGATAAGTAGACAAAGTAAATAACGACACCAATGATTTAACGTGGAAAACCCGATGCGGGAAAAATCACGGACCGCCCAAAACATCCACTAATCACCAAGAATAGCAGGATACACAAAGTATTCTTCTCTAGTCACACACTAGAGGCTCAATATCAACATTACAATCATCTTTTTCTCACCACATAGGTAGATAAACAAGTTTGGAGCAAGAAAACCTTAACCGCAACTGGAGAATTTGGAGACGGTTCTCGACGAACAAAAACCATCAACTCGTAGCCCTCGGTCTCACGAACAACATACTGAAATTTGAGCCGATTCCGTCAATATTTGGCCTTCGAATCAAAGCCGCAAAGTTGCAGCCTTCTTCTTTTCTTCTATTCTCCCTTCGGCAGTTTTTCTTTTCTCTCTCTCACTTCACTTTTCCTTCTACGGATGCACACCCTTGCACGACCCCCACTTCTTTTTGTTTTGTTTTGTTTTGTTTTGTTTTCCTTTTTTTTTTATTTAATACTGGCTAGGCCCCACATGAAGGTGGACCCAGCCAACAATTTTGACATCAAGCCACACAATATCTTGCTGGATGACAGCTTCAATATTAAGATTGCAGATTTCGGTCTGGCAAAGCTATGTTCCAATGAACAAAGTGCAGTGTCCATGACCGCGGCCAGAGGTACCATGGGCTACATCGCCCCAGTTGTCTTCTCCAGGAACTTTGGAAGCGTGTTGTCTAAGTCGGACGCGTACAGCTTCGGAATGCTGCTGCTCGAAGTGGCTGGGGGGAGAAAAAACGTCGATGTAAACACAAATAACATGAGCCAGATGTACTTCCCACAGTGGGTCTATAAGCATCTGAATAAGGGTGAAGAGATCAAAATACGAATCTGAGAGGATGGTGACCATAAGTTTCCTGGCAATCATAGGTCTCTGGTGCATTTACTGGTACCCAGCCGACTGGCCTCCCATGAAAGCGGTGGTTCAAATGCTGGAGGTTGATGAGTGCCCCCTCATGCCCAAAAATCCTTTTGTTTCCTCCGGTTCAGGGGATGCTGCGACCATGCGGGGAAGATTCTGGAACAAGGAGCTAGAAGTTATCACGGAATAAGTTCGAGTGCCCCTTGGGCAATATGTTGTCTGTCCTTTACTGAAATGGATGTCTAATAGTCTAAAAGTAAATAGATCTGTGATCGAGAAGCCATACGTTAAATGTAGGAACTCTTTCTACCGCTATATAGCGTGAAAACCATCGATGCGCTCCCACTATTTACCTGTCTGCTCAGATCCAATATGCATAGAGGAATTCCTTTCCTCTTATATTTCTAACTATGTTAGTTTTATCTTATACTAGAATCTATCTACTTATTGGAAGTTTGTAAGTATTCCGGATTTCATAGCCCATCGCAATGAGTACGGCAGCAGGTAGTATTAGGACAAGAATTGTGCTGTGTTTGCTTGGGGAGTAGAAAATATCCCGCTACAGCAATTTAAGAAGGAACGGGAGTACTACTACAAATAAAAATTTCCCTTCTCATGAGGATGATAAACTTTAAAGTTGAAAACAATGAATTTGCATAAGCGCTAAAATGGATATATTTTTCAGGCCGATTCAATCAAGACTTGAAATGACATCGGTTTGAAGCTTCTCAAAAAAGATTGCATCAGTGAATTAGGGTGGCACGAGGGCTTTATTGACAGAGATAGTTCTTACCAACGAGGGGCGACTTAGCTGATGAATTCGATTACTAATATGTGCCATAACTGAAGAATGTGATCGTTTCGCAGTATCTAGTCATGTCCTTTTGAGTAGACATCATCTCATCCTCGTATATTTGATTGAACTCTCCATCACCGCCTTCCAATTCAAGCCAAGAAAAACTAATTCGTCTAATTTTTCTAGCACTCTTGAGCTCTTTCAGCTAAAAAATGAAACAAAAGGAGACTTTTGCTACTGTCAAGTGCTTTTAGTTTCTTTGAACAAAAATTCAGGCACCAGAGAAACAGGAAAAGCACCGCAAAAGAGTGGTTTCAAAGCCTACTCACATAGATGAGAATGCTCCTTTTGACGCATCTGAGCATTTTATTTTGAAGAAATTCTCGAAAAGAATTCTTCAACCTGTTTTACCATTTTCTGTTTGTGGCTACCTCATTTGGACGTATGCATTGCATAATTGGCCACTTTACAGACTATATCTTTTTGTACCAACACAAGATCCTTCACTCTCCCCCGACCCAGACAAAGAGCTCAAAGCCTTGAGTTCATCCATCCTGAGTCTTATACTATAGCAATTTGTTGGAAATTAGAAGGTGCGGAAGCATGGTTTTGATGTCGGTGATAGTTTTTGGTTTAATGATGTGTGCAAATGTATATGTGTAGTATTTATTTGGTAAAGGATGGACAAAAGACGAGGTAGGATACTTCTTCAAGGGATAAAAGGCAAGTTTTCATGAGAAAATGATAGTTTCTTTAGTTTATAAAAATTAGGGGTGAGCGCGGTTTCCGGTTCTTAAAGGACCGGTTCCGATTCCCGATTCCTTTTTTTTCCGGAACCAGCGATTCCGGTTTCGGTTCGGAACCGGTTTCGAACCGAAACTGCGGTTACGGAACCGATTAGGGCTCCAAAAGGAGCCCCAAATACAATTTCCCTTCATTCAGACCTGGAACTTTCACACCACCGGATGCTGCTCTGAGTCTCGCTGCCGGACGCCAGTCGCCGACGCCGCTCGCCCGAACCCTCGCCGCTCGACACCAGTCGCTGCCCCAAATCTCTGAGTCTCTCCCGTGCTCGCCTTTGCCCGTCGCCGACGCCGCTCGCCCTCGATGCCTCCGCCGGACGCCGCAGGCCACGCCTCACAAGTTTCTTAAGCTTCCTTTGAAGTTCGATCTATCTGGATAACTTCATCTTTGAGCTGAAACCTTCACAAGTTTTCTCTCTAGAGCGAAACTGATGGAGTGGTCATGTAGTTTGGCAGAAAATTACTCAAGAAAGTTGGGAAGTAGCTCGGGTAGAGATGTTTGAGGGCGCTTGCTTATGACCGATGGTGGTGTCCCTTCTCATATTTTGTCTTTCTTTTTGTTTATATGTGGTTGGACCATTCTTCATGTGCAGGTATGAGCCATTAGCCTATTTGCTAGGGAAAGAATACTTTTTCCATGCTTATGGTCCAATCTATGCCCTTTGAGCAGAAGTAGTTGCAAGTTTGGTGGCTCTTAGAAACAACAGGGATGTTTTTTGATCAATGTCTTCTGACTAGCTTAAATAGCCTTATAGAAATATCGGCATATGGCTATTTCATCTCTGGGTGTCATTAAGGAAGTTTCCAACTTTTTCCCAATGCTGTGAGTGCTTACCCTTTGTCACATCAGACTTCTACTGGAATTCATGATTACAAATATTTGATTTTAGTTGGATCAATCTAATTTGCTTAGCTACACCAAATTGCGCTTCCTAATTTAAGAAGAGAGAACAGACTAGCTAAGCAAATTGCGTTATGCATATATGGATTCCTCATCAATAGCCAACATTCACATCCAGCAATTTGACCCGTAATGGCTGCTGCACTCACACAGTGTGGCATGTGCTCGTGTTCATTTCATCGCAGGATAGATACTTGGGGTGAAAAATCATGCTCTCGCAGTACATTCGGCCAATGATGTCTTTCTCCTTAGGTGGCCTTGACTAAGACCTTTTCTTAAAGAGCTATACATTTAGCGTATCTTATATAATTACATGCAAATTAAGGTGAGATGTGGAGCATTTAGACCTTATAGAAGACTTGATACAGAATTTGGCGCAATGGTCTAAAAGAATTCATATAGCCGGACCTGGCTAGTGGCATGAGGCTTAATTTATTGTTATGTATATTGCTTTGAACCTTCCATGTCTAATTCATTGTTGAGAAATCGATTGAGTATAATGCAATGCTCAAGCACTTGCACAACTTCAACCCTTTGTTTTAGGTTATCAAAAAGCCTAATAATTTACTTGCCATTAAATGCTGGACTAGTCATATTTTTGCTGATCTACGGTTTGTATCACGATGAAATCTTGCAAACCTAGACTATTCTTTATGTGATTTAACCCGAGTTATGAAAGGACAATGCAATCAAGTGAGCCAACACTTCTCTCAATTAGTCATTTTATCATATGTTTATTCTATTTGAATGACAGTGTCCGGATGTTCAGCAATGAGGATGTCACAATTGGTGCATGGATGCTTGTAATGAATGTCCACCATGAGAATAACAAAGAACTATGTCAACCAGAGTGTACGTCCTCATCCATAGCTGTGTGGGATATACCGAAATGTTCAGGTTAGTCTCAGTACTCAAAAAAGATCTGTTTTTGATAGACAAGACTCTATAAAGACCCAATCATCATTACGGCGTGATTGAATTTTCCAGTGATTTGGCACAGTTATTTGTCAAAAGTAGTTGATCTTTCTGTTTGGTGCTCATCAAAGTATCTGGTCAGTCCAGAATGACATTCTAAAGCTTCATCAAACTTCTTATTGATTTTGATTATGTATGTCAAGATTCTTCGCACTGGTATGTTTGCTAAGATGTGGGAAGTTACCGTAGAGTATGCGCGTACGTTATGGTTCAAATCTGAAAATGAGGGAAAAAAAAAAGAACATGTTGGAATCTGGAACCGACCCTGGAACCTATGACAGGATAGGTTCCAGGTTCTTGGTTCTAACGGGTAGGTCTCAGGTTCCAAAAAATGAGGAGCTTGTACTCGAAAGTAGGTTCCAAGTTCCAGACGGAACCGAATCGGAACCTGGAACCGCTCACCCCTAATAAAAATGGCTTTACGCTAGTCGGAAGAGGTGTTGGTGGAGTAGTTACATACTACAAAGTATGGAATTTATTTTCATGCTCTTCTCACTCGTTCATAAGAACGACAATCACTCCTGAAGATAGGCCTTGTCAACCTACATAAACCATTTTCTTGGTGTTCTTTACAGCAGCGTGTACAGTTCCCAACCATGGAGTTACTTTTCTGACCATATATGGGGACTAAAATAACTTCTTGCTACAGACTACAGTATCTTGAAGCCGACTTCTCCCCGCGCATGTCTGGACTTCTCTAGACTTGGCTAGAGAATTCTTAGAAAAATGGATCATAAACTTCAACACGATCAATGCCAATCCTCGATAATATATAAAATTCCAGGATTATCAAGTAAATGACTAGATGTACCCGAAATCTGCTTCATCGTTTCATAACTCCCAAAAAATCACGTTTTGCGGAGGCTTCGAGTGTACACTGTCCCATCGACCTCTCCAATAAGTCGGACCTATTTTTATTCTGTGCAACACCTGAAACAATCTACCGTAGTTAATCGTATAAAAGAACGAGATTAACCTAATATAACAGTAATTCATCCACTGCAGGCAGACATCCTTTTTATTTTTGTTGGGCACATTTGACTATTGCATGTAGTAGGAACTGAGCAATCTTTGTACATTGAACTGATAGGTCCTTCTTACCACGCTGGGGAATATTGGTGGCACTCAATCTCAGTGGTGGAGCGGCGCAGTGGCCCTTGAGCCCCCACTGCCGGCCCCAAGCCACTCACCTACTGCACAGCGGTGCCCCCAACCGGTGCCGGAGATCATTGCTGAGGTCCGACAAGATGACCTGCTCGGAAAACGGCCATTCCGACCAGGATGGGGACAGTCTTCATGAGCACGCATGAGGAGGAGAGGCTGCTCACGACACCAGGTGAGAAAGTTGCGAAGACCGTGTAGTCGGAGCCGCTGAGACAGGCGATCAGGTTCAGCCGTACTCGATTTAGCTGGAGGAGCAGTTAAAGAAGGTGAAGTCCGGGGAATAGACACCGGTAGAGGCCGAGCCGGGGAGGCCGAGGAAGATAAGCCTATTTGGGAGGCAAGCCTCGAGGTCATTCACCCTTATCTTTCGTTGGGCAAGCCTCAAGTCCATGCCTTGGGCCGTGAATTGTCCTGAGCTGGGCGACTCTAGTTTGGTTTGGTTCGTCCCGTCGCACGAAAGCTCAAAACTAGCGTACCCGCAAGATTCGGGTTTATGCACTTAAGTAAGTACTTTGAACCCAGCCTACATCAGTCTACAGTTGACATTACCATCGACATGTACGAGAAAGAGAATATGAAAAAAAAATAAAGCTCCATTTTTTTCGCAAAACATAAATGAGTTGAAAAATATTATCCTAAAATTAATCATTTATAACACTTGAAATAATTAAATATCGAAAAATGAAATATTTTTACTAGCAATAACAATTTATATTTATTATGGATGATAAAAATATTATTTGTTCGTTTATATTGATAACCATACAATCAATAAATTTTGGGGAAAATCTTTATTTTTCACGAAAGAAACATACTTTATGAATAGGGGGATTTCCCTTTTATCCTTTTTGGAGTCGAACCGGTGATTTTATGGATCTCAAATTTAGCCAAAACAGTACATACATACATACATGCATGCATGCATGCATATATATAATGGCTAGAAACTATTGAACCATCATGGGTTTTAATTTTCATGCGAGTATTTAGGATTTTCTCATTTTGAAAAATCCTTGAAGGAGCACTTATTTCCTTTCTCATATGGTTTGAATGATTGTTATCGTAAGTGATCTTGAATCAAGGTGAAACAAATTCTCATCGACCATTTAATGCAAGAACAACTTTCGAATCACGTAAACCTATATCGCGTAGAAGGTTTCCTTGCTCATGTTTTGCCGATCACCATATTGGTGGTAAAGATGACTGACAAGGGGTGACACTATGGAAAAAGAATGCATAGAAAGAAATGGGAGGGGATTGAATATTTATCTAAGATTTCATCTTTGATAATTATAATTACCTACTCCCTCAAATCAGTGATGTATAGAACTATTCGTGTAGACCCTTTTATGTTGAAGTATGCTATAATTACTCTTTTAAATTTGCCATTTATACTTTAGAAATTATAAAATATACTGATAATGGAAGAATATTTTTCCTCAAGTAATTTGATGGTTACTAAGAGATTGGGTAGCTAAAAAAAATCCTCAAATTGAGGGTCGATTAGACCACTTATTTAATATTTTATTTACACCAACGATATATGCTCTATTCTTCCTTTTATATTGATAGGAAAAGGCCATGTAAATCAAATTAAGGGTAGATTAGACCTCATTCTGCAGTCATCCAAGTCAACGCCATATATTACCAAAGGGTTAATACCCTAAAACATCCAAAACTAGTATATACCCCCATAAACTAATTTTTTAACCACAAAAAATTCCAACCTAGTACACTTTGACAAATTTACTCCAAATTGATATACTTATAATAAATTTACTCTCTGTTAGTTTCTATTAAATTTTACTATTTGAGTCGGATGATACATAATAATTGACTGATGTACTAATTTGAGTTTTTATTCTCTGTTTGACACAATTGTATTATCTTTATGGTATTAATCTAATTTAACAGAGCATGTATTTGTCGTAAATGTATTATTTTGGATTTTTTTGGAGGTCAAACAAATTAGTTTATGGTAAATTTATCACAAGTGTATCAGCTTAGAATTTTTTTTTTTTTTTTTGTGGTTATTTAGGGTAAATTTATTATAGATGTACCGGTTTAGAGTTTTTCGTGATCAAAAAATTAGTTTAAATTAAATTTGTCATATGTATATCAGTTTGAGATTTTTCAAGATATTAACCATATTACCAAATTATCAATTTCATAGAGAGGTACATAAGGTCTAACATTTATTTTTTATGATCATTATAAATTTATGACTTTTACTATGTATAGAGCATTTGAAACCTTCAATGATACTCCTTGGTAAAAGTTGTAAGTAGTTTATGCTCTGCCCTAAGTAGTTTGGTTATTGATAATAACTTTGCGCGGAAACCCCGATCTAAATGCTAAATTATTGATGCGTTGAAAATTGTATTCACAAGAAAATCAGTGATAAAGATTTTGTTGAAGATGTTAGGAATACAAATATACGAAGAGAAAAATAGAGAAGAAAAAACAAGTGAGAACTTTTACATGAAAAACCTTTCCCAAAATCAGGAAATGGAAAAATCACGGTGCCTTACTAGGCAATCTTTCCACTATTAGTATTGGTGTTACAAGCTCTAGGGTTATAAGTTTCAGTGTTTTAATTATAAAAAATATTACCCTCATATATAGTAAGAGTCTATCACATACATTATTAATATGGAAATTGCATTTATGCCATTAACAGTAATGATAGCCCTATTGTCTGCTTTAGCATTACAAGATGGGTAACCTACTAGGAAATGTTTGCCCAAAATAAATTGTTTCTACACTTGAACATTATTTTCCTCTATGAGACTCCACAACTCCATCAATCTCCCACTTGGAGGTTGATCTTCAAAAAAAAAAAACAATAATCGTTCATAATCTCTATCTTTACAGCCCAAATTATCCTAGTGCAATGACCTCCCTCATCACTTACCATATAGGCCAACTGAGATAATGCATAGTCTCAGTTTCTCAATAGTGACGACCTTTGTTAACATTTTTGCTGAATTTTTTGCACCAAGAATCTTCTTCAATGACAAAGTCTCATCATCTATCAACTAACGAATTTGATGATACTCTAACTCATTGTGTTTTGTTCTTGAATAAAATATTGGATTCTTTGCAAGATAAATAGCTCCCTAACTATCATTGAAAAGAACATTGTTATCCTGCTCCTTGCCTATTTCTTTCAAAAAAAAAAATTCAGCCAAATCATCTCCTTACTAACTTTAGATATAACAACATACTCTACCTTAGTGGTTAAGAGAAACATACATGTCTGAAGTCTAGACATCCAACTGATTACAGTACCCCCTAAGGTAAAAACATAACCTGAAGTGTTTTTCTTATTATCCAGGTCACCACAAAGATCTGCATCAACAAAGCCTTGTAAAGTTATACTGTTTTTCATAAAACATAATAACATACCTAAAGTGCCTCTTAGGTATCTTAATAACCACTTTGTAGCTTCCCAATGCTTTATTCCTAGATTTGTTATGTATCTGCTCACAACTCCTACTACATTAGCTATATTTTGTCAAATACATATCATAACGTACATTAAATAGCCAACAGCTGATGCATAGGGCACCTTAGCCATATATTCTTGCTCTTCATCTATCTCCGGTGACTGTTTTTTTGAGAGCTTGAAGTAACTTCCTAAAGTACTTCTAGGATTTGCATTCTAAATTCTAAATATGTCTAGCACCTTTTCAATGTATTTCTTTTGAGATAATCTTATAATTTTTTTGGATCTATCCCACTTGATCCTCATCCCAAGAATCTTATTCGATGTGCCCAAAACCTTCATTTCAAACTCTTTTGACAATTACTACTTGAGTATGTTGATCTCCCTCATGCTAAATCCTACAATGAGTATATCATCCACATATAATAACAAAATAATATAACAGTCATCAAATTTCTTGAAGTAACAACAGTGATCCATATCACTTCTAGTGAATTCATTACCACTCATAAAAGTGTCAAATTTCTTGTACCACTGTCGAGGAGCCTGTTTTAAGCCATAGACTTTTCTTCAATTTGCAGACATAATTTTCTTTTCTAAGAACCTGAAAAAGTCTTAACATCTAATTGCTCGAGATGTAAATTCTAAGTGGCAATAATACTCAATACTAACCTAATAGTAATCAATTTCACAATTGGAGAAAAAAATCTTTGTGTAATCAATTCATTCTTTTTGCCAAAATCCTTTTACTACTAACTTTTCTTTGTACCTTTTGCTGCCATTAGGTTTTTCTTTCACTCAATACACCCACTTGTTCTGCAATGCTTTCTTCCCATCTAGTAACTGAGCTAACTTCCACTTAACAGAATCTTTAACTCGGACTATTTTTGGAAAATTTTCTGGCTTGCCAATGTTAGTCAAAAGCAAATAATGCAATGACGGAGAATATCTTTGTACAAATTTAGGTGTCCTACCAGATCTTCTCAGAGTGAGTTCGGGTGTACCCGACTCTTGTTCTGATTTTGGATCAAAGTCTACAGCAACAGTTTTAGGAATTTCAACCAGAACACTCTTAAAAACCTCCCTTAATTTAATCTCTCTATTATCCACCGTTTGTTTCTTCACACTAGATTCTGTCATAGATTTTTCCTTATACAACATATTTTCATTGAATGCAACTTCAGTAGTTCTTATTATTTTTCTATTTTGTTCATTCCAAAATAAATAACTAAAATAATCATAACCATATCCAATGACAAAACATTTTTTAGCTCTTGCGTCAAGCTTATCTCTGTTTTCATAATCAATGTGGACATACGAAACACAATAAAAAAAACTATCATATGTGAGAGATTTACCTTCTTTCCATCACATTGTTCTTCTAGTAGCTTAAAATCAAGTGAAACCGTAGATTCTCTATTAATCATATATGTTGTTGTGTTAATTGCATCCGCCTAAAACGTCTTGGATAATCCTACATGCAACCTCATATTTTTTGCACACTCATTAAGAGTGCCGTTCTTCCTTTCAGCAACTCCATTTTGCTACGGTCCATTGGGAACAATTTTTTTTATTTTGATTCCATTCTTTGCACATAATCGCTTGAACTCCTTGTTATCATACTCATGACCATTATCAGACCTTAGACATTTAATCTTTAGGCCAATCTCATTCTCCATTTCAACTTGCTATCTATCAAAAGTAGCAAACACGTCAAATTTATTTTTTCAAAAAATAAATCCATATATTTTTGGTGGAGTCGTCCATAAATGTGACATAATAGCGCAAGCCTCCAAGGGAATGCATTGGGGCTAGTCCCCACACATTTGTATATATGTTGTTGAAATTTGATGAAGATAAATTAAGCACGCTTGCACTTTGGAGAAACGATATTATTAGATCGAGGTGAAGGGAAAAAGAGTTGAATGGTTGCAAGTTTGACTTGTTGACTGGAAATTGGATGGAAGTTATTCGGTCAGCCAAGTCAATTCCACCAAAGTCTTATCTTTTTCATTGCATCTTTCAATTCCTTGCATTCACTTTTCATGTAATTTCCAATCCATGCACTTCATTTCCTTAAAATAACAAGTTCAATGTAATTAACCTTTCATCGCACAGTGCACCCCGTTCAGCGCGCTCTGTCCTCGAGTGGACAAGCACGGAGTGTCCTCAAATCATTTCCAATTGTCTAAGGTCCTGGTCACCTTAGCAGACGTTGATTTTCATCGACATCAAGTGCCCGCGTTCAGCGCGCTTTGTCCTCGGGTGCAGAACCATGGAGCGATCTTGATCATTTCCAGTCGTCTGATGTCCTGATCAGCTTAGTGGACGTTGATTTTCATCGATATCTCTTTTGGGCATGTTCATGACCTCACGTGAATTGCTCTTTTAACAAAACCCTAACAGTAAATGTCCATTTGCATCTTCTTCTTTTCTTTTTTTTTCCCTTTCATAACCAGAACATTTTTTGCCTCGTATTTATAGATCTTTCTTTTTCATGCTAAAACTAGTATTTAGAGATTTTTCAAACATCTGGTTGACAAATCAGACGGCTCGCGCAAATTTGGAAGGGTAAAACTAGTCTTTTTCTAAAAAGGAAAACATTTTGCTCAACACTAGCATAACTGAGAGAATTCGAAACCATTCGCTAGATATCTACAAGAATTTTCCTTTTCTGTACACTATTTTATTTTCTAATTGTATGTCATAAAAACATACCCACATTTCAATCTCAAACACTGCTCACAAAGAGGACTAGGTATGGAAAACACTTCCAATTTTAGGATGAATGTGGCCCGAGAGCAAGAACAGGGCACCAAAAGATGAAACTTCTAATTCTAAATAGATTAGATTGGAACATTGATACAAACCAAAGGGCTATATATTTGATTCGTGAGGCTAAAATTTAAGCCACTTAAATACGGAATGGACTAAATTCAAATTTGAAAATTCGAGAGGCTTCTCTTAACTTTATCAAGTAAGACGATTTAAGTCGCTTTTTTATATTACAGTTGCCAAGACATTGTGCATCACACTTGATGATGCAAGACATCGAACTCACTCCGTATGTTTAGCCCCCTCACATACGTCGGTTGGGGACTCGGACGGAGCTTTTTTTTTTGGTTGTCTCCCTTCTAAAACTCGTGTTGATACCTCAATCACATCACTTATGCTCGATCACACGCTGATTAGTGATTTATAAAGGCATGCTTAGCTCCCGGAGGATTCTCATTTGTGCTTAAAAGGGGTCTGTTTGAATCGAGCAAACCCCTTTTTTCTCCTGGGAAAGTAGAACTCATCTCCAATCAAAAAGGAAAGAAGAAAATGAGCGGATTAAACAGAAGGACCATGGGGAAAGAAGCCAGGTCAAAGTCAACTTTTTTTTTTCTCCCGATTTAGACAAGCTGAGGCAGGAGATTCATTCATGGGGCTCGTCGATAAACATCTATCGGACGAGCCTGATAAAAATTGCTGGGAAAAGATACGCTAACGACGACTTGGCGACATCGACGGCGCTGCTGCGAAAACGATGAAGCATCTGAGCCTAACGCACGAGCATCTGCAGCGCCATGTCCACAAGGAGTTATATCATGTCGCCACAGCGAGGATCCGTGTATATATGCGATCGTAGAAGCTCGGCGTACGAGGGTGATTTCCTAACGATTCGACTGTCGGATACAGTTCGCGTCACAGGAGGCCGACGTATGCAATCTTTCACTGAAATCCAATCACAAACAGACGCGACGATGATGTGAATGGACGTGACGAGATTAAAGATCTGGACTCGCAACCACCGACATTCACCGGTGGCCATGGACCCTCGATGAGCCGCCTCTGTTTTGCTTTTGGCTTTTTTGAGGCCATAGACGACAAAAGCTAGCGGCCATTCACAGCAACATCACTGGCAATCGGTGCTTGCGAGCCTAGCTCGTCCATGGCCATTGTTGGCGTCCCTCGGCTAGATCTAGAAATCTTGGCGGTCACGATCGAGATTTCATCGCCGGCATCTAGATCCGGAACCTTGGCTGCGGGCGATACACATGAAGATGCTGTTTCCTTTTTTGTAATTTTTTTTGGCGTCTTTGAAGAGGCAAATAATTTATGAACTTTAATCATAAACTTTTAATTAGTTCAACTTAATCCCTAAACCTTAACCCAACATGTAATATCGTTTCTAAATCTCCAAAGTGTTGATAAATGTCCAAACTAGTCCCTGGTCTATAAAAATATCTACTGTTATTCTTCCATTAATATAAGTTCAAGAATAATATTGAATATTTACTAAAAATTAAATGATTACGTT
The DNA here is from genome assembly GCA_014182365.1 of Eucalyptus tenuipes. Classification (NCBI taxonomy): domain Eukaryota; kingdom Viridiplantae; phylum Streptophyta; class Magnoliopsida; order Myrtales; family Myrtaceae; genus Eucalyptus; species Eucalyptus tenuipes. Next base: position 18,622,436 of record CM024537.1, read on the forward strand.
GAACAAATTAAAAGTTTATGAGTGATATTGCACATTATGATAAATTTCAATAATCATATTGAACAAATTAAAACTTTATAAATCATATTACACATTTGATCAAAATTTAAAGATCATTAATGGCATTTTTCCCTTCATAATTAATGGCTTGGATGGGTTCTTTGCCCCTGTTTTTTTTGGCCTCGAGCAAAAGTCTCAAAGTCAAGATTTGGGGGATAAAACACGGAAACATGGGTCAAAAAACAGGTTGGGTCTTTTGGCCGTGGACAAGTCGAGGAATTGAGGCCTTAGAAGACATGGCCGCAAACTTATGTCGTCTTACGTTTTCTTGTTCCTCTTCCTCCTCCTCCTCCATCATCCATGATGGCTCGTGAGGTGGGTCCTGTGTAGCACCGACACGCGACATGACACGAGTGTCCGACACGACACGATACGTCGACACGTCATTTCTAAAAAATAGAGAATTCCGACACGTTGTGACACGTTGTATATTAAATGAATATTTTTATTTTTAATTAATTTGATTCAAATTCATAAATAAATAATTAATTAAAAAAAGAGCCTATAATAAATTTACACTAATAATATTAACAAATCAATTCATTTGAAATTCGAAAGATATATTCATAATTAATGCGAAACATTTTTTTTAATTTTAACAAAAGTTATCGATGAAACTAATAATTAATAAAAAATTAGAATCAATTTATTTAAATAAATCCATAATTTTCTACAATAACCAAAATTTATCATTATTCAAAATTTAATATTTTTATTTTTCAAAATCATTTTTAATTTCATTTATTTAATTTTTCGATTAAAAAAACAATCTCCAAAATCCACCCCTTCTTTCGTTCGTCCTTTTCCTTCCACCCAGTTTATTTTACCTTTTTTTCCCTCCCCCACTTGACAGTGACAGGTGAGCTGTCACTCCCCCCCTTCTCACGCCATCAGACTTTCCTTCTTATTTTTTTGGATTTCTTTATGAAAAACCCTAGCGAGCCGCCGAGCCCTCCTTTTCCTATCCTCCTTGCCGCTCGCCGCACGACCCCCTTCCCTCCTCTCCTCTTCCTCTCGTCGCCGATCCGTCGCAACTGGCGGCCCTCACCGCTCTCTCTGGCCGTCTCTCGCCGTCGCGGTTGTCCGTTCGTGGCTTCGTCTCGCCGACGCTCTTTCTCTAGCCGGCCGTCTGCTCCGTTCGTGGCCTCTCGCCCTCCTCCCTCGACTCCACCCTCCATCAGTCTTCCGGACACGCGTCGACACGCGTGTCGATAAAGTTGACCGCGTGTCGGAAAATGACACGCGTGTCCGAGCGTGTCGACGTGTCCGACACGCTCCGACACGTGTCGGACACGACACGGAAGCATGGACAACGTGTCCGTCCTTCATAGGGTGGGTCAGCCCGAACGCGATGCCGGCGACTTCGCTGATAGCGAGGACGGAGGGGAAGAGAACTCAGGAACCCAAAACTACCGAGCCATTAATGGAGGGGAAGAGAGAGAGAAAAATCCGGCAGATTTTTAATTTTTTATAGAAAAAGCCATTAAAAACTTAAACTACACCTATTATTCTAAACATTTTTCGTGACACGGAATATTCTAAATTTATACCTATCATTTATCATAAATTATGAGGTAAATGTATCGTATCAATGCAAGAATAGGATTTTTAATGTCATAAAAAATATTTAGAATAAATGTTTAGTTTAAGCTTTTCGATGACTTTGAATTTTTCCTTCGGTCGTCGCCACGAGTCAGTTTGTGATTGAATTTCAGTAAATAAAAGAAGGTCCGTCACGTGCCTGACCACTGTAATACCTTTTAGTTCTACGACAAACAGTCCCGGAGAGATGAGAGTAAAAGGGTCAAATAAGCGAGCGGAGCATTCCAAGAGAGGAAGGCGTGGTCGGTCAGTGAGTTCCCATCAGCCACGGACGCATCTCCATCATGCACTCTCCCGTTCCCTCTCTCTTCCTCTTCTTCTTCTTCCTCTGCTTCGCCCATGGCACCGCCCACCTCGACGGCCCGCCCGGGGACGGTTGCCGCAACAGAAGTTGCCCCCACGGGGGGCCGGTCCAGTTCCCGTTCTGGTTCCCAGACCGCCAGGGTCCCGAGTGCGGCTATAAGGGCTTCGAACTGATCTGCGACGACCATGGGCGGACTGCGCTCTCGGTCCCAAACACCTCACAACCGCTACTCGTCGAGTCCATCGACTACAAATCCCAGTCCGTCGTCCTGCATGATCCCACCGGGTGCCTCCCCTTGGTGATCGCGAACCTCACCGATCGTCTCCGCTCGCAAGAACCCGTATTCGAGCCAGGACACCTACGACTACGTCCTGTTCAAGTGCCCCCCGCCCGATAGAGACTATATGACCGAGGTGGCTTGCCGGAGCATGCCCCCGTCGTACAAAGTCTACGCCGTTGATTCATCCGACTATGTCGGAAACTTGCCGCTGGTGTACTGCGAGAGGAGCGGGAGCGTTGACCCACTGCCAAACCCGATCGATGACATGATCAACCGGGCTCAATTCGACTGGAACACGCCGGACTGTAAAAAGTGCGCAGAGGGGTTTTGTGGATGGAACGGAGCAAAATCGAATGCTTTCCGCCTCATCATGGACAGCAGGGTATCGTTTTAATACTAGTCGAAGGCCCGTGCGTGCGGTTCCGAAACTTAATATGTTTCATGATATATGTTTCATGAGACTTTGCTTGACTCTGTGATATTTTATTTTCTTTAATTCAAGTGAATATTAATGCTTGTGTACTTTATTTAGTCCATTCGTCCCAAGTTTTTGAACTCGGGTGATCGATATAGCAAGGTTGCTTATTGACTTATGTTTGATGAGATTCATCAAGTTCCTTTTTCGTAAAGATAAGATCCATGGAGCGCAGAGGAAGGAGAATCATAGTTTCTACGCAATAATCAGGCTTCTGGAAACTAAGATTGCTTTTATATGTGCAATTCTGTCGGATGGATGCATTTCCACAACTTTGTCTTGTTTCAGATGATACTTTCTGTACTTTATATCGAATAGAGTTCCGAATCCTGATTGCCAGTTTTTATAGAAATTGTCTGATGACCTGAAATGAAGGTCAGTCACGGTGTCGGTGTTAAGCGGATATAACTAGTTTTAAGGGCTTTTCTTCTAGTTGTTTTATCATTCATCCGAACTTCGGCAGAAGCTAAAGTACTGACTTCTCTGATTCTGCAGAAAGATTAAAAAGGGAGATCGCGGAAGGAGTAGTGGGCTCTTTTCTCTTTCTTGTTGGACTGATCGGACTCGGCTATGTCCTCAATGAAAAAAGAAGAGATAAAGCATTCCGACTCAAGATCGAGAGCTTCTTGCATGACTATGAGGCCCTTAAGCCGACCCGTTACTCCTACAACGACATCAAGAGGATAACCAATGACTTCGAGGAGAAACTAGGCCAGGGGGCTTACGGAACGGTCTACAAAGGAAAGCTGTCGAACGAAATTTTCGTTGCAGTGAAGATGCTGGACAATTCGTTCGGGAATGGAGAGGAGTTCATCAACGAAGTGAGCACGATGGGAAGAATTCACCACGTCAACGTGGTTCGGATGGTGGGTTTCTGCGCTGACGGTTTCCGAAGAGCCTTGGTGTACGAGTTCCTGCCGAACGAGTCTCTGGAGAAGTTCATTTTTCAGGGCGAAGACACTCTCGATCCTTTCCTTAGCTGGGAGAGGCTCCATGACATCGCTCTCGGAGTGGCCAAAGGCATAGAGTATCTTCACCAGGGGTGTGATCATAAGATCCTCCATTTCGATATCAAGCCACACAATATCTTGTTGGATGACAACTTCAATCCTAAGATTGCAGATTTCGGTCTGGCAAAGCTATGTTCCAAGGAACAAAGTGCCGTGTCCATGACTGCAGCCAGAGGTACCATGGGCTACATCGCCCCAGAAGTCTTCTCCAGGAACTTCGGAAGCGTATCCTCTAAGTCGGACGTGTACAGCTTCGGAATGCTGCTGCTCGAAATGGTGGGGGGGAGGAAAAACGTGGACGTAAACGCCAAGAACATGAGCCAGATGTACTTCCCGCAGTGGGTCTATAACCATCTGAATAAGGGTGAAGAGCTTGAAATACGAATCCGAGAGGACGGCGACCGTAAGATTGCCAGGAAACTGGCAATCGTGGGGCTCTGGTGCATTCACTGGTACCCGGCAGATCGGCCTCCCGTGAAAGTGGTGGTTCAGATGCTGGAGGGAGAAGAGTGCCCCGTCATGCCAAAAAATCCTTTTGTTTCCTCTGGTTCAGGGGAAGCTGCGACCATGCAGGGAAGACTCTGGAACACGAATCTAGAGGTTATCGAGGAATAAGTCCGAATGCCTTTCCGCAGTATGTCGTCTCTCCTTCGCCGAAATGAATAAGACAGTAAGTAGAGCTGTGATTCTACTGAAAAATAGCCTGAATACGCTCCCGCTACTTAGTAATTACCTGTTGTATCAGATCCAATATACATGGGGGAATTTTTTTTTTTTTTTGGTAAAACATGGGGGAATTTCTTTCCTCTTATATTTGTAATTAGGTTAGTTATCATGTAATACTGGATTCTATCTACTTATTGGAAGTTTGTGAGATAGTATGTACTGGGATTTGATCGCCCATTGCAGACGCAGTTCGTTCTGGTGTGCATTTTATGTCCTGAATTCAGGGAAATATAGCAGTTGTTTTTGGGACAAGACTTGTGCTTTTTCTTTGCTTAGGGAGCTGAAAATATTTTAGCTTCAGCAATTTTAGGAAGGAACAAGAGTACTACTACTAGTAGAAAAGGTGCCCCTTCTAATGAGGATGGTAAGTCGAAGACTACGAATTTGCAGAAGCGCTAAAAATTGACAGTGGTTTGAAGCTTATTGAAAGAGATTGCATCAGTGAATTAGGGTGCACAAGGGCTTCATTCTTGTACATTTGATTGAGTTCTGTATCATGGCCTTTCGATTCGAGCCAAGTAAAACTAATTTGTCTAGTTTTTCTGACAACCTTTAGCTCTTTCAGCTAAAGAAATGAAACAAAAAGACTTAACAACCGTCAAGTGGCTTCTAGTTTCATACTCGTAAACTTAAGCACCAGGGAAGCCAGAACACAACATGAAACATGCTGTCATGACCGGAGCAGCGAGGTCCGGCATTCTGAGCAAGTAGCACTCATGCAAACCCACTCATCGATGCAATCCGCTTGGGAGCAATGGTTTCATCAGTGTATGGTCTTAAGGATCATTTTGGGCTGATGGCGTCCGAAGGCAAATCGTACGAGTACTATTTTCAGGCCTCGGAAGGCGCTTGCCTTCTCCTAGGACGATAGGGTAGGATTCAATGACCGTCCGTCGAAGGCCGAAAGGAGGGTTGAATGCGGTGCAATCGCCGTGGGGAATGCCCAGACGGCAGGGCGGTGACCTCTTGCACGGAGCTTCACTCTTCCGCAGAGGAAGCAAAGTAAGCCCGGGAGGAAGAGAATTGCCGGCACCCTGACCCCGACAATGATTGCATTGCAAGCATCCCCCGGAATCGCTGATTAAAACATATGGTTGAAAATTAAGGAGATGTGGCAACATAAACGAGTGATGAGTGGTTATGAGAGAGGGAGAGAGAGAGGGCATGATTCGGCCAAGGCAAGTTCATAAATGAGAAGTTTGATTTGAGTTGTAATCATCTAAGCATTAATGGGCTAGAGTTATTTTTAAAAAATGATGTCATGCATGACGTAATTGTGCAGTTCAAATGTATGGTTAAAAATGAAGTAGATGTGGCAAAATAAATGAGCGATAAGAGGCTAATTTTGTTGACAATTCTTCTCATAAAACAGCTCTAAGAGTAGCTAGGGGATTGTGTCTTTTCGAGACCAAGATGGTGAGTGAAAGTAAATATCACTGATCATGTGAATTAATATTATTCTCCTAATTTGTTAAAATTTTGTGCCCTAAAGACATTTTGGGCATTTAAATTATACAGTAATCTTGCCACCCATGGCACTATCGTAATATTCCATTAATCTAGTGGCACTTTTATAATTACAAGGAAATACTAATGAAATTTACGTAATCCAATGTAATCCAATGTGCACTAGATTTAATGTTGGAATCATACAGTGCTAAGCATGCCTTATATTTATATATATACATTTCAAATAAGATCCATATTTAAAATGCCAATGATGTCATAATTTTATTTTAGTATATAATCTTATTTCCAGATAAAGCAATAATTTCTAACATAATATCTAGAAGGAAAATTTATGATGTTACATAGGAGGGGATTTTATTTTTTTTGGGTCCAATACATAGAAAGGGATTGGGCAAGTAAAAAAAAAAAAAGAAAAATGAATCGATTAACTATGTGTTGACTTTGTCAAATGAATCGATTTGATGAAAATGAATTAAGAGTCTGTTAGTATTTATTTCGTGATAAATGAACAATTTGAAAAATAATTTCTCACTTATCTTGTTGTTTGAAATAATTAGTTCATGAAAAATGTTTAATCGACAATAATTTATATTTAAAACTTTTTTAAATGGTGTAAATATTTTTCATTCAAGTTTGACTTTTTGACCGCAGACTAGAGGAAAGCTATTTGGTCAAAGAAGTCAACGCATAATGGGAACTCGAGGGACAGGAGCAAGGATGCCCATCAAAAGGCTCCAGGTCATTAGCACAGGTTACAAAGCAGTCCAGGAAAAATGCTGGCAAAAATGAGGGACGGTATGCATGTGGTCACACACATAGCGTACATGCAAGCTTTTCAAGATATTCTTGAGGCACGTCGATTTTCATCAATATCTCTTTTAACATGGCTACAAACTGATTTTTCCCAAAATATTAATATCCGAATGCTCTTGGGAAACTTATAATAAGATTATAATCATAATTGTCCATTTACGATTAATAACATTATCGTTTTCACAACCAATGCATCTTTCATCTCAATTTAGAGGTCTTTTAGACATCCGATCGACAAATTGGACATGCCATGCAAAATTGGAATGAATAAAACTCATCTTTCGCCAAGAAGGAACACATTTTACCTGACACCGACAAAGTTGAGAGGATTTGGAAACCATTCTCAGACATTCATTAATGTGCATTCACATGCTTATAAGTATATATGTTGTTGGAATTTGATGAAAATATAGTAAGCACACCTGCACTTTGGAGAAATTATGCCAGGTGGAGGAGGTGAAAGAAAAGGAGTTGATTTGTTGCAAATTTGACTTGTTGACCAAAGAAAGATTAGATGGAATTTTTTTTTTTTTTTTTGCTAGGTGGAAGTTACTTGGTCTAAGAAGTCAACAACACCAGGGTTCCATCTTTTCGTTGTATCTTTCAATTCCTTGCATTCACTTTCCATAAAATTTCCAATCCATGCACTTCATTTCCTTATAATTGCAAGTTCAATGTAGTTAACCGTACATCACACGATGCCCCCCTTCAACACGTTTTGTCCTCGAGTGCGGAACCAGTGAGCTATCTCGATCACTTTCCAGTCGTCTGATGTTGTGATCACCTTAGCGAACGTTGATTTTCATCGATCTCTTTTGAGCATGTCCACGTATCAATTTTCCCCAATATGTTCACATTAAGTGCTCTATTAACAAGACCCTTACAATAATTATCCATTTGCATAATTTTTTTCCTTTCACAACCAAAATATTTTTAGTCTTGTATATAGAGATCTTTCAAACATCTGGTCGACAAATTGGATGGACCATGCAAAATTGGAGAGTAAATTAGCCTTCTCTGAAAAGGAAAACATTTTGCTCAGCACAAGCATAAGTGAGAGAATTTGAAACCATTCGCTATGCATCCACCGTTAAGAAAACTTCCTAATGAATTTTGAAAGTTAAAAAGACTTCATGACTATTTGGTAAATCTGATCAATGTCCTTACGTACTTTAATTTAGGGAACTGCTCATAAAAGAGAAGTTTATAGCAATCTTGGTCACGAAAACAAACGTCAATGATGTCATAAAAAAAAAAAAAAAAAAAAAAAAAAGAGTACCCACACTTGAATCTGAGACACTGCTTACAAAAAGGACCAGATTTGGAAAACACTGTGAATTTGGCCTGAGGGCAAGAAACTTAAAAGTGCCTAAAATATTAAACTTCTAATTCTAAATAGATTAGATTAGTACATTGATACAAACCAAAAGGCCTGTACATTTGATTTGAGAGACGCTCAAATTTGAACCACTTAAGTACCAAAGGGACTAAGCTTCTTTGAACTTCATTAAACCTATTTACACAGTGGTCGCCAAGATATTGCTTGTCCCACTTGCTGATGCACGAAATCGGACTCACCCCGTAGTCACGCATGTCTGTCGGGGACTCGAAACGAAATTTTTTTTTTTTATTTTTTATCCACTTCTAGATGTCGTGTTATAATAGCTCGATTACGCGCATCATTGGCGATTTACCGAGGCATGCTTATCTCTCTCAGAGAATTCTCATTCGAAATCGAAAGGGGGTTCGGTCAGAAGCAGAGCCCAAGCATGGTCGGACGAAGAAAAAGAAGGGCGGGGGAACTTGCTTCGCGAGTTCGAGCTTGACCGGGTGAAGTCGCCGCGTGCGCGCTCACTTCGGCAACGATAGCGCGTTAGGGCGGTGGACGCAAACCGACGACCGAAGGGCCGTGGGAGAAAAGCGAGGTCAAAGTCAACTTTTCTTTTAGACGAGCCGTGCGAGGAGGTTCACTAGTCTGGCTTGTCGATCAACGTCGGGCCTTTGGTTTCGTCTCTGGACGAGACAAGCCGTCGCTCAGCGCTTGATAGGAGACGTAGAGGCTGCTTTGCTCCCCATCATCCACGGCAACGTAGTCGAGTACAAAGATGCGGAAGATGAATTTGAGGAATTTCTGTGTAATTCGATATATTCATAACGAGGATTATTAAAGGTAACAAGATAAACATAATGTCAAAAATAGAGTAAAAAAGAACAGAGTGGACTTTTTGGCCGAGGATAAGCCAAAAGGTACTGAGGCCTCAGAAGACGTGGCCGCAAAGCTTCTGTCGTCTTATGTTTTCTGTCTTCCTTCTCCTCCACCTCCTCCATCACCCATGGCTCGCGAGGTGGCTTGGCCCGGACGCGGCACCGGCAACTCCGCTGGCAGCGACGGCGAGGGGGAGGTTTTGCAATTCAGAAACCCGGAAACGGCCGGTGGCTGCTAACGGAGCAGAGGAAGAGAGAGAGAGAACAAGATCCAGCAGATTTTTTAACCTTTCTTTTTCTTAACATTTGTCCGCATCGCGACGTCAACCTCAGTTTGCCATTGGATTTCAGTAAAAGAATAATTTCTCGTGCCGCGACAAAGACGGTTGCCCGAGAGATGATAAATGAAAACCAGCGACCATTCCTGGTCATGAACGAACAAAGCTACGGGAGCGAACAGGTCTTATTCCAAGAGAAGGAAAGTGCAAGGAACCAGTCGGGCCCCATTATCAATAACAAGAAACCGCACAACACTCGCATAACACCTCAGTTTCGTCAACACCACCACCACATCTCCTCCATGCACTCTCCTACTCCGTCTCTCCTCCTCTTCTTCTTCATTTGCTTCGCCCATGGCACCAAAGACCTCAGCCACGTTCCTACCCGGGATCGTTGCTCCCACGGGCCGCCGGTCCACTTCCCCTTCTGGCTCGAAGGCAGCCATGATCCCGAGTGCGGCTACCCAGGCTTCAAACTGTTCTGCAACCAGGATGGGCAGACTGCGCTTTCGGTCCCAAACGCCTCGCTAGTCGTCAAGGACATCGACTACGTCTCCCAGTCCGTCGTCCTCCATGATCCCACCAATTGCCTTCCCTTCCGGATCCGGGACCTCCACCACCTTGGCTTCTACGCGTTCAAATACTCGTACGAGGATTCCTACAACTACACGCTGTTCAAGTGCCCACCGCCAGACAGGACCTACCTGACCGAGGCAGATTGCCTAAGCATGCCCGGGTCGTACAAAGTATACGCCGTTGAATCCTACAGGTATATTGGAGACTTGGCGCTGGTGTACTGCGAGAAGATCGGGAGCCTCAACTCGCTGCCGAACGCGATTGCGTACATGATCCCCGATTCTCGTTTCGACTGGAAAGAGCCGGACTGTAGGAACTGCACGAAGGACGGGTGGTTGTGTGGATGGGACGGGAGCAACATCACATGCAATCCACCTCCTCGTGGACACCCTGGTATCGTTTTAATACTAGTCGAAGGCCCGTGCGTTCGGTTCCGAAACTTTATATGTTTCCCGAGACTTTGCTCGACTCTGTGATATTTCACTTTCTTTCCTTTAAGTGATTCTTAACGCTTGCTTACTTTATTTAAGCCATACATTCCAGAGATTTCAAACTCGGGTGAGATATAGCAAAGTTGCTTTTTGACTTACGGTTGTCGAAATTCATCAAATTTCTCTATTGTTAAGATAAGATCCAGGAGCGAAGAGGAAGGAGAATCATAGTTTCGACACAAGATTACGTTTATACGTGCAATTCTGTCGGATGGATGCGTTTCCTTAAGTTAGTCTTATTTCGCATGATACTGTTTGTACTTTGAATTGAATGGAGTTCTGAATCCTGTTATATATAATTATCTGATGCCCTGAAATGAAGGTCGCTCACCGGATTTTAGTGGAGAAGCTGATATAACTAGTTTGATGGCTTTTTCTTTGAGTTATTTTATCATTCATATGAACTTCCGCGGAAGCTCGAACACTAACTTCTCTGATTCTGCAGCAATATTAAAGTTAGAGATCACCGGAGGCGTCGTGGGCCCGTTATTACTTCTTGTCGGATTGATCGGACTCGGATATGTCCTCAACGAAAGAAGAAGAGATAAAGCATTCCAAATCAAGGTCGAGAGCTTCTTGCATGACTATGAGGCCCTCAAGCCCACACGTTACTCCTACAACGACATCAAGAGGATAACCAATGACTTCGAGGAGAAACTAGGCCAGGGGGCTTACGGAACGGTCTACAAAGGGAAGCTTTCGAAAGAGATTTTCGTCGCCGTGAAGATGCTGGACAATTCGTTCGGGAATGGAGAGGAGTTCATCAACGAAGTGAGCACTATGGGAAGGATTCACCACGTCAACGTGGTTCGGATGGTGGGTTTCTGCGCTGACGGTTTCCGAAGAGCCTTGGTGTACGAGTTCCTGGCGAACGAGTCTCTGGAGAAGTTCATATTTCAGGGCGAAGACACTCTCGATCCTTTCCTTAGCTGGGAGAGGCTCCGTGACATCGCTCTCGGAGTGGCCAAAGGCATAGAGTATCTTCATCAGGGGTGTGATCATAAGATCCTCCATTTCGATATCAAGCCGCACAATATCTTGCTGGATGACAACTTCAATCCTAAGATTGCGGATTTCGGTCTGGCAAAGCTATGTTCCAAGGAACAAAGTGCCGTGTCCATGACTGCAGCCAGAGGTACCATGGGCTACATCGCCCCAGAAGTCTTCTCCAGGAACTTCGGAAGCGTGTCCTCTAAGTCGGACGTGTATAGCTTCGGAATGCTGCTGCTCGAAATGGTCGGGGGGAGGAAAAACGTGGATGTGAATGCAAAGAACATGAGCCAGATGTACTTCCCGCAGTGGGTCTACAACCATCTGAATAAAGGTGAAGAGATTGAAATACGAATCCGAGAGGACGGCGACCATGAGATTGCCAGGAAACTGGCAATCATAGGGCTCTGGTGCATTCACTGGTACCTGGCCGATCGGCCTCCCATGAAAGTGGTGGTTCAGATGCTGGAGGGAGAAGAGTGCCCTGTCATTCCGAAAAATCCTTTCGTTTCCTCCGGTTCAGGGGAAGCTGGGACCATGCGGGGACTCTGGAACACGAATCTAGAGGTTATCGAGGAATAAGTCCGAATGCCTTCGCGCAGTATGTCATCTCTCCTTGACCGAAATGGATGTGCAACAGTGGGAAAGTAAGTAGAGCTGTGAGTCTACTGAAAAATAGCCTGAATACGCTCCCACCACTTAGTACTTACCTGTTGTATCAGATCCAGTATATATTGAGGAATTCCTTCCCTCTCATAATTGTAATTCGGATGGTTATATAATACTGAATTCTATCAACTTATTGGAAGTTTGTGAGATAGTGAGTATTGGGATTTGATCGCATTTTGCAAATGCAGTTGGTTCTGGTGTGCATTTCACGTCCTGTATTCAGAAAAATATAGCAGCAGTTGGTTTTTGGGACATGACTCGTGCTCTTTCTTTGCTTAAGGAGTTGAAAATATCTTAGCTTCAGCAATTTAAGAAGGAACAAGAGTACTACTAATAGAAAAAAATGACCCTTCTCATGAGGATGATCAGTTAAAATAACATGATAAGTCGAAGACAACGAATTTGATGAAGCGCTAAAAGGGATATGTTTTTCGAGGTGGTCTCAATCAAGACTGAAATGACATCGGTTCCAGAGAGATTGCATCTGTGAATTAGGGTGGCACAAAGGCTTCATTGACAGAGGGAGTTCTGCCCAAACAGTGGCAACTCTACTGATGAATTTGGTTACAGATATGTACTGTAACTGGACTTTTATGGTTTGGAAGTATCCAGTCGTGTCCTTTTGAGTAAACACTGGAAGTCATTCATCTCATCCTTGTACATTTGATTGACCTCTTTATCATGGCCTTTGGTTTCAAGCCGAGTAAAACCAATTTGTCTGGTTTTTCTGACAATCTTGAGCTCTTTCAGCTAAAGGAATGAAACAAAAGGACTCTTAACAACCTTCAAGTGGCTTCTAGTTTCATACACGAAATTTAAGCACCAGGGAAGCCCGAACACAACATGAAATCCGCCGTCATGACCGGAGCAGTGAGTTCCGGCAAACTGGGCAAGTGGCACTTTCATTCCTCTTGCATAGCCCTTCACTTTGCTGTGGCGAAAGCAAAGTAAGCCTAGGGGGAAGAGAATCGCCGGGACCAAATCCCAACAATGATTACTAGCAAGCACCCCTCAGAATCGGTCATGTTAAACTAATTAGCGTTAGAAAGACTAGATATAAACAAACTAGAACTGCAAATAATCATAATGAAGTAACTAGTGTTAAAATAATATATCATCCATGATGTCATTCATGATGCAATCTCATGATTAAAACATACGTTTGGAAACTGAGGAAACGTGGCAACATAATGAGTGATAAGTGGTTATGAGAGGGGGAGAAAGAGCATGATCCGGCCGAGGCAACTGCACAAAATGAGGAGTTTGATTTGAGTTGCAATCATATAAGTAATAATGGGCTAGAGTTAAAAAATAATGTCATGCATGATGCGATGCATAGTTCAAATATATGGTTGAAAATGAAGTAGATGCGATAAAATAAATGAGTAATAAGTAGCTAACTATGTTGACTGTGATAAAATATTTCTCGGAGTAGCTAGTAAGTTGTCTCATAGACACCAAGAAAGTGATTTGAAAGCAAATATCAATGATCATGTGGATAAATATTATTCTCATAAATAGATTTAGTTAAAATTTTGTGTGGACATTTTGGGCATTTTTAGTATATAGTAATCTTGCCACCCATGGCACCATCGTAATATTCCATAGGAGTAAGCATGGTTTTAGGAGAGAGCCAGACTAATGGGAATCTGTGCAATTACAGATTCCAAGATATGCAAAGTAGGTTCCAGGTTTTAAAAATTAGAGAACATATTTCGATAGGTAAATTCTAGGTTCTAGATAGGTGAAACCTGAAACCTAGAATCTGAAACCATAAATAATTTTTTGTATTTTTCTTTGTCTATGTCTTCGTGCCATACTACGGTATTCCATGACGTGAAATAATACGTATATAATTTGAAACCACTAATCTAAACTTTTATTTTATGATTGTGACTTTTACTTTATTAATATTTCATATTCTTCGTGTTTCTAAATTAGCAAGTGGTGACTATTAAATATGATAATTCATTGCAATCGTTCAATAAATAAGACAAGTAAAGCCTAGTTAGAACTTGAAACCTGTGATGAGGAAGGTTCTAACTTCTAAATTATGCAAGGTAGGTTTCAATTCTAAAAAGTAAGAGCTCGAATGATAACTATTCATGGCCAAAAATTGATTGCTGGAATAGAAATAGAAAAATCTATTTCTACTCCTAAATGAGCTTTTGAGTAAAAATAAGTATTTGATAACGACACAAAATTTATATTCATGGAATAGAAATTCATTTGATAAGGACATAAAATTTCTCTTTCCTGGGTAGTGATGGCAATCAACGACAGTGGTTGGCGACCGACGGTGGCGATGGCGACCAACAAATGGTGGCAAATAGCAAGTGGCAACGAGTGGGCGGTCGACTAGTAACAAATCTTGTCAAGAAAATGTAATTTAGTCCTAAAACTTTTAAAAAAATCCAATTAACTCATAAAACTTGTTACAAAAGTGTAATAAAATTCTAAAACTTTCAAAAAATGCAATCAAATACTAAAACTAGTCAAATTGGTCAAATCAATTCATTCCCATTGATAACACTTTTTAAAAAATTTAAAATTCAATTACACTTTCGTGATAAGTTTTAAAACATGATTGCACTTTTTGAAAGTTTTAGGACTCGATTGCACTTTCATGATAAGTGTTATGATTTAATTGCACTTTTTAAAAATTTTAGAATTCAATTACACTTTTGTGACATATTTTAGAACTTCTAGTTCACCTATCCATTTTTATTTCTCATTTATATTCCAAAAAATAGAGAAGCAGAAAATTTTTACTTCTTATTTCTATTTCAAACTTATTTTTGTACTAAAATTTTGTTCTAAAAATAGAAAAATGAAATTGTGTTATCAAACGGATTTTTATTCCAAACTTATTTTTCAAAGATAAAAGTAGTTCTGACTAGAAATAGCATGGTTATCATGCGAGTCTTAAGAAACCTGCTCTAACAAGTAGATTCCAAATTTTAGTTAGAATTTGTACAGAATGAGAAACCAGAGCCTAAAACCACTCATCCCTAATATTTCATCAATCTAGTGGCACTTTTGTAATTACAATGAAATACTCATGAAATTTACGTAATTCATTGTGCGCTAGATCTAATGTCGTCATCATAAATGGGTAAGCATTTTTTAATTTTTTTAATAGTAATATATATATATATATATATATATATATATATATAAACCCATGAGATCAATATTTGAAATGCCAATAATGTTTTATTTTAATTCTAGTTGGAATCTCATTTTCATGTGACACAATAATTTCTAAAACCAGAAGGAAAATTTAGGATGTTATACAGGCAGGATTGGGCAGTCAAAATCCTCAATTTGCGGGCTGGATTAGATGGCTTTTTTTTTTTTTTTTTTTTTATCACAACAAAAGTTAGGTCCACATTCATGTGAGTGGCCTAAAATTTGTAGTCGTCCAAGTCGACCACATAATCGACTTGATGGAAGGTTTATAAAGTTTGATGTTTATTTTAGACTATAAATTTTGGGCGAATTAACACTATTAACCTTTACTTAACACAATGGTTTTAAATTCTTCCCAAAAAAATCATAAGTAGTTTATTTTCAACCATAAGCAATTTAATTCAACTTTGTGCAAAAATCCCCAAGTGAATGCTTGGTTCTTGAAACATTGAGATTTGTTTTTAAGAGAAGATTAACACTAAAGATATTGTTAAAGATTACCTCGAGAGTATTTAGATAAAGAGCGCCTATTATGTTTTCAAACGTGTTGTTATATATGACAATGCACAAAAAATTGAATGTATTTCAATAGTCACTATTCATTAATGCCCATTTAGTATTGTTCTTTCTATCTCTAGGTTGTGTTGGTATACCCATTTTAGCCGTGTACTTTTAGTGTAAGCATGCAAGTTGTTGGTCAACGCTTAACTATGTGTTGGCTTGGTTGAATGAATTGATTCGATGAAAATAAACTAAGGCCTCGATTTCATGAAAAATAAATTATTTGAAAAACAATTTTTCAAAAATGATCATTTATGTTGCTGCTTGAAATAATTAGTACGTCGAATATTTTCATTATTGACAATAATTCACATCTAAACATTTTCTTAAATAATGAAAAATGAGGGACGGTTTTGACATGGTCACACAATTAGTGCACATGCAAGCTTTCAAAATATTCACCGACCAAAAAAAAAAAAAAAAAGCTTTCAAAATATTCTTTAAGGCATGTCGATTTTTGTCAACATATGTTTTACCATGCCCGCAAATCGATGTTCCCCAATACATTAATATTCGAGTGCTCCTGTGAAATTTATTATCAAATTCTAAAAATGATTGTATATTTACATTATTCTTTTCACTACCAATGCATTCTTCATCTCAATTTAGGGCGCTCATGATAATCATTATATTTTTGTCCCAAAACTATTTTTCTGTTCCAAATTTATTTTTGAAACAGAAATCCGTTTGATAAAACTATTTTATTTTCTATTTTTAGAATAGATTTTTACTGCAAAAATAAATTTAGAACAAAAATTGAAAGAAAATTTTTTTTACTTCTTTTTTTTTTAGAACATAAATAAGAGATAAAAACTCATCTCATCATTTGTTCTCGTTACTAACCAGTCGTCGTCGATCATCCACCGCCACCAGCTCGCCGATCGTTGGTCGCTGGTCGTCGTCGACCACCACTCCCCAATCATCATCCATCAACCGTTGTCCATCGCCACGTGTTCACCAATTGCCGGCCGCCTCCGTTTGCCTATCGTCATCCACCGATCTACGATCGTCAGCCACTACTGCCCCCACCATCCCTCACCACTCGGGTTTGCTTAGAAACTCATATAAGAATAAAAATAGAAAATTTTATTTCTCTTCTAGAAATCAATTTCTAATTAGAATGATGATTATTCGTGTTCTTAGTGGTCATTTAAACATCCGGTCCACAAATCAGACAAGCCAAGCAAAATTGGAATAAGTAAAACTCGTCTTTCACCTAAAGGGTCATTATGCTTGACACCAGCATAGCTGAAAGAATTTGGAAACCATTCTCAGATACCTACATTTTTTTTTTCCTAATTTTTTGGGGAAAACATAGGTTGACAATATCGTAAAATAAATAATACCCATGTTTCAATCCGGAACACTGCTCAAAAAAAGGAGGGCCATGGGTGAGTAACCCTTGGTTGAATGTGGCCCAAGAGCGAAAAAAAAAAAAAAAAAAAAGACAGAGATAGTGTGAAATTTTGTGAAGCAACTATTAATTATTTTAAAATTTTAAATTATTAGATAAATGTGTAATTTAATATTTAAATATTTTATCGGAGGTAACATCCATACAAATAAAAAAAGCCCATGCATTTGATTTGAAAGGGATTCTTTAAACTTTACTCGACTTCTCTCCTATTGTGACGGTCTGAAACATCGCATACTGTACTCCCGAAATCGAACCTACATCGTGCACTTTTCCCGCGCTAACTCCTGTGCTAGTAGCACGATCGCAGCACCAGCCACTGCATCCTGCGTCACGCCAGACGCCACCCTTGGCGATTCATCGATGCCGGCCTTGGCTCTATAAGAGAATTCTCGGTTAGCAGAGTCCAACAAGGGACGACGGGTCAAATGAGGAAAGGAGGAGGAACTTGCTTCGCGAGTTCCAGCTTGACTTGACCGAGTAAACTTCCCGTGCACTCGCTTCCCCAATAATACTTTAGTAGCTCGGAGGCGACCGACAACGATGGACCGCGAAAAGTCCAAGTCAAAGTAAACTCAAGACCTGGACAAGTCTAGGGAAGGAAATTGTAGATAGATGCAACATCGGTTCTTGGTTTTCTCTCGGACAGGCCTGACGAGAATTACAAAACGAGAGACGGAGAGACAGAGAGACAGAGCGTAAGGAAACCAGTTGATCCGTTCACCATGCGCTCTTCCGTTCCCTCCCTCTTCCTCCTCTTCCTCTGCTTCGCCCATGGCACCGCCGACCCCGCCGACAACGACCCTTGCCCCCCCCAGTGGTGCCGCCGCCATAACGGGCCGTCGGTCCAGTTCCCGTTCCTGCTCGAACGCAAGGGCCAACATGACGACTGCGGCTACAGTCGGGACTTCCACTTGTCCTGCGACAGGAGCGGGAACACCCTGCTCTCGCTCCCGGGGACCCCGCGGCCGCTTGTCGTCACGGACATCGATTATAAGGGCAGTTCCATCAGCGTGCGGGACCGCGACGGCTGCATCCCCTTGCCGCTGGCGAACCTCAACCACTCTATCTTCTCCTACGAGAAGAGCCAACCCATCCAGTATAGTCGTTACCAGCCGCCCTACAACTATACCCTGTTCCAGTGCCCGCGGGACGGGAGGAGCGAGAGCAGCATGACCCGGCTGAACTGCCTGAGCACATCCGCGTACGACGTCTTCGCCGTCATGTCCTCATCCTACGTGGGAGACTTGCCGCTGGTGTCCTGCATGAGGAACGGGAGCATCGACTTGCTCCCGAAGATCATTAGCATGATGGGCGAGGTCCGTTTGGTCTGGAAGAAGCCGGACTGCTGGCGATGCACGAATAAGGGGAAGTTGTGTCGGCGGAAGGGGAACAGCACCTACTGCATCGATCCTCCTAGCAAACACGAAAGTATTGCTTTAATCCTTGTCGAGGGCGCATGCGTTTATCGATTCCCAAACTTTTTAATGTCTTATGAGACTTTGCTTGACTCGTGTTATTTCACTTCCTTAGTTTAAGCGATTGTTAATGCTCGAGTTCTTTTGTTTTGGCCGTTCATTCCAAAGCTTTTAAAATCTGGTGATGGATATAGCAAAATTGCTTTCTGACTTATGGTTGTAGAAAATTATCAAGTCTCTCTTTCGTAAAGATAAGATCCATGGAGTGCAGAGGAAGGAGAATCATAGTTTCTAAGCAAGAAATAGGGCTTCTGCGAAACTAAGATTGCTTTTGCATGTGCAATTCTGCCGGATGGATGCATTCCACAACTTAGTCTTGTTTTTCGGATGATACTTTCTGTAATCTAAATTGAAGGTGTTCTGAATTCTGATTGCCTAGTTTTTATAGAAATTATCTGTGATGACCTGCAATGAAGGTCAGTCACAGTGTTAAGTAAAGCTGATATAACTGGTTTTGAGGGCTTTTGTTCTGGTTCTTTTATCATTCCTACGAACTTCGGCAGAAGCTCAACTACTGACTTCTTTGAATCTGCAGCAAGAACAAAGCTAGAGATCGCGGGAGGAGTGGTGGGCTTTTTTCTCTTTCTTGTTGTATTAAGTGGACTCGGCTATGTCATCAATGAAAAAAGAAGAGATAAAGCATTCCAACTCAAGATCGAGAGCTTCTTGCATGACTATGAGGCCCTCAAGCCGACCCGTTACTCCTACAATGACATCAAGAGGATAACCAATGACTTCGAGGAAAAACTAGGCCAGGGGGCTTACGGAACGGTCTACAAAGGGAAGCTATCGAACGAGATTTTTGTCGCCGTGAAGATGCTGGACAATTCATTCGGGAATGGAGAGGAGTTCATCAACGAAGTGAGCACGATGGGAAGGATTCACCACGTCAACGTGGTCCGGATGGTTGGTTTCTGCGCCGACGGTTTCCGAAGAGCCTTGGTGTACGAGTTCCTGCCGAACGAGTCTCTGGAGAAGTTCATATTTCAGGGCGAGGACACTCTCGACCCTTTGCTTAGTTGGGAGAGGCTCCACGATATCGCTCTCGAAGTGGCCAAAGGCATAGAGTATCTTCACCAGGGGTGTGATCATAAGATCCTCCATTTCGACATTAAGCCGCACAACATCTTGCTGGATAACAACTTCAATCCTAAGATTGCGGATTTCGGTCTGGCAAAGCTATGTTCCAAGGAACAAAGTGCGGTGTCCATGACTGCAGCGAGAGGTACCATGGGCTACATTGCCCCAGAAGTCTTCTCCAGGAACTTTGGAAGCGTGTCGTCTAAGTCAGACGTGTACAGCTTCGGAATGCTGCTGCTCGAAATGGTTGGGGGGAGAAAAAACGTTGACGTGAACGCAAAGAACATGAGCCAGATGTACTTCCCGCAGTGGGTCTATAACCATCTAAATAAAGGTGAAGAGCTTGAAATACGAATCCGAGAGGATGGGGACCGCAAGATAGCCAAGAAATTGGCGATCGTGGGGCTCTGGTGCATTCACTGGTACCCTGCCGATCGGCCTCCTGTGAAAGCGGTGGTTCAGATGCTTGAGGGAGATGAGTGCCCCGTCATGCCAAAAAATCCTTTTGTTTCCTCCAGTTCAGGGGATGCTGCGATCATCCGCGGAAGGCTCTGGAACACGGATCTAGAAGTTATCGCGGAATAAGTTCGAGTGCCCTTTTGCAGTATGTCATCTCTCTGTGACTGAAGCCGTACGTTATGTAATACAGAAATTTATGTACCTAGTGGATACCATTGATGCGCTCCCACCACTTACCTGTAGTATTAGATCCAGTATGTACCGAGGAATTCCTTTCCTCTTATATTTCCTACTAGGTAAGTTGTCATGTAATACTAGAATCTATGTACTTACTGGAAGTTCGTAAGATAATAAGTTATTGGAAATGATTGCCCAGCGCGAATGCAGTTCGTTCTGGTGTGCATTTCGTGTCCTGAATTTCAGGAAATATAGCAACAGCTGGCTTCTAGGACAAGAATTGTGCTTTCTGTCTGGTTGGGAAGTTGAAAATATCTAGATGCAGCAATTTTGAAAAGGAATGAGAGTACTACTGCTAGGAAAAATGGCCCTTCCCATGAGGATGATGAAGTTCTAAAATACATAATTAATTGAAGACAACGTATCTGCAGAAGCGCTAAAAGAGTAAAGAGTAATGTTTTCAAGGTCTTTTCAATCACAACCGGGAATGACGCCAGTTCGAAGCTTCTTGAAAGACAATGTATCGGTGAATTAGGGTGGCACGGTGGCTTCATTAACAGAGGAAATTCTTGCCAAAGAGTGGCAACTCAGCTGATGAAATTGGTTACTGATATGTACTGGAACCGAACAACTTCATGGTTTCGAAGGGTCTACTTGTGTCCTTTTGAGTCAAACACTACAAGACATTCATCCAACTCTTCATTCTTAAGCCATGGGGTTGTGCTGCCTATACTCACCCTCTCACAAGTTTGGGAAATTGGGTCCTAGAGGAAAGAAGAGTATTTTCATAAAAGATACTCAACACTCGAAAGGGTATGTGTTCATAGGTGAGCGAAAGTGGGAGTATAACTGAATTTGAATCACGGGATGTCACATTCTTAGATAATGAATTTCAAGAAGGGCGCTCATTTGAAACATCAAGATAATGATATTGTGGAGTTCGGGTGGGAGTAATATGAGAAGTGATGAATTGAATTCAACTCATTCTCAATTACAACCACATGATCAGCGATCATCATTATCTAATCCTAGTTCATAATGGGGAATGATGTACAAAGTGTACAATATCCCATACTCGCAAAAGTATTCATCGTCGACGTTTTGACATTGAAGGGGAAACTTTTATGATTGCATGAGGATGAGCCAAGAAATATACATGAGGCTCTAAATTGCCTAGTAAGGAAAAATGGATGCATGCACTCAAACCATGTTTGGGAACTGCTTCCAAAAGGACGCAAAGCTATTGGGAACAAGTGGGTTCTCAAAATGGAAGTTGATGGCATAGAGAGATATAAAGCTCGCCTTGTGGCGAAGGGTATAATCAACGGCATTATGAGGAAACATTTTCTCCTGGTTGTGAGATTTACCTCGGCATCTAGTGGCAAGTATGAATCTTGAATTACATCAAATGGATGTAAAGGGCAACCCGTGGTTTCATTACAAAAGGCCAAGAAGAAAAGGTATGTCGACTTTTGAAATCGATATATGGCCTTAGCGCATCAAGACAAGTGGTATATACGTTTTCATAATGCCATAATGGCATATGATTTTACAATGATTGATGAGGATCATTGTGTATATATCAAAAGATCCAAAGATCAATTTGTGATCATATCATTATATGTTGATGATATACTAATTGCGGAAAGTAATATAGAGTTTGTTAATACCATCATCCCATGCTGATCGAACTCTTCATTTCCTTTCAGTTCAAGCCGAGTAGAACTAGTTTGTCTTGTTTTTCTGACACCCTTGAGTTCTTTCAGCTAATAAGAGACTCTTTTTAACTGTCAAGTGGCTTCTAGATTTATACACAATAATTCGAGCGCCAGAGAAGCGGGAACACAACACGAAACACGCCATCATGATCGGGGCGGCGAGTTCCGGCAAACTGGGCAAGTAGCATTCATGCGAAGCCACTCGTCGATGCAATCTGCATGGAAGCAATGGTTGCATTGCGGTACGGTCTTGAGGGTCTCTTTGGGCTGATAGTCCGACAGGCAAATCGGGCAAGTGCTGTCGTCGGGCTTCGGAAGCCGTTTGCTCTCTCCTAGGACAATTTTTTGGTAAGATTCGATGACCACCCTGTCAAGTCCCCAAACAACGGCAGAACGTGGCGCAACCGCCGTGGCGAATTCCTCGACGACGGGGCGCCGCCCTCTCGCATAGAACTTCACTCTGCCACAGAGGTGGCAAAGTAAGCCCAGGAGGACCAGAATCACCGGGACACCAACCCCGACAACGATCACATAGCGGGCGCCTCTCGGAATCCTGAAACTGAAAGCACGTAAACCTATTATACCAGAAGCTCTAGATAATTTGCTTGATCAAACAGATAAGATGGTCAGCCATATACCAATCCCGGGTCAAATGCAACTTTTTTGGATGCGCATGCCCCATGCGTTCTAAAAGCACCAACACGGAAACGTGAACATGAATTGACACTCTGGTCATTTTACATCACAACTATGATTTTTGTTTAAAAGAAACGTAAGATAGTGATACAAATGATTCTTGAAATTTGGTTTAATGTGCAATGTGATATTTAAACTTTTAATTTATTCAATGTAATTCATAAACTTTCAGCCCAACATACAATGTGGCTCTTAAATTTTTAATTAGTTCAACGTGATCATGAGACTTTTAATATATGTTCAATTTAATCCCCAAATTGTATGAAAATATTCAATATTCTTTTTCTATTAATTTAAGTTGAGGAATAACATTGAACATCTTCGTATAGTTCAGGCATCACATTGAACAAATTGAAAGTTCACGGACCATTTTGTACATCTGGTTACAGTTCAAGGACCGTATTAATCAAATTAAAAGTTCATAGATCATCTTTATATTGAATTAAAATTCAAAGACAATTTATGTCATTTTCGAAAAAAAAAAGGAAAAATGTCACAAATGGTCCCTATACTTGTTAGCTTAATGTGCGATTTCGTCACGAACTTTCGATCGGCTAATTTGGTCCATGAACTATTGATAAATGCGATTTGGTCCCCGAATTTTGATCGAACGATTTGGTCCTGAACTATTGATAAATGTCCGATTTAGTCCTTCGTTCTTATTTTTCCTCTTTTTTTTTGCTTATAATAACGAAATTGAAAAAATAAAAAAAAGATAACGAAAAAAAAAGAAAAATACTAAAGAAAAAAATAACAAAAAAAAAAATAGTAACGAAAAAAAAAAAAAAGAAACCCTAGCAAGTACTGTTCATCTTCCTCGCGGAAGCAGCCTTGCCCGCACCAGGGGCGTCGCGGGGCGCGAGGCTTGCTGTCGGACATCGGGGAGAGGCGAGCAGCGGCGGTGTGGGCTCCGGCGGCGTCGGGTCGCGGCAGGGACAGCGGCACGGTAGCGGTTGAGCATCGGGCCGAGGCGAGCAGGGGCGTTCGGGTCGTGGCTGCTGCGGGGCTCTCAGATCTACCGGCGTCGGACACTCGAGCGGCGAGATCGGGACAACGATGGCGTCGCAGGTCGGCACGGGCTGGAGCGGGGGACGTCGAGCGCTGGGTAGCGGCGGCAAGGATCGGCTTGGCGAGGTAGCAGAAGCGTCAGGTCGTCGCTAGTCGTCGGGCAGAGCGTTGAGGTGCGGCAGGGACGCGGAGGTCGCCGGATCTGGAAGTTGCGGGCGACTGAGGCGTTGCAAGGTCGACGGGCGGCGAGCGAGACCGGTGGAGCGGCGGTGGAGCAGAGAGGGCTCGTGGGTCGCCGGCGCGGTCGAGGTCCGCCGGCGCAGTGGCCGGTGCGGGCAAGGCTGCTTCCGCGAGGAAGATGAACAGTACCCGCTAGGGTTTCTTTTTTTTGTTATTTTTTTCGTTATTTTTTTCTATTTTTTCGGTATTTTTTTATTTTTTCAATTTCGTTAATATAAGCAAAAAAAAAAAAAGGAAAAATAGTAACGAATGACTAAATCGGACGTTTATCAATAGTTCGAGGGCCAAATGAGCCGATCGAAAATTCAAGGACTAAATCGGGCATTTATCAATAGTTCGGGGGACCAAATGAGCCGATCGAAAGTTCGGGGACGAAATTGCGCGTTAAGTAATAGTATAGGGATCATTTGTGACATTTTCCCAAAAAAAAAAAAAAAAAAAACATTCCCCTTCTAACACGGCCCAAAACATTCCCTCCAAAGCCCGACCCAAAACGTTCCCCCCAAAGCCCGGCCCACGGCTAAAACCCCGTGGGTTAACGACTGGCCATGGCCGAGACCGACCGACGAACGGATGAGAAAGGATGCGCAAAGCAGGAAACGTCGGCCGTTGGCTTTGGAGTCACTTCCCTGTCCCTCTCCACTCCCACTTTCTACTACCTCCTCCTCCTCCTCCTCCGCCATTTTCTTGCGCTTCTGATCGGCGATGGCAATTGCTGCTCACTGCTTCTCGTGAAGGCGCCCCGCGGAGCTCCAGGAACTCCCCCGTCGCCTCAAGGCCTCATTTCCATCTCCCGATTCCAACCACATTGCTCTCCCCGGTGCCTGAGCCCTGCAACTACCTCAGGTCTCTCTCTCTCTCTCTCTCTCTTCCGGCAGTCGTTTGTCCTGGTTCGTCAATGCATTTCATTTCGTTTCGCCGGCCGGTCGCGGTTCGCCTTCGTCGATGCTGCACGGTTAGGAGGAGCGCGCGTCGTTAGCGGCCCTTTGATTCTCGATTCCCTTTTTATGCGCGCGTGGCGTTCTCTCTTGAGTCGCCGATTGCTTGAATGGAGGTCGGATTTGGAGGCTAGTTTTGTTTTGTTTTTTTTTTTTTTTTTTTTTCTTAATGTAGGTTCTTAGTTCGGACTAGATTGGTTCGTGTTAACGAGAAGCGCTTCCGGAGATGGGAGGGGCATGCGCACGGGTTAGATTGTAGGAACGGCGGTCATTCTTAGGGAACTACTGCAATTTGCTGTTCGGTTCGAGCTATCTCCTCTTCTTTTCAACTTTGAGTAGAGGACATTAAAGGTCATTGGAATTAAAGCCAGTTGCTTGTCTCCTGTAATGCTCGATTCTCTGGAGAGGACTGTCTTTTGTAATTTCTGGTGAATTGCGTGAGCTGATATTTAAATGACAAATGTGGGAATCCGGTCTTCTCTCATGTACACAATAATCCTATTTCAAATCAAGTGCGTTTATTGGTCGGCCCTGCTGCTGTTTCTCTACGAATGACCCAAAAGTTGGTCTCAACGATACCCAATTGAGCGAATGTCAAAGTCAACCCCAAGCTGAAACCTAAAGTTACGGCATGAGGTGGCAAAAAAAGAGAGGAGGAAGCCACTCGGAAAGCAGAAGCCAAGAGTTGTAATCATCTAAGCATTAATGGGCTAGAGTTATTAAAAAAAAAAAATATGATGTCGTGCATGATCTAATTGTGTAGTTCAAATATATGGTTGAAAATGAAGTAGATGTGGCAAAATAAATGAGCGATAAGATAGCTCTTAAAGTACCTAGCGATTGTGTCTTTTTGAGACCAAGAAGGTGAGTGAAAGTAAATATAAATGATCATGTGGATTAACATTATTCTCATAATTTTGTTAAAATTTCGTTCCCTTAAGACATTTTGGGCATTTAAATTATACAGTAATCTGGCCACCCATGGCACTATCGTAATATTCCATTAATCTAGTGGCACTTTTATAATTACAAGGAAATGCTAATGAAATTTACGGAATCCAATGTGCGCTAGATCTAATGTTGGAATCATACAGTGCTAAGCATGCCTTATATATTTATATATTAAATATATATAATATATATTTCACATAAGATCAATATTTAAAATGCCAATAATGTCATACTTTGATTTTAGTATATAATCTAATTTCTAGATAAAGTAATAATTTCTAACATAATACCTAGAAGGAAAATTTAGGATGTTACATAGGAAGGGATGTTTTTTTCTTTTTGGTCCAATACATAGAAAGGATTGGGCAACCAAAAATTCTCAACTCAAGGGTGGATTAGATAGATTGTTTGTTTTTCATTAGAGTTAATACCAAAAAAAAATTCAAACTCATATATCTGTGACCAATTTAGCACAAACTAATTTTTTTACCACAAAAAATCTCAAACCGGTACACTTATGCCAAATTTACCTTTGTCAGTTTCTGTTAAAGTTTATCGTCAAATTACTAAGTTAGATAACACGCGTTTGTAGCTTTTCGTGATATTAAAATTAACGAAGGGTTAAATGTCACAAATATATTAGTTTTGAGTTTTTAATAGTCAAAAAATTAGTTTATGGTAAAATTATCATAGGTATACGAATTAGATTTTTTATAGTCCAAAAATTAGTTTAGTATAAATTTATCAAAAACTGTACTAATTTAAAAATTTTCATGGTATTAATCATTTTCATTATCAAAATAGAATGATGGCTTACATGCATGTGAGTGACCTTAATTATTAGTCATCCAAGTTAGCACCATAATCGACTTGATGGAAGTTATATAAAAGTTTGATTTTCACTTTAGACTATAAATATAGAATGGGCATTTACATTGAATTAACTTTTACTTAACACGAAGTTTTTAAAATCTTCTGAAAAAAATATTCACAACTTATAAGCAGTTTGATTCAACTTGGTGGCAAAATCCGTGAATGCTTGGTTTCGAAAGCATTGAGATTTGTTTTCAAGAGTAAATTAACGATAAATATAGTGTTATAAATTGCCTCAATAGTATTTTGATTTTTTTTAAATGCCTATTATGCTTTGAAATGTGTTGTTACATACAATAACGCACGAAGAAGAGAATATATTTCAATATTCACTATTCATTAATGCCCATTTAGTATTGCTCTTTCTATCCCTAGGTCGTGTTAGTATAGCCATTTTCGCTGTGTATTTTTAATATAAGCATGTAAGTTGTTGGTAACCACATAACTATGTGTTGATTTTGTCAAATGAATCGATTTGATGAAAATAAATTAAGAGTCTATTAGTGTTAGTGTTTGTTTCGTGATTAATGAATAATTTGAAAAGTTAATTTCTCACTTATCTTACTACTTGAAATAATTAATCCATGGAAAATGTTTAATCGACAATATTTTATATCTAAAACTTTTTTAAACGGTGAAAATATATTTAATTCAAGTTTGACTTATTGACCGCTGACTAGAGGAAAGCCATTTGGTCAAAGAAGTCAGCGCATAATGGGAACTCGAGGGACAAAGGGGCAAGGATGCCCGTCAAAAGGCTCCAGGTCATTTGCACAGGTTGCAAAGCAGTCCAGGGAAAATGCCGGCAAAAATGAGGGACGGTTTCGATGTGGTCACACAATAGCGTACATGCAAGCTTTTCAAGATATTCTTATCTCGAGGCACGTCGATTTTCATCAATATCTCTTTTAACATGCCCACAAACCGATTTTTCCCAACATAGTAATATCTGAATGCTCTTGGGAAACTTATAATAAGATTATAATCGTAATTGTCCATTTACATTATCATTTTCACAGCCAATGCATCTTTCGTCTCAATTTAGAGGTCTTTTAGACATCCGACAAATTGGACATGCCATGCAAAATTAGAATGAAAACTCATCTTTCGCCAAGAAGGAACACATTTTACTTGACACTGACATAGCTGAGAGGATTTGGAAACCATTCTCAAACATTCATTAATGTGCATTCACATACTTATAAGTATATATGTTGTTGGAATTTTATGAAAATATGGTAAGCACCTCTGTACTTTGAAGAAATGATGCTAGGTGGAGGTGAAGGAAAAAGAGTTGATTCGTTGCAAGTTTAACTGGTTGACCAAAGAAAGAATAGATGGAATTTTATTTTTATTTTCTTTTGGCTAGGAAGATTAGATGGTAGTTATTTGGTCTAAGAAGTCAACAACACCAAGGTTCTATCTTTTCATTGTATCTTTCAATTCCTTGCATTCACTTTTCAGGTAATTTCCAATCCATGCACTTCATTTCCTTATAATTGTAAGTTCAAAGTAGTTAACCGTACATCACACCGTGCCCCCCTTCAGCACGTTTTGTCCTCGAGTGCGGAACCAGTGAGCTATCTCGATCACTTTCCAATCTTCTGATGTTGTGATCACCTTAGCGAACATTGATTTTCATCAATATCTCTTTTGGGCACGCCCACGTATCAATTTTCCCCAATATGTTCACATTAAGTGCTCTCTTAACAAGACCCTTACAATAATTGTCCATTTGCATAATTTTTTTCTTTCAAAACCAAAATATTTGTAGTCTTGTATATAGAGATCTTTCAAACATCCGGTCGACAAACGGATGAACCAAGCAAAATTGGAGAGTAAATTAGCCTTCTCTAAAAAGGAAAACATTTTGCTCAACGAAAGCATAAGTGAGAGAATTTGAAACCATTCGCTATACATCCACCGTTGCGAAAGCTTTCTAATGAATTTGAAAGTTGAAAAAACTATTCATGAGTATTTGGTAAATCTGATAAATGTCTTTAGGTACTTTAATTTAGGGAATTGCTCTTGAAAGAGAAGTTTATAGCAATCTTGATAGCAAAAACAAACATCAATGATGCCATAAAAGAAAGTACCCACACTTGAATCTGAGACACTGCTTACAAAAAGGACCAAGTTGGGAAAACACTGTGAATTTGGCCTGGGGGCAAGAACCTTAAAAGGGCCTAAAACATTAAACTTCTAATTCTAAATAGATTAGATTAGTACATTGATACAAACCAAAAGGCCTGTACATTTGATTTGAGAGAGGCTCAAATTTGAGCCACTGAAGTACCAAATGGACTAAGCTTTTTGAACTTCATTAAACCTATTTACACCCTGGTCGCCAAGATATCGCTTGTCCCACTTGTTGATGCGCGAAATCGAACTCACCCCGTACTCACGCATGTCTGTCGGGGACTCGAAACGAAATTGTTTTTTTCTTTTATCCTTCTTCTAAATGTCATATTATAAAAGCTCGATTACGCGCATCATTGGCGATTTACCGAGGCATGCTTAGCTCTCTCAGAGAATTCTCATTCGAAATCGAAAAGGGATTCGGTCAGCAGCAGAGCCCAAGCATGGTCGAACGAAGAAAGAGAAGGGCGGGTGAAGTCGCTGCGCGCGCTCTCTTCAGTAACGATAGTGCGTTAGGGCGGTGGACGCAAACCGACGACCGAAGGGCCGTGGGAGAAAAGCGAGGTCAAAGTCAACTTTTCTTTTAGACGGGCCGTGGGAGGAGGTTCATTCGTCCGGCTTGTCGATCAACGTCGGGTCTTTGGTTTCGTCTCTGGACGAGACAAGCCGTCGCTCAGCGCTTGACAGGAGATCCAGACGTGAATGCTAATAAAAGTTTCTGGGAAAAGAGATGCTAACGAAGAGGCTGCTTTGCTCTCCATCATCCATGGCAACGTAGCCAACTACAAAGATGCGGAAGACGAATTTGAAGAATTTCTGTGTAATTCGATATATTTATAATGAGAATTATTAAAGATAACAAGATAAATATAATATCAAATATAATCAATCAAGAATATGCGAAATCAACCAAACATCATAATATTGCCAACAACATAGACTAAAAAAAAAGAATAGTGGATCTTTTGGCCGAGGATAAGCCAAAAGGTACTGAAGCCTCAGAAGACGTGGCCGCAAGCTTCTGTCGTCTTATGTTTTCTGTCTTCCTTCTCCTCCCCCTCCTCCATCACCCACGGCTCTCGAGGTGGCTCGGCTCGGACGCAGCGCCAGCGACTTCGCTGGTAGCGACAGCGAGGGGGAGGTTTTGCAATTCAGAAACCCCGAAGCCGCCGGTGGCTGCTAACAGAGCAGAGGAGAGAGAGAGAACAAGATCCAGCAGATTTTTTAACCTTTCTTTCTCTTAACATTTGTCCGCATCGCGTCGTCAACCTAAGTTTGCGATTGGATTTTGTTAGAAGATATGCGGCAATTGGCTTGAAAGATTTTGATCTGATTTGATTACGATTGTGTGTATATCAATTAAAGATTAGATTTAGATCTAGATTGATATAGATTGATACATAGGATTATTTATTTCCATTAATTGTACAAACCTAGTCTTATATCTTTGGGAGTCTGTACATTTAAAATTAACGAAGGAGAATATACAAAATTCCCTACGCCTTCAGCTTCGTTTCTCTTTCCTTCCTCTTCTTCTTGCTTTCTTCCATGGTATCAAAGCCTCTAGGCTTCCGAATTGCTTCCGCCTCTACCTTTTGCCAGAAGAATCTTCAACCTACAAAAGAGATTGTATTCGGCATTAGGATCAATCTCAAAGGAAGGAATTATTGTTTACTTACCATGGCCTCCCCGCAAGACAACGCCTCTGCCACCGGTAATTAGTCAACTGGAGAAGCTACTCCTCGACACTCGCAGGCTCAGAATCATCCTACGACACTTCCAGTTGTGGAGCAACAGGCGACTCAAGCCCAACCTATACAATGGCGGCCCACACAGGCTCAGTTCAACTTGGGGCAACCCTTGACGGGCCAACCTTACTAGTGGATTCCTTACCCACTATATTTTGGGCCAAGCCCAAATTCATCATCGCCTTGATATGTGGGCCACCGAGCTACGTCCAAGCCGATGGGAGCCTGCCAGCCACGAATGGGGCAAGCCCAACCACCGGATTGGAGTAGACAAGTGGGTCGGGTGAACCGGGTATGGGAACAAATCCCTACCCGGGATTTTATAATACGGGTTATCCAATCGGGTCGAGCGAATCCGGTCTAGGAACGAATACTTACCCGAACCTCGCACTCGGTTTTCTACCGTTTCCGGCGGCTCTCACGGATGACCAGAACCCGGCAACCCACTATTCGTTTCCACCACCAACGGACCAAAACTGCGGCTAATCAGCTAGCAGTTGACCGAGCCAGAAAATTATCCGAAGTGGTCGCAGGAATTCCGGCGCGCCTTGGCAACGAAAGACAAAGATGGTTACCTCGACGGAACCATTCCAGTGCCTCTCAATGAACGTCTAGCCCGACTCTGGAGGAAGAGCAACCGCCTCGTCCGAACCTGGATCGGCAATTGCATCTCCCCAAAGGTCGCGGCCGGACTCCCACCAACAGAGGATGCTAAAAACATGTGGAAAAACATCAAAGAGATGTACGGTAAATTGGATCAAGCTAAAATCTTTAACCTAATGTAGGAACTCAACGAGTTAAAGCAAGGGAACATGACGGTCACAGTTTGTTTCAACAAGCTCTCGTCACTGTGGAATAACATCGAAGCGGCCGAAGAAAAGCTTGAGGGCCCAGAATCCATGATCAAACAGTATAGATCCATCAAAGACAGGGAGAAAGCTACACGCTTTCTCCTTATTTTGAACGAAACATATCTCGGCTTTCGCTCACAGATCATTGCCATGGATCCTATGCTACCGATTAAACGAATCTTTCAATTGGTTGTACAGGAGGAGAGTCAGCGACTCGCGACGCCAGGACACACCAGGAGCAGCGAGAGCGTCGCCCTTGCAGCCCGCGGTGAGCGGCGAGACGCGGCCACCAGAACCCTAACCCTAAATCAAGAGAAAGAAAGGCGAGCAACATTAGGGTTCGGAGAGGAGGACTTGCGAACCTTTAAAAGGAATCGGATGGACAGTCCAAATGGCATGTGAGGGTTGGACGGTTCACAAGGATCCGATATTATAATCGGATCGAACGGCGGACAGGAGCCCGCGCTTAAAGGGATGGACAACCAGATTTTTGCCACGTCATCAAGGAATTTTGCAAAAAATTCCAAAGGAAAGGGTAAATTATTTTGCGAATATTGCAAATGTACTAATCATATGATTGACAATTGCTGGAAATTGCATGGAAAACCCGGTGAAAAGGAGAAAAAAATTTCGACGGCTTACCAAGTTACTGGACCAACTGGTCAAAATACGGAACAGCCCATTTCATATGGTCAGTGTCATAAGCTGATGCAGGCACTACAAAAATTGGATACTTCAAACAAAGGAGGGAGTTTCTCAGGTATTACACATTGCTTGATTAATTCTATCTCCAAAAGGCATGGATAATTGATTTAGGGGATTATATGTGACAAGGGATTTTTCTCAAGTATAAATGACAGGTTGAATTTTCCTGTTTCCGTATAATTACCCAATGAAAACATTACTCATGTCAATGTGACGGGAATAGTCAATCTCAGTCCCCAGATTATCCTTCGAAACGTTCTCCATGTCCCAGAGTTCCAATTTAATCTCATTTCTATGTCAAAAGCCTGCCAAGAAAATTCATGCCGGGTAGTTTTCAATGCTGACACTGTTTATTTCAGGACCTTTTGACTGGGAAACTGATGGGCTTGGATAGTCTCTCTGAAGGACTTTTTTTCTGGACAAATTTTCCAAGTAATTTTTCCTGCAATTCCTTGAATAAATCATCATTGTGTAACTTGACTACCAATGATAAAAATTTTATTATGCATTTGAGATTGTGTCACAGTGCCTCCTTTCCTTGTCCCCAATGTCCCATATGTCCTCTTGCAAAATAATCTCGTACGCCATTTCCGTCTAGTAGCTCCCGAGCTAATGAAAATTTTTCCTTGATTCATGTGGATATTTGGGGACATTATCATACAATAAATCATGATGGGTCTTGCTACTTCCTCACCATAGTAGACAATTATTCTCGTGCGATGTGGATTTTTTTGATGCAGTCTAAGAATCGGGCTTACTCTCATTTAAAAAACTTTCTTGCACTATCCAAGAATCAGTTTGGAAAACCCATTCAGCGGATCCGTACTGATAATGGGAGAGAATTCTTCAGCCATGATTGCTCCTTACTATTTACTATACATGGCATACAACACGATAGCTCATGCGTCTATTCACCACAACAAAATGGAGTGGGCGAACGAAAGCATCATCACCTATTGGAAGTCGCACATGCCTTGAAGTTCCAAGTATCAATTCCAGACGATTATTGGGGTGATTGTGTAATCACAGCGGCTTATTTAATCAACTGCATGCCTACTCGAATACTTAAAGGGAAAACGCCATTTGAACTGCTATTTGGAAAGAAACCGGAGCTGCAACATCTCAAAGTCTTCGGATGTCTATGCTATGTCGCAACAATGGGTCCTCGAGACAAGTTGAGTCCACGTGCTCGGCGATGCATTTTTATGGGATATCCCAATTTACAAAAGGGGTATCGGGTTCTTGACATTTCCACAAAGGAATTCATTGTAAGTCGTGATGTCATCTTTCATGAGGACATTTTTCCTTTCTCTAAGAAGATATCTCCATATGAAGATCTAGGGATAACATCCTCTTCTCGTGGCCTCTTATCTGATGAAGCACTACCTTAAGAGTCTACTTACATACCGCTAGCGAGTCGAGGAATGTTCATCCTATTCCTTCCTTAACCCCAACAACAACATCAACTTCAGCTGAGAATCCCAACTTTTCAGAAGATATTTTGGACACCAGACTAGAAGACCCTATTGCTATTTAGGAAAACCAGGATATTGCATTGCCGCCCCCCAGTGAGACAATTCACTCTACGGGAATCAATCATCCAAGACGTTCCGGTCGTGCCACACGACCTCCAACCTAGACTAAAGATTATGTCTGTGCCACTCATAATTCTCCAGGTACTCAATATCTAATCTCATCCTATGTTTCTTTCCATAGATTATCACAGGAACATAGATATTGTATTAGTCATCTATCAAAAGCTAAGGAACCATCTAGTTACGATGAGGCGTCTATTGACCCAAAATGGCAACAGGCCATGAAGGCAGAACTATAGGCACTGATTGATAATCAAACATGGGATATTGTCTCACTCCCATCTAATCGTAAACCGATTGGCTGAAAATGGGTCTACAAGATAAAGTATCGTGCTGATGGCTCCATTGAACGATATAAGGCACGGTTGGTAGCTAAGGGATTCACACAACGAGAAGGTTTTGACTATCACGAGACATTCTCTCCGGTTGCCATAGATGTCACAATTCGTTCATTTTTAACTATTGCCGCCATTAATGATTGGTCTCTACATCAAATGGACGTGCACAATGCCTTCTTACACGATGATCTAGATGAAGAAATCTATATGGATATTCCTCAAGGCATATGGAGACAAGGGGAGAATAGAGTATGCCGTCTCCGTAAATCCCTTTATGGGTTAAAGCAAGCATCTAGACAATGGTACGCCAAATTTGCAAACGCTCTTGCAACAGCAGGCTTCCAGCAGTCCAAACATGACTATGCTCTATTCACACGGACTAAAGGTATGTCATCTATTTATTTGATGATATATGTCGATGACATTCTTGTTATGGGAAACGATAAAACTGCCATAGACAATTTCAAGGAATATTTACATGCCACCTTCCACATTAAAGACTTAGGAGCACCTAAATATTTCTATGGGATTGAAATTGCTCGATCTGATCAAGGGATTTCCCTTAGTCAGCGGAAGTTTGTGTTAGAGATCATATCAGAAGCAGGTTTATCAAGATGCAAGCCGGTCATAATTCCCATTGAGCGAACACTAAGTTGACTATTGCAAAATATGATAAGGGCATATCTCAAAATGATAATCCCATACTCAGAGATCCATCAGGGTATCGAAGACTCGTTGGAAAACTCATATATCTTACTATGACTAAACCCGATATCTCCTATGCGGTACAGACACTTAGCCAGCTCATGCACAATCTAAAGCGATCTCATTTGGATGCTACCTTGAAAGTCGTGAAATAGTTAAAGAAGTGTCTAGGACTTGGGATACTTCTATCTAAACAATGTGACATGAAGATGACAACATATTGTGATGCTGATTATGCCACATGTCCCATAAGTCAAAGATCGGTCACTGGATATTGTATCAAATTGGGAGAATCACTCAACAACCTACTGTATCGTTGTCTTCAGCTGAATTAGAGTATCGAGCTATGACTAAAGCCATTTGTCAGATAGTGTGGATACGAGGCTTACTTAAGGATCTCGAGTACAAGTGCAAGGACCAACGAAGTTATATTGTGATAATGATGTGGTTCTCAAACTGGCAGCAAATCCTATAGTGCACGAGAGAACCAAGCATATAGAAGTGGATTGTCACTTTACACGAGAAAAGATCCAAGAGGGGGTGATTGAGACAAAAGGAATTGGGACAATAGAACAGCCAGCGGATATTTTTACCAAACCTTTGTGTCATCGACAGCATGCATATCTATTAAGCAAGCTAAGCGTCTTGGACATCTACAAGCCACCAGCTTGAGGGGGAGTTTTAGAAGATATGTGGCAATTGGCTTGGAAGATTTTGATATGATTTGATTACGATTGTGTGTATATCAATTAAAGATTAGATTTAGATCTAGATTGATATAGATTGATACATAGGATTATTTATTTCCATTAATTGTACAAATCTAGTCTTATATCTTTGGGAGTCTGTACATTTAAAATTAACGAAGGAGAATATACAAAATTCCCTACGCCTTCAGCTTCATTTCTCTTTCCTTCCTCTTCTTCTTGCTTTCTTTCAGATTTCAGTAAAAGAATAATTTATCGTGCCGTGACAAAGACGGTTGCCCGAGAGACGAGAAATGAAAACCAGCGACCATTCCTGGTCATGAATGAACAAAGCTGCGGGAGCGAACAGGTCTTATTCCAAGAGAAGGAAAGTGCAAGGAACCAGTCGGGGCCCATTATCAATAACAAGAAACCGCACAACACTCGCATAACACCTCAGTTTCGTCAACACCACCACCACATCTCCTCCATGCACTCTCCTACTCCGTCTCTCCTCCTCTTCTTCTTCCTTTGCTTCGCCCATGGCACCAAAGACCTCAGCCACGTTCCTACGCGGGACCGTTGCTCCCACGGGCCGCCGGTCCACTTCCCCTTCTGGCTCGAAGGCAGCCATGATCCCGAGTTCGGCTACCCAGGCTTCAAACTGTTCTGCAACCAGGATGGGCAGACTGCGCTTTCGGTCCCAAATGCCTAGCTAGTCGTCAAGGACATCAACTACGTCTCCCAGTCCGTCGTCCTCCATGACCCCACCAATTGCCTTCCCTTCCGGATCCGGGACCTCCACCACCTTGGCTTCTACGCGTTCAAATACTCGTACGAGGATTCCTACAACTACACCCTGTTCAAGTGCCCACCGCCAGACAAGACCTACCTGACCGAGGCAGATTGCCTAAGCATGCCCGGGTCGTACAAAGTATACGCCGTTGAATCCTACAGGTATATTGGAGACTTGCCGCCGGTGTACTGCGAGAAGATCGGGAGCCTCAACTCGCTGCCGAACGCGATTGCTTACATGATCCCCGATGCTCGTTTTGACTGGAAAGAGCCGGACCGTAGGAACTGCACGAAGGACGGGTGGTTTTGTGGATGGGACGGGAGCAACATCACATGCAATCCACCTCCTCGTGGACACCCCGGTATCGTTTTAATACTAGTCGAAGGCCCGTGCGTTCGGATCCGAAACTTTATATGTTTCCCGAGACTTTGCTCGACTCTGTGATATTTCACTTTCTTTCGTTTAAGTGATTTTTAACGCTTGCTTACTTTATTTAAGCCATATATTCCAGAGATTTCAAACTCGGGTGAGATATAGCGAAGTTGCTTTTTGACTTACGGTTGTCAAAATTCATCAAATTTCTCTTTTGTTAAGATAAGATCCAGGAGCGCAGAGGAAGGAGAATCATAGTTTCTACACAAGATTACGTTTATACGTGCAATTCTGTCGGATGGATGCGTTTCCTTAAGTTAGTCTTATTTCGCATAATACTGTTTGTACTTTGAATTGAATGGAGTTCTGAATCCTGTTATATATAATTATCTGATGCCCTGAAATGAAGGTCGCTCACCGTACTTTAGTGGAGAAGCTGATATAACTAGTTTGACGGCTTTTTCTTCGAGTTATTTTATCATTCATATGAACTTCCACGGAAGCTCGAATACTCACTTCTCTGATTCTGCAGCAATATTAAAGTTAGAGATCACCGGAGGCGTCGTGGGCCCGTTATTACTTCTTGTCGGATTGATCGGACTCGGATATGTCCTCAACGAAAGAAGAAGAGATAAAGCATTCCAACTCAAGGTCGAGAGCTTCTTGCATGACCATGAGGCCCTCAAGCCCACACGTTACTCCTACAACGACATCAAGAGGATAACCAATGACTTCGAGGAGAAACTAGGCCAGGGGGCTTACGGAACGGTCTACAAAGGGAAGCTTTCGAACGAGATTTTCGTCGCCGTAAAGATGCTGGACAATTCGTTCGGGAATGGCGAGGAGTTCATCAACGAAGTGAGCACTATGGGAAGGATCACCATGTCAATGTGGTTCGGATGGTGGGTTTCTGCGCTGACGGTTTCCGAAGAGCCTTGGTGTACGAGTTCCTGGCGAACGAGTCTCTGGAGAAGTTCATATTTCAGGGCGAAGACACTCGATCTTTTCCTTAGCTGGGAGAGGCTCCGTGACATCGCTCTCGGAGTGGCCAAAGGCATAGAGTATCTTCATCAGGGGTGTGATCATAATATCCTCCATTTTGATATCAAGCCGCACAATATCTTGCTGGATGACAACTTCAATCCTAAGATTGCAGATTTCGGTCTGGCAAAGCTATGTTCCAAGGAACAAAGTGCCGTGTCCATGACTGCAGCCAGAGGTACCATGGGCTACATCGCCCCAGAAGTCTTCTCCAGGAACTTCAGAAGCGTGTCCTCTAATTCGGACGTGTATAGCTTCGGAATGCTGCTGCTCGAAATGGTCGGGGGGAGGAAAAACGTGGATGTGAATGCGAAGAACATGAGCCAGATTTACTTCCCGCAGTGGGTCTATAACCATCTGAATAAAGGTGAAGAGATTGAAATACAACTCCGAGAGGACGGCGACCATAAGATTGCCAGGAAACTGGCAATCATAGGGCTCTGGTGCATTCACTGGTACCCGGCCGATCGGCCTCCCATGAAAGTGGTGGTTCAGATGCTGGAGGGAGAAGAGTGCCCTGTCATTCCGAAAAATCCTTTCGTTTCCTCCGGTTCAGGGGAAGCTGGGACCATGCGGGGACTCTGGAACACGAATCTAGAGGTTATCGAGGAATAAGTCCGAATGCCTTTGCGCAGTATGTCATCTCTCCTTGACCGAAATGGATGTGCAACAGTGGGAAAGTAAGTGGAGCTGTGACTCTACTGAAAAATAGCCTGAATACGCTCCCACCACTTAGTACTTACCTGTTGTATCAGATCCAGTATATATTGAGGAATTCCTTTCCTCTCATATTTGTAACTAGGATAGTTATATAATACTGGATTTATCTACTTATTGGAAGTTTGTGACATAGTAAGTATTGGGATTTGATCGCACTTTGCAAATGCAGTTGGTTCTGGTGTGCATTTCATGTCCTGTATTCAGAAAAATATAGCAGCAGTTGGTTTTTGGGACATGACTCGTGCTCTTTCTTTGCTTAAGGAGTTGAAAATATCTTGGCTTCGGCAATTTAAGAAGGAACGAGAGTACTACTATTAGAAAAAAATGAACCTTCTCATGAGGATGATAAGTTAAAATAAGATGATAAGTCGAAGAACGAATTTGATGAAGCGCTAAAAGGGATATGTTTTTCGAGGTGGTCTCAATCAAGACTTATAATGACATCGGTTTGAAGCTTCTCGAGAGAGATTGCATCTGTGAATTAGGGTGGCACAAGGGCTTCATTGACAGAGGGAGTTCTGCCCAAACAGTGGCAACTCTACTGATGAATTTGGTTACAGATATGTACTGTAACTGAACTTTTATGGTTTGGAAGTATCCAGTCGTGTCCTTTTAGGTAAACGCTGGAAGTCATTCATCTCATCCTTGTACATTTGATTGACCTCTTTATCATGGCCTTTGGTTTCAAGCCGAGTAAAACCAATTTGTCTGGTTTTTCTGACAATCTTGAGCTCTTTCAGCTAAAGGAATGAAACAAAAGGACTCTTAACAACCGTCAAGTGGCTTCTAGTTTCATACACGAAATTTAAGCACCAGGGAAGCCCGAACACAACATGAAACCCGCCGTCATGACCGGAGCAGTGAGTTCCGGCAAACTGGGCAAGTAGCACTTTCAATCCTCTTGCATAGCACTTCACTTTGCTGTAGCGAAAGCAAAGTAAGCCTAGGGGGAAGAGAATCGCCGGGACCAAATCCCAACAATGATTACGTAGCAAGCACCCTCAGAATCGGTCATGATAAACTAATTAGAGTTAGAAAGACTAGATATAAACAAACTAGAACTGCAAATAATCATAATGGAGTAACTAGTGTTAAAATAATATATCATCCATGATGTCATTCATGATGCAATCTCATGATTAAAACATACGTTTGGAAACTGAGGAAACGTGGCAACATAAATGAGTGATGAGTGGTTATGAGAGGGGGAGAAAGAGCATGATCCGGCCGAGGCAACTGCACAAAATGAGGAGTTTGATTTGATTTGCAATCATATAAGTAATAATGGGCTAGAGTTAAAAAAAAAATAATGTCATGCATGATGCGATGCATAGTTCAAATATATGGTTGAATATGAAGTAGATGCGACAAAATAAATGAGTAATAAGTAGCTAATTATGTTGACTGTGATAAAATATTTCTCAGAGTAGCTAGTAAGTTGTCTCATAGACACCAAGAAAGTGATTTGAAAGTAAATATCAATGATCATGTGGATAAATATTATTCTCATAAATAGATTTAGTTAAAATTTTGTGTCCTAAAGACATTTTGGGCATTTTTAGTATATAGTAATCTTGCCACCCATGGCACTATCGTAAAATTCCATAGGAGTAAGCATGGTTTTAGGATAGAACTGGACTGATGGGAATCTGTCCGATTACAGATTCCAAGATATACAAAGTAAGTTCCAGGTTCTAAAAATTAGAGAACCTATTTCGATAATTAAGTTCTAGGTTCTAGATAAGTGAAACCTAAAACCTAGAATCTGAAACCATAAACAATTTTTGTATTTTTCTCTGTCTATGTCTTCGTGCCGTATTACGGTATTCCATGACGTGAAATGATAAGTGTATAATTTGAAACTGTCACGCCCCGAACCCCGAGCGCGCGAACATCTCTCGGCAGTCAATTAAATTGCAACGTCCCAGGACGTGTCATTGACCCATTCTTTTTATCTTTTGATTAAACGCATACGAAGCAACTTAAATAAACACTCAGTCAATCATCAAAACAGGGATAGTAAAACACAACAAACGATTTCCAAAAAAAACCGCACATTTATTTATCCACTTGTTAACCTAAGGAGTTTAACATTTACAAACCTACAACAAAAGATAACTCCTACACGACCTATGAGCAAAAAGGGGTCAAAAAGGTCAGGGTTAACTCTAGCTTCACCAATGGCAAGGCCAACCAAAAAGTGTCGCATCTCGCACCCACCACATCCACACTCGCGATCTCCACGCTACGGCTTTGAAAATGGTTAACAACAATGGGGTGAAATAAAATCTCAGCGAGTCAACTTCCCAAACCTCGATTAGGACGCAAATTCGTACGGAGGCAGCCTAATCATGCAACGGCATACAATCTTACCTGGCCTTGGCACGCCCCTGCATATTAGTACGTCACATATGCCATTATTAATACAATAAGCATAATCAATAATCAGAACACATAATTCTCATACACCAAGCATCCACCCGGGTCTCGATTATAAGGTAAAATCCATTTTGACACATCCCATTCCATGCCTAACAATTTTACCTCATAATC
Source organism: Eucalyptus tenuipes (assembly GCA_014182365.1). Lineage (NCBI taxonomy): Eukaryota > Viridiplantae > Streptophyta > Magnoliopsida > Myrtales > Myrtaceae > Eucalyptus > Eucalyptus tenuipes. Next base: position 18,663,419 of record CM024537.1, read on the forward strand.
AAGTGCAATGCATCACAATCATTCACACGTGTTTCGATTATTACGACATCTCAGGTCACGGCCAACACACGAGTTAGCGGTCTTCCGGCATGACCAGGCATTGTCTAGAACCCCTGCCTAGACGGCATTCCATAAAGGAGCATCGGTCCGGCCTCAACTACGACTCGACATCCGGACCCCCGCCAAGCATCTAATAAACATCGGGCATCATCCTCAAACTCCCGTTGGGTGACGGGTTCAATTAAATGACCACACAAGCACGCCAACACTCAAGCCAATTTTTATTTTTCCGTCAATCAACCCACTGTAAAAGAGTTCGTGCTTAAATAACAAACCTCGGAAAATCTTTATATTTAAAATTCGGGTAAAATAATCACACATGGTCACGTATTTAAAATCAATCCATCAAACTTTGCACACTTTCATTTTAAAGCATCATTGCCCCTTTTATTATGTAAAATACAAAGTCCAAACACGACACCTCAAAGTTTGCTATTTTCTTACCAATAAACCATCTTTGAAAAATAGCATTTAAAATACATGATATGAGCAATCATACATCATGGCATTACATGCTCAAACGATCAGAATCAAGTGTAAATTCATCTAGTAGAACAAGCATAAATTTTTACTTAACGGCTAATCCGTCATTGATTTACACTAATCGGGATTAATTAGGCTAATTATGATTAATTAAACTAAACTCGATTAATTTGCTTAACTATAATTAATTAAAAATTAATCTGTGTTAACTAAAATAATTATGATTAATTAATTAAATAACAATTAAATAAATTAAACTCAATTAATTAATCTAACCAAGATTAATTAATCTAATCATAATTACTTAAACTAATCACATTAAAACTAATGTAAACAATCCTTAATCGCAATTAAAAATAAACCAAGGTCACGGCAAAGGGAGGGGGGTGGGGAAGGCTCGGCTTGGGGTGGCTCGCGGGGGCGAGCAGTGACGGAGGTGGCATGGTGGTGAGTTGGGGGCATGGGCGGCGGTGTGGTGGTGGGTGAAGCGGCAGCTAGTAAGAAGAAGAAGAAGAGGACGAGGAGGAGGAGGGGGTTCGGCCAAGAGAGGGGGGAAAAGAAGAGAGGGAGAGAGAAAGGAAGAGCAAAGGAAGAAAAGACAAAAGAGAAAGAGGAAGGGGGGGGGGCAGGAGGGGGAAAAGGGAGAGAAAGGGGAAAGGGGAGAAGAGAGAGAGAGAGAAAGAAAGGGAAAAGGGGATGGATGGCAGAAAAGGGGGAGAAATCACATGGCGGGGAGAAGAGGGGAGAGAGAGAGAGAGAGAGAGAGAGGAAGGAAGAGGACAAAAGAGAGGGGAAGACAAAAAAAAAAAAACTTCTATTTTATGATTAAGATTTTTATTTTGTTAATATTTTATGTTCTTCATGCATCTAAATCAGCAAGTGGTGACTATTAAATGTGAAATTCATTGCAATCATTCAATAAATAAAACAAGTAAAGCCTAGGTAGAACTTTAAACCTGTGATGAGGTAAGTTCTAAGTTCTAAATTATACAAGGTAAGTTTCAAGTTTTAGAAAGTAAGAACTCGAATGATAACTATTCATGGCCAAAAATTGATTGCTAGAATAGAAATAGAAAAATATATTTCTATTCCTAAATGAGCTTCTAAGTAAAAATAAGCATTTAATAATGACATAAAATTTTATTCATAGAATAGAAATTCATTTGATAAGGACATAAAATTTATCTTTCTTAGCGGCGATGGCAATCAACGACAATGGTTGGTGACCGACAGCCGGGCAGTGGCGACCAACGAATGGTAGCAGATAGCGAGTGGCAACGGGTGGGCGGTCGGCTAGTAACAAGAGTGAGTGATGATAAAAAAAAATTATTTCTTAAATGCATTGGAGGTCCTAAATCTTGTCAAAAAAGTGTAATTTAGTCTTAAAACTTTTAAAAAATCCAATTAACTCATAAAACTTGTTACAAAAGTGTAATAAAATTCTATAACTTTCAAAAAATGTAATCAAATACTAAACTTATCAAATCGATTAAATCGGTCAAATCAATCCATTCCATTGATAACACATTATAAAAATTTTAGAATTCAAATATACTTTCATAATAAATTTTAAAACTTGATTGCAATTTTTAAAAGTTTTAGGACCCGATTGCACTTGCATGATAAGTATTATGACTTAATTGCACTTTTTAAATATTTTAGAATTCAATTGCAATTTTGTGACATTAGAACTTCTAGTGCACCTATCCATTTTTATTGCTCATTTCTATTCCAAAAATAGAGAAGCGAAAAATTTTTACTTCTTATTTCTATTTCAAACCTATTTCTAGACTAAATTTTTTTCTAAAAATAGAAAAATAAAATTGCGTTATCAAATGAATTTTTATTGCAAACTTATTTCTCAAACAGAAAAATAGTTCTAGCTAGAAATAGCATGGTTGTCATGCGAGTCTTAAGAAACATACTCTAACGAGTAGATTTCAAATTTTAGTTAGAACTTGTACAGAATAAGAAACCAGAGCCTAAAACCACTCATCCCTAATATTTCATCAATCTAATGGCACTTTTGTAATTACAATGAAATACTCATGAAATTTACGTAATTCATTGGGCGCTAGATCTAATGTCGTCATCATAAAGTGGTAAGCATTTTTTAATTTTTTAATAGTAATATATAGTCCCATGAGATCAATATTTGAAATGCCAATAATGTTTTATTTTATTTCTAGTTGGAATCTCATTTTCATGTGACACGATAATTTCTAAAACCAGAAGGAAAATTTAGGATGTTATACAGGCAGGATTGGGCAGTCAAAATCCTCAATTTGCGGGCTGGATTAGATGGCTTGTCTCTTTTATTTTTTTATCACAACAAAAGTAAGGTCCACATGCATGTGAGTGGCCTAAAATTTGTAGTCGTCCAAGTCGACCACATAATCGACTTGATGGAAGGTTTATAAAGTTTGATGTTTACTGTAGAATATAAATTTTGGGGGAATTAACACTATTAACTTTTACTTAACACAAAGGTTTTAAATTCTTCCCAAAAAAATTAATAAGTAGTTTATTTTCAACCATAAGCAATTTAATTCAACTTTGTGCAAAAATCCCCAAGTGAATGCTTGGTTCTTGAAACATTGAGATTTGTTTTTAAGAGAAGATTAACACTAAAGATATTGTTAAAGATTACCTCGAGAGTATTTAGATAAAGAGCGCCTATTATGCTTTCAAACGTGTTGTTATATATGACAATGCACAGAAAAGAGAATGTATTTCAATTTTCACTATTCATTAATGCCCATTTAGTATTGTTCTTTCTATCTCTAGGTTGTGTTGGTATACCCATTTTAGCCGTGTACTTTTAATGTAAGCATGTAAGTTGTTGGTTTGGTTGAATGAATTGATTCGATGAAAATTAAACTAAGGCCTCGATTTCGTGAAAAATAAATGATTTGAAAAACAATTTTTCAAAATGATCATTTATGTTGCTGCTTCAAATAATTAGTCCGTCGAATATCTCAATTTAGGGCGCCCATGATAATCATTATATTTTTGTCCCAAAACTATTTTTCCGTTCTAGATTTGTTTTTGAAATAGAAATCCGTTTGATAAAACTATTTCATTTTTCTATTTTTAGAATAAATTTTTACTGCAAAAATAAATTTAGAACAAAAATTGAAAGAAAATTTCTTTTACTTCTTTTTTTAGAAAATAAATAAGAAATAAAAACTCATCTCATCATTTGTTCTCGTTACTAACCGCCGTCGTTGATCATCCGCCGCCACCGGCTCGTCGGTCGTTGGTCGCCGGTCGCCACCGATCACCACTCCCCCGCCGTCATCCATCAACTTGCTGTCCGCCGCCACGTGTTCACCGATTGCCGGCCGCCTCCATTTGCCTATCGTCGTCCACCGATCACCAACCATTAGCCACTATCGCCCCCACCATCCCCCGCCACCTGGGTTTGCTTAGAAACTCATATAAGAATAAGAATAGAAAAATTTATTTATCTTCTAAAAATCAATTTCTAATTAGAATGATGATTATTCGTGTTCTTAGTGGTCATTTAAAGATCCGATCCACAAATCGGACGGGCCAGGCAAAATTGGAATAAGTAAAACTCGTCTTTCACCAAAAGGGAACTCATTTTGCTTGACACCAGCATAGCTGAAAGAATTTGGAAACCATTCTCAGATACCTACAATTTTTTTTTCCTTTTTCAATTCTCTTTTATTTTATTCCTAATATTTTGGGGAAAACATAGGTTGACAATATCGTAAAAAAAATACCCATGTTTCAATCCGAGACACTGCTCAAAAAAAAAAGGAGTGCCACGGGTGAGTAACCCTTGGTTAAATGTGGCCCAAGAGCAAAAAAAAAAAAAAAAAACAGATAGAGATAGCGTGAAAATTTGTGAAATAACTACTAATTATTTTAAAATTTTAAATTATTAGATGAATGTGTAATTTAATATTTAAATATTTTATCGGAGGTTATATCCATACAAACCAAAAGCCCATGCATTTGATTTGAGAGGGATTCTTTAAACTTCACTGGACTTCTCTCGTACTGTGACGGTCTGAAACATCGCATACTATACTCCTGAAATCGAACCTACATCGTACACTTCTCCCGCACTAACTCCTGTGCTAGTAGCACGATCGCAGCACTAGCTACTGGATCCTGCGTCACGCCAGACGCCACCCTTGGCGATTCATCGATGCCAGCCTTGGCTCTATAAGAGAATTCTCGGTTAGGAGAGTCCCAACAAGGGACGACGGGTCAAATGAGGAAAGGAGGAGGAACTTGCTTCGCGAGTTCCAGGTTGACTTGACCTGACTGAGTAAACTTCCCCGTGCACTCGCTTCCCCAATAATACTTTAGTAACGCGGGGGCGACTGACAACGATGGACCGCGAAAAGTTAAAGTTAAAGTAAACTCATGATCTGGACAAGTCTAGGGAAGGATATTGCAGATGCAACATCGGTTCTTGGTTTTCTCTCTCGGATAGGCCTGACGAGAATTACAAAACGAGAGAGAGAGAGAGAGAGAGAGCGTAAGGAAACCAGTTGATCCGTCCACCATGCGCTCTTCCGTTCCCTCCCTCGTCCTCCTCTTCCTCTGCTTCGCCCATGGCACCGCCGACCCCGCCGCTGACGACCCTTGCCGACCCCGGAGCTGCCATCACGGGCTGGATCTCCAGTTCCCGTTCCTGCTCGAAGGCAAGGGCCAACCTGACGGCTGCGGCTACAATCGGCACTTCCACTTGTCCTGCGACGGGCGCGACACCCTGCTCTCGCTCCCAGAGACGCCGCGGCCGCTTCTCGTCACGGGCATCGATTACAAGAACAGGTCCATCACCGTGCGGGACCGCGACGGGTGCATCCCCTTGCTGCTAGCGAACCTCAACCACTCTATCTTCTCCTACGAGAAGAGCCCCCCCAGCTCGTATATTAGTGACCCGCCCTACAACTATACCCTGTTCCAGTGCCCGACGGACGGGAGGAGGGACAGCGGCATGACCCGGCTGGGTTGCGTGAGCACATCCGAGTACGACGTCTTCGCCGTCAAGTCCTACTCCTACGTCGGAGACTTGCCGCTGGTGTCCTGCATGAGGAACGGGAGCATCGACTTGCTCCCGACGACGATCGGTAGCATGATGGATGAGGTCCGTTTGGTTTGGTACCAGCCGGACTGCGGGCGATGCCCGACTCACAGTAAGTGGTGTCGGCAGAACGAGAGCGGCATCTTCTGCATCAATCCTCGTGACGGACACGAAGGTATTATCGATTCCCAAACTTTTTATGTTTCATGAGACTTTGCTTGACTCGTGTTATTCCGCTTTCTAGTTTAAGCGATTGTTAATGCTCGAGCTCTTTTCTTTAGGCCATCATTCCAAAGCTTTTAAAATCTGGTGATGGGTATAGCAAAATTGCTTTCTGACTTATGGTTGTTGAAATTTATCAAGTCTCTCTTTCGTAAAGATAAGATCCACGGAGCGCAGAGGAAGGAGAACCATAGTTTCTAAGCAAGAAATAGGGCTTCTGCGAAACTAAGATTGCTTTTACATGTGCAATTCCGCCGGATGGATGCATTTCCACAACTTAGTCTTGTTTATCAGATGATACTTTCTGTAAATTAAATTGAAGGTGTTCGGAAGCCTGATTGCCCAGTTTTTATAGAAATTATCTGTGATGACCTGAAATGAAGGTCAGTCACGGTGTTAAGTAAAGCTGATATAACTGGTTTTGAGGGCTTTTATTCTAGTTGTTTTATGATTCCTACGAACTTCGGCAGAAGCTCAAGTACTGACTTCTTTGAATCTGCAGTAAGAACAAAGCTGGAGATTGCGGGAGGAGTGGTGGGCTTTTTTCTCTTTCTTGTTGGATTAAGTGGACTCGGCTATGTCATCAATGAAAAAAGAAGAGATAAAGCATTCCAACTCAAGATCGAGAGCTTCTTGCATGACTATGAGGCCCTCAAGCCCACCCGTTACTCCTACAATGACATCAAGAGGATAACCAATGACTTCGAGGAAAAACTAGGCCAGGGGGCTTACGGAACTGTCTACAAAGGGAAGCTATCGAACGAGATTTTCGTCGCCGTGAAGATGCTGGACAATTCATTCGGGAATGGAGAGGAGTTCATCAACGAAGTGAGCACGATGGGAAGGATTCACCACGTCAACGTGGTCCGGATGGTTGGTTTCTGCGCCGACGGTTTCCGAAGAGCCTTGGTGTATGAGTTCCTGCCGAACGAGTCTCTGGAGAAGTTCATTTTCAGGGCGAGGACACTCTCGACCCTTTCCTTAGTTGGGAGAGGCTCCACGATATCGCTCTCGGAGTGGCCAAAGGCATAGAGTATCTTCACCAGGGCTGTGATCATAAGATCCTCCATTTCGACATTAAGCCGCACAACATCTTGCTGGATAACAACTTCAATCCTAAGATTGCGGATTTCGGTCTGGCAAAGCTATGTTCCAAGGAACAAAGTGCGGTGTCCATGACTGCAGCCAGAGGTACCATGGGTTACATTGCCCCAGAAGTCTTCTCCAGGAACTTTGGAAGCGTGTCGTCTAAGTCGGATGTGTACAGCTTCGGAATGCTGCTGCTTGAAATGGTTGGGGGCAGAAAAAACGTTGACGTGAACGCGAAGAACATGAGCCAGATGTACTTCCCGCAGTGGGTCTATAACCATCTAAATAAAGGTGAAGAGCTTGAAATACGAATCCGAGAGGATGGCGACCGCAAGATAGCCAAGAAACTGGCGATCGTGGGGCTCTGGTGCATTCACTGGTACCCTGCCGATCGGCCTCCCGTGAAAGCGGTGGTTCAGATGCTTGAGGGAGATGAGTGCCCCGTCATGCCGAAAAATCCTTTTGTTTCCTCCAGTTCAGGGGATGCTGCAATCATGCGCGGAAGGCTCTGGAACACAGATCTAGAAGTTATCGCGGAATAAGTTCGAGTGCCCTTTTGCAGTATGTCATCTCTCCGTGACTATACAAGAATCTATGTACTTAGTGGAAACCATTGATGCGCTCCCACCACTTACCTAGAGTATTAGATCCAATATGTATAGAGGAATTCCTTTCCTCTTATATTTCCTACTAGGTAAGTTGTCGTGTAATACTAGAATCTATGTACTTACTGGAAGTTTGTAAGATAATAAGTTATTGGATTTGATTGCCCAGCGCGAATGCAGTTTGTTCTGGTGTGCATTTCATGTCTTGAATTTCGGGAAATCTAGCAAAAGTTGGCTTCTGGGACAAGAATTGTGCTTTCTGTCTGCTTGGGGAGTTGAAAATATCTAGGTTCAGCAATTTGAAAAGGAATGAGAGTACTACTGCTAATATAAATGGCCCTTCCCATGAGGATGATGAAGTTCTAAAGTACATAATTAATTGAAGACAACGTATCTGCAGAAGCGCTAAAAGAGTAAAAGGGTAATGTTTTCAAGGTCGTTTCAATCACAACCGGCAATGATGCCAGTTCGAAGCTTCTTGAAAGACAATGTATCGGTGAATTAGGGAGGCACGGTGGCTTCATTAACAGAGGGAATTCTTGCCAAAGAGTGGCAACTCAGCTGATGAAATTGGTTACTGATATGTACTGGAACCGAACAACTTCATGGTTTCGAAGGGTCTACTTGTGTCCTTTTGGGTTAAACACTACAAGACATTCATCTCATGCTGATCGAACTCTTCATCATTTCCTTTCAGTTCAAGCCGAGTAGAACTAGTTTGTCCGGTTTTTCTGACACCCTTGAGCTCTTTCAGCTAATAAGAGACTCTTTTTAACTGTCAAGTGGCTTCTAGATTTACACACAAAAATTAGAGCGCCAGAGAAACAGGAACACAACACAAAACACGCCATCATGATCGGGCGGCGAGTTCCGGCAAACTGGGCAAGTAGCATTCATGCGAAGCCACTCGCCAATGCAATCTGCATGGAAGCAATGGTTACATTGCGGTATGGTCTTGAGGGTCTCTTTGGGCTGATAGTCCGACAGGCAAATTGGGCAAGTGCTGTCGTCGGGCAGCGGAAGCCGCTTGCTCTCTCCTAGGACAATTTTTGGGTAAGATTCGATGACCACCATGTCAAGTCCCGAAACAACGGCAGAACGCGGTCCAACCGCCGTGGCAAATTCCCCGACGACGGGGCGCCGCCCTCTCGCGTAGGACTTCACTCTGCCACAGAGGTGGCAAAGTAAGCCCAGGAGGACCAGAATCACCGGGACACCAACCCCGACAACGATCACGTAGCGGGCACCCCTTGGAATGCCTGAAACTGAAAGCATGTTAACCTATTATACCAGAAGCTCAAGATAATTTTGCTTGATCAAACAGATAAGATGGTCAGCCATATACCAATCCCGGGTCAAATGCAACTATTTTGGATGCGCATGCCCCATGCGTTCTAAAGCATAAAGGATATTTAAATGACAAATGTGGGAATCCGGTCTTCTCTCATGTACACAACAATTCTATTTCAAATCAGGTGCGTTTATTGGTCAGCCCTGCTGCTGTTTTTATACGAATGACCCAAAAGTTGGTCTCAACGAACCCAATTGAGCCAATGTCAAAGTCAACCCCCAGCTGAAACCTAAAGGTACGGCATGAGGTGGCAGAAAAAGAGAGGAGGAAGCCACTCGGAAAACAGAAGCCAAGAGGGATTTTGCATCTTCTGATTGGCCCCACCTTTTTGGCCTTGTGCATTGACTTCAGTCAACGCTTATCCCCATCCCCATCAAGGAGTTGCTCCCATTCCATTCATACCCCTCTCGAGCCCCAAAAAGAAGCGAGAGCAGCAGAGAAATCTTTGACCAGTTTGTAATCATGAAAGCATCACGAAAGAGATGGCTTCAAAGCCAGCGTTGGATGAGCTGCATTGACTTTAATCAAGGGCAGCACCAGCCTTTGGTGTCGCTTTCCTTATCATGATCATCATGAAAACCCCACCACCATTGTCAATTCCCACGGTGATGATGAACACTCATCGCGGAATTTGAATGTTGTCCTCTGAATAGTCGCAATGGCTTCTTTCTCAGTGATTCTAAAGAAATTCTACATGCCCGGGTTATAGGAAAAGCCACTACTATTATCATAATATTATCATCAAATCGACTCTTTAGTATTTTATTTCAGAAAATTAACTCGATATCTCTATCAACTTTCATGTACGAACTTATTCCGCCTATTTGTGTGGATTTACTTGCTAATATGATCATGGGTCTCGAAAAATAAAAATCACAATTTATATTTCAGCATGTTAGCATTTTATTTTGAAATAATTCTTGGGAAGAATTCTTCAACCTATTTTATAAATCACTGTTGGCTATCTCATTTGGAGGCATGCAAAATGCATGATTGACCAATCAGACTGTTGAACAATCTTTTGTACCGACACAAGATCTTTTTTACTCTCCCCGGACGTGGACAAGAAGCTTTGAAGTCTCGAGTTCATCCATCATAAATCTTTTACTATCCTGATCAAGTCAAATCCTCCTTGCCTTAAATTGCAGGATTCACAAGAAAATGACGAGAAGATGGACCCAACATCTGCCTGAACGTTCCTGAACTCCCGGAAATTCACGTTTTGTGTAGACTTATTTTGTTCTTTTTCAACTGTAAGGCCTGACAAATACCACTGTACTGTACTTGATCGTAGGGAAGAACGAAATTAATCTAGTATATAAGTACTTTATACCCTGCCGACAGGGATTTTTCTTTTTGTTGGGCCTAAGCCGCTGGGAGCCATCGGAGAGACTGAAAATCCAAGAACCTGAACAGACCACTTCACTACACAAACCTAAATTCTTCCTCTTGTCCATTAAGTTCTACATACGTAGCTAGATGTTTGTTGGGACGAGGTTATTTGATTCTATTTCTTCCCCTAATTCCGAGAGTTCTAACATGTTCGAAATTTGCAGTTTTAGTTATGCTCTTGTGACGAGGATGATATGAATGAATACACTCACATGCGCATACGCAAGAAAGAAGTTAGTGTAGACTGAACAGAAAGATCCTTCTTACCACGCTGCGGGACATTGGTGCACTGAATCTCAGTGGTGGAGTTGCCCTTGAGCCCGCACCTCCCGCCCCGAACCACACACCTTCCGCACTGCGGCACCCCCCACCGGAGCCGGAGATCGCTGCTGAGGTCCGACGAGGTGACCTGCTCGTAGAACGGCAATTCGACCGGGACTGGGACAGTCTTCACAAGGGCGCATGACGAGGAGAGGGTTTTCACGACGGAGGGTGAGGAGGTCGCAAAGACTGTGTAGTTTGAGCCGCTGAGGCAGGCGATCGGGTTCAGGCCATACCTGATGTAGCTGGAGGAGCAGTTGAAGAAGGTGAAGTTCTGGGAATAGACACCGGCGAAGGGCGAGCCGGAGAGGTTGAGATAGAGAAGCCTCTTGGGGAGGCAAGCCTTGGGGTCATTCACCCACATCTCTTGCCCAGCATAGTCTATGCCTTGGACGGTGAATGGACCTGAGTTGGGCAACTCTAGTATGGTTCGGTTCACCCCGTCGCACGACAGATCGAAACCCGGGTAACCACAAGATTCAGGCTGGAGGGTTCCAATCCGGAAGGGGAAATGGATCATGGGCTCGTCACGGTGACAGAAGGCGGGCGTGCAGGTCTTGGCACTCGCTTCCGTGCATAACAAGAAGAAGAATAACAAGGTCACAGAGAGAGTGAGGATTTTCATTGTGTTTGGAGTAGTCAAAAGCTTCAGAAAAGGAGGTAAGCAAGCCTAATAGATACTGGAGTTTATATTAATTTTTTCTTCTGACTGATGAGAAGTGATGAAGAGGTCTTATATATCTGCACAAAATCTTCATGCAGAGGGCACTTTATGAAAATGTCCAAAAGGATCACGGTCAATGGGAGGCTCCACCACATGATGTCAAGCGTGGATCGTGTAAAGTGGTTTTAGATTGAAGAATCGGTCATGGTCGATGTGAAAATTATTATTATTGAATGAAGAAAGTCCTTGTTCATGGGCTTAATCAACTCGTTGAATCAATGGGCTCCCATCTCTGATATGAACCACTGCATAGATACCCTCCTGAATAACGATTAGACAACATGCTCGTGGAGCTTAAACAACGCCAAAAACCACTAACATCAGTTTCTCAAGTGATTTCCGATGATGAGTCCCTCGTTTAAATGTTCATATACGCTCTCGAAACTTTTATTCCGGTACATCGTGGACGGTGCTATTTGCGTGCATCAATGAAGATTAATCGAGCCAACTTGGCCATGTTAACTTGCAATTCCAATCGCAAGTTACTTGTCACCAAACGATATGGACGATTGACATTTGGGTTTTCTTTTTCCTTCTGAATAAATGTGATTAGATTTGCTTTAAATAGCACCAAAATTCCTGAACTGTAGTGCTAGACCGAAAATATGACTGAGAATGCTTCAAATAAGTGCGACGATGGAATTATGGTATTACTAATAGCAGGTTAAAGAGTTCGCCATTGCTCATCGTTCTTTTCTTCGGAGTTGACCTGACCTCGGGGCATTTATCATAATGAAATCGTCCATTATTGGCTAGATTGCTTATAATATTCAAACATCAACGAGAAAACAAAGGAAAGGCGTTCTTCATCTTGTGCAGATGACGCAGGATCGGATCAAAATTGAATGAAGTTCTTCCCGTTTGAATTGTTAAACCGCGATCGTCGGTGCTCGTCCAAGAGGTCATTTTTAGGCGGTCAAATCGTATTGATATAACGCAACTAAGGGCTGACTTTCGATCCGCTTCGTTCATTTTCGGTCGGACTCTCTCTTTGTTGCGCATATTTCTCCGGATGCATCTCTTCGTGAGGAAAGGGATTGGCATGGTGGAACCCATTAGTTTGCAAGCGCCTCTTGGTCGGCATTTGTCTAGCTTCCTTCAGCAGAGCCCTCATTGTCATTTCACTAGGGAAGGGGAGATTGTAGATTCCTTTTCCACGGTTGTTTTCCGCTCTGTAGCAAGGCGACATGAAACACCCGTTCACTGTATGATACCGACGCAGGAGACGAGCTCCATCAGCGGGGGGGATTATGCGTCTTGACACATATCGATTTGCTATTTAACATGACCCGCCAACATGTGAAAAGGAATAAGGAAAGAAAAGACTAAGGGTGATCAGTTCTCGATCCAATCTGGTCTGATTCCAAAGTAAAACCTAGAAACCGATCCTAGATCAGGAATCGGTCCTATTCAATCCAATGAAATTGATCACTATTTTTTTTCCATATTTCATCTGGATATTTTATTATTTAAAGCATGACTAGAAACAAATTTATAGCTCGAGATAAATCTTATACCATCGAGATACCTTATTATCTAATTATAGGCTCATATTTCCTTAAAAACAATCAACTAAATCCACTAACAATTAAAAATATATGTAATCTATCCAATCCGGTTCAATTTTCCAAAGAGTATATGTAGTCGGTCATGTCCCGACTGACAGATTTGATTGGCAATGGCAATTTTCAATTTGGCCAGTCCGTTTTGCACACTCCTAAGGAAGCGTCATCTTGCGTCCCACTCTCCGTTCATGACGGCAAAGGATGGAGATAGAAATGGTCCACTTCCGGACCATGCGCCTGCTTCGACATGCTCTGTTCTAGTCTAACGTTAAACTACCCGAACGCTCCGACGCATCAAAGAAACAACGACGCTCCGCGGCATGCTCGGAAGAAGAAGGTCAGTGGGCCCCGCTTTGCACGCGAGCTCGCCACGTCCGACGCTACGGGAGCAGGGGTCGACCGGAGAAACGCATACAAAAGAAGGGGGGGCCGGTCAAATTACGAACGGAGGAATGCGTTCAAATTTGCCGATCGGTTGATTAAGATGAAAGGCGCGATCTTTAGCCGAATCGAAGAGAGCCCCGAAGATCCGGAGACGTTCAAAAGCGCTGCGGCCGGCGCTTTACGGATGACGACCCATTTTGACAATTCGAGTGGGTAGGTGCAAATGCGTGGAGAAAGATACATTTTTCTATCGTTGGTCAGCCCGGTGAAGGTATCACGCAGAGCCATGGGAAATCAAAATGAGATCTTGTCGTGAAATGGGGACACAGAAAGCGAGAGGGAGAGAGAGATTAGTGGGAGACTTGGAGCTTTCTGTTCAAGAAAAGCAGTAAGAACGAGCAGCGACGCCGACCCTTTTCCGGGCTGGTGGGCCGCTGTGCAGCGATTCGAATCGTTTTCTTTAATGGAGCGTTTTGCTTGCCTTCCGCATTCCGCGTCCGGCGACCGATTCAAATCGTGCGCAGTTCGATCGAAAGCGGTGGCGAGAAATCTAGAAAGGAATCTTTCGACGAAACCGCAGCACAAATCCATTGATCATTAAAACGGGGGGAAAAAAGTACGACGAGACAGATAACCCTACCGGAAACAATAAGGGGGTGAGCCTCAGAAATCGGAGCAGCGACCGTTTCGCTCCCAATCGCCGTAGCGGGTCGGTTCGGGGCCCCTGGGCCCACCGATCTCGCCCGTCTTCCTGTTCACGTACCCGTCGTCGTCGTCTTCTTCTTCTCCTTCTTCTCCGCGCGGTTCTTCCTCTTCCTGTTGCTGCCGGATCCCCTTCGCCGCGTCCTCCCGCGGCTGCTGCTCCCCGCTAGGGTTGTTTCCTCCTCCTCGGGGTGGTTGCTCCGTCGACGAGCCGAACAGCCGGGCCGCCGCCGAGCCGGCGACGGAGCGGGCCAGAGGCTCGGGTACGGCGCGCGCGAGGGCCAGCTTCGGAGCGGAGAGATCCGTGAGGGAGGCGGAGAGTCGGCGGCCCAGATTGACGAGGGCCATCGCGATCCAAAGCAAGGACGGACTCTCTCTCTCTCTCGGGTGAGGAAGATGAAGTTCGAGCAGAGAGAGAAACTATACCCAAAAACGACGGACGGAGCTTGAAGAAAGGAGGAGGGGATGCGCGACGACTCGCCGTTTCTCTCTCTCGGGGCGGCGTCGTTCGCCAGCCCACGTGTCGGCGACGTGGACGTGCCGGAATCGCAATTCGATTTTGCTGCCACGCGATACCCAAATGGTTCATTTGATTAATGAGATCGCTCCTAACATATACGTCCTCCCAAAACCCTTTGAATTTCGCGTCATGTCGAGCTCTACCTGACACTCACGTGACTTATAGAACTCTCGAATTGATCAGCGAGTTATCAAAAATTGAATCGAATCGTTCTATAAAACTCTCGAATGATAGAATTCTTGACACCAGTTACAGACGAGATGTCGAAGATTGAATCAAATTATCTTATAAAACTCCTCAATATTCTTAATACCCAGTTACCAGGACGAATCCATTGTCGAAGATTGAATCGAATTATTCGAGTTTTGCTTGTCATTCCCAGATTTGTGCTCATTGACAAAATTCATGCGAGGATAGAAGTGACAATAGATGGTTTCCATTGCAGTTGCACGACGCTGTGCTGCAGCTTTTCTCATTCACAGATATGGTACTCTCACTCACATCACGTTCCATCATCCCTTGTTACACAAGGTTGGCACCGTCTCGAATGAAGAAGCTACCGGTTATGATACCCAAAAGAACGAATAGCAAAGTGCATCGACTGTTCGATGAAATACGAAACATCTTCCCCCTATTATAAACTTGTCCGTCGACAAAGAAAACTGTACATTATTCCTTTGTAACAATCAACAAACTTCAGACCTAAACCCAAACAAGACTCTAAGATTAAGCCCCGCACCCCAGAAGTAGAATAACTTCGAACCATATGAAGCCTCAGCCAGCATCACATGGGCACGTTCAGCCTGCCAATCTTCCCCACCACCTTCCTCGCTCCCTCCCTCGGGCCTTATGAGAGCGTCTCGGATCCACAGCACGAACTGAAGAGGAGGCTCCTCTCGCATATTCACGACAGGCTCGGTTTTTACCATCCGCCCCTGCTGCGCAAAACACTAGAATCTGCGAATCTCTATGTCACCACAGTGAATTTGCCGCTGCCTTCTTGCCGCTTGTTGATGTCCTGTTGCTGAGAGGTTAAGTCCTCTTGGTTCTCAGGGTCGACGGTGAGATCCTCCTCCTTTGGCATGAGGAATCTATCGACCTGTGCCGCAGCTTGCCTTCCCTCGGAGATGGCCCACACCACCAGAGACTGACCGCGTCGACAATCCCCGGCAGCAAAAACTCCCTCCACATTGGTCGCAAACCGGCCATAGTCAGCCTTGAAGTTTGACCTGCCATCTCTCTCTAGACCTAACTTGTCTGCAATTGTCTGGAAAGGGCAAACCAGCAAAAACAACAGGCACAAATGCTGTCAATAAACTGTCCAGAAAAAGAGAACAAATTTACATCCACCCGGCACTAGCCCTATGCACATAAACTTAAGTATGGGTTAAAAGGTATCTTGACATTCTTCATTTTTAACCAGTTCGACTTTTCCATATTATATAAGGTTTCCTAGGGCAATAATAAGCCTCTAAAGGCCCACATGCCAATCAAATTTACTTTAGCACATACGCTGAATAACCAAGTTATACTGTTACGACCGAAAGAAAAACAACTAATTTACATGCAAATTTGACTTTCGCATGCCAAATCTTTTCTTAGCACGGCTCAAACTATTTGACAAATATGAGAGAACGGTTCAAGTACTCACCGATTCTGGACCAAGGAATCCCATGGCCAGTAAAACCAGATCAGCCTCAATGATTTCCTCAGATCCCTCTATTTCTTTGAGCTGAAACTTCCCACTAGCATCCTTCTCCCACCTAACACGCACCACTTCAAGCCCTTTAACGACCCCATTTTCATCACCAATAAACCGCTTAGTTAGCACTTCATAAGACCTTGGGTCTTTCCCAAACTTAGCTGCAGCTTCCTGGTGGCCATAATCAACACGGTAGACGCGAGGCCACTGTAAACAGCATTGAACAGAGGAAAAGAATGGTGAGCAAATATTACACTGCGCATGCTATAAAATAAACGATAATGGAATAAGCAAGAGTACTCCTGTGGTTGTCAAGAGAAAAGGTAACTTATGTAATATTCGTACCTGTGGCCAAGGGTTGCCTGGAGCCCTCTTCTCCGGTGGCTTAGAAAGCAGCTCCAAGTTTACAATTCTACTGCAGCCATGCCTGATAGATGTTCCTATGCAATCCGTGCCAGTGTCACCTCCACCAATGACCACTACCTTCTTTCCCTTTGCAGATATGTAGTTACCATCCTTGAGATTGCTGTCAAGCAAGCTCTTTGTGTTTGCATGAAGGAACTCCATGGCAAAATGAACACCTGACAATTCGCGTCCAGGTACAGGAAGGTCCCTGCAAGAAGGAAAATTCAATCCACAAGCATAAAAATCGCTCTTCTCATCAACCAGAACATGGTGCAAAAACTCCTACAACATGTCCCCAGAGTTAAGTCACAATGAACTTACCTTGGTTTTGTGGCGCCAACAGCTAAAACAATAGCATCATTTTCCTTTTGGAGCCTATCAAGAGAGTATGATGAATCCTTCCCAACGCTGGCATTCACCACAAAATTGACCCCTTCCTGAGCCATCAAGTTAACTCGCCGTTGAACTACATCCACTTTGTCAGTCTTCATGTTTGGCACACCATACATCATTAGGCCCCCAATTCGATCGGCACGCTCATACACTGTCACAAAATGGCCCATCCTGTTCAGCTGGTCAGCCGCAGCCAATCCAGCCGGTCCACTTCCCACAATCGCAACTTTTTTCCTGAGCGCATAAAGAAATTGATGATATTAACTTTAGAATAGGCAACATCTTTTGTCACAACCAACCCTGAAATCTGACTGGTTTAAGCCAAAAGACTCAATGGAAAACCAGGCTAATTCTTAAGCATTGTGAATTAAGGAATGGAAGGATGTAACTTGAACAGGAACCCCAGGGAAAAGAAACATCTCTAGGGAATATAATGGACAGCCTTGACATAGCTTTTCAAGCAACGCCTACCAATCATATTCTCCAAGAGCATAGTAAGCAAAGCACAGATATAATTGACTGGTTAATGTTGTTGAATGAAGAGACAGCATACCCTGTCCTCTTCTGGGGTGGCCGGGGCACCATCCACCCCTCCTCAAAGGCCTTGTCTATGATCGAGCATTCAATATTCTTGATGGAAACAGGATTCTCAATGATACCAAGAACACAAGAGCCTTCACATGGTGCAGGACACACACGGCCTGTAAACTCGGGGAAATTATTTGTCTCCAACAGTCGATCTAGTGCTTCCTGCCACCTATTTTGGTATACCAGCTCATTGAACTCAGGTATTTTGTTTCCAAGAGGACATCCAGAGTTTTCCTGCATAGTAAAGCCAAAGGAACAGATATACAATAAAATTCATCTAGAATACATACGTACATACGCACAGACACGATTATAAAATAAAATCATTACAACTCTTACCTGATGGCAGAATGGAGTGCCACAGTCCATGCACCGGGCAGACTGAGTTTTTAACAGGGGACCTGGTTTGGACTCCTCCATGACTTCCTTCCAATCGTTCATCCGAACATTAGGGTCCCTATATTTAACACCTTCGCGCTCATAAGCAATAAATCCCCCATGCTTAATGGCATCGGGAACTTGCGTAGGCCTCTTGGGAGCCTCAACAGATTCTACCGTCTATAAAAACCAAAACTTAAAGTCAACATCTCATCAAAGAATGGTTACCAGCTGAATCCTCAATATCAGTCTTCCCTCATATGAATCACAAAAAGAAAAGATTAACCTTGCCACAAAACGAAAGCCACAAAACATTGCAGAAACTACCCTAAAGGAAGAAAGTGGCATAATTTCAATTTTAAAAATTTATCCAGAAGTTGTGAACGCCAGAACAAGATATTCATGTCATGCATATTGAGATATCAGCTGTCTATGACACATTTGCGCCAGCACATAGACCCACGCATGCAAAATCAATAAAGCAGAGCACAAACTCAGGAGTAGAAAAAACTTCATCCAAATATCAGATCTTCCAAATTTTAAACAATGTCAAATAACTATCACATAAGTTGAAGTATTCTAGTCCGATGTTGAAAAAATTTAGGTATAACAGGGGCTTAGTGTCGCACATGAATGATCAATAAAGACAAGCATTGATAACATGGTCAGGCGATCTGTTATTTTTCTTTCGGTGTAAGGATTTACATCAAGCATTAAAATCGTAACTCAAATCATAATGTTCGAATAGAGCACTAGAAGTTGAAAAACAAATCTCATTTATCAGATACATACCGCACTGGCTTTGGCATTGGTTGATGCAGCTGCCATCTTCTTAAGCTCTTCAAAAGCATTTTTCTCCATCAGCTCTCCCTCGTCTTGCTCCTGTTCTTCCTCCATATTTTTCTGAGCATTTTTGGTAGCTTCTCCTGCTTTCATGTCTGCAAGAATTCGCTTGTAATCCCTGGGGAATACCTTGATAAACTTGGGCAGAAGACTCTCGAAGTCTACTAACACCTCTTTTGCCAATTGGCTGTTTGTATGACGCTGATGTTGCTGAATCATCATTCTGAGGGTCATAATATCCTCCTCTTCCTCAACTTTATCAAGATCTACCAACTCAAGATTGCAACGTGACTGGAATTTACCATCCACATCTAGAACATATGCAATGCCGCCACTCATACCAGCGGCAAAGTTCCTGCCAGTTTTTCCCAGCACAATGACCGTCCCACCAGTCATGTACTCGCATCCATGGTCACCAACCCCTTCTACTACAGCTCTTGCCCCAGAATTGCGCACACAGAATCTTTCCGCAGCCATTCCATTGAAGTATGCCTCCCCACTTGTAGCCCCATAAAGAGCCACATTTCCAATCACAATATTCTCTTTCGGATCAAATTCACTTCCCTTTGGAGGATAAACGACAATTTTTCCACCTGATAATCCTTTGCCAACATAATCATTACTGTCACCTTCGAGCTCCAATGTGATGCCAGGGCAGAGAAAAGCTCCAAGACTCTGGCCAGCACTTCCAGAGAGTTTAATATGGATGGTATCTGTAGGTAGTCCAGCCAAGTGATAGCGTTTAGTCACCTCATGGCTGAGCATTGTTCCAACAGCACGATTCACATTGCAAATAGGCATTTCAATATAGATAGGGAGACTTTTTTCCAAAGCAGCTTTGGACTGAGAAATAAGTTTCTGGTCCAAAGCCATATCCAAGCCATGGTCCTGCTTCTGGACACAATACTGAGCAGCATCAGGCCTAATCTCAGCTGCAGGTCTAAGAAGCAAGGAGAGGTCAATATTCTCCAGCTTTTCATTGGTCTTGGTTACTTCTCTGTCAACCTCAAGCATATCAGAACGACCAACCATCTCATTCATCGTCCGAAATCCCAGCTGAGACATGATTTCCCTAACTTCCTCAGCCAACATGAAGAAAAAGTTAATGACATGTTCAGGTTCTCCAGCAAATTTCTCACGGAGAACAGGATCTTGAGTAGCAATGCCAACGGGGCAGGTGTTCTTGTGGCACTTTCTCATCATGATGCAGCCGAGTGTAATGAGGGGAGCAGTGCTAAACCCAAACTCCTCAGCTCCGAGGAGTGCGGCGATGGCAACATCTCTTCCAGTTTTTAGTTGGCCATCAGTCTGAAGAACCGTCCGGCCACGAAGGTCATTTGCAACCAGGGTTTGATGCGTCTCAGCCAAACCAAGTTCCCATGGTAGCCCCGCATTTTTTATACCTGTCCATCTTGCGGCCCCCGTTCCTCCATCATGCCCTGAGATCAAAACGTGGTCGGCATGCCCTTTCACTACACCACTTGCTATCACTCCAACTCCAGCCTCAGACACTAACTTCACACTGATTCGAGCTGCAGGATTGGAATTCTAGGATAGCAAGCAAAGACGAGGGACGATTAGCTTGCACGAGCAAGGAACTAGGCACTGGACAACAGAGACGAAAGGGTATAGGAGTTTACCTTAAGATCATGAATTAATTGGGCAAGGTCTTCAATTGAATAGATATCATGATGTGGAGGAGGACTTATCAGTCCAACACCAGCAGTAGAATTCCTGGTCACTGCAATATCTCCTATCACCTTGTGGCCAGGGAGCTCACCTCCTTCACCAGGCTTGGCCCCCTGCATTAAAACACAAATGAAGTCAAAATCAAATAAATCCATTTCAAATGAATTATTTCTAGCACATGTTAACCTCACCAAATGCCACATGTGGATATCAATTAAAGCAAAGACACCGCATGGTGCTTTGCTGACACAGCATCATCTGCCATGAACATAAAAGAATAAACAAAGGGAAGCTCTGTTCCAACAGGAACACAGGGCCAACTGTATGAAAATCAAAGGCAACCATAGATGAGGATTCTGCATATTTTGTGATAGAACCAACATATACCTGAGCCATTTTTATTTGCAACTCATCAGCATTAGTAAGGTAGTAACTTGAAACCCCAAATCTCCCACTAGCAATCTGCTTGATGGCACTCCTCTTTGGATTCACAGAGCCATCTGGAAGAGGCTCCATGCGAGATGGTTGCTCTCCTCCCTCACCTTCAACAGAAAACATAAAGGAACTTTATGAATCCAATTATGAGGACCAAAACTCTTCACACGTAAGAAACTGGAGCAATGAGAGTTACTGATGATGTAAAAATAATCCTAAATCTGAGTACATGCAACGAAACACAAACAAAAGCTTCACCCACGATATGGAAACACGAATTTTTTTCTCTCAATTAGTTCAGACATGTTGCGGTTCATACATCTAAGAGACAAAGTAAGCTAGTTCAAATTGTATTAATGGGAAAATAAATTAAATTATACCTGTGTTTGACTTGCCCCCAATTCTGTTCATTGCGATGGCCAGTGCCGAATGTGCCTCAAGTGAAATTGATCCATAGCTCATAGCACCGGTGCAGAACCGCTTAACAATCTCACTAGCCGGTTCAATTTCATCCAGAGGGACTTTGACTGCCACTTCCTTAAATGTCAAGAGACCACGCAAATTGCAGCTCTTGTTCAGTTCCTGGATGCGCCTCGAGTATTCCTTATATGCAGCCACACTATTACTTCTGGCAGCTTCTTGCAGCTTCGCCATAGCAAGAGGGTCGTTCAGGTGAATCTCACCACCCTTCCTCCAGTGATAAGACCCAGGGTTAGGCAGCGCAACGGCTTCTGCACTACCAGGGGGAAAGACACGATTAGGAAATGCCAACTCATGCAAATCAAGCGCATCTTGGGCAAGCATCTCAAATGTTGCACCCTCCACCCTGCTTGGAGTTCCAGCAAAGCACTTCTCAATAACTTCCGATGAAAGACCCAAAGCTTCGAATATCTGAGCACCCTTATAGGAGGCCAAAGTTGAAATCCCCATTTTTGCAAGAACCTTCATCATTCCATAGTTGCTTGCTTTGAAATACTTCTTGACCAGCTCGTCCTTTGAAAAAAATTCACCGTTTGCTTTGGGTGGAATTTTTCCATCAACTTGCAATCTCCAGATTGCCTCTATTGCCAGATACGGGCATATGGCATCAGCACCGAACCCAACAAGTGTGCAGAAATGGTGCACCTCACGTGGCTCGGCAGATTCAATAATTAACCCCACTTGAGTGCGCTCAAGCTTTCTTACAAGGTGATGATGGACAGCACCCACAGCCAAGAGAGAGCTTACAGCAATACGCTCTGGGGAGAAGGCTGCATTGGAAGAAAAAGTAGTTAAAACTCCATCCTATAAACAAGTTCTTTCAAGAGAAATTAGATCCAGTTTAACAAGAAAATACCTCTATCAGACAGTACAAGAGTTGTATAGCCCTCCTTGATAGCTTTACTTGCTTCTGCACAGATCCTATCCAAGGTTTCCTCCAGTCCCTTTCTTCCACGTCTCTTGGAGTAAGTTATGTCTATGATTTTGCTTTGCCAACCGATGTAATTCATCTTTTTAACAGCTTCCATTTCTTCAATGGACAGAAGAGGACCTTTTAGCGAGAGGCGATGACACTGTTGCTCGGTGGTCTCTGTAAGATCACCTTCTGGCCCAATCATGCATTCCATCGAAGTAACTATCTTCTCTCTGATTGGATCGATAGGAGGGTTTGTCACTTGAGCAAACATTTGCTTGAAGTACTCAAATGTGAGCTTTTCTCTATCAGACATGACAGCCAAAGGCGTATCATTTCCCATTGATCCAAGGGCCTCCGTACCGTCTTTTGCCATAGGAAGCATCAACATTTCTAAAGCTTCAACAGTGTAACTGCAAAAGTGAAAGCTTCAGAACAAGAAGAAGACCAAAGAGGATGTTCAGTACTAAGTATATAGAGAGATTGTGTACCCAAAAGCTTTCAAAGGGGCCAGTAAACCATGAATTCCCATATTTTCCATGTTGTCATCATCTGCAGATGCCTGATAGACATCAAACAAGATGAGCATCCCACACAAAAATAAACAAAGGAAATTAGTCAAACTCAGACACTTACTGCCACCACCCCAGCAACAGCTGGAGCATTCCTTTTAGATTCAGGAACAGACTCAACTATGTCCTTGAGTTCAATCTTTTGCCTTCTAAGCCATTCTCCATAAGGCCTCGCCATAGAATATTGTTGCTTCAAGGCTTCATCATCTACAACAATATGCTTCTCAAAATCCACCAAAAGCATCATCCCAGGGTTCAGCCTTCCTTTCCTAGACACATCTTCGGGAGGAATATCGACCACACCAACTTCACTTGCCATTATTACTCTTCCACTATGAGTGATGTAGAAACGACCAGGACGCAGGCCATTGCGATCCAATGTTGCTCCAAGGTAGCGGCCATCAGTAACTGCAAGTGATTCTGCAGATAAGTAGATAGCACGAGAATTTGCTTCAAATGGTACTGTAATGCAACAAATTATTACATGAAATCAGAGCTGGCCCATCCCATGGCTCCATAAGAGCTGAGAAGTATTCATACAAAGCCTTTCTTTGAGGATCCATGTTCTTGTCATTTTGCCATGCTTCAGGGATCATCATCATCACAGCTTCAGGGAGACTTCTGCCAGCTCGAACTAGTAGCTCAAGAACACCATCAAAAGCTCCTAAAAGAGGGAAGTTTTCCTAAGTTAGACCATGAGATCTTCCAAGTTTATGTCCGTAAAGATATTGACTCCCAATGAACCATGCAAGTAGGTGGTTCCACTAGCAACGAGCACCTATGATAAAACAGAACAGATTTCCACCTGAATCAGATGAACTGGCATCTACAATTGGTAGAAGCTTCTTCAACTCATTCTTTGATAGACCAAGCTCCTTGCATTTTAAGAGACCCTCACGTGCTTTCATCCTAAGAAGAAGAAGAAAAGAGTGTCATACAGTGTCAATACAAAAAGATAAAGCAAGAGAGATAACAAAAAAGGTCTCTGAAGAAAGATACGACCCTATTATTCATATAACTAACAAGTTAAAAGTTCCATAAACCTAGTGAAGCAAAACTTGTACATTGATACCAGAATTTAACATTGGATTCTTCTTAAACTAGACCTGGAGATTTTATATATCAAAAGACTGGAAAGCAGCAATTTTTTCAAGAAAGGTGAGACACATCGAGTACTGTCACATCCAAAGATTTTATGCCTTTTGGCTGTTATTCAATGATATAAATAATAGCCAATAATCGCACTCAACAAGCTCGTTATCTGAAATTACCAGTTCACGTTGCCTCTGAGTGTATTAATCTCCCCATTATGACCTAAGATTCGCATTGGTTGTGCGCGATCCCAGCTTGGGAATGTGTTTGTTGAGAAGCGGGAGTGTATCTGCACCAGTACAACAGCCAACACAGTCATTTTACACTGCAATTGTGCATTATTCAGCAGGGGAAATCTGGAACAAAGTCCACGAACATGGAACTGTGACGCGGATGAAAGTATAAGAATACTGGGAGCCTATGGCAGTCTGACTGAACACATCCCTCCACTAAATAGGTCATCTCATCCTTAAAAGACTGAAACTACTGCTCTGCACCAGGTTTCAGTAAACATGATTTACTTGACAACGAGGTGTCTTGCCAACTCACCCAGTGTACTTAAGGGAGTTGAAGAACTTAAGGGATCATTCAAACCTCAAGGCTTCAGAAGTCATTCCTCAACCTTGCATTCCGTCAGTCACTCGTTCCATGCTGTTTGTTGAAGTATGGAGTTAGTGGAGGGAGAAGAAAGTAAAAGGTCAATATATTTACCAGGGCCATGTAGCTCGTGAACCTTTCATCGCCAAGATCTGCATAGTAATAATCTTTCAACTGAACAGGTTTCAGCTGACCCTTGTAGACAACAGTTCTGCAAATTTGGATAAACAAATGGATGAGATATCGAGTGGGGAAAAGTAACGAAGCAATGTGATACGATTTGATCTCATTTACAAACAAACCTAGAGGACAGAGAACATATGTAGAAGTCCCTAGCACTGCCATGTTGGAGGTTCAAGGCCGCACGAATAGCTACCATCGAGACCCTCCTGAGTATGTACATCTAGTAAAAAATGGAACAAGTGCGTTAGTTGATAGAAAAACGAAAGTTAAAGTTAATTTTCGCAAAACAAAAATCCTTAGGATGGACAACGAGGTCCTAGCCAGTGAAATACTTTACTATCTTTAAGCAAGTAATAGCAAGTGAATATAACCAATTAGCACATAAAAGTTTCTCCTTTCTAGTTCTATATACAGCATTGACTCTTTTCAAGAACACAAACAAAGCATAACCCAACCCAGTGGCCAAGAGACTTAGGAATTCCCTCTGTAAGGAACCCATCACCATAAAGGACAGAGAAAAAATTCTTGGACTCCCACTTCTCGATGGAGAGATAATAAATTGAGATAAAAAGCAAGTACCTGTCGCTCCAAATCAACTTTTGACCTGGAACTAGGCGTAAGGAATACTTGTTCAATTACAGGTTCCGTCTCCAAAGCCGACTTGCCCAGCCCTGAATTATCAGTTGGCACAGATCTCCAACCAATGACCATGTGCCCAAGAGACTCCGCAACCTTCACGAGATAAACCACCAAACAACCACATCAGACTTGAAGACAAAGTGAAAGATGCAAACAATGCAACTAGGCTTAAGACATGATCCAATTCCGGCGGGTGGATTAGCTCCAGTGACCACCGGGGGCACAGATATAGAGAGAATCGGTGGCAAGACTACCTTTTGGAATACTCTTTTGCTCTGTTCCCGTCGAGCCTCAGACGTCGGCAAAAACAACATGCCAACAGCATACTCGCCGGGAGGCGGTAATTTAAATCCATTCTCCCTGACAACCTGAGAGGAGGCAATCGAGCAATGATCAATATACGAGCGAAGAACCAGAAAGACACTGAACAGCAAAAATTGTTGGTCGACGAAAAAAAAAAAAAAGCATAAATTTAAAAAGAAAGGATTTTTCTCTTTTTTATGTTATTTTTCCAGTAACATGGAATTGCTCCAATGATCGCCAGTGAAAGGTTTTCTTATTTTGTTTCTGTTTTCATATAATACACAACGAAAGGAGTAAATACAGAGGAACAGGACATACCTCCCGGTAGAATTCATGCGGAAGCGCGACAAGAATTCCAGCTCCATCCCCAGTGTTCGTTTCGCAACCGCAAGCACCGCGGTGCGACATACGAATCAGCATCTCCACAGCATCCGTCACCTGCGGACGAAAACATAAAACCAATCACGCAACCATCAAACACCGCACGTAACCCGAATTGACATCTACACCCACGAAATCAATCGTATCAAACGCGAGCATATGATTCCTTCAAGTAAACTGGGAAGCAAGCCCGTGGAAAATGCGAAATCAACATGAACGCGAATCAAAGAAGTAGGCGTCCAATCAGACATGGGGAGCGAACGAAGACGAATTGCGCATGAATAAAGCGTGTGGAAATGGATGACCAAATCACTCACCGTCTTGCGGCTGCTTTCACCAGACAGCTCGGCAACAAAACCGACTCCGCAAGAGTCCTTATCGAACTTCGGGTCGTAGAGACCAAGAGGCTTCTCCGGGACCGCCGACAATGCAGACCCAACGAGGAGGCGGAGCTTCGACGACCCATCGGACGCCAAGGCGCGGAGCCTCTCGGATCCGGTCTCCCGGAGCCGGGGCCCGAAGAAATTCTTCTGCAGGACGCCCGTTGACTGCTTGGAAACAGAGCATCGGCTCGCCACCTTCGCACTGCGCCAGGAACGGGACACGCTCAGCTGGGGCGTAATGGACGGCCTGGCGAGCGACGTGGGCAGAGCATGAGGTCCCGTTTTCGGCTGAACGAGCGAGCTCGACGAAGCGGACGACATTATCGCGATGGAGGCGACTTGGGTTCGATCGGCTGCCCGCTACGGACGAGAGGTGAAGGCGAGGACTTTCTTTCTTAGGGATAAAAGGGAGTTCAAGCTGTTGCCACCAGAATCGAATCCAAGCGAGATCGGGGAAAGGATCTGATAACAAACCCGACAAACCCACTTCCCACTCGAGCGAAAAAACCGAAAAAAAAAAAAAACCAACCAAATCCTCAGCAGATCTATCGATACGTTAACCAAACGGGGGCCGATTCAACCCAGTCCCAAGTTCGCTTCTTTCGCCCAATCCCACCTCGACCCTCCGTTCACGCGCCCGAAAAATGGCCAGCAAGCGAAGCGAAAGGGCAGGCGGGTTCGGACGCTCGGACGCTCGGAGGAAGAAAAGGAAGAAGAGCCCTCCCGGGATTCACGATTTCGAGGTTCACGAGCGAGAGCTGTCTCGACCCAACAATGCTAGTAAAGAACGAAATTATGGGGGGGAAAAGAAAAAGAAAAACACACGCGACCCACTATAAGAATTCACGAATTATGGGGCTCTCGTTGGCGGAGCGGATTCTTCGAGACCAGAAGAGATTCTCTCCGGGGCAGAAATAAAAAATGTGGGTGAACCACCGATTCTCTCTCTGCACCGGCAGAGCTAAATATATAAACCTCCCCCTCCCGCAAAATGCAGAGACGCGCAGGGAGGGAGACAGAGAGGGAGACACAGAGAGAGAGAGCTGCAGAAAAAGATCGGATCAATGATTTGGAGAGAGAAAGCGAGAGGGAGAGAGAATGGAGAGGAGATCGAAGGGTTCTCGGTAGGGAGGGAGGCGGAGCAGGGAGCGACGACGGAGGAGGAAGGAAGGAAGGCGGCGGCGGCGGCTCGCGGCTGCTGCTCTCGCTTCGGGTTGGGGATGTGGTGGAGGGGGAGGGATGGGAATGGCGAGAGCAGTCAATTTATAGAAGATAACCTCTCTCTCTCCCCCCTCCTTTCCGTAGTAGAAAAGAAGAGTAGGAAAAAAAAAAAAAAAAAAAAAAGGAAAATTAATAAATGGAAAAGAGGAAAAACTTTGCAGATAGAGGGAGGGATAGGTGGCGGGGGCCCACCGGGGGCAAAAATTTTACCCGGCCACCTCAGCATTCCCCCGGTTTTCCCTTTCCCGGCCGAGGCCACAGCTCAGCGCTCGTGGGGCCGCCACGCGTGCACCCGCCGATGCGGCACGCGACAGCCGCTCGTTCCTGGCTGGCTCTCCCTCCCCCCTCGCTGGGCCCCACCTTGGGTTTTCTCATTTTGCCCTTTTTTTATTTTTTTTATTTTTTTTTCTTGCCATCGCCCGATAATTCACAACCGCATCCTCTTAAAAAAATATTAAATAAATCAATAAATAAATAAAGCAACGTGGACTTTTCTTTTTTTAGGGTTTTTTCTTTTTCTTTTTCCTAAATTCGGAGCCTCTCCCTCGGCTTTCCCCGTCCGAAGAAAGGGGCCTAACTAGAAGTCCCGATTTGGGATCTGGGGCTCGGCTCCGAGCCACCGCGCGATCTGGGCAAAGTCCAACCCGGGAAAATAATAAATTTAAATAAAAAAAGGAAAGAAATTCGGGATTTTTTTGGGGGAAGCTGATTTAAGCTTTGTTTCCATCTAGGACAACTGGGCTTAACTTGGCTGGTTGATTAATTAATTAAGCAATCAACCAATCAATCGTTCGAAATTTATTATTAACTGCTAAGCATCTGCTTTTCTCGGTAATGACCACCGAGGGGGACGCGCGACTCTTTTGCCAATTTTTTATTCCGTTTTCTTGCGTCATGGATCCGACACGTGTGCACCTCGGTAATTTGAGGTGCCTAATTAAAATCCGGGCCTGACCCTGAGTTAATTTAAATTGCCCCAATTTGGACCATCGGATAGCACCCTCCTACCCATTTTCCTCTTTTTGGCTCCTTTATTAAATGTGGACTGGATGCTTTTTGTTCCCAAATTAGGGTCCGACACTCTAAAAGTAAATTCCCCGGAGTTGCAAAGAAATCCTGCTTTAATCATGTGACTTGTGCAACGTACTTGACCATACTTCCTTTTACAAGTTGATACCATTAAAAATTTCAGGGCGGCTATCACGACCCATTTGCCCATAATTAACTCCCATTCTACCAAAACATCCGCAATTCCTGTCATTGGCCCAAAATCTGCTCCCGTTACAATTCCATCGAATATCCCATTGAATTGCATATGAGATCGATGTAACTATTATTTTATCAAGAGAACCTCTATTTGAAAGTTTTCAAAATCGGAGGAGATGTGATTATTCTATCTAATCGTAATCCATAGATATGTGGAAAAAAGAATTATATCGACGACCAATTCGATTGCATGACAATTCTCGAAACATCATCTTACCCTTGCCCTCTACCCTGACATGGGTTCTTTTTTCTTTGTTCCATGCTAAGCTTGTCGTCCTCATTGACTTTTCCTGGCAAGACGAACGGACTTTTTTTGCCAATCTAAATCATGCTTTTGCTAATCAACTTAAACATCCCATAACTTGACGCATGTTAACAACAGAAAGTTAAGAAAATCACGCCACCCCTTCCCCCACCAAAAAAAAAAAAAAAACACATACTATGTGTCAGGGGATATTACGGTAAATACGCGGCGCCCGCCCTTGCACAATTATTAGAGTTGACAAGCTCTTTTTAAGCGACGGAACGGCTGAAGGTATTAAACGCGGTGCTAATAATGCACATTATCTTAATAATTATCTTCATAATTATCGCCCTTATGCGGCCACCTGCGGACGCGATGTCTTGGGGTGCCGGCGGTTGTATGCGGCCAGCGGCAAGAGAGACAATTGCTGATTTTTTTATGTAAAGCTTGGGGATATGGACGGTCTTTGCCACATAGGAGTCCTCCTTTGTTTTGGTCGATTCTCTTTGGATAGATTAAGTCTGGTGGAGGGGGTGGCGTCTTTGGTCCTATTTGCCTAAAGGTATGTGGCGGCTTTTGGCCCTTTCTGGTAGCGAAGTGTTTTTGGGCGATGACTAGGATGGGGGGCAGGCGGACGGTTGGAGAAAAATGGAGATGACGGGCGGGTTTTTGGGTGAAAGGTCATTGAGGGGGGGACCTCGTCCCATGGATTCTTGGCTCATCTGCGATCCAAAAGGGCGCACGCGAGGGCGCAAAGTTTGGCTTTTCGATCCCCCTTTCAATTTAGAATAGAGCAAAGTGGGTAGGAGATCGGGATCGTATTGGTCATTCAAATCAAAACTATTATGAATTTTTCAAGGTGATAGGTAAATTAAAATTCAAAAATCGTATTAGTTAAGATAAGATAGTTTCGGGTGATGGGTCGGGTTGGTTATCAATCTGAACTCGATTTATGATGATAGACTTAGCTTCAGTGCGATTTTCGACACTGGGAGGCGAATGTGCAAATTAGTTAAGGGAGTTATGTAGCCGGAGGCGGCGACGTGATTTTTTAGTCAAAAGGGCGCGCGGTTATTAGAAAGTCAACGGGCACGGAGGCGGGGCGCTGAGTTTTTCTCCGCCGAGAGCGAAATGTCCGGAAAGCCCCGCTAGACAAGGAGGTGCTAAATTCACCGTCGGTGACATCGGGAGAGAGGAAGGCTCGCGTCCTTTGGTCGACACCTACCCCTCCCCCCGGGGTTAGGTACCCGTCAATCTGGTCCCTTCCCGCGGCTAAAAAAATCCGCTCGTCCGGTCGTCCCCGAGCTGGGGTCTCCGTGGGCCCCATGCCCAGATGCTGGGTCAAAGTCAAAGTGCGAATTGGACATTTCGTGCTCCATTCATGACGTTGTGATTGACGCCAGGCTATCGAAGCGAGGGGGAAAAAGATAAAAGGAGAAGGTGACGCAAGAGTTAATATTACGAAAAATTATAAATAAATACATATAATAAATTTATGATAGATTTATAATATCGTGATCAAAAAATTAGTGGAAAAGTCATCGCTCAATAAATAAAAGTTAGTTTTCGATAAATTTGTAACCTGTGTTTCTATTTATGATTTTTGATGGTCAAAAAATTTATTTAAGATAAATTTGTCATTAATATATCAATTTGGAGCTTTTTGTGGTAAAAAAATAAACTAAATAAGTATATCAATTTGGGGGTTTTTGTAGTTAAAAAATTAATTTTGAATAAATTTGTTACAAATGTATCGGTTTAAAGTTTTTCGTGGTGTTAATTCACATTAACTTTAACTTAATTTGTAATGTAGTACTTGAACTTTTAATTTATTCAATGTAGTTCATGAACTGTAACCTAATGTGGATTTGTGATCCCTCAATTTTTAATTTACTCGATATAATCTCTAAATTTTTAGTACATGATCAAATTAGTTCTTATACCCTTAAACTTAAATCAATGGTAAGACAATATTGAACATCTTCATATAGTTTAAGGACTAAGTTGAGTAGGTACCAAAAGTCCAATAACCACATTAAATAGATTAAAATTTGATAAATCATGTTGCTCATTAGGCTAAAAATTAAGGAACCAAGTAGAATAAATTAAATTTTTAACAATCATATTAAAACCATCCGTGTCACTATCTTGAGATAAAAAAAGAAGTGTCGACATATTCTTCTTCACTCTTTATCACGCCGTTGTCATATCCAAAACTAGATTTTGTCCAAGTCATCAGCTCTTATCTCCTTTCTTCCTCAGCGATAGAGACCGGCGTGAGGCCAGACAACAGAGACGGCCATTGATCGCGAGTTTCCACGTCAAAAGCGAATACAATTCTTATGCAAATTTCAAGCAGATTGAATTTCTTTAAGCGAAAGTACGTCGGATGCAATGTTTTCTCAAGTAGAAAACAGAGAAAAAAAATCGATCTAGTGATGCAATCGACTTAGAACAATAATGGCAAAAAAATCCATTTCTTGTAAGAAGTTTTCGAGTGAAAGATCGAGTCATGTGCCTACCTTTTTTCAATCAGACGCCTACTTGTCTCGTCTCACGCATATCATATGACACCGATGGACGTATAAACGGACATGAAAAAACGTCATTTTAAGCCGGTCAAGCCTTGTCCCCCAAGTATACATCGAATGCGAAAGAAAAACACGAGGGTGTCGCTTTGAATCTTTTCCTAGTAAGAAAAGAAATTAGATCACTCGACCAGCTCACGTCGAATCTTCATCCTAGTCATTGGGGAGCAAAATCAAAAACCTCTTGCATCAATCGTCTCGTCAATTTGCCTTTTTTGTGGTGACCTGTCCTTGCAATAATTTAAGGTGGAAAATGACTTTTATAATTAGCCCGGGAAGGCATCGTGTCGCTTGATGAAACGAGTCGCAACGGGACATTATTTTTTCCCGGGGCCCTACCAGTGTAGTGCGCCCGAGATATCTATTGAACATAATCGATAAAAAGAAAATTTGAATTTCAAAAGCATTAATTCTGCGCATCACCAGAATAGGCACTGGCCATCGCCGCATTCCCGCATTTGGTAACTCGACAAATGCCCGAAACGAAATCATTAGCCAAATCCCGTCCGAGCATTCCGGCGTTTCGACCGACTTTTTCGGTGTTTCCTTGTCAACCGGACGAAATGCGAGCATAAGATAGACATGCATGCCTAAGGTACTCGTACGACAACCGGGTCATGATGACTTGCGTATTGAGATATACATGCTATGAACACAGAAGCGAAGACGAAAACTGACACGGAATGCTAAAACTAGGTGATGTGCTCGCGCGATATCACATATCGCTTTAGCAATTTCACTTTCTTTTGCAATGGCACCGAAAAGGTAAATTAATCAGATACGGCATATCGCATAATAGCATCACTATTGTTGCCGCAAGCATTGTTGTTCGTCTATTGTTTTGATTTTCAAGGTATCGATTTCACATAACAAAAAGATTAATATCACGAAAAACCTCAAATTGATAAATTTGTGACAAATTTATCTCAAGAATTACCGTAAACTAATACACCTACGATAAATTTATCCAAACTAATTTTAAACTCAAAACAGGTATATTTGTAATAAATTTACCCTCAATTAATTTCAGTTAAATTAGAATAATATCATTAATACATTTGTGATAAATTGGGTGTAAAATCTCAAATTAGCACATCCAATAACTGCGGCGTGTTATCAAATTCAGCAATTTAATGATAAAATTATTACAAGTGTACAAATTTGAAAATTTTTATGGTTAAAATATTATTTTTTGAAAATATTTATCATAAATGTACTGATTTTGAGTTTTTTTTTTTGTATTAAAAAAAAGAGCATATAAATAAGAGCAGTAGTGAGAAGTTAGAACATAGTAAGTGGTCCCCAGACAGGCAGAGCCAGAGAACGAGCTAGACCATAGACCGGACGACACCCCGTTTTTGGCTAATGACCGGAACATTTTTCCCCTGTTCGGCAACGACCAAGTTGCTTCGTCCGTTTCTTGTCTGTGGCGTCGGCGCGCATGGACCAAAGATCCCGGTGACTTTGCGTGTCTAAAAGATTTAAAAAACGACGAGTCGGCTTGGTCCCCCTCCTCGCTACGCAAATAAGTTCGTAGATGCCACGCTTGATAGTCCTAATCCAAACCAAATATCGAGATCGAGAAGAGTAGGTTTAAGAAAAAAGAAAATATCACGTCATGGAGCCTCCGTTTGTTTAACAAAAATTAAATGATTTAAAAAATATTTTTCTAAAAGTGACCACTTGTGTCGCTTGAAATAATAAGTTGATGAGAAAAATAAATTATCGATAAAAGTTTATGTTTAAATATTTTCGTGAGTAATGAGAATATTTTAATTTCACTCATTTTTGTAAGTTATAAAAGCGATTATTTATGAGAAAATATTTTCCGAATCATTCATTTCTTTACGAAACAAAAGCAACCGGAATATCATATATGATGTTCGACTTAGTCACCTCTTAAGTTTTATCTTCTAAAACAAAATAGCCGCATTGGAAGCAAATGATGATGATAGTAGTAGTAGTGAAATTTTCAATGAGGGAAAATTATCAAATTGATCATAAATTTATTGCATATATATCAATTTAATTTTAAATATATTAATTTTGTAAATATGGTCTTAAACCTTTGCGTGTGAAATTCAATATAGTTATTCCAATCAATTGCCACGAGAATACTAACGCGGCAACCCGGATGAAATGTGCCATGTTGAAATTTTGAAAAGAAATTGGGCGAAAGAAATGCATTGAGTTTTGGGAGCAAAAGCTTTTGACCCAATTCGATTTCATTAACATTCGTAAAATGGGATCACGATTGATTTAGTAATTATTATTTTTGAGGAATATATATTTAAAGTAGAAAAAGGAACAGATGGTACTCATTACTGCTGCGTACAACATCATGGCAAGCCATCATTATAGTCAAATTAATCACACTACGATATGATTTTTCCTTGGAATTTCCACTCCTTATTTTATTTCCATCCCCCTGTTTTGTTGGCCACTTTCTTCTAGCTTTCTCTCCTATTTCCCTCCATTATTTTATCTCAATGAATAATACAATGAAAAGGGAAACCCAACAGTAACAGGGAGCAGCCACGTGACAGTCATGTTAAATGGATTAATTTACAACTTGGTAATAAAATATGATGAAAAAGAATCTGTCCTGCCCAAAAATGTAAAAAGAAAAAAAGAAAAAGAAAAGAATCTATAAAATGAGGAGAATATATTTATGTTAAACCATGAAATGACTGCTGGAAATTGGATGGTAGCTTGGCTCTATCTTGAAGTCCACATGTTGCTCCGACTTTTGTTAGGTTCCTTTCGAGTCCAAGCTGCCACCTACCCCAGCCCGCCAATTGTCAATGGGCAGGCAAATTATGCCTTTGAATATAGAATATGGTCAAAAATCATCTTTTTAAAGATGCCCCGAGACCCTCGTTAACCATACTTAAAGTTAGGCGGTGTCGCTTCTCCATCGCCTGGGACTATGGTAATTGATCGAACCGTGACGAACATAATTGATTTGATTAACACGTGATAAGATGAAATATTTGTTCAATTTTTCTTACAAAAAAAGGTATAACGCCATTAAGTTTAATTAACTTTCAGGAGTACGACATACTCCATCCTACTTATGAAACCCAGACAATCAATTGGTTTTAATGCTTATTTTCGGATATCCTAGTACTTCTCCTCACATTTTGACATTGGTTGCAAATGAGATTAAAAATAAGAAAATCGACAGTGACTTGGGAGGTAAACAAAGAACTCCATTGGTGTCATGTAAAAATGTCATAAAGTCATTGCCGATTGGTAAAAAGAAGATTTAAGTATACTACTAGACGAAGACCTGATTCAATGTCAATATTTTGACCTCTCCGAGTGTCAATTCTTTGATTAGGCATCTTATCAAGAGCAAGACTATCTCCAAGTATATTTTCATGGCGTTAAAATTAAGCTTTGGGTTTCCAAAAGTAAAGGAAGTTCCAATCAAAACTAGCTTATTTCCTCAGAAAGTGTCAAGACACCAATAAAGGATGGAACATCATAGTCAGAACAATATTGTTCGATCCATCATCATCTTTGCTGAATCTCATTTTCTTCAAAGGCAAGAACATCCAAATGCTTCCTCAAGTTCTTATATAGCGACAATCCCATAATCTCTCTCTCATTTTCCAATCACAAGCTTTCTCCTTTAACCATAAGTGAGGGATCCTATTGTTAAAATATGTCTCGAGTTTGAATCTAATGTGAAATTCCAAATATTCCGAATTGGATATGTTGCGGACGTTCGAAATTGAGCAAAGAAGATCCAAATATCAACTTCCTAAAATTCGAATCTGCGTTCGAGAATTTGGCCGCTAAAATAGGAAAGTCCAACTTTTACTTGGATTTGGATTTTGTTTAAAACATACAGAGATATGTTTTTGATAAAATCGTTTAAGATAGGAAACATAATCCTATGAGAAGTCGGTAAAAGAATAAGGGTCTCACTTATATATATATATATATAGACTTGTGGCCGTGGGTGGTAGGAGATTGATCATGAAGAATTGGTCTTGAAGCACCGTCTCGTCGTCGAGTGCTTGGGAGGGATTTTTCTTTGTCGTTCTTGTCCGTGAATTGCATCTAAGAAGATTTAGTGTTCAAGCCAATTAAATCTTGTGGTAAAATTTGCGTGTAATTCCTTCGTGAGATTGAGAGATTATTTCTTTAGGAATTTCGGAGCTAAACACCTCGTGCGTTGTTGGGTGTAATTGTGGTTTGGGAAACACTGAGGGAGTGTTTGAGTGACTCGAGTGTGTAATATCCTTGTATCGATTGATCTATAGTGAAATTCGTCGCCGCTCTCCCTGTGGACATAGGTCTTTACAACCGAACCACGTAAATCTAGTGTCCGATTTATTTTCTTCTTCTGTCTATATTATTGTTCGATCATTCGCCTTTCGCAACAATTGGTATCAAAGCCAGATTTGGCTAAGTTGAAGCGAATTGATGGCGACAGAAGAAGTAAAAGTGAGAATCGACAGATTTGATGGGAAGGATTTTAGTTTCTGGAAGATGCAGATTGAAGATTATTTTTCCCAAATGAAACTACACTTCTTATTTGGGGAGAAACCAGAGTTGATGATGCAAGCTGATTGGAATTTGCTGGATAGATGCTATGGGTGTTATTCGGCTGAGGTTGGCTTGTAACGTCGCGTTTAACATCTTGAAGGAGAAGACGACTGCTAATTTGATGCAAGCCCTATTAGATATGTACGAGAAGCCCTCTGTGATCAACAAAGTCTATTTGATACGACGTCTGTTTAATTTGAAGATGACCGAAGGTGCATCAGTTGCAGATCATATTAATGAATTCAATGTGATTGTTAGTCAATTGAGTTCAGTTGAGATTGACTTTGAAGATGAGGTACGTGGTTTGATTCTATTATCCTCATTGCTTGATATTTGGAATACTACCATTACTGCTGTTAGTAATTTCTCTGGGTCAACAAGTTTGACGTTTGATGGGATTCAAGATTTAATTCTGATCGAGGACATTCGTAGAAAAGAATATGTCGAACCTATATCTACTGCTTTAGTAGGTGAAAATAGAGGAAGATCTAGAACACGTATGGGTAAAAGTAGTACTAGTATGAACAGGCGTAGTCAGTCTAGGACTACTGATGTTGTCTGTTGGAGTTGTGGCAAGAGGGGGCATCTTGGAGGGAATTACCTTAAGCTAAAGAATGAGAAGGGTAAGGAAATTATAGTTGATTCTGCAGATAATGTTGCAGCTGTAGCAGATAAAGTCGATTATGTCTTGTTTGTCACTGATTATTCATCGTTTGATGGATGGATTATGGATTCTAGTTGTTCTTTTCATTTACACCAAATAGAAACTGGTTACTACTTATCAATGCATGGATAATAGTAAAGGACAGTTGGGGAACAATGCTAAATGCGATGTCATCGGTGTTAGCAATGTTAAAATCAGAATGCATGATGGTATTGTGAGGACATTGACTAGAGTAAGGCATGTTCCAGAGTTGAAGAAAAACTTAATTTCCTTGAGTACCATGGATTCAGCTGGGTATCGATATATTTCAGAATGTGGTATTTTGAAAATTGTTCAATGTGCTTTGATAATAATGAAAGGAATCAAGCACAATAGCCTATATGAGCTTCAAGGTGAGACAATGAAAAATTTCGTTGCGGCAACGTCGGATGCATCTGTTCGAGAGTCTAAATTGTGGCATATGCATTTAGGGCACATTGGCGAGAGAAGCCTGAAGGTTTTAAGTGAAATAAATCTGCTATGTGGTTATGTTTCTAACAAACTAAATGTATGCAGGTGCTGTGATTTAGATCGATGGCGGAAAGTGCAGTTCAATACGACTGTCAAAGAAACCATGGAAATTGCAGAGTTAATTCACTTGAATATTCACAGGTTGTCACGGTTTCCTTCGAGGAAGAGTGCTAGATATATGCTAACATTTGTTGAGGACTACTCGATGAAGACGTGGGTATTTGTGCTTGGACCCAAGTTTGATACTTTTGTTAGGATCAAGCAGTTGATAGCTTTGATCGAAAAGGAGACTGGTAAGATGATCAAGCATGTGCGAACTGATGGTAGCATGGAGTTTTGCTCGAAGCTGTTAAACAAATTCTGCATGAAGGAAGGTATAGTGAAACACCGCACTAATGCTAATGAACCACAATTTGTTGCGGAATTGATGAGCAAAACATTATTAGAGACAGCTCATAAAATGCTCTCTAGTGCTGGTATGGCTAGGAGATTCCTAGCGGATGCGCTAAGTTCGGCGTGCTACTTGATGAATAGATCCCCATCGACTGCAATTGGATATGGGACTCCCGAAGAAGTGTGGTCAGGTAACGTTACTGATTATTTTGTTCTTAGAATATTTGGTTGCCCATGTTATGTTCGAGCGAGTGATGGTAAGCTCGATGGAAGGGTAAGAAAGTGCATATTCTTAGGCTATGCACGAGGTGAGAGGGGTTATCAGTTGCCGGAGTTAAATTCACATATTATCAGCAAAGAAGTTACGTTTGACGAGTCTCCAGTACTTCTGGCTAGGAGTGATTATAGCAATGTTCAAACGGATCTGAACGGTGTTCAGCTTGATGTGGAGTTGCGATCAGAAACTTTTGAGGTAGCGAGTACGAGTACTAACAAAGTAGTTGACATGGATGGTGCTTGTAGCGAGGTGGAGCCTATAGAGCCAATGGTTGTCGTAACTGCTGAAATTAACAAGGTATGTATGCGATCTCCTGATAGATATGGATGTAACAATGATTTTGCTTTATCTGCGGTTGAGGAGGTTGCGTCGGAAAATCCTTGCGGAGCAGTTAAAAGTGCATGTGGAGTTGGTATTCTGATGAGATCCTCGGTTATGACGAAATTCAAAGGAGGCTTGGACTTGGATAATATCTGTGGCGGTTGAGCCCATCGGGGTCTATGGGAGAGCAGCAACAGAGTTTGAATTTTTGCGAAGCGATTGCAACTTGGCTCAAATGTCGAGCCAAGGTGGAGATTGTTAAAATATGTCTCGAGTTTGAGTTCAATGTGAAATTCTGAATATTCCGAATTGGATATGTTGCAAACGTTCGAAATTGAGCAAAGAAGATCCAAAAATCAACTTCCCAGAATTCAAATCTGCATTGGAGAATTTGGCCGCTAAAATAGGAAAGTCCAACTTTCACTTGGATTTGGATTTTGTTTAAAACATATAGAGATATGTTTTGGATAAAATCGTTTAAGATAGGAAACATAATCGTATGAGAAGTCGGCAAAAGAATAAGGATCTCACTTATATATATATAGACTTGTGGTCGTGGGTGGTAGGAGGTTGATCATGAAGAATCGGTCTTGAAGCGCCGTCTCATCGTCGAGTGCTTGGGAGGGATTTTTCTTTGTCCTTCTTGTCCGTGAAATGTATTCAAGAAGATTTAGTGTTCAAGCCAATTAAATATTGTAGTAAAATTTGCGTGTAATTCCTTTGTAAGATTGAGAGATTATTTCTTGAGAAATTTCGAGGCTAAACATTGCGTGCGTTGTTGGGTGTAATTGGGGCTTGGGAAACACCGAGAGAGTGTTTGAGTGACTCGAG
Source organism: Eucalyptus tenuipes (assembly GCA_014182365.1). NCBI lineage: Eukaryota > Viridiplantae > Streptophyta > Magnoliopsida > Myrtales > Myrtaceae > Eucalyptus > Eucalyptus tenuipes. The sequence continues at coordinate 18,702,753 of CM024537.1, forward strand.
TGTGTAATCTCCTTGTATCGATTGATCTATAGTGAAATTTGTCACTGCTCTCCCTGTGGACGTAGGTCTTTACGACCGAACCACGTAAATCTGGTGTCCGATTTATTTTCTTCTTCTATATATATTATTGTTCAATCACTCACCTTTTACAACACCTATCGTGTGTTCGAATAGAAAGCATTCACCTATATAGGATGGAATTTATGTGTCGGTTTCACAACCTGAATTTCACGAACTGCTATCCTTTACATAGAATAAACTCTTACTACAAAAAAGAATGGATTCTTCTTTGGCCATATTATTTCAGTCGACAAATTTGTCCTGCTTCTTTAAATTTGTCTTGCTTCTTTACGCATAGATAAATTTAGTGGCGCACCCAAACACGAGCCCGTCGCTCTCTTTTGGCACATTAGCACAACGACCCATATGAACATTTTAACACTTGCTACGAACATATGCTCGCCTAGCTATCTTGATTATGGTTATCGTATATATCGAATATAGATCGGCACAGTACCGTTTAAATTAAATTAAATAAGGTAGATTCTAAGTTAATCGCGTAGTTTTTATTATACTAAGCACGATTTGACTTTATCGCCAGATTTCACCTGAAGTTATGAACTCCAATTGATCACGTGAAAGGAGAGACATGTAATTTTTAAAAAATCGATAAGCCTAACGAGTCAACGCTTGTGGAGAAACCATGGTACATTCGATGAAGGCGCTTTTGCTTAGCCGACAAGGCACAATTGATTTATGTATTACTTTATGATTACTTGTCCTAATCTTAGACAGTGGAATTCACCTTTTTCCTTGGTTTTTTTTTATTTATCTATTCCACAGCCAATCAACCTATATATGAAGGTGAGGCGACACGCCACGTAATTTCGAAAACTAGAATAATTTTTGCAGGTTCCTTATTTTCCCGGAATTTTCCTCACTAATGTGTATTTTTTCCTCTCTTTTTTTTTGTCGTAGACTTTTTTGGTTTTTTTTTTTTTCCATAACATTGACAAAAGAATATGCATTTCGTCCTGAGCGCGTCACCTTCGCACGGGTTGGTCAATATTGTGCATTATGTATATTTCGGCGACGATGACATCCTACCTATTTTTCGGTTGGCCTCGTTGACATTTTTCGTGAAAAATCTAGCTACTTGGCTATAAAAATATATAAAAAAAAATTATAAAGAAAGAAATAGAAAAAAGGGGGAAGATGCATGTACAGAAATTTCAGCTGACTGATAATCTATGGTGGACCAAGCGACAAAAGAATATATCATAAATACAATTTGATTTATTAGAATAGAAATGAATTTGTGCAGGTCGGAAGGGATTTAATTAGAAAAAAAGAGAGGAATAATTAGGGAAGAGAAGAATCTTTGACTGGGGATCTTCATCTTTCGTGAAGCCCATTCTCTTCTTTGTTTATGAACAAAAATTTGTTGGAGAAAAAAAAATTATATATATACATACATTTCTTCACGCTCAAATTTGATGGACCAGACCAGTACAAATTCGATAAAGCAAAAGCAAGTATATATCATTTCATTAATGAATATATATTATATATAATATTTATGATTGTTGGCGGTGTAAATCATACGAACCACATATAAAGATGAGAGTCAAATCATAACATTGATCGAGAAGAAAGAGCATAAGAGAACAGTCAAGTCGTATCAATTTCAAGCATTAAATTATATTAAATTTAACATTGATCAAAGTCCATTTAGCCTAATTTCGGCGGTATGTGTAATGGTGGGTCTTGATTTGAGATACACTGAGAGTACTTTGTTAACAGCAGGGGTAAGAGTAACGGTAAGAGTAAGAGTGCTTCAATTTACTTGAGCTAATGTTTCGTTTGTTTTATGGAAAATAAATGATTTTAGAAACATTCTTCTAAAAATGATTAAATATGTCGGTTAGAATAATTAGCCGATTATTTTTAGAAAGTAGATTATAGATTTTTCGTGAAACAAATGGAGTTTAGGGCTCCATTCGTTTTGCGGAAAATGTGACATTTCAGGAAAATTTTCTAGAAACTCATGTTTTCGGTGTTTAGTTAAAGTTTGAAGATGAAGTGGAAAATATTTTCTGTCCTTTGATGTGGATAATCAGATTTGATTTTCCCTCATGCACTCTTTTTTATCTTTATTTATTTATTTATATAAAATATTTCTTTTTTCTTTTTTCTTTTCTTTCTTTGATCACTAGCCATGATGACAACTGGCCTCTAGCAATAGTTCAATGTCATCGATTTGGCAAGGCTTGAGCCTCTCGCCCTCTAGCGATGCTTGAGCATTGCTGATTTGCAAGGCTTGAGCCTCATTGTCCTCTAGCAGTGCTTGAGCGTCGCTAATCTAGCGAGGTTCTAGATCATCGACCACTAGTGATACTTGAGTGTTGCCAATCTGTGAGGTTGGAGCCTTGCTGCCCTTTGGCAATACTCGAGCTTGCCTATGATTGGTCATTGGCCTTTGCCGTGGTCGACAATTAATTGAAGAATAATTATAAAAGAAAAAATTAAAAGAAAAAATAAAAATAACTAAAATGAGTGGTGAAAGAAAGTTTAAAGAGGAAATCATTTTCTCCACTTTTGAAAACTTATAAGAAAAACATTTTCCTTGATTTGTTTATTTTTAGGAGCCAAAAGCTAGAAAATATTTTTTTGATAGTTCTTTTCCCCAAAATGAATAGAGCAAGTCTCCGTTCTTTTCACGAAAAATGACTTTCGAGAAAACTTTTCCGAATTTTCAAAAGTTCGTTTCACAGAAAATGAACTAATCAAGAAAAATGTTTTCCATCATTGGAAATAACAACCTTTAAAAGTGAGAAAAATGTCTTCCACTTTTCAAAAGTGGAAAATATTTTCCATAACTTTTTCCACCTTACTTCTTTTCACCAAACACATTTTCATTTTTCTTTTTTAAAAATCTAATTTTTTTATTTTTTTTTTCCTTTTTTTTTCTTTTCTTTCTTTCCTTTTCATCTTCTTCCTTGGCCTTGCCTCGTCGCCGGCCACGGAGGCGATCGGTGACCGGTCGCAAGCCAGCTCAAGCCTCGGCGAGGCTCCGCCTAGCCTAATTGGGCGAAGCCGAGCTCGAGCCTCACCGGCCTGGGGCGGAGCAAGGGCATCGCCAGATCCAGCAAGGCGGGCGGGGCTCGAGCCTCACCCCACTTGGGTAGGTTCCTACTTGAAATTTACTATGTATACTCTCAAACCTAGAACTTATCCCATCACATGTTCGAGGTCGATTCAAGGTTTCACATGTATTATTAATTAAACGATTGCAATTACATGCTGTTACAATTCACTGACTATAGTTTCTATTTAGACACATGAATAATGTGGAACATTAACAGTGTAAAAATCTAAGTCATAAAATAGAAATTCGGACTAGTGCTTTCAAATTATCTCTTGAAATACTGTAGGATCGCATGGAGATATAAACTAAGAAAAATACAAAAAAAAAAAAATTCACATTGTAAGTTTCACATACTTAAAATCTGGAATTCGCTTATCAAAATAAGTTTATCAATTTTTGAAATTTAAAATTTTCCTTACATACCTTGAAATCTAAAATCGGACAAGTTTTTACTGATTCAGTTTTTCGGTTTCAAGTTATGTCCTAAAATCATGCTCCCCTGATATTCTTGGAATTTATCACCATCTCCTAATCAATCGAGCGACCATTGAAAAATAGGTTATTCAACACCAAAGTTTCGCTGTTTTGGCGCAAATGACGTGGAAGGGCACATGCTCCCGGTGCTACACACGTGGAGTCAACAGTGAGAATTCAGTGGGAGCGAACTTCAATACACTCAATTAGCTCGTTTCACCATGCGCCTTACCTTTTTCCTCGATATTCCAAAAAAGTCCGGCTTGACATATTGGACAGGTTAGTCCTAAAACCATAAATTAATAGGTAGACGAAACAGCGTGCTCGTGCACAAACCGCAGTAGAAAGATGGCGCGGAATTTGATGGACCCCGGACCCGTCGACCAGCGATGGTTGGACACTTTAGCTCTTCAAACCCCCAACATAACGTCAAAACATTCAAATCTTGACGGTATCGAATGCAAATAACCTTCGTATTTCGAGGTTTTGACTTGTGACTCGTTTACTCCTTATCGAGGCAGGTTTTTCTCGACAGGGTCGCACGAGAGATCGCCGTCCGGGGACCAAAGATCGAAATCTGGGACCACTTTTTTCCGACCAAAAAGAAAGAAAATCTAGGACCACTTGAATAAAGAAAATCAAAACCTCTTATAAAAGGAGACATTGTCGACTCGGAGCTTTTTCTAGCACGAATCTCTCCACATTTCTTATGCCGTACAGGGCTCGAGGATTCATGCGCGCCTAATAAGCGCGCGGGCATTTATTAATTCGCCTTTTTCCTTTTTAATTCTTCGCAATAAAAAAAATTGATGTGATTCTCTGTCGCGTTTGACGCCGTTGGATTGCCTCGTTCGATGGTGGATCTCTCGTGCTTACAGCGAATGGCATTTAATTCTTGTGTTTTGTTCTCGTCATCGTTATTCATTTTTTATTATTTATTTTTTAGTGATATGTGCAAGTGGGAAATCTGTGGGGTTTGGAATGATGTGGGTTAAAGGTTGTTGCACAAGATCATTCTCAAATGGCTCGGATCTTTTTCTATTATATTTTATATAATATATTATCACAAATATATTTTTTTCTAGGGGTGCATTGCCTTTAGTTATTTCTTTGAGTAGAATCAAACTGAACATTTCAATTAATTTTTGAGATTCAGATCTATTAAAGATCTAATTTATCTTTAAATTTGTATGAACTTTTAACCATTCCCATTTCTTCCTCTTTCTCTCTCGTCATATTCTCTCACCCCTACCTTCGATCTCCATGGTAGTTCCCATCATCAATTCTAACCAGACGTTGCATTGACTGAGCCCTTCGTCCATCTATCTATGTCTCCCTCTTCTTTGGCCATGGCCAATGTCAAGCTAGACGGGGGTCTTGGTCAAGGTCGACTAGATCTTCTTTGGCATCAAGTTGACCTCGATAGGTCATGGCTGAATTGGGTTGAGGCGGCAACGGTGGTAGGAGGGTAAGGGCTAAGCAGTAAGTGGGTCAAGGTGTTACGTTTTAGAGCAATTATTCATTGTGGGTGAATTTGAAATGGCAAGAGTAGCAAAATTGAAATGAAGGTTTGTAAATAAAATTAGCTTTTAGATGCAACTTGGGTTTTTATTTTAATTTAATGTGCAAATTGATATGAGCTTAAAAAGTCATGATGATTTTTAATATTTTTTTTTCCTTGAGCAGCTTGATTTTGGTTAAAGATGAGATCCGACGCACGCAGTCAAGTGCTTTTGTTTTCGTGCGTGACGCCGTGAAAATCGACGCAGAGAGAAAGAGTGGCCAACATGGATGCGGCTTCTTGAAGCAGGTTGATTGAATATTAATATGAATCACGTCAGTAAAATAAATATAATAAATAAAAAATAGACTTTTTATTTTTATATTTTGTTCGTTTTTGGAGACAAGAGAATCGCATATATCAAATTATAAATAAACGTGTATGTCTGAGCTCTGCACGTCATGATGCGACGGACGTGCGGCGGGGTCTTTACGGCAGCTCATTCATGTGGAGCCAAGGTCGGCAAAAATGGATCCTCGACCATGCCAAATTGAAATATAAAAGAAGAAAAAAAACTACAAAATTGGCATTATAATTTAGAATTTCATTACACATCCCATCCCCTCCCATCGAATCTATATAAAACTCAATGTATGACGAAAATATACATACTAAAAAGTTTACAATGAATTGATGACTTTTTTTGTGACGTGATGAGCTTCAACTTGATGTTAAAGCAAGTGAGATACACAATGAATTGATGACATTTTTGAATATTTCAACGAAAAATTATCACATCATTGAAAAATCATTTGTTTTGTGAAAGATTCTTAGCATATATTCCATAACTTATTTATATTGGAATTGCAATTTTCAAATTTAAATGCACGTGTCCCATGTAATTAAGATAATCCGTGTAAATCAAAATTTTATACGAATTATTCACGTAACCCAAAAAGAAATCCATTAATCGATTAGCGAGACACATAATGGCAAGTTGGCATTTTTTTTTCTTTGTAATTTTTTCTTTTTTAATGGAGGTGGGGACAATTGGTCAAGATTGAAATAAAGAAAAGGAGGGATTGGCCGTTTGATTGGTTGAGGAGGCCATGCCTTGGCATGTGCTTTGCCATATTTTGCTCCTTCCAAGATTCTAAAGGTCAAGTCCAGGCCAGACGCATGGCCAGGCACTCAAAGAGCCAGTCCACTCTCACGCATCAACATGTCACATTTGTGGAAATAATGATTATTTTTTATAATGAGTTTTATAATGAGTTTGTCCAATTAAATAAATTGGCAACTATAAACTAAAGTCAAGAACAATAAAAGTTGTGGGTTGGTAGACCTACATGAGTTTGGCCACTTGGATCGGTTTCAAGTTGAGTTCATGGAGCCACCATGAGCTTTTCTCAAGATTAATTAAAACATAAGAATTAGATGTAGATTCGTTTGTGGGAATTCCGAAGGGATTTTCTGATTTTTTTTTCTATTTTCCTTTCACTTAAATTAGCCAAATAAGGTGCTTTTGTAAATCACTCTTCTCTTCTCTGAAATCTTTCAATCGAGGAAGTATGCAAATTGTATGACACCCACAAACAATAGCTGAGTTTAGATAGAACATCTCTGGATAAAAGCCTGCCTTATGTGTATACCTTTCTTGAAGAGAGAGGTGTCACCAGGCACATGCCCCTCAATCATTGGCATCTAGATTCTCCGATAAGGAAAAAGGGGCAAAGAAAAAAAGAGGTTGTCCTTTCCGAAAGAAACTAGGGTTGCGAAAAAAGAAAAGGAGAGAAATTTAATAATTGAAATGTATGCATGAGTTATCTCGAAAGAGAATCAAATTGGAAATATAATGGAATGTAAAGTAATTAATACTTCATTCACTTAAACTTTTTAGTGAATATGGATGAAAACTAAATATGCAAAAAGTACTAAAAAAAGTATAAATCAATTGTATTAGTACTAACTTGGTTCTAAACCTTTTAATTAGGCTAATTTAGTTTTAAATCTTTTCACATTTGTACCAATTCAATACATTTAACTACTTTAAGCTAGAAATTGCTGACCTAGCCGCCCATTGTCTTATGTTGCACAACTAGTGCCAACATAGACATTTTATAATATTTTTTTATATATTTTATTTTATTTGCTTCACTTTTTTTTTGGATAAAGTACAGACAAGTTTTAAAACTTGGCATGGAGGGACACTTCAATGCCAAAAGTTAGGAAAATGTAAGCACTTAAGTGTCCACTTTTCAAAAAAGTGGGACACTTAAGTGCCATCTCCGAACCCTACCGTAAATCTTACGTGGTAATTTTTTATTATTTTTTTCATCTACATGGCTCCTGGAATTCTAACTCAACAAACAAAGGCAAAAATGACGTCGTTTTTAAGCAGATTCAAATGTTAATATAAAAATAATTTAATTAAATTATAAAAATAAATTATTATTATTTTAATAAAATAATATAAATAATTTTTTTTTTTTTAAAAAAGGGCGGGGAGAGGATATATATATATATTTTTTTAAAAAGGGTGGGGGATAGGAGGTCGCGGTTGAGGATTGGCGACGAGCTCGCGCCCGCCGCCTCCCACCCTCGCCGGGAAGGGTCGGCGACAGTGGGGGAGGGTCGGCGGGGGGTCACCGGCCCCCGACCAATCGGCGAACGAGGGCTCGTGGGCCCTCACCGCCTCCCCGCCGTCGCGGGAAGGGCTGGCGACGGAGGGGAAGGATCGGGGAGGGCTCGCGGACCCTCCCCCGCCGGCCCCTAGCTCTTCCGGCGACAAGGGCTCGTGGGCCCTCGCCGCCTCCTCCTCCCCCCCCCAATTTTTTTTTAAAAAATATTTGAATTTGTATTTTTAAATGTTTTAAATAAATTTAGTTTTAAATTTAATTTATTTAATTTTTATATTTAATTTTTACCATGTCAAAGACAAAATAATGTCGTTTTTGCATTTTTAGCCACATGAGCGTGTAAAATAACGTTGTTTTGCACTTACCTCGCCGGAAAATCGCCGGAGTCGCATTTTGATCGGATTGGCACTTAAGTGATCCATTTTGCTTCGATTTTGACACTTAAGTGTCACTTTCCTAACTTTTAAGACTTAAGTATCCCACAGTGCCAATTTTTGGCACTCCACTCCACGTGTCTATACCTTCTTTTCTTTTTGCCCATTGCCAATTATCGGCCATTGGCAACAGGCGAGGGTTGGCCTCATCGGGCCATGCTTAGGCAAGGGTTGTTCTTGAACAGGGCCTTGTTGGTGCTTATCATCGCCCTTGCCCTTGTCCAAGTGTGGCTTGGCCATCGACCAAAGGAAAAAAAGGAAAGAAAGGAAAATAATAATAATAATAATAATAATAATAATAATAATAATAATAATAATAATATTCAAAATATTATTAAAAATGTTTATGTTGGCGCTGGCCGTGCCATGTGCTTGCCATCCTACGTGGCATGACCAACGTCTATGTCAGCAATTTCTAATATAAATTGGCTGAATGGATTAAATTGGTATCAATTTGAAAACGTTTAGGATTAAATTGGCCCAATTGAAGGGTTTATAACTAAATCGGTTCCAATGCAATTGATTTATGAATTTTTTGGTACTTTTCATTGAAGGAGTGAGGCTTCTATCATCCTTCCTAAAAAATGATACTAGAATTTATGGTTGATTCCTTGGCTCCTAATATGGATTGGTGTTCGATCAACATCTCAAGAAAAGAATCTCCCGAGTAATGTAGTTTTTCAAACAGCCTTTAAAATGGTCAAAGAGATTAATGGTGAAGGGGTGTGTTGTGGTATAGTAAAATGGCGTTGAGGAGGGCCATAATGGTTTGGTCTAATGAATGGGACCAATGATGAAGGGGGGCGGTTTGGTTGTCGCAATAAGATAGAGATTCAAAAATTACATTGATGTAGAAGGTATCTAATTAGGGGGACCTTGCCTATAACATGGGAGCTCAACATGAGAGGGATATCATTTAAATGCATGTGTGAATTTTTGTTAAAGAAGTTTTACCATCAAAGATATGGTGTAATCTACATTTGCTAATATATCATAGTTGATGCAGAATTAATTGGTTTTTTTTTTTTTTTTTTTTTTAAGTTTTTGAGTGAACATGGGTCTAACTAGAAATGTTAACAAATTTGGACTTGGATTTTCTTTTAGTGATCTCTCAAAATAAAGATATCTAACAAATTTACATTATTTTACAAATTTTTGTACTAAAAATGTAGAGAGGTGTTTCGAAGGTTTTGAATCCCAAAATATCTTTCACCAAATATTATTTTTTATTTTTTGTTTTGAGGGGACTTAGGTTATGTACTAGTTCCAGACAAAGAGAATAAAATGTAATTATATATATAGTTTTGAATCCAACGAAATCATTCAATACAAATTTGGAACTAATGATAACAAGTGTCAGAACCTAATTAATGGCTTAGTTCAAATACACTTTAGTACACTAATGAGAATCAACTAAGATTAAGTGGGTGATATAACGTCGGCATCTAATCATGACGCTAGATGATAGAAACAATATTGAGAAGGCACTATTCTTAGATGGGTATAAGGAAACAATGTCAAAATCTAATTAACGATGTTGGATGGTAGAAATAACACTAAAGAGGCATTGCATTTAGATGGGTATGAGGATATAACATTGGAATTTAATCAACGACGTTGGACAGTAAAAACAACACCGGGGAGGCACTGCTTTTAGATGGATATGAGGGCACAATGTTGAAATCTAATTGACGATGCTAGACGGTAGAAATAATATCGAGGAGGCACTACTTCTAGATGGGTACAATGACACAACTTTGGAATCTAATCGACGAAGCTAGATAGTAGAAACAACACTGGGGAGGCATTGCACTTAGATGGGTACGAGGTTACAACATTAGAATCTAATTGATGACACAGAACAATAAAATAGCACTAGAATCTAATCAACAACATTATCTGAGATATTGACACTTGTCGAAATTGAATCAATGACAGCAATCTAAAACTACAATTAAACTAGGCTAGGCTAGGATAACTAAATTATAAGATAAAATGATTTTCATGTGTTGTTGGGGGTGCTTGTCACTCAAGGGCTCAAGATATTTATAGGGATGCCCCATAATCGTCGAACGGTTATCAATTTGAATTGCTGCTTTTGACTCTCACCATGTTCCCTATTCTTTAGCCAATCCATTCTGTAACTACTTAGATCGTGTCTTTATATGCTAATAACAACTCCCTTGGCCGAGTCTTTGATCACCAACCACCTTCCTTTTGCTCACTATTCTGGTTCCTTTCTTAATGTTTTCGAAAGCTTTACTTTCGAAGTTTACCACCAAAACCATTCCAAAACTTACATCATGATAATTGGACACATGGCTCCTTCATTGTCAACTGCCAATTTCCTTCGATACATCTATCAATAGTCAATAATACACCGTATTCACAAGGCATATTTATAATTTCATTTGACCATGAAGTGACATTTACCCATGTAATTGGCACATGATAATATGGTTAATTTTAAGTGTTAACCAGAGAAATGTGACCTTTGCAATTCATTTAACTCTATTGAGCTTACAAATCTTGTTCGCGATAATAAGAATGGATCGTGTGATCAACAAGCTATAAGACGTAAATCGAATTGGCCAAAAACAAGAGGTCATTAGATACATCACTATGACGTTGTAGACCATTTTCTCTGCTGTCTTTTTCAAGGTACACAACATCTAGTGTTCTTCTTGTCAAAATCAATATGAAGCACTCGAAGGCAGAGTACTCGTTGCATGTAAAGCCCTCCAATAATCTTCTCTTGATCAAAAGGTGCATCTCAGTGATCTCGTGCATGCGTGGAAACTCGTGTTCCGCATTTACCGGAGACATCCAAACATAATAATCTGCAAAAGCTGGTCGGAACGTCACTTCATTGCATCACTCGAGCGACCAATGAGCACGTTTTGTCTCAAACAATTGATTCTGCAGAGTCGGCTAATGCTCTTTCATTAAAAAAAGGGGTTGACGGGCTTGACCACCAATAATGCTAAGCACGATCCGCCCGTAGTGGTCAAAAAGTCTCGCGGCTCGTGATTCGCGATCTTGAGAAAAAGGTCTGAATCCTTGGCGATGCTGCTTGGCAAGATAAGTCCCACCCTACTCAATGCGCACTCAAAAGCATTTCAGACTTTTGTAATTTGCCTATGAAGCTTCCCACTCATTATTTTTATTGTTGGGATCCACACGTGGATAGCGCTAGAGATGTCCCATATTAGAGTGTAGTAAGGAGTAATTAATATATCAAAGTTGGCCTCCTAACTTATTAACTTAAGTTTTTGAATGAAAATTATTTAACTGGATACATTGACGGGATTCAGACTTGAGCTTTCATTGTATCGGGCTTTTATTACGTGCTCCGAGATTTGGTGAATATCTCCAAGATTGAATTTGGTGATCAACACGATTTTCGAGCGGTGGGCGTTGTGGCACAACAATGTGATCCCCATGGCAAGCTTCATGGCTAGGTCTGAAAGTTGGGAGGAGGCTCACACATGAAAGGGCCCCAATGGTAGTGATCATGTAGCCCTCATGGCTAGGTCCGAAAGGTTGGGGGAGGCTCACATGTGAAGGACAGATTGTTGAGATTGCACATGTGAGTTGTGATAGAGAGGGGGAGCAAACATAATATTAAGCTCACACGTGAGGAGAAGGGTGTTGAGATACACGTGTGAGTTATTGGCATTAGGTGAAGTACTTATGTTGCATGCTCTCAATAATTTTCGTGAAAAGTTCATGTAACCATTGCCAATACCAACATAAAATCGAGTTTCTAATGATCCAAAGTAAGCAGTTTGATTGCATATGTGTAGCTAATCTTCTAGAGCAGGTTTAGGTAGTGTGCAACCCCCAATGTGCATATTTAGTGTTGCTCGGTGGTAGTTGATGACGTGCACATCTGTGCAGTTTGGCACATGATTGGGTGTGGAGATATGACTTGCTCGTTTATCTCAGCAATAAATTAGGGCTCTTTCTTATTGGCCTCTATCAAAGAGAAACGACCTTGCCACGAGATGATGATTCCCACCCCCACCAACCCCAAAAACCCGATCTTGATAATTTGCTTTCCCATCGCCAGCATGTTTCCATGAAGCTTCAGTTCCCTTTCCACTTGAGGGCTGTCCAGTCATTGTTAGTCAAAACCAAACTTTTGCTATTATAACTTCCCATATAATTGCAATAAAGAAAACGAAGAGAGCATGTAAATAAAAAAAGGGCCATTTGGTGTTTTTGTGACGTTACAGGCATCACTAAGTTGAACGAGACATTCCAAAGCAAGTTCTCATTCCCAATTTTCTCTACGCATCTGATCCGACCCAGTTGAGGTGACGAAAAGCGAGGTTTATTTCCGTACGATTTATCATTTTGGAGATCGCAGCACCCTTAAAGTCAAGTGAAATCAGTGAATGAAGATTTGTCAGAGAAAATTTCCTTTTGCTCCATAGAAAATTCTTTTTCGATATTTTACCTAAAAAAACTCCGACAATTGGAAATCTGCTGGGAAAAATGGGTTTCAAAAGCTAAGTTGTGTTGCGTGTGTGAACTTGATTCTTTAACTGTTGAGTGATGCTTCCTTGAAACCAGATTGACAGAGGCCCAATAGTTTTGTAGTGCCTTTCAAAAGGCAAAATCATTTGCAAGAAAGGACTCGCAACTAGCTGAATCTTGTAGTGGAGGTTGCTGCATCAGCATCAGCATCATCAATATCAATTTAAAGTCATTTTGGAAAGAACCCAGAACCATCATTTGTTATTTTTTTTTATTAATGAAATGAGCCCTCAGCATGAGATTCACATGGTTTCATTTTCACTGTGCTTCTATGAACTACATGCCCAATGATAACTTTCACCTTTAAGGATTGCAAAAGTTCACCTTTAATTAATAATGTTGCCTTTCGTGCTATAACTCCTGACGCCTGAGAATTACGTCTCGCGTGGATTTTATGAGCCCGCCGATCTCTTCAATTGACAAGAGCGAAGGTTGACAAAGGAGGATCCGAGGAGCTAAGTTGCGGTCCTAGCACGAATCGCGGTAGCGGTCCCCGAATGGTCCAAGTGGATACGATCGTAAACCAGGATTTGATCATGTACGACAAAGTCGTGAGTAGATGAAAAAATGGCAATGACAGCTTGATCAACCTTAGCAAGCAAGGGCACGGTTGGTGGCTGAGGAAGCAATTGTGGTATGATGGAAGTAGGTGAAAAACAGCAGGACCAGACCGAGGTTGTTGTGTATCGACTTCACATTGGGTTGTTGGTGCGACCTCATGTCAAAACAGGGGCCACTTCTGGGTTGGAGGAGAGAGGGGCTACGAGCAAGAGAACGTGCCTTTTTCCATTACCTAACACCTGCTTGCTATAAGCACGCCTGCTTATATGTCATCTGCAGAAGTCCTTCCCCATCTGCATGCAAATTGGAGATATTCTTGGTGGAGGTAGTTGGCACAAATGAATATACAAGAATCTGAAGGGATCTTTCTTGTAGCGAGAGAAGCTTCGGATCGGAAAAAAAGGGTCGACTGGGGCTCAGATTTGGACAAGACTTCGCTATGAAACCTACTTGATTGGGTGTACTTTGGACTTTGGGGATGATTTGGCCCAGCAATCTGCATGCTCCAGTCCACGCCAAAAAGTACCCACTTAGAAATTTTTCAAAACAAAGTTGCAGGAATGGTCTTTTGTTCGGCATATATAGGCTTGTAACTGTTCATTGATTGTCCTTGGGTCATCATCTCTCAAATCAACTTGGATTAGAGGTGTTGAAAGATGGTGGTTCACAAGGGTCAAGCCCACCACAAGCCCGAACAACATCGTATGACTGGGGCTTCGGGGCTGAAACCTTGTATTTGCACATAATTAGTAAGCCAAACTTTAAGGCTTCCCTTGTCTGTACAGTCTTATTTCACGAAATGCTATCCGAAGAATGTTTATCAGACAAACAGTTCCTGAAGTTGAACTCATTGTTTTCTCAGCACAGGCCAACGGGGCTCTGGCTTCTTGTAATTTGATCTCTCCAAAGGCCACCGTCTCTATTTTCCGGGCCCTTGTCCTCGAACAAGGACATTTGTCAGTATGCATCATCTTCCTCGACTAAATTTGCTCATTATGGATCAAGCCGAGTGGTTAAAAACACGAATTCCATGCATGAGTCTCATTTTGCAATCATTATGGACAATAAACCTCTTAGAGTCGTTTCTTATCTCCAAACCAATGAATTTGACACGGGGTAGGGAGATATTGTATCTGGAATATGCTTGTTCTTCGCTTGTGTTGGTGGACTAATCTTTCTTCTTCCAAAGATGTACTGTATTATAACCATTACCAACCCTTGGCTCAACAAAATTCGATAACAATGAGCTTACAAAAGTTTTTGGGACCAAAACTCAGGTGCAAAACAGATTCAAGAAACCAAAGCAGACAGTTCAATGAAGAAATGAATATGAGAATTAGCCAGTCATCAATCACAGGCTCAGGAAAAGCAAGCCAAATGACCACACACCAGAAACCCCGAGGCATAAAATAATAAACTAATGGCGAAGGAACTTCCCCTACAACTCGGTGTCACAAAGCCTAACCATCAAATCAGAAACAATTCTTCGGGCAAAAGGAATGTAGCTTAAACTGTACCTGAAATATAGCAAACAAAGTAGATGCTTTAGCCTTTATTCAGCTAAAAAATGATACAGAGCTACACAGAAAACAGCCAAACATAATCTTTCATCGCCAATAGCTCAGTCATGACCCAAAGAGTCACAACAAGAGAAATGCCAAGGCGCAAAGATAGAAAGCAAATAGACAAAAAAAAACAACAGGCTTACCAGATAAGGGCGCAGATCTCGATAATGATTGCTATAATGGTCAAAACCTTACTATGTATCTGCAAATTAGGATCATGAAAAAATAAGAACATTTTGGGAGAATATGACTAGCTGCCCTCGTCTTAACATAACTTAAGCCCGTACACCCCTAGGGAATATTGCAAATGCTAGAATACAAATCAGTGAAGGGCACCATCAGAGACTAAATGGACGAGATCACTAGATGCTGAAGGCTATAGGGCCATAAAGAAGTGATTGGTTTCGACCATCCACAATAGTCCTCGTGAGCAGTGCCAAAAATTTTATGTTGGAGGGCAGTGTTGGGAAAGGATAGACAGCAAGCTTTGTGAGAAGTGCTCCAATATCAAACTCTATTTCCAACTATTTCATTGAAAGATTTCACATAGGAATGTTGAGCTTTAAAAAAGTTTCAACTCAATCAAGATCCAAGCAAATTACAAGTAATAATTACATGGAGAACCAAGTTAAGCATACAGCATAGCCAGATTGATAATGCATCAGAGGAAGGAACAATTTCCAAAGCAGAGAGTCACATAAGAAAATACTCCACTGGCAGGAAAAAAATCCGTAGGAGCAAAAGTAGATTAAGGAAATCTTTGAAGCTTAAAGAATCCATCTCAGTGTCTCCTGAATTATGTTTGCTATGATAAAAACATCTTAACAGGATCAAATGCTTACCCAAAGAGCACAGATGAGAGCTAAAACGACACATCCAAGGTAAATGGCTGTTGCAAAGACTCGAGTTGAGTCAAACATCATCCTCATTTGTTGTGCAGCTCCAATAAGGAAGACTGTGCTGCCAAACAGGAAAAAAAAGTCAGAATCCAGAATGACAACTTATTCTATGGGGTGATTCCCGGAGATATGTAGATAGATCTAATCAGCTGCATGCGCACCAATAGCAGTAACATTTGCTCTTTATCTAAAGAGGTAACACGGGAAAACAATAACTGAAGTGGTGAGATAATATGCTCAACATCTACAACACCCATTACGGTTGAATATTGTTGGAGGGTTTAACTCTTGCATGTCCAAGAAAAGATGAACAATTTATACAGATTGCAAGAGAAAACCTTGCTCTATTCTTAGAAATGATCAACGAGCTCTGGGACTAGTCACAGGGAAGGCACCAGAGAGAGAGGGTAAAAGCGAGCTTCCTCATATAAACTGAATTAAACAAATTAACGAATGCAAAGTTGGGCATAACATTCATCGGCGAAAGCAACTTTCCAATTATTAGAAATAGGAAATATGGAGCTAAGACATCATCTTTTGCTCAATGACCAATTTCACTTACCTGCCGACGGCCAAAAGGTTGCCACAGGTGAAAACGACGGCAAATTTGATGGGCTTCGCAAACACAATCAAGGACTGCGATACGTGAAGTCAAAGGAAACAAATCTTAGTATTGCAGCTCCAAGTTTCAGCCAATGGGAAAAATTCCAAAGGCGGAAAAAGACCACATTCGAAATTCATGTGTCACCACCCCGAATGGTTCCTAAAAAAAAAAAAAAAAAAAAAAATTCTCGCTCTCATTTTTTTCACTTCCGAGCAAGCCGAAGACAATGGCACAACATCGGACATGACGATTCGACGTATTATCAGAAAGCAGAAACGCAGCGAGCATTGTGGACAAATGGAATGCAGACTTGCGAAATTACCGAACTGCAAATTACCCAGAAAGCACAGACAATTTCGACAGCCGACGATGAGCAGTTGATATGAATCCGCTGAGATGGTGCGTGAATCTTACCAGGAACATGCACACGAGGCCGACGAGAAGACACGCTCCGAAGGCGTAGACCCTCTGCTCCACCCCCGCCCCGGCACAAGGAGAAAAACCCAGAAACAGCATCAATGGGGACGATCATACAAGAAATGGGTCTGCGCAGAATCGGACCAATCGGCCGAAAAGGAGGAAGAAAAGAGGGAGCCTGACCTGCATAGGAGAGAGAGAGCAGATTCCATCTGAGTCCTCAGCCAAGACTTCGTCTTGGCCCTCTTCTTCTCCGCCGAACAACGACTGGCTCAGCTTCCACATTGTTGGTCGGAGCTCGGAGCTTGCGGCTTCGGATTCGCGCTTCGCATTAAGGGGGAAAGCTCCTCTGCGCAGAGTCCGAAGGAAAGAGGAGAGATCGTGCGCGGAGAAGAGAGAGGGGAAGAGAGAGAGAATACTTTGCGAATGGAAAATGGTAAAGAGTGAATATAAAAATGAAATGAATTTGCCAAAAAAGGGGGTGTTCATGTTCATATCATGATTTTTGTTTGTTCGTACAGATTGAATGATCTGTAATATATGTATCTTTTAAAAAAAATGATTTTATTATACCGTTTTAAATAATTAATTAATAAAAATATTTTATTATTTAAAATAATTCATGTCTAAATATTTTCGCAAACAATAAAAATATTTTTTATTTGTAATTTTTGAGAAATGTTTTAAATGATTATTTTCTTAAAATATTTTTAAATAATTCATTTTCCATAAAATAAGTGTAATTTTTATTTTATTTTTTGAGAGTTTCGTCGGACATGAGTTAATTGCAATTTTACTCTAGCGAAATGAATCAATATTCATAAGACTAGCAAGGCTCACTAACAAAATTAATGCTTGAACAGTCACGCATGCACGTTGCACCTTTGTGAGGGTCAGTATCAATTTTGACTTAAATCTAAGATAAATATTAGATTCTGTTTATTTCAATAAAAAATAAAATAATTTAAAAAATACTTTTCTAAAAATGATTGCATGTGTCATTCGAAATAATTCATCAATAAAAAATGTTTTCATTATTTAAAATTATCTACATCTAAATATTACTATAGATGATAAAATTATTTTTCGTTCATTCATTTTTACAAATGATGCAAGCGATTTGTTTTCGGAAAAATATTTTTTAAATAATTCATTTTTCGTAGAATAAGTTTGTTTCGCAGAAACCATCATTCAAGAAAACATTTTCCTTATTTTTAGATGGTTGATTCGTTTTAATCTATAAAAAAAATGTTTTCTTATCAAAACTCAAATTTGGGAATATGATTATCATTTTGAAAGAGTCAAAAAATGTTTTCGAAGAGTTCCTAATCTTAGGTCCTTAGTTAATGAAACATTTATTCTTATAAAAATTATTTAAAAATAATTTAAAAATAACTTTTTCATCCTTTTTTTCTTTACTTTTCTACGTCTTCCTTTGCCAGTTATGTCACACCTCAAACCCCCGAGCGCACAAACATTCCTCAACAGTCTATTAGTAACGATGTCCAAGAACGCATCACTGACCTATTTTTTTTATCTTTCAATTAATGCAAGTGGAAGTATTTATAAAATAACACACAATCAATCATAACAATCAGGGATAGTATAAATATAGCAAATATTTTCCAAAGCAGCACTTTCATTTAAAAAGTGTTAATTGTATGAAATTTAATAATTGCAAGTCTTTCTACGGCTACTTCATATCGATCGTCTCAAAAAACCTATAGAGTCAGGTTAGCCTAAACTTTACTAATGACAAGGCCAACCAAAAGCAACGCCACGCATGATCATATCTTGGTTTATCAAGCCCCCACCCGCACGCAATGATTCTACATGCTATAAGCCTAAAAACATTTAAACAACAACGGAGTGAGATATAAATTTTAGTGAGTCAACCTCCTAAACCTCAATTAGAACATTAATTCAACTCAGAGTCAGCCTAAACGTACACGATATGCAAACTTACATCACCGCCTTAGCCCACCCCTACATATTAGTACATTACATTTGCCATCATCAATGCAATAAACATAATCAATAATCAGAATACATAACTCTTATGCACCAAGCATCTGCACAAGTTTCGATTATAAGGTACAACCTATTTTGGCCTGTCTCATATCGTGCCTTATAGTTTTACCCCATAATCAGGCGCAAAGCATCGCAATCATTCACATGTGTTTCGATTATTACGACCTCTCGAGTCATGGCTAAGAGATGGGTTGATAGTTTTCCAGCATAACTGGGCATCATTCCACCCCATTGGGCACGACATCGTCTATAACTCTTGCCTAGACGGTATTCCATAAAGAAGCATTAGTTCGGCCTTAATCGTGACTCGGCATCCGGGCTCCCGCCGAGCATCCGATAAACATCGAACGTTGTCTCCAAACTCCCATTGGGCGACGAGTTCAATTAAGTGACCACACAAGTATGCCAACACTCAAGCAAATTTTATATGTCGTCAATTAGCTCAGTATAAAAGTATTCATGCTCAAATAACAAACCTCGGAAAATCTTTTCACTTAAAATTCTGGTAAAATAATCGCACGTGGTCACGTACTTAAAATCAACTCACCAAATTTTGCACATTTTTATTTTTAAACCCAATTGTCCTATTTAATATGTAAAACATGGCGTCCAAAAATGACACCTTAAATTTGCCATTTTCTTACCAGTAAAACCTTCTTTGAAAATAGCATTTACAATACATGATATGGGCAATTAAGCATCATGGCATTACAAGCTTAGATAATCATAATTATGCGTAATTTCATCCAATAAATCAAACATAAAACCTGTCATTAATTGCATTAATCGTGATTTATTAGCGCTAAACACAATTAATTAAGCTAAACATCGATTAATTACACTAATCATGATTAATTAAGACCGCATATAATTAATTAATACTAATCATTGTTAATTACTCTAATTGTGATTCATTAAGATTAACCACAATTAATTAAACTAATTATAATTAATTAAGCTAACTGCGGTTAATTAACCTAACCACGATTACTTTAACTATCCACGGTTACCAAGGGTGAGCATGGTCCGAGTTAGCAGGTCCACCCCCTAACTCTGGGACCAACCTATACAGTGTTGGTCTTTAATTTTTGGGATCGAAGACCAACCCTATTGAACCTAAAACCGAGGATCGAACCGGAACCAACCCAACCGGTTTGATTCGGTTCTAAGGTCAACCCGGAACCAATCGAAAATTTTTGTGTTTCATTTTTTGTACTCTTTAAAAAGGCGACCGAGGACCAGACCAGCCCAATGAGTTCACGCGATGAGCAAGGTTAGTGAAGAGAGGTGAGTAGCGTGAGCAGGAAGCATCAAATGGGGCGAGCATCGAGCAATGAGTAGGGCAAGCGGTGAGCAACAAGTGGGGTGAGCGACGAGTGGCACGAGCAACTAGAAGCGAGTGAGGCAAGTGTCGAGCGGCAAGCGGGAAAGCTGTTGCTTTTGATTTTGGCAAATTGAAGACTAAGAGAACAAATAAGACATAAGAGAAAGAGGATACCGTGAGAAGCTGTTATGCTATTTTAGACGCCATGTGAACTCCTCACATAAACATTTTCCTCATTTATAAATTATAGCTATTGATACCATAAAAAACATTAAAAATCTAAACTATTAAAGAACAATGTGAAATTATTTGGACTTCTCACTAATGAACCGTTTAATGTTGTTGACGCAGTTTAATTTAGGGTTTTCTCTATATATAAAAAATTATTATAATATAAATAATATATATTTTAGATATATTGTATGTAATATATATATAGTGAGGATTGGTCCGGGTTGGACTAACCCTAAACTCCTAGGACCGAGAGACCAATCTACACAACACTTGTCCAAGGATCCTAGGAACAAGGATCGATCCACTTCCCCTAGGAATCGAATTAGGACCGGCAAGGTTGGGCCAATCCAGGGTTGAACCTAGACTGGTGCTCACCCCAAATTGTTACTTTAATCTAACCACGGTCAATTAACCTAACCACAATTACTTTAATCAAACTACAATTAATTAACCTAACCACAATTACTTTAACTAACCATCCTTAATTAAGACTAACTCTTATTAGTCTTAATTTAATCCATCATTGATCAAACTTAACTAACACCGACTCCCGTTATTCCTAAACTAAACCTACCCCTAAACATAATTAACTCCCTAATAAAGGATTATGAGTTAACTCATAGTTTTCGATGACGGTGAGCTTATGGCAACAGCGGTGCGACGGTATCGAGGGCGTGACACTCATGGCTTGAACAGCGGCACGAACGGCGATGGTTCAACGAACTTGAGGGGCAACTTGGGCTCGGTGGTTCAACGATGGTGGTGATGGTGGTGTAGCGATCAAGTGGTGGATGATGGCGGCAATACACGGTGGCAAGAACGGTGGTGAGGAATGGCATGACTTGCGGCAAATGAGGGAAGAAGAAGAAGGAGAAGTTGAAGAAAATAAAGCAAATGGAGAGAGTGCGGGGGAATGAGTTCGACTGAGCAAGGGAAAAGGAAATGGGGAAGATGAAGGAGAAGAAGAAGAAATGGAGAGATAGGGGGTGGGCAGAAGGCCGTGGCGTGAGGGGGAGGAGATAGAGAGAGATTTTTTTAGGATTTTCGAAAATCCATGAAATCCCCTAAAACCATCTCTTCCTTTCCTTTAATTTTTTTTTTTCATTTAGTCCATAAATGCAATGGCATTTCGGTCATTTCACATATTTTGACCAAAATTTCGAAATTTGCCCTTGGGCCGTTTTGCTTAAATGGACTTGAAATGAACTAAGCTTGGCCCACTTAGGCCTCCTTGGCCGATCCACATGGGCGCGAAGCCCAATGGCCCCCGCTTGGCTTGGCTCGGCTTTTATTTTCGATGTCCAATTTTCGTTCGATAATTCCATTTATGAAAATTTTGGACTTGCCGATAATTCGACGAATAATGAGGGGATGTCCAATAAATTAGTCTTGACATCCTCAAAAGTTTGATATCGGAAATCGAATTAAATTTTATGGTTAAAATCGATCAAATGTAACTTTAGTACGACCTAAACTATCGGGTGGCTTTTAGGGATTTTCGTGCAGTTGACCTGTGTTTGATAATTTTTTATCTACATTTGTGTCTCTTCGAATCGTATGACCCTTGGTTGTCATGTAATTGTGGGAGTTCAATTATGTACCTTGAGT
The DNA here is from genome assembly GCA_014182365.1 of Eucalyptus tenuipes. NCBI lineage: Eukaryota > Viridiplantae > Streptophyta > Magnoliopsida > Myrtales > Myrtaceae > Eucalyptus > Eucalyptus tenuipes. Next base: position 18,724,734 of record CM024537.1, read on the forward strand.
ATAAGATCAGTAAAAAATCGGTTTATTGTCATTCGACGCGAATATCGTAATCATACGGAACCACCCACAAACCAATTACGTAGTTCTGTTGAATCGGTTTATGTCCGTTCGTTAATTGACTTATAATAGCGTATATTGACCCTCGTTGATTCTTGTAGTCGAACGTTTATTTTCAGTTCAGTGTAAAATAACTGTAAGTGTATCGATAAAATAACCATGTCATATATTTGGCAATAGGAGTTAAATTTCGAGATATCACAAATCATGTGCCTCAATGACAGTTGGCAACTCGACAATTGGCCTTGACATGGGGTGATGAGCTTGCAGCTCGTTCAATCTCAACGATCTTAGGCTTCACCAAGGCCAAGGAGTTTGGGCTCTTGGGGCTCACCAACTCTAGGTGAGCTTGAGCTTTGTCGAGGCCGACTCGCTCGATCTTGAGGAGCTTGCCTAAGGCCGTCGTTGGTTGGTCATGGCGAAGGAAGGAAAAAAAAACATAAAATTATTTAAAATGTGATTTCTAAAAAATAAATATCAGTTAAAATTTGACTTTTTATAAAAAATAAAATCATGAAATTAGAATCATTTTCCTATAGAGTCCAAACATTAGAAAATATTTTCAATCACACATCACAAAACAAAATAATACTAACCATATTCTGAAAAATACTTTTCCGGAAAGTATTTAATTCTGAATAGCAAATTTCCTTTTTTTCTTTTTCGATGTGGATAATTCTAGAAAACTGCGAAATTACGCACGGGCCGAAACGACGGCGTTTACATCGTCGTCTTGCTTTGACGTCGTTCCATCATCCCTTCACTACCGACGCGGGCGAGCGTCCCCTTCCCCAGCTCCCTCCGCCATTTGCTCGAAACCCTAAACCCCCAAATCCCCGATCGCGATTCCCCGCCGCACCGGATCGACCGCGGCCCGCCCCCACCCCCGGAGAGGATGTCGTCGACGCTGCTGGAGGTGACGCGCGCCGCCCACGAGGAGGTGGAGCGGCTCGAGCGCCTCATCGTCAAGGACCTCCAGAACGAGCCGCCGAGCAGCAAGGATCGCCTCTTCCAGAGCCACCGCGTCCGCCACATGATCGACACCGTCGCCGCCACCACCGAGAAACTCGTGAGTCCTCCTCGCCCGCGCTCTTGCCGAGCGTGCTTCTGGTTTGTTCATTCCGGTTTTAGTGTATACACGGGAAGCGACAGCGTTTCCGTTGAATTGTGCATTTTGTGAATTTGCGTTGTGATTCTAAGCGGCCGCATGAGTTCATTTCGCGCTCAGTGATTTTCTCCCGCAATTTTCGTTTTCAGATTGAGGTATATGCAGATAAGGATAATGCTAGGAAGGACGAGATCGCGGCTTTGGGAGGCCAGACCGCCACGGGAACGAACGTCTTCAGTGCCTTTTATGATAGGCTGAAGGAGGTAATCTGTTCCCCCTCGAGTGTTCGCTTGCGTATTTAATGCGATACGGATCCATAATTTTTCGCTTCGTGATTTGCGAGAAGGGAGTTAAATGTATATGATAATAAATTTCTGAAGGTAACTTTTCGGCGGCGATTCGTGAGGTGATAATTTAAGATTTGTCGTCTCTTTCAGATACGGGAGTACCATAGAAAGCACCCGGCTGCTCGTGTTGTCGATGCCAATGAGGAGTACGAGGCGCTTCTGAAGGAGGAACCTCAAATTGAGTTCAGCGGGGAGGTGTGCCTTCGCCTCCTCTTTAGCAATGCTTGTTTTAGTTATGAGTTGCCGTGCCGTGTCTTGTCTTTTAGTTTGAATCGGATGGAACGTATGCTTTATTGCCTGCCTACACGGTGTTTTCAAATTTGCCTTTTTTTGGTTCGTCCTGTCTTTTTGTCTAGGATGGAGCTCTTATCTAGCTAAAACAAAAGAAAAAAAATAATCTCGTGACATATTGTATCCTCTTTTCATTCCATTCTTTTCTCTCTGTTGCAAGTTGATGGAGAGCTTGTATAATCCTCTAGAAAATTGGATCGGCTAGATTATGTCTTCCGATTGATTCATCCGGTTCGCAATCCTTTTGGTTTTTTCAATGCCTCTTATTTTAAAATTAATGTTAAATTGGGAGACAAGATTTTGGATTTAATGTATAGGAAGGAAAATTTTTCTCAAATTGAAATTTTCCTGCATTCGCTTTAAGGTGCAGGATTGTGTCTCTGAACTTCCCTTCAAGCTAACACATTTCTTCCTGTTTCAGGAAGCTTTTGGCCGATACCTGGACTTGCATGAATTGTACCATCAGTACATCAACGTTAAATTTGGAGAGCCCATTGAGTACTCTGCTTATCTTGATGTTTTCTCGCAACCAGAGAGGATTTCTAGGAAATTGAAATTAACAAGGTAATTTTGGATTCTCTTTTTAATCAAAAGTTTGGCAGGAGATCGAGTAGTTCTTTTGTTCTGATGCTGTAGTTGATGCCTATCTTGCTTGCATGGCTGGCGCAGGCAGTATAAAGAATATCTGGAAAATCTTCTGGAATACCTTGTATATTTCTTTCAGCGAACAGAGCCTCTGCAAGATCTGGATAGGATATTTGCAAAGGTCTGATTCTTTATATGTTTAATTTCTTTTTCTGAGTCTTTATGATTGTTTATTACCTATATTTTGCGAGTTCTGTCAATGGAATAAATGTGCTGCTGTTTCAATTTAGATTTCTTGTGTGATCCTCTAGGTTAAATTCTACGGTTGTTCAGTTTTCAAATAAAACTAATAACCTTGAGGTATCAAAATCTAGTGGTTTGGCAATTCATCAACCATAAATAGCCATCCTTTCAAAATGGTGACTGTGTCTTGTTTATTTGCTTGTTTAATAAGAGTTATTGATGTAATTTGGCAGGTTGAGGGCGATTTTGAAGAAGCATGGGCAGATAACAAAGTTGAAGGGTGGGAGAATGGGGGTCAAGAAAATGGACATGCTCCATTGCAGAATACAGTGATTGACCTGGATTATTATAGCTCTGTTGAGGAACTGATGGAAGTTGGGCCTGAGAAGTTAAAAGAGGTAAAATTGATTCATCTCAATCTTTTTGTTTATATTGCTACAGCTTTTTTGTGATTGGTCGTGTTTATGATTTTGTTTCTCTATTCTGTTATGTCTCTGCCGTAATCAGTTCAATTGCACGAGTGTGGTTTAGCAGAGTGACAAGCTTGGTGGTAAAAGACGTAATTGTTGTTTGTGGCTTTGTGGTGTTTTGGTTGGTTAAAGCTAGCAACTTGTGCAAGACGTGTCATTTGGGCAATGACATTTTCCCATTCCGTTCTGTGTTATTAATAGCTATGATGAATTGCTAGTTTATTACTTTTTAAGTGGATGTTTTTGTTCTTGGCATTATTTCTGATGGTAGTCAACTTGAAAGTTCTTTTGCCAAAAGTAAAACTTGAAATTTTTTTACTGAGAGCTTAAAATTGCCTGCAAATGCTATTATCTCCGTCATCCAACATATCATGTTGTTGGGAATTGTCTGAAGTGGTGGCTTCTTTTAACAGAACTTTCACGTAAGATAGCTGGATATAAATGGTCATTCTTTTGACACTTTGAACAAAGTAATCTATATAAATTACAATGTGGTAGTCAAACCTGTCTATCTATTTATTTGTTTATTTTTCTTTTGATAGGTGACCCTAAGCCTGGGCTGAAGGCAAGTTGTATTCCCAATTTGGATAAAGGCAAGTACAGAACCCAGGCCCAGGGGTCTGTCATCCTAACTGTGCTCTGAGCTAGATAGTGCCTTGTTGGAGCTATCTGTCTGCATTGTTGGCTTAGTTGAATTTGAAGTCGTGAAAGTCTTGTAGCTCCCGACCGTTGATCTGCCCTTTTCTTATGGCTTGTATTGGAAATGCTCACATTTTTGGAATTTGAGCAACTTTTTTATATTTTTCATTGCCACATTGTGTACATTGGACTAGGAAAGGTTTTATGTTGTTTTTCTTTTGGCTGATAATTCAAACTCTACTTCACATCATTTGATGGTTAATTGTGATTTGGCAGGCATTGGCAGCTTTGGGATTAAAATCAGGTGGCACAGTTCAGCAGCGTGCTGAGAGACTCTTCCTTACAAAGGTAAGGTGCTCATGTGCAGCAAGATACATAAATTTATACTTATGTGGATGTATCAAGTGTGCTTGTGTATACTTCTAATGTTCTTAATCCTTAATCCTTCATTTCGTTGGTGGCTTTTTTTGTGAAATAATCTTTCTGATCTACACATGAACCAAAAGAAAAACAGAAGAAGAAGCCAAGCTGTACTGAAAACCAAAAAAATACTGATGCTTATGGCAAAAATAGATTTAATTCTGATCAAGCAGAATGATATTCACAGAAGAATTTGCTGACAGTTTCTTTAGAGACTTGGTACTGATCTTGGAAAAAAAATATTCTGCTTGTGTGAATTGAGTTGGCAGAAGCTTTCAACTATATACTGCCCCATCATATTCAGGACGGATCATGGCTATTGTCATGCTGGTCAAAAATGTGTTGCTAATCATTAATATTTTTCTTTGTGGTAACTCTGCCCTCATGATTGGTTTGCATGCAGTTGGTAGTGTAATATATGCTAACACAAATAAGTGGTGGGTTTATATCTAAGCTACGATATTTATTCCTAGTGTGAGCCGGTTTGAGTTTGCTATGTTTTGACATCATCATTATTTTTCTAATGTTTTTATTCAATTTGTGCAGCATACACCTCTTGATAAGTTGGACAAAAAGCATTTTGCAAAAGGTTCTCGTGGGTCAGAGCAGAATGGTGTAGCGGCTGTCCAACAGACGGACAATGGGAAAGATATTGCTTTGATGGAGGCTAAACTGAAAAAACTCTGCTCGCTGCTTGAGGAGGTGAGTGATGTACCTTTGAAGTTTTCCCACTCATTAATATTTAGAAATATCTTGTAACCTAGTTATGCATGGAGATAGGCTCAGTTTTATTTGTAATTACGTATGTGCGGATGGCACACATTTCTTATGTAATTTTTTCCTTCATTGTAAATACTTAACTTATGCACACATGTTCATGGGCTCACAACCAGATATAGCCGCATGAGTGTCCATATTTGAATGTGAGGAAATGTGCAACCGCTCCCCCATCCTCCCCCTAAAAAAAAACCCCAACCAAGCACACAACAAAACAAAAAGGAATTTAAAAAAAAAAAAAAAAAAATACAGAAAGAAGTAGAGAGGAAAAACTTGGCCTCTTAATTTCTTGCCTTGATGTCTCTGTGTTGATGTTCTTTGGATTTTGCAGACAATTACTCGAACAAAAGAAAATGTTGAGAAAAAGCAAGCTCTGACTTATGAGGAAATGGAAGCAGAACGTGAGGAGGTGCTTATACTTACCCCTTTTTAGACTTTGGAAATTCTGTATTAACTCCAGTTTATAATAGATATTGCAGCACTTGAAGACCTTGGGAACAAGTACTGTATGTATTAATTTTGGCCATGTATGTGATGTCTTGCTGTGGCCGAATTAGTCATTACCGTCCCAAACTTAATCAAGCTTTTCTCACATGGAAGCTGATTTTTCTATTTGCACCTGTGCATGTTAGCAGGTTACTCCCCTCTTACCTCTCATGCTACTGGAGTAGCGAGTGTGTAAACTGCCTGGTGACAGGCAATTTTCCAATTGGCTTCAGGAAATATTTTGAGAGAATTTGCAATTGAAACTTGAGTAGACCTATTTGAGTGAGATAGATCTCAGTACTATAATTGCCAGTAATTAGCTAAGAAACACGTGCTGTGTGCTTAAAATGGAGCATGTATATAGAAGTCTTTAATTTCATATTTGCAAGGGTTTATTCACATCTTGTGTTGTTGATTGGGAGTTGTTTGAAGTAGTTAAGTTGCTTGGGTTTTGGTCTATTCTATCATTGTTTACTATAGCTTGATGAATTGGGAATGGCATGCAGGAAGAGACACAAGCTGACACTGAAAGTGATGATGACGAGCAACAGATATATAACCCCCTCAAATTGCCAATGGGTTGGGATGGGAAACCTATACCTTACTGGCTCTATAAGCTTCACGGTCTTGGTCAGGTGTGCCTTTATTTTGAATGTGATAAGCCATACCTCTCATCTTACTATTCTCTTCTCCATCCATCTTTGATTCCTCTCTCAAGCTACACTTAAAATGGTGGATGCTGTACAGTCAACTTTTTCAATTTTTGCCTTGTGCATACAAAATCTACTGGCTTTTATGAATTAGAGGCATTTCTCTTTCCTTTATACCTGGGCAAAATAAGATATCCCTTGCCTGCCTGCTGCCTTGAGATGGTGGCTTGTGATTTTGCACAAGTAATGCAGGTTATAAATGAGAGGAAGAATGAAATCCTGAAGCCATGATATATTTTTTTTATTGAGGTGGTGTCTGACAAGTATATTTTTCAGGAATTCAAATGCGAGATATGTGGCAACCACAGTTACTGGGGACGGAGGGCTTTTGAGCGGCATTTTAAGGAATGGCGACATCAGCATGGCATGCGCTGTCTTGGTATTCCAAATACAAAGAACTTCAACGAGATTACATCCATCCAGGTAAAACCCTTCAAACTTCTCTTTGACTGAACTTATCGCTGAGATGTCTTGTTTTCTAACTAGAAAACTATTAAGTCCATAGAAATCATTTGCTGGTGATAAGGATGAACTTAGTGGTTTTCTAATTCCAGTAAGAAAGAGATCTAGGAATGTACTGATGTTGATGCTGTTTTTGTTCAATAAAAGCTGTTACGCAGTTGGTATGAAGTATCAGAGAATATGTTAACTATGAATGAACTGGTTTAAATATGCATCATCTGCCTACTTGCTTCTTATGAGACCTAAATGAGGTTGAGTGAGGGAAGATTGGCCATGCCAGCACCATAGAAATCCACATTTTATTTTGTCTTTATGGCCTGGTTTTGAAGATGCGTGGCCATGATCTTGGAAAACGCATCATTTTATTGACCCAAAAAATGACCGAGTGGAGCTTCCACTATCGTGCAGGAAGCACAAGAACTCTGGGAGAGAATACAGGAGAGGCAAGGACTGAACAAGTGGCGCCCAGATCTGGAGGAAGAATACGAAGATAGGGAAGGCAACATCTATAACAAGAAGACTTACACCGATCTTCAGCGCCAGGGTCTCATCTAAGGCACACCAGATCCCAGTTGTAGCCTTGCGTTTCTTGTAATTGTAGGGAGGAATAGCGTGATTCTCATGTTCTTTGGAGGGACAGCTGCAACTAAACACATTGGAAAAATCCTTAGCTTTTAGTTTTGGGTTTTGATAGCGCTCGAGACCATTTTTTGTATAAGGGCCTCCTTTCTCCTGGTCCTATTCTAGGTGCTACCTTGTAATGGTAAAACTTTTGCACCCCGTTTGCTTTATTTATGGGTGTCGTGGGTTAATTGCTTTTTTATTTTATACCCCAACATACGAGGGGAGAAAGAGAGTTATGCGACTGTAGCCCAAAGGCTACTTGACGATGCCAATTCAGAAAGCATGCTTATGCGGAAATTGTTGTGAGGGTACTACGGGCGGAGAAGAATGGCTCGAGTGTCACAACTTGGCGTTGGGGATACATAAGTATCAAAACTTCCAAATGTATACTTGAGTATCGCTTTTTTGAAAAATTGGATATTTGAGCGTGTCAATTTTAGCGAGACTTGTCGGAAATTTGATATGGTAATATTTTATCAATAAAATCGGTTTATATGGTTCGTCGGAACGTCCACTTAACAATTATTGTCTAAAACGATTTCATCCTCCCCAAATTAAAAGCCCTAAAGTGACGTTGCCGATTTTTATCTTGGTCGTTGCCCATTGTTGAAGGGGCTAGCGACTTCACCAAGCTCGGGTTTGGGCATTGAGATCTAGGCAACGTCGGTCCTCACCTGAGGTTGATGACCCTTGCTAGGCTCGTCTCGAGGCTGGCAAGGCTCGCTAGATCTGGATGAGGCGTTGCCCCTTCGCCTAGATTTGGGCGAGTCTCGCCAACCCTAGGCGAGGGTTTGGAGCTAGTAAGGCCTTGCCTTGATCAAGCGATGGTTGCCGATGTCCTCCAAATTCGGGCGCCTGAGCCCGAGCTCAATGAGGCTTGCCGGCCTTCCCCTAGGGTTAGCGAGGCTTCGCCCAAGGTCGGCAACAATCACCGAGGGGTAGCAATGGGTGGCGGCAGAAGTGCCCACCAACGAGCCTTGCCATTTTCCTTTTTATAGCTTTGTTTTTTAAATAAATTTTATCTTTTCTTTTTTAGTTTTTAAATTTGATTTTAAAAATTGAATAAAATTAATAAAAATCTACATAGAAAATATAAATTAATTTAAAAATGCCACGTCAATAATTTTTTTTAAAGAAATGTCACACCATTTAAAATTCTCATCGGAAAAAAATCACATTAGTTAATTGTCCAAAAATTCTTATTATTGGTAATAAGTGTTCTTTTTTTCCCCCAATTTAGTACTTAAGTTGCCCTTCGCCTAGATTTAGGCGAGTCTCGCCAACCCCAGGCGAGGGTTTGGGGCTGGCAAGGCCTTGCCCTGGTCGAGCAATGGTTGCCAATGTCCCCCAGATTCGAGCACCTGAGCCCGAGCTCAACGAGGCTCGCTAGCCGTCCCCTAGGGTTGGTGAGGCTTCGCCCAAGGCCGGCAACAATCACCGAGGGGTAGCGATGGGTGGTGGCAGAAGTGCCCACCAACGAGCCTTGCCATTTTCCTTTTTATAGCTTTTTTAAAAAATAAATTTTAGCTTTTCTTTTTTAGTTTTTAAATTTGATTTTAAAAAATTGAATAAAATTAATAAAAATCTACATAGAAAATATAAATTAATTTTTAAAAATGCCACGTCAATAATTTTTTTTAAAGAAATGTTACATCATTTAAAATTCTCATCTTAAAAAAATCACATTAGCTGAAATCCGAAATTCTTATCGTTGGTAATAAGTGTTTTTTTTTTTTTTTTTTTTTTTGTACCTAAGTTGCCCCTTCGCCTAGATTTGAGCGAGTCTCGCCAACCCCAGGCGAGGGTTTGGGGCCAACAAGGCCTTGCCCTGGTCAAGCGATGGTTGCCGATGTCCCCCCAGATTCGAGCGCTTGAGCCCGAGCTCAATGAGGCTCGTCGGCCGTCCCGCAGGGTTGGCGTCACTGAGGGGTAGCAATGGGTCGCGGCAGAAGTGCCCACCAACGAGCCTTGCCATTTTCCTTTTTATAGCTTTATTTTTTAAATAAATTTTAGCTTTTCTTTTTAAGTTTTTAAATCCGATTTTAAAAAATTAAAGAAAATTAATAAAAATCTACACAGAAAATATAAAGTAATTTTAAAATGCCACGGCAATAATTTTATTTTAAAAAAATGTCACATCATTTAAAATTCTCGTCCAAAAAAATCACATTAACTAATTGTCCATAAATTCTCATCATTGGTAATAAGTGTTTTTTTTTTTCCAGATTTTTATACTAATTGAAAATTTCTACACTTATTCCTATGCTAAGTTATAGTCCTTGAGGTGTTCTACCGCAATACTGCAGAGATCCATATGAAAAGGTAAAGTACATACGGAGAGTTTGGCACCCCAAAGGATATTCTAAAGGAAGTTCAACCTTATCCGTCCGAGGTCGCACGAAATGATTAGACGACATTTTGGGGGTGGGCAAATGTCAAATCGCAGGATCTCAGGCATCATGAGAAGAGCGGCTCGTTCAACCAGTCGTGTAACGGGCATTTCATGCCAGAGAATGAGTACGTTGTGTGGCACAGAGAACCGAAAGAATGCTGTCCATTCCATGTACGCAAACTGTTACAGACCATGGGCGGAAAGAAGTAACCCTCGTCACAGTGGATTTTCGTCCACGCAAGATCTTGTGAACAACAAAGCCGACCCATTTACACTCCGAAGCACTAGAAGCCTGGAGTCGACGTATGTACCGCACACAAGTTTAGACAAATCAAATATTTCGGGAGGGATTTGGGTCCTGACTTCTTGGAGTACTTTCTTGGCACTGTCAACCTCCTGATTCAATGGCCGACCGAGGTTAAGCAAGAGCTCAATGTCATCGGAGATGAACGTGGCCACAGGAAGGCTCGAAGGGAGCTCCTTATAAGGAATAGCTTTTCCCCATCTTCCACTGGCAAGTCTCTGAAACAAAGCGTCTCGGTCGATGGACTGACCGAGTGAAAAATAGCCCTTGCTATTTTCCTCCTTCAGATAGAGCTGTCTACCGGCTTTTAATTTAAAAACAGAGTTCACTTGCAACTGGCCAGCTACACCGCTCTTGTCATGGGGCCAATCCCGGCCGATCAAGGCTGAAAAGCTAATCTCAGATGTCATTGAAACATTAGTACTCGACTTGGATGGTCTTGAGACGACAAGGTGTACATTCCCTATAAGCACCCGGATAGGAGGTTGACGGAGGTCAGTCCTATATGTCTTCCAGTGTAATACAAGAGACGCCATTTTCCTGGCAGTAATTCCAGCCAATTCTGCTTGTTTTGAGTGACAACATAGAATGAGCTTCAGATAAATGAAGATACAAAATTGGGGAAAAAAAAAGTTAACAGTTACTGCAGGAGCCCCAGGGAGCTGGTTTATTTTAAATTTAATCGATGTCATTTCACTGAATTTCTTTTCTCCATCGAATCCAGTTACTGGTACAGGTAGGTCCAGTGAAAGAAGACATTATCTTTTAGATGCTTAATATTTGGCTTGGGGGTGAGAGGACATTGGCCACTTTTATGTGGATTATCTAGTGGTCTTGCTTATCAGTAACTAAAGCAGTTTGAAGGGGGAGGGGGTAAAGACTTATTGATTTTCGACTACCAAAGTCTATTGCTGAGTATTTATAGATTACAATTGCTAGAGCATTCGTCTCTTTGGAATAAATTGACATTTTTTTTGTTTAAAGGACATGAAGCTAAAGCTTGATGCTGAGGAGAAAGCACAGGTAAAAAGTAGAGGCACAGGTAAAAAGTAGAGTTACCTTCGGCTTTGCATGAGGATTCAGCATCTCCATTAATTCAATAAAGTGGGCCAGCCTACTGCGCTAAACAAAGTAAAGGAAAATAAGAAGTTAGTGCAACTTCAACATCCTGGGCTTTTGGAAAATCTTTAGTGCAACTTCAACATCCTGGGCTTTTGGAAAATCTAAGGGGGCGAAAGTCGTGCTACCTTTTCTTTCCAACAAGGCTTTTTTACTAACTACTACTCAGATTGAAGGTATCCATTTACTTTAGTTCAGCATAATGAAAATTTGCTCATTATGGCCAAAACTTAGGCAACGAAAATTTTGCCCAAGATAAATAAGGATGAGAACAAGGACCCAGAGACAATAAGCATGGAACTAAGATGAAAGGTAAATGAATTTCAATCACCTGACGCTGACCATAGATATATTCCTCCGTAATTCTTACAGCAGTCGAACCAAGACCCCATCTGATTATATTCATTGATGGCATCACTCGCCATCTTGGTCCGCACAGAAATGGGTGTCTCAGGGCCTCCAAACAACTGCCATAGATCACAAAGAGAGTTGTGGATTAAACAACACATGACATGCAGCATTTATTTAAATGAGTTTGTCTAAAAAATTATGATGGAGACAAGGTAAATTTATGATTGGTGAGATTTTCTTCCTGGGCCCACCACATCAACAAGCTAATTATGAGACAAGAAGCAGTTTAAGGCATAGGCATTTTACGCTTTGCAAGTAGTTCACACACAAAATTCATGAAAGACTGCCCTCAACAGGGCACTAGCCAGTAAAGATAACTGTGCAGTTTCCAATACACTGTCTTTCTCATGCTATATGTCATCAGCGAATTCTATTAAGTGTGATTAACAAGTACCTTTAGGGCCTCCACATATTCATTTACAGAAGTTTCGCATATCATATAATTGACCAAAATGTCATAAAACACAGATTGCAAAGAATCTGTCACTGATTCCACAGAATTTTCCTTACAAGAAATGAAGATATATTACCTAATGCTTCTGGATGGTTTGGTTGCAAGCAGTAGAGACAAGAGATTCCAACCTGCACCCCAATTCCGATCAAGTATCTAGACACGAGAGGGTAGATTAATAATTTGAACCTACAAGGATACATGAAAACAACCGTTTAAATTTCAGACACCTACTTGAAGTCCGCAATTACCAGACGACGAGTTCCTGTCTAGGACTTGCAGCAAAAATTCACGCAGACATGAGGGATCATTCCCCTGTTCTAGCAGAAAGAGGAAGTTATCAGAAGTTGCACGAGTCCGAAAATGAACAAATCCACCATGCTGGTGGATCTGGGTCTTTATTGAAAGATCATGCAGGTAGTATAGTACATTGAATCATTTACAATGATGACCCAGAGAGTAATCTGAAGACCCTGTGGCTATCATGCATATGTTCCAAGCAGTGACCTTAAACTTGATAGACAGCCTAGCATAGTATATTTCCATGTCACAAGCAAAATACAAACATTCACCCCCCCCCCTCCGGGTGCGGCAGGGGGGCCCCTCCTCCTCCCCAAAAGAAAAATGAAGAACCGGTTAGGATTTTCAGCCCAATAACTATATTTCCTTTCTATAGTTTGTAAGGTATTTCACTAATACTTGTAAGGTAGGTTTCTCCTTTTCTTTTAAGGTCCTTTTTGGCCAATGATACTGGTCACGAAGTGGTTTTTTCCCCCTTTTGGTGAAATATACAGTAAGCCAGTTAATCTGACTTTCTTCCGCTCGACCAGATCAGAACATCTCCAAAGCTGCACTTATGTGCTACAAGGTGCAGGAAAAGCTGAACTGCCAAGAACCTCCCCAGATTTTCTGCCATTGCTCTGCTGCTTAATTACAGAGTTTTAATGTCTTAAGTTGCAATATATCAGACTATGATTTTGTATAGGCCAGTTCCAAAAAATTAAAGTCAGGACCCAAGATTAAATGCCATTTATACCAAAGATAAAAGGAAACATTAAGAGATTGTGAATCCAAGAAATGAATGAAACTTGAAGAGATTCTATGTATAATAATACCTTTGCAAAGAATGATTTGAATTTTGCAAAGATTAATGGATCCATGAGTTCCCGCAAAACCATTTTTGCCATCATGAACCCAACACACCTATGCAATTCATAAAGAATGGTATCAGCTTCTCAGCATCTCCTATGAATTTAAAAAGAAAATGTGATAAAGCTTAGTTGCTTTCTTCCACCCACACCTCATGTCAAATGCAATCATCATCAGTCGTCTATCCAGGCTGTTATCCACCGTCGAAATAATTGGGCTCTCCTCATAAAAGTCTGCAGCATTACCCAGTATGCCAACCTGACAATGATACAATATAAGCTTAACACTACTCAAACCAGTCTACATGATCAAAATTTTAGGCATATTGACACAGTAATAACAGACACAATAAGAAAGTGAGGCAACCCCATTCTTCACCAATAAAAATCTCTGATGATAAGAAAATAAGAACTCAGAACACATGATACTAGCATGATGTAATCATTGACCATGTTCCCACACAGCATTCGAATCAAAGCAGTCACGTGTTAAAGCTACAGCACAGGACGGATTGCATTGGAAGCAAGATGACCTTTATGAAGTCATATTTGACTGCATTATTCTTTACATAATTTTGAGAAACTTACAGTATCCAATTGTTTTCACGAATCCATAACATTAGCAGAAAGTCATAGCACGTATCATCTCTTACCAAAGAATAACTCCAATTGATTAGCAGTGAGATTCTATCTCTCAAGCTATCAGAAAATAGAACCCCTGAAAATAGAAAGAAAGAGAGCCAGATTTGGACAGGTAACTCTGTGCTTACTTTGATATGTCTATCCACCGGGCAAACGTGCACATTCTCAAGTCGCAGCTCTGTATGAGCTAGGCCATGACTATGCAAGTAATTCACCTGACATATTTGTTGTAACCATTCAGCATCCCAGGCTAATTAAGCATTGAATAGCAGAATCGTTAGGAGTTATTGGACGTACACCAATCAAAAGATCCCTCATTAATATGCGAATAAGCCTCAATTTCCGGGTGACTGCTGGTCCTCCAATTGTATCATCTCCTACCCTTTTAACAGACTCCTCATCCAATGCAAGAGTGGCCTCTAGTGTTGGGAGCCAGTCAGCTTGTTGAAGCCAATGTCTCAGCGAAAAACTGCCATGATACTGGAAGAAGAAAAAATGCCTTGAGTTTATCTTTGCATTGCTTAAAATTTAGCATATAACGAGCCCTATCAATTGAGAATTGACAGAGAGCAGATGATTCTCTGATTTGGAGCCAGCATGATTCCTCAAGGGGATGCAATTTGAAAGCAAAGTTTCTCTTGCATGAAAGTAAAAATGTAAAAATCCAATGGTAACTTCCGGTATGTATTGCCATGCATTTAGCAGTATAGTTAGTTGAAATGACAGAGAAGCTTACCCCATGGACAAGCGTGAGTAAGCCATGACTGCTGCAGGATGAGATGTAACCATGAACTTGCATTGAATAAGAGTAGTACATGATTTTACGACGAACCAATTTCTTCAGTACCTACCATCAGATCTCAATTGGAATTCACTGTGAGTTGTTGTATGCTAAACGATTTATAGGGTTCAAATATTAGTTCACCAACCTGAATAGCACGTTTCCCACGACGTTTAGCTTGAGAAGAGATGAGTTGTCGAAGAACAACTCTTGTATTATAAAGAGGGCTGCAATCAATCCCATGTGACAGGCATTAATTTGTCATTTTTCCCTAAATGGACCGAAACAAACTCCCTCCCTCTGGACAAAACAAAGGCACCTCACCTCTTGGGATCTTTTACAATGGCTTCAAAGACCACCTCATCCGCCTGGATAAACCTTTGGGTACTTAGGACAGGCTTAACCAAGATTTTCAAAGAAGCATGTAATTTAGCGAGACATACGAAATAGTTCATACCCGTCCACCAAGGCCAATGCTGACAGAATCAAGAACCTTAAAGTCAGACATCTTAAACTTTTTGACATGATCCAATTCTTCATCCACGGAAACTGAAGGAGAACTCTCAGCAACACCTTTTGATTCCACAGGGGTTGAAGATCTCCTCAACAGAGAGAAGCATGTTCTCCGACATCGCCTGGGCAGCACATACAGCAAAGGTCCACCAAAATGCGCCAATGAAGGCTTAACAAGAAAAGTCGACAAGTTTCCTCTCAGACGTGTGGCTTCTATGCTTTCCATGCTCCAAGACATATTGGTGCCGCATAATGCCATGGACAGATTACCTAAAACAGAAAACACCATAGAGGAAATCATCCTTTAGCATAAAATTTATCGCTCCGAAATTCCAAATACATCTAGAGGCGTAAGCATGATCATAGCAATTACTGGACGCAGCACAATTTAAAGCTGCGATCCACGCCTATCGACTTCGATGTTTGACCAATTTAATTTTCCCACCCTCACCTCCCTCTTCGAGAAAGTATGATCATTAACCTTCCAGTGAAACTGGCAAAGAAGTTCCATCGATTATCTTATCGAAGTTAGTAAATGAAATTTCAGATACGCCGAGAAACGAATATTCCGAAAATCGAGCCGGAACAACCACCGGCGGCTCGGCATCTCGGCCGGTAACGAGAGAGATCGCAATCCGCCTCAACTCAACTCCAGCCGCGAAACAGTCGGAAAAAGGAAGTAAAAAAAAAGAAAAAAAAAATCAACCATCGAATCCTCCGTACTCAAACCAGCAGGAAGGAGCATTCTAACGAGCTAAAAACAAGCGCCGATCATGCGACGAGAAGCGGCGACAACACGAGCTCTACCGCCGTCAACGGAATCGCGAGCCGATTCCGGAGCCGGCGAGAGGAACCGACGAGAAACGGCGCCGGACGGGACCTCCGCCGGAGAGACGGCGCGGTTCCGGGGACTTTCCGAGGGGGAGGAACTCACCGGAGCAGACGGCGGCGCCGCGATCGGGGTCGTCGAGCGGGGAGAGAGAGGTGGAGTTGCGGGGAGAAATGGAGGGAAAGGAGGGGGAGGATATGAAGAAGGGAGGGAAGAACGTGACGGTTGCGTGGGGGAGCACGGCAGGAGCGCAGTCGCCATAAGCTCGGCTCGCGTCCACGTCCGCCCCTTCCAAATATCTCTCCCGAGCGCCCGGGGATCCGAGCCGTTTCCCACGTGACGCGCCACGTCATCGCTCCCTCGCCCCCTCTTCCCGAAAAGGAGTGTCCTCGTTCGGTCTCCTCTTTATCCGATCGGAGCGGTACTTTTTTTTGCACGCGCGTCGCTTTAGGCCGTCAAACCGGTGGGTCCAGTTGAATTTGGATTTGGATTTGGATAGGATCGAAAATCTTCCGGTCCAAATCGACCGGTTTAACTGGCCTAATCCATTCTTATTGATACATGAGTGTTTCGTGTCCGACCTGACTCGTACCCAACCCATTATCCAACCCGTCGGAATTTATTTGAGCAATTTTTCTTCCTTAAATTGTTGCCTTTGAATGATGAGTGGCCCTGCGATCCAACTCATCAAGTTAGTAAGGGAGTTATGATACGTTTGGTTCAACTTTCTCAAGAGACTTTCGACTCGAATATCCCTTAGGGAAATATTGGAGTGTTTGACAAGTTTTCTCAATGGGCTTTTGGTCAAATTCTGGCCTTCAAATAGTCGATTAGCAGTGAGGTTTTAGCATTTGGTCAAAATATCGAAACTAGATTTTTTCTTTGAAAATTACTCTCTTCAATTCGTTAATTTTCTAGTTTTTCCCCTCTGTGTAATTGTTCATCTTGTTCATGTGACGATGCTCGGTGAAGGGCCGACGAGGCTAGATCTAACCACCTGAGGTCACGTGACCCTCGTGACACCTAGGTAAGGGCGACTTGAGGTAGTGAGACTTAGGCAACGGTCGCCTGGTCACGCAACCTTAGGTGGCCATCGCCAAGGTCTTGCACAACCCTTGTGAACCAAGTAGCGGTCGCCCGGGTCACGCGACCCTCATTGGTGCCAGATCTAGCTTTTCGGTGGCCATAGTTCTCCATCGGAGTCAGGGAAGGGTGGTTCTTTTTTTTATTGAAAAAGTACCAAAAAAATATAGCTAAAGCCTATTGCAAAAGGTTTTTTTTTTTTGCCAAATGCACCTTGAATCCAAAGTCCATTTATAAAAAGTTTTTACTAAACACAATTTGCAGTCCCTCAAAACTTTCGACTTTCAGCATTTGCATTATGCCCAAAGCCTATTTGCAAAGTCGAACTAAACGCATCCTTAGAAGGTTGAACTATGGACTTTGGGGGGGAATGAAGGTGATGGTTAAAGTCCAGCTAGAGCCATCTATAAATTATGAAATAAGGTCGACTTTTGGTTTTGAGTTAAATATAAACGAAGGATCTTAGATATATTGGACTGATGAAAGCTTAGGTCGCATTTATCTTGCAACAAAAATAAATTCATACAAATTTATTTTCTTTTGATCATTTTCCAAAATCACACGTCTCATTTGCTAAGTGAGCTATGGATTCGCAACACAACAACATACTTGTCAAAAAACTATTGCATCATCAATTTTATATTTTGTCGAAAGGAAATACATAAATCGAATTCAAATCTAAATAGTAAATAGAGTGCTTAAACTGTCTTCAGAATAATATTACAAAAGCTAACATTGTCATGATACATAATAGTCACATACTCAGGTGGATTGGGCATGGGCATAACCAAAACCGTTATAATCCACATTTAATTGGGCTTTATAAATCTAAACCATCTTAACCCATTTTTTTTTTAAATTTTAGCTAATTCATATGTGACCTAATTCATTAAATATGTTTTTTTTTGGGTCGGAATTCATTAAATATGGGCTAAATAGTAGGTTTTTGACCCATTTTAACAAGTCTAGTTATTTTATAAGCCCATTTCATCTCAACTGTTGAATCTCACATAAGATATGCATAATTTAAATAGGCGGAAACGAATGATTGAACAATAAAATATGCAGAATAAGAAAATAAATCAGACAGAAATTACAACCGTACTCGAATCACTCAAACACATTCGGTGTTTCACAGCTTTCAATTACACCTGATAACTTACAAAATGGAGTCACATGTGTCAAATGCAAACAAAATTGCTCGATCATATATCACCAATGAGAACCGCCTTTTACATGCAAGATTGCCTTTACGCCAATCTTTAAAATGGGATTTTTATAAAAAAAGAAAACAATTTCTTTAAACATTTGTGAAAATCTTAATTATAAATTTAATGATTGAATTTGAAATACCTGTTATTTTTTCTGGTAAGATGGAAATGTAAGTTTGATAGGGGAGCATCTAATTTAATTCTATTGGCCAACTCATCACCATTAATGTTCATTCATGCCATGATAGATTTTGGGGAGAAGTGCCAAAAAAGTCCTAAACCTTTTGCCTTTGTGCCGATTTAGTCCTAAACCTTTTTTTGGTGCCGATTCGAGTCCTAAACCTTTTACGTTGTGCCAATTCAGTCCTTTCCGGCCAATTTTGGCCGGATTTTGCTGACTGGACGCCGGGCCGACGTGGCCCGATCGGCGCCGACGTGGACAACTTTTAATAATATTTTAATATTTTTGAATTTTTATTTTATTTTTATTTTATTATTTTATTATTTTTCTTTTTTATTGTTTTGTCTTTTTCCTCCCAGCCCGGTCGCCGAAGTCCGGCGACCGCCGAGGCGACGGCCGGCGAGGGCGAGGCCGACCTCGCCGGCCACCTCGCGGCGAGGCGAGCCTCGGATCCGAGGCGAGCCTCGCCCATGGCCACTCGACCTCGCTCGCCATGGGCGAGGCCGGCGAGGTCGAGCCTCGCCGGATCCGGCGAGGTCGAGCCTCGCCGGCCATGGGCGAGGCTCGCCCTCGCCGGATCTCCGACGAGGCGAGCCTCGCCCATGGCGGCGAGGCTCGACCTCGCCAGATCCGGCCATGGGCGAGGCTTGGCCTCGCCGCCATGGGCGAGGCTTGCCCTCGCCGGCCATGGGCGAGCCCCCTCGCCGGATCTGGTGAGGTCGAGCCTCGCCGGCCATGGGCGAGGCCCCCTCGCCGGATCTGGGCGAGGTCGAGCCTCGCCGGCCATGGGCGAGGCCCCGCCCTCGCCGGATCGACGCGGCGAGCCTCGCCCATGGCCGGCGAGGCTCGACCTCGCCGATCCGGCCATGGGGAGGCTTGCCCTCGCCGGGCATGGGCGAGGGCCTCGCCCGCGAGGTGGCCGGTGAGGTCGGCCTCGCCCTCGCCGGCCTGCGCCTCGGCCGGTCGCCGGACCTCGGTGACCTACCGGAGGAAAAAGACAAAAATAAAAAAATAAAAAATAAAAAAATTCAAAAAAATTCGAAAAAAATTCAAAAAAATTCAAAAATATTAAAATATTATTAAAATTTGTCCACGTCGCACCGATCAGGCCACGTCAGCCCGGCCGGCGTCCGTCAAAAAATCCGGCCAAAATTGGCCGGAAAGGACTGAATTGGCACAACGTAAAAAAGGTTTAGGACTGAATCGGCACCAAAAAAAGGTTTAGGACTAAATCGGCACAAAAGCAAAAGGTTTAGGACTTTTTTGGCACTTCTCCCATAGATTTTGGTTATAAGTTGCTTCGATGGGAATCGATGAGAGGACTATTGGCTAGATTACCGATTAAGGAGTTGTTGATTCTTTCATTGCCGTTCAAATATTAAGTTTATTAGTTGCCAATTTCAAAGCTAATCAACTACATATCGACGTGAGACCATTCTAAATGATTTCTTTTGGATATTTGTCGAACTCAACTCTTGAGATGGGTGTTTTCTGGTCAAGGCAGGTGGATGAATTTTGGGAGATTAATCAAAAGGTGGAAGAGTCGAGAATACAGTCCATAGTTTCTAGGTCTTTATTATGTTTTTAAGTTTCCGCGTCCTCAAATGTTTGGGTATTTCTCATGTCTCTTTAATATTTGTCTATTTCTTATATTGTAATCCTACTTTAAATAGATGAGAGTTCACAAATGTAAGGCTGATGATTTTGACGAATGAAAATACATTAGATTTTCCTTCGTGTGAGTGAATATTGGTGGAGAATAAATAATTCGCATTTCAGTTTCTTTATCATTGGAGAGTGGATTACTCTTAGGGGGTGAATGATAACCATTCTATTCCAAAAATAGGTTCCGGAAGAGAAATAGATTTTTCTATTTCTATTTCTAGAAGAGTTTCTAAGCAAAAATAACTGTTTGATAACGACACAAAATTTCTACTCTAAAAATAGAAATTCGTTTGATAACGACACAAATTTTTTTCTTTTCGGACGGCGGCGGACCAGCAACCGGTGGCGGGTGGCGGCGGGCGGCGGCGGCGGGCGGCGACCGACGGATGGTGGTCGACGGCGACGGATGAAGGACCGGTCGACGAACGATGAGAAGGATTTTTATTTCTCATTTCTGTTCTAGAAATAGAAAAATAGAAAATTTCTACTTCTAATTTCTATTCCAAACCTATTTCTAGAGCAAGAATCCATTTCAGAAATAGAAAAATGGATTAGGTTTATCAAACGGATTTTTATTCCAGAAACAGGTCTGGAATAGAAAAATTGTTTCTGGAATAGAAATAGGCAGTTGTCATGCACCCCCTTAGCTAGTGAGCTCATCAAGGAATGCTTTATTCTCAGTTGATGACTTTTCCTTTAAGTCTTAGTGGTGAGTTCATTCTATCTCAAAATCCTATATCCTTGCTAGGTGACTTGTCCTTAAGTTTTGGTAGTAAATTTCGCTAATCCCAACTTCATCTTTAGTCACTAACGTGTCTCTTAGGTCTTGATGGTGGTCGTATTCTATCATATATTTACATTTGACCAATCGACAACCATTCCTACACACACCTATCCATAGACATTGCCCAGAAGATTCCTCAATCTCAAAATCACATGCCCGGCATGCATAGAAGGTTTTTGGCTTACAATAATAAAATTTACCTTTTTGAAGGATAAAATAGAAGATTTAAAAATCATCATTTCATAAATTTTTAAATATTTTTCGAAAAAGTTTTTTTTATTGGATAACTCGTCATGGCAAGATTAGAATGAAAAACATGGCTTCCTACAATCTCCTCTATGGATTAGTCTAGCTTAATACCATTTTAATAACTTTGATTGCCATTTCAATATTTTTTCCAGTGATAAAAATAAATTTTATGTAGTGATTGCTATTTTCTATTTTCATCCTACCAAAGAAAAGTGACAAATATGATTTTTTTTTTCCGATTTCTTCTATTATGTAGTCATTAATTTTTTAATATGCTTTATGGCGGCGTTTCGTTAAATAAACATTGAAGTGGAAAAATCACCGTCTATGCTTTTTTCTAGGGGAAGATCGAATAGGAAACTCAATGAAATTAATTAATTTAATTGTAACGAAAAAGGGCTATAATATGGATTTCTTAATTCCTATTTAGGAAGATGGAAATGCAAAGTCACTTTTTCTCATTTCCATATTTCACAACGATAAATAAACCACCGTAAAAATTGTAATGTCTAATTCTTGCTAGAATGAATTTTTCTATATAGTGGAAAATAGACACATATTTTCTTCGTTCTAAAACATAAATTTCACATCACTACAAGAATCTAAGACTACCGTGCAATTAAAATGCAGAACTATTGATTCAACATGTCGTGATAGATTAAACCGTATGCTCCACTTTGATGTCTGCGAATGAGTTCATGATTTTGATAATGCAAATTTTATACTAAAACGGACTAAAAAGAAGGTTTTGAAGCCATTGTCAATAGGTAATTCGATATGGTGATTGTATGTACTCCTTTCAAATATTACCGTAGTTGAAATAATTGTAATTTTTGAAATCCAAAAAAGTAATTATATGTTAAATCGATCTTGAGTGCAATCATTATAACTCGTGACCATATATTGTCGTGACAACAAAGTTTTCAATGAATCACCCATGACAAGGTACAGCAAATAAGGAAAATTATATATATAAAGTGCTTATTTTTGTTTCGTTTATTCGAATTGTTAGTAGAATTACCGTTATTGTAAGTGATAAATATATGATATAATAATATTGAATTGTCGTAGAAATTATCCTGCGCAAATGATTTTTTATCCACGAGATAAAATCACACTTTTCTCTCAATTTTTTTTTGGCTTAACCACTATTTATTTTACTTTTCTAAGATCGATCCTTTTTAAAAAAAAAAAAAAATCCAAACCATGTTGAAACTGGCTCACGAACAGCTGTCTCCCCGCGGTCAACTTTAAGACACAACACAAGAACAGCAACCCCCGACCCACGCCCCCTACGAATCTCTCTCGTTTCCGAAAACACACACGACCCCCCAGTTCCGCCAACGTCAGCATCCCGCACCCCCACGTGTCGAGATCTAACGGGACGTGCCCCCGCAGCAATCTCGAATCACCACCGTCGAACCCCTCGAGCCACGATCGACCGTTGCGTCGGCTCATGCTTCCCCCCTCCCCAAGTCTTTCTAGGTCTTCATTTCCCCCCTCACTTATTTTATTTGTTCAAATAAAAAACCCAAAAATAAAAAACAAAAATAGAAATGAACGCTAATTTCCCGTCGAGCTCCCATAATCCTCACGAAATCACGAAAATACCTCGCCTCTCTTTCAACCCCAATCGAGTCACAGAACACGCGCACCCCTTCTCTCTCTATCTTTCTCTCTCTCTTTCTCTCCTCCTCGTGCTGCTTCGACTTTAATCCCTAGAGAACCGCCGAGCCGAACTTCCCCCCGTCGCGGTGGTTCTCTCGCAATCCCGCCCCCCGTGGTCCCCCGAATCTCCGGCAATCTGTCCGTCTCCGGACGCCGCCTCCGCCGTCCGTCCGGCTAGGTTTCCGGCCCTCGCATTTTGCTCGGGGCCTCGATCTCCTATTCCCCCTACCGCGCGGTTTTGATTCCGTAGTTTTGCTCCGGTCCGCGATTCGGCTAAGCTCATATTTCAGTTCGGGACGTTCTGTAGAGTTTAATTATACAGTTCCGGCCGGAGTTTTGTCGGAGCGATTTGAGGAAGTAGGGTTTTTTTTTTTTTTTTTTGCTCGTTCGGGTTGAGGGGCGGACGGATCTTAGTCTGTGTCCGGAGTGTTGTTTGGGGATTTGAGGTTAGGGTTAGGGTTTTTTTTAATCGATTACCAGATGCCGAGGAGTTCGCGACACAAGTCGAGCAAGCACAGCTCGAGGGACGCTAGGGATTATTCCGACTCGGAGGATGACTCGAGCTTGAAGGAGCGGAAGGGGAACGAGGAGGGCAATGCTAGGGTGCTGAAGGACGCGGGCCCGAGCGAGAAGCGGAAGGTCGATTCGAAGGATGGCAAGGAGCTGTACGGTTCCGGGAATGGTGAGTACTTGGATGACTATGGTTCTTTGAAGAGGCGGAAGGAGAAGGTGGTGGATGGAGCGGGTGACAGGTGGAACGGCGGTGGCGGCGAAGTGGATGAAAGAGGCGGTGACAGCTCGAAGAAGGCCAAGGGGGCGAGCGAATCGAAGAGTAGGCGAAGGGACGATGAGATTGAGGAGATGAAGAGGAGTGGCGGAAAGAGTGAGAAGCACAGGGAGACGAGTCGGAAGGAGGGGAGAGAGAGCGAAAGGAGAGGGAGAGAAGCCAAAGGCGAAAAATCGGGTGATAATGAAGAAGGAAGGAGCTCTAAACGTGAAATTACTACTGGTAAGGTAACTTATTCCTTGTAAATTAGTAAGTCTTTGTTTGGCCAAAATGCAGGGATCATATTAAGCATTTGTCCAATATATCCTGGAAGTCGTTTTGTTAAGGACATATGATGGTTGAATCGTGTGCCGATTTGCTTGTTGATACGGTGTAGAAGGGTTTATGGTGATTAGTTGAATTTTTAAGTGAAAAGATCTTAGTTGAAATGCCTCGGATTTTAATGGGGCTCTGGTCTGCTTGTCTAGGTCCTCAGATGCTAGTTGGTAAAAATACCCAGATGCTGGTGCCCTTGTAATTCGAATTTTGTGATGGGCTATATTTTATGTATAAACAGTTTGTTACTGGCTTAAGGGCTTCTGTCTATGCCTTTTGGGGTGTAGATATTGCTTTTTGGAGGCTTTGATAGTCGATGTCAATTTAATTTGAGAGTGCATTATTGAAGATTTTAGGAATTCTTGTGTTGGTTGTTAATAGAAGCAGGTGCCCCTTCAGCCTCTCTGGGAAGTTATTTAGAAATGGACCTGACGAGTGTGTTTGATAATCAACCGATCTGAGTTTTATATTACTTGAGGGCTTTTGCTTGCATATTTGTCCTATGACGTTTGTCCTTTTCCACAAGACTTTTTTTTTTTTTTTTTTTGAAAAGTGAAGAATTAGGAGAAAGTAAGGAAGAAAGAATAATTGTAGACAGGGACGTCTGCTGGTCAGGATAAGTCTTCTTGTCAAGTGATTGCTCAAAGCTTAAGCCTTGGATAATTCCTTTTTGTTATCTCAAGGTTATTTTGCTGGTAGTGCTCAAGTCTGAATCTAGTACTACTATTAGACCTGCTTTAATATAATTTATCTTGATCTGATTCGTCCGACTTTCCTATTCCTCTGGTAAAACAGAAATTACGTTTATTTTAAAGTTTTTTGTCTGAAAACTATTTTGCAGAGTAAATACAACAGGTCTCTTAGTGCGACATGCACTTGTTTGTGGTGTTAAGTTCCATCTGAATAATGATAGCGGACCATTCTCTTTGCATTTTGTTGGGGAAATTTTGACTGGGAGAGTGCAATAAAAAGTTTTCTTAAGAAAAGCCATTCTGGCTGGTTCTTGTAGTGGTACTTCTTCTTTAATGGCTTGCAGCTTTGATTTGTAAGTTTGTTGTTGCAGGCATTCTCTGCTGCTTTTTTGTCTTCTTGTGTCAAAGAGGACGTTGATTGCACCTTTTTTCGAGCTTCCTGATTTTAGATATCCCAGGGCTCAACATCCATGACAGTGCAATAGATTCTGTGTGATGCTTAAAGTATGAAATATCATGTAATTCTGTTCTTTCGATTCTGCTGACTGAAAATTGGAAAGCAAAGACAATCTAAGTCTTTGGATTCGACTTCCTCTGGAGTCAATTCTGCAACAACTTTGCTATTCAGGTTAGATTAGATATTTTACTCATAATGGCTGAAGGGATTGGATTGCTGGCGTGTAACATCCCACTTAGTCAAATTTGATAGGAATGTAATATACTTGCCGAAATTAATGGCTTAAATTTCCTTTTTCGCGCTCAAGTGATGGGTCAATGTTCCACTGCTGTACTTATGCTGGAGCTCAATTGAGGAAAGCTGAATGTCATTTTAGTAAAGTGTATGTTCGGTGAGAGGCTGTACTTTTACATTATTTGAGCCAAGGTTGGCTGTCATACATTTTATCGGGGAAGTTGGATTTGTTTACTTAAGGGGGGCAACTTCCATGTCACCAATAAGCAGAATAAGTACCTCTGATGTAGAGTCTTCTGGGATTTATATTCTCTTGATAATACAGTGGGCGTAGAGAAAGAATCAGGATATGAAGAATTTCAAAATTTCTAGGCGGCGTCGGAGAGGTCCTCCCTCCCTCCCTTCCTCCCTCCCTCCCTCTCTCTCTATGTGTGGGAGTCTGGTTTTACTTTCTCTGTGCCTTGTTTTCATAATCTTAATGATATAATTTTACGATCTTGTTGGAAAATCGAATTTGTGATTTCGTGATTTAGATTCTGCAATTTGTGATCTTATCTAATAATTATGCTTCTTCCTTTCATAGCCTTTGCTGCTTTGAGGGGTTCTGTTTGTTGTACATCTGATCTCTTGCCTGTTTAATTTAGTTGTTGTAAATGTTGGTTAAGGTTAATAGTAGCAAAACTTGCTTGGGTACATAGTGTAAAAGCTCGTTGTTGAATGTCCTGCTCATATCAGGGGGCATTTTGATGGTTTAGAATGCCAAATCCTGAAGGCATATAACTTGTCTTGTGCATATTAAAGTTCCCAAATAATTTTCTGGTTTTGTGGCTCTTTATCAGCTTTTGTCTGTGGTTTATATGCGGTAGGGTGTTAAGATTCTTTTCCCTACATTTTAGAATATCTCTTGAACATTCATTATGGGACATTAACCTTCTAGAATACTAATGATCTACTTATGATGATACCCTATCCGAATAGACTGTTTCTTGTAAGATTGCACTTGCAACCATGATCAGGCCTCATCTGCTTCATTTTGGATTTATAGAGCTTGGATCTCCTACTCGTCCCTGTCCTCTTTCCATTTTACATGTATTTGCTTTCAAGGTCCAGCTGAATTTGTCATGACCTTTTAAGTGTGGTGGATTAGCCTATGTGGCTTGGATACTAACTTCAAGCAATCTATTTTTTTGTCTGATTCTCTTGTGACGATAACTTAGATTTTTTAAACCTTTATTTGGTGTCAATCATGCAGTTTTGCTTTTGCCATCTACTGGTACTTTTGCGACACCATACACTTTGTGGCTTGGATACTAGGTTTCAAGCAATTTATTGTTATGTCTTAGTCTCTTGTGACAGTCACTTGGATTTTTTGAGCCTTTATTTGGTGTCAAGCATTCAGTTTTGCTTTTGCCGTTTGCTGGTACTTCTGTGACACCATACAATTTGAACTGTTGTAACTACTATTTATTATGTATAAACAAGTATGGTTAATAATTGGAGAAGGGAGGATGGAGTTTTTTTTTTAGTGCGACTTTTCATTTCTTTTTACTTCCTAAGGTTTTAGTGTTCTTCTAGTTGATTCATTGGTGTCAGAGTAATTGCTTTTGCATCTGCATTAATTTGATTTGCCAATTAAGAAGGTTTTTGGTTTTAGCCAAGCTAACAAAGATTGTTCAATTCCCTTGCCATCCACGGGCAATATGCAGTCTAAGAGCAAGCATGGGGACAGGATAGATTATTTAATGCCAGACTAAGCATACCTGTCCACTAAGTACCTATTTTTTGGTTTGTGTGGCTAGATCTATCATGTCTTGCAAACTGGATAGCTTGCATCATATTTCATGCATGACTTTTAGTAAATTTATTTGTTCCATCCTTCACTTTTATCCACTTTCTTGAGAGGTTATTTAATCATCTGGTTGTGTTAAACAGGGTGATTCTCTGATTTAGTACCATGAAAAGATTAAGCTTATTGTTTGTCTTACTTTCAGAGTCAAGAGCAGAGGCAGCGGTGCATAATCCTGATCCATTATCGGAAAACCTCCTTGAAGGACGAAGTAAGAGGAGGAGAGATGACTCTGTTGATTGGAGCAAGTATCAAGATGACATTGGCGATGGAAAGAATAGGCATACTTCTTCTGTGGAGGATGCTGCGAAGGATGTGAGAAGGAAAGATGAAAAGCAGAGGGATGATAGATACAGGGATCGGTACCGGGAAGAGGTTGACAGGGACAGCAAGAACCGTGTTGAAAAGAAGAAAGATGAGTTTCCTGCAAAAGATCGCACTGGAAGCAAATCCAATGATAAGTACTTGAAGGATGATCGAGATAATACTGAGGCTCGACAGAAGAAATCTAAGCCCCATGATGGACTCCGTGAGCATGACATCGATTCTGCCCGTGATTATGACCATGACAGGGACCAGGACAGGGACAGGGACAGGGACAGGGAGAGGGAACATGATCAGGATGGATACCGAAATCGAGATCGAATTCGGAGTGGTGAGCGTGATCGTAATCCTGCTCGGGATAAGGAGCGGGATCGTGATTGGGAGCATGATCATGACCGAGACCGAGACCGAGACCGAGACCGTGACCGTGACCGTGACCGTGACCGTGAATGGGAGGTTGAGCTTGCTCATCATGATGATAGGAGTATTAAGTACAAGATCGCAGAGGAAGGAAAAGATCTCCAGATGATCATGATGATTATGGTGATAGTAAACTTCGAGGTAGTAAAGCTCATAATTCTGATTCAGAAAAGAGGTCTTTGAGTGGAAGCAAAGTCGAGGCAGATGGTAGAGTTGGATCTCAATCTCGTCAAGCCCATGCCGAGATCACTGTGAACAGCAGTAGACGCCGAGCCTCCCCGACTTCAAGTTCACATGGCGGCAACGATGAACATAGGTACTAAAGCGGTCTGTTTGCTATCAACTTGGTTTAGAAGTTTGTGTATCAAATTACTGTCTTTCTATGCCCTTAAGCAACTTTTTTTTTTTTTTTAATCTGATTTTGTTGATAGCGACATGTTATGTTTTGTTAAATTCAGGAATGTTAGGCAAGATGACCTAAAGTACAGGGATCCGCCAAATGAGAGTCGGCTGAAAGCAACAGAGAGGGGTTCAAAATACAGATCTCTGGAAAAGCCAGGTAAAATGGATGATGGTCACTATGTGGAGTTGTCAGGTGAAAGATCTTCAAGCTCCAAGGCGTCACCCATGGGCTTGGTGGAAAGATCTCCTTCATCACCCGGTCTAGAGCGTAGACACGTGCATAGAACTGGTGTTAGGAGAAGTCTTGATGTGGAAGAACAAGGACGAAGTAGCCGTGGTTCTGCTGATGCTAGAGATGTGTCTGTTGGCGAGGGGAGATTCACTCGTGATATACCTTCAGACAAACCAGTATTAGATGAGTCTCCTCAAGCAGATTCGTCTTTCTACAATAGACCTGGTCAGAGGGGTTCTTCAATACCTCCACCACCTTTCAGGGTTGGAGTGGAAAGCCCTACCTTCATGGGATTGGAAGAAGATGGCAGGAATAACCTAAATGCCCGTTACAAGCGTAGTGGGGATCTGAACTTGGGGAGAGGACCCATGAATAATTGGAGGAGTGTTCCAAATTGGCCTTCTCCGGTACCAAATGGTTTCATGCCTTTCCAACATGGACCACCTCATGGAAACTTCCAAGGATTGATGCCACATTTTCCTTCTCCTCCATTATTTGGTGTTAGACCTCCAATAGATATTAATCAGTCTGGAATACCTTATCCAATGCCTGATACTGACAGATTTCCTGGCCATATGCGCCCACTTGGATGGCCAAATATGATTGATGCATCTGGCCCTCCTCGCTTGCCTGGATGGGATGTGAACAGTGGTGCTTTGAGGAATGAACCTCCGATTTATGCTGGATCTGATTGGGATCATAGTAGGCATCCGGTGAATAGTCGAGGATGGGAAAGTAGTGCAGACATGTGGAAGGGGCATTCCAGGGGTGCTAATGTGGACTTGCCATCCACATCCCATAAAGAGTCCGTTCCGGCGCTCTTACCTGTGAATGAAGGTCCTGCTGGGCAGGGAACTCAAAAGGCTAATAATGAGGATATCCATGAGGTTGTTCAGGCAAAAGCTGCTGAAACCAAAGCTAGTGTTGCTTCTTCTGAGAAAGAAACCTTCAAGTCTTCTACAGAGATAGCTGGTGAAAGCAAACCCGATTCTTCCAAGTTATCAGAAAGCAATAAACGCATGAATATTAGCGGGTTCTATCTTTCTAAGCTTGACATCTCAGCAGAGCTTGTTCATTCGGAGGTGTATCAGTGCTGCTTGAACTTATTGGATGGGGAACCAAATTCTACTGCCGATGAAGACCCTGTAACGAGTGTCATTCTTAAGGTAAAAGCTCTCACGCGTGCACCTCTAAGTGCACATACACATCTTATATGCACTCTTTTAATTATTTTTTGTTTTTGTGCAATAGAATCGCCCAAGATTGGAGCCGAAGGCATCTGGTGGTTCATTGAGCAGTTCGCTGTTTCCTGCTATAGATGATTCTGTTTTTCAGGTGAGTCAAAATGGGTGAAGATGCGAATTGCTTGTTTTATGTACATATTCGTTTGTAACAGTGCTGGTTGTTGGTTTGATCACATGGAACTGCTTATTAGTTAAATAACTTCTATTCAAGAAATTACTTGTCATTCATTACTGGTGGTATTCAAGAAATTACTTGTTATTCATTACCAGTGGTATTGAATGTGATAGGATTTGTGCAGTCATGACTCATGAATACTGAAATTGTTGTCTTGCAGAAAGCAATGGACCTGTACAAAAAGGAGAGGCTAGAAACTAGGGATGTTGCCATGTCTAAAGGTGGATTGCTTGATTTTGTATTGTCAACTACCCTTAATAAGGTAAATGTGCAAGACGGAGTGTGCCATGAGGTTGAGAAGCAAGAGCCAGCTCACACAGTTGATGAAAGGGTACAATCACCTACTTTGGCTGCTGATCAAATGGGAGTAAAAGCAATGTTAAGTGCTGCGGGGGAGGAAAAGCTTGGGGACTTGGTTGTGATTTCTAGAGAGGATGTTCCAGAACCTATCCTCGTTTCTTCTTCCAAGAAATCAGGACAAGTTTTGAACGGTCAGGATCTGGGGGAAGATCCGAAAGGATTATCTCCTGGGGAGAAGGGAGATTTGGTACACAAGTCCGTAATTCTGGATGATGCACGTGCAGATCACATTTTATCGCGTGATCATGCTTCACAAGCTGCTGCTGTTTTGCCCATTGATGACAGTGGCATAGAGTTGGTGGTCAAGACTGCAAGTGATCTTGTTTCTGAGGAAACTGGGCATTTTGGTAATAAAGTAGGCGATTCTTTAGTTGTTGATGGTCCTTCCAGTACCCACGAGGCATCAATGCCTGGGTCAAATGAGTCTCACCTGGTAAATTTAAGTCGGATACATCATTCTCCTGAAAGTACACATTAGACGATTTCTATATCCATGCATTTGTATGTGCTTTAGTTTCAAAGTTTATCTGCCTTCTCCTTATCATGTTTCTCTCCCCTTTCGGCAAGGAAATAAAAGAAATCTTGTCTCTGGCCCCCCAGAGAGGAGGTTTTTGGCATATCGCCTATGTTTTTCTCTTGACCTCTTTCTTTACCTGCTCTCGTCTTTAGTTTTGGCCGTCCGCTGCTTAGGTTTTTAGCATATCTGAGATATTCGCACTGCTTGAGGAGAAACAATTTTGCAATTGTGGCATCTCTCAGAGAGAGCCCAAGTGCATTGCGTTGTTGCCTCACGGGACTTTGCATGAACACAATCAATCCCTTGGCTGTTAAACTAGGATTCTAGTGCACGATTATCTTTGTTTGCCATTATTAGGATTTCGTCGATCATCTTGGTTCATTTCAAAAGGAGTAGGTTCTTGGATTTTTTTTTTTTCCTTTTTTTCGGTCAAGTTCTCGGATTTAAGGCGGCCATTTTTTTGGAGTCGGGTTCGATCATTGATTGGTCAATTTGGAGGGTTCGAGCACGCCGATACGCGGGTCGAGCTTAAGTTTCATTCTGAGTAAAAACGAGTGTCTCATGCTACGTAACTGTCTTACTTGGGTATGCCGATTGTGCGATTTGTGCGATTTAGCGAGTTCTGAGCCGATGTGGGAATTGATGGACCTGTTCCCCAAAGGCCCATTTCGCCCCACAAGGTTATTTCTTCCCCTTTTTTATGGACTGACTGTAAAAATTACTTTTAAATTAGTATACGACTTCCAAATGGCATCATTAAATTAAAAAAAAAAAGACTTCTGTTAACTATTTTATTTATAGATAGCTTGACACGCTTTAACCTTACTGATAACGTGAGTTTTCTGATACAACCCAGGTGTTTGGAATTTTTTATTGTCAGATCATGAAATTGGGATTAAAATCCAAATAGAGAAATATAGTAAATATATTAAAAAGGGTTGATTGAAACAATAGGATATACATGATGAAGATTATTTTCTATTACTTCAGAATTAATGTAAGTAATATTCAGTACCATATACAAACTAGGCTAGCAAGGCCTTCCTAGCACTCAATGGGAATCATGTTGTAATTTTTGTCAAGGTGCGTACTTTGGGTTTTTTTATTTATTGATACATGATTTGTTCTTATTGACAAATTCAAAAATTAAAACAGAACCTTTATAACACGTGTGATAAGCAGTGCCAGCTAGCGCCATCTAACAAGTTTTGCATATATCATGTCATATATGAAAGATGACATGAATAATCCCAAAAAGTTTAGCCCATTGTGCAACATCATCCTTTGACTTTTAATTATATGATTCTCGAACTAGTCTAAATGTTCAATTTATATAATCTATTCTCTCAATCTTCCACAACAAAGTCAAAGTAGTACTTTAGCATTATTCACAAGTTTTCATAATTACAATACTACCAAGATTTTAGATATCTTTTCATTTTAATCTATTTCCCAAATCAACATAAAATTGCCATCCTTTGATTAACTTTTTAATTAATTAAGTATTAAAATATTTCAGTATATTTTAAATATGATCTTTATAATAGTAAAAATATGAGCTCATTTAGAGTTATATTGAATTCACATTCATTTTATTTTAGAAACGAGTGTTCCTCAAAGGATATTTGATAATGATAATTAGTTATCAATAGGTTTCTCATATATATATTAATCTAATTCTTGTGCATAATTTTTTATATAGAAAAACTTTTAATTTTTATGTCCCGTGTTTTCTCGATTAAGTTTAATTAAATATTTGATTTAAAAATTAAAACAGCGGCATATCAACTTGATACTACTTTGACTAAGGTTCTACTTTCAATATTATGAACTATCTTAATATTTATAAAGACCAAAATGGTAAACAAAGTAAGAAAGAGACAGCATATTATTTTTGTTGATTTAGGAAATGGACCGAAATGAAAAGAAATCGTAAAATCCGGGCACTAGTGTAATTATGAGAAATTTTGACTTTTTCCACTAGAAAGTTAACGGACTAGATTGGATAAATTGAAAGTTTTATAATTGGATTGAACATTTAGGTATAATTCAAGGATCTCATTGAACGAATTAAAAGTTTAAGGATGACATTGCATAGTAGGTCAAAGTTAGGGTTTTCCTTTCTCTTAATTGGCTCAACACATTTCCTCGAAGCTATCACATCTTAATTAGCCTTTTCTTTTAAAAAAAATTCAATGAAGTAACTATCTTAATGAATAAAGTAAATGTTATTCCTAAAATGAGAGAGCACAGGTGGGAAAAAGAAAAGAAATTTAGAATGTGGTTATTTTCATTTAAAAAATTTCTACGAAATGATTTTTTAGACTCACTTGTATGGTTCGTTGAAAGTGGATAATAGGCAAAAAATATTTTACGGTCAAGGCAAACCCCTATAGTTAAAGTTGAGGAAAATAATTTCTTAATCTTAAAAATAAGAAATCGTTTTTCCCAGCCTCCAGTTCCACATGAATTCTTACACAATGTAGCATATCATTATCATGTGAAGTTTTATGAGCAATAAGAGACTAAGTTTGTTAATCATTTGCATATTCTATTTTTCTTGGCATCCGTTCTTTAGTGGCTTCAGTTTGATAATAGAAAAAACTTAAAATATATACTTCATGAATTAGAGACTAGACCAAGATTTTGGTATCATCTTAATATCTTATATCAAGAACTAAATTAAATTATAACGGAGAAAATAGTTATGAAAATAAAATCTAAACTTCGAAAAGCTTTTTCCATACATCACCAAACAACTAAAAATTGATTATTTACTTTAAAAATAATTTTCACGAAAAATATTTTCCTGCCTCCAGAAATTTTCTGCGGAAAAAAAAAAACAGAATTGATCAACTTTATTTCCACTAGTTACACGAGACTTGCCGAACTTGTTTCCTTTTCTAGCATCTTGCGCTTATTGCTAATTTTACAATTTTCCTAATTCTCCTAGTAGTATTAATAAAATTAAAGATAAAAGCTACGGTACTTGCTTGATCCTTATGGCTTGAGTCTAGGCCAAGTTTTCAGGTTTCAAAATATCTCCTTTTTCTTTTTTAAATCAGAATGCAACTACATGCTTATTTTCCTAATTTTTTTTGGTCGAATTACATTCTTAATTGGACTAGGGTTGAGCTATAGTGCTTCCCCAAGACTGACATTATCTTCTGTAGATATTCATACATTGAGAGACGGCTCTCTTTAGGAAATTATTATATGAGAGAGGAAAGATCGTTGCCATGGCGATTCCCGGGAGTTCTGGGAAATTAGCGATGGATTCAGGAGTTAGGCCAGAAGATTTCAACAGCATCAAGAATGAAGGAGTCCCTGATGAATGCTCTCGGTTCTGGGCATTGTTGGAGGTATGCAAGGTCGCTAGAAAGAATTTCAGAAAGGAGAAAAATTTGCAGAGGAAGAAAGCCAAGAAAGAGAAGAAGGCGTCACAAGCAGTAGAGGGAAACACGGCGTTGATGAGTGAGGAATCAATGAGAAGTGCTAGCGAAGCTAGTAGGAACAGTACTGGAAAACGTAAATATCATGATGGTCCTGAGTGGGAATCGGAGACTTGTGCATTCATTCAACTAGAAGACGCCAAGGAACCGGGTTTCGTGGGGATGTCGCTGTCGTTGTCGCGAAAGAAGCAGTGTTGTAGCAAGAAAACTGATGATGAAGCGAATAAGTGCTTGAACAAGGATGATGATCCTGACTGGAACTTGGAGACGCACACATGTTTTGAATTAGAAGAAGCCGAGGGGTTGGGTTTCACCAGAACGTGGTCGTCAAGAAAGAAGTGGAGTTGCAGAGAGAGAAGCAAAAAGAAAGTGAATAAGAAGGGCTCGATGAAGGACGGCGATCCTAAGTGGGACTCAGGGGCATGCTTCGGAATAGAGGATGCCAAGGGGTCGGGTTATGCAGGACCATCGGCATCATTATCGTCGTCGTCGTCGTCGAGAAAGAAGGGGCAGGGTCATAGGAAAAAAAGAGAAAATAAAGCGAATAAGAAGCGTGCGAAGGACGGGGAGGACCGGCCCGACATGCCTCTAGAGTTGAAGGATCATATCACTAGGGTTTTGGGTGGCAAAGAAGTGCGATTGGTCATACAAAAGCAATTGACCCGATCGGACGTGAGCGGCGAGCTTTGTCGCGTATCGATCCCCAAGACTCAGATCATCGACTCTGAATTCTTGAGGAAGGTCGAACAGAAGTCGTTGGAGGCGTCTGTTGATAAAGATGTGAGGGTGCTTTGCTACCGTTCCCCAGAAGAGAACCTAGGAGAGAAGGTTCTCAAGTTGAGACTGTGGGTGATGCACAAAAAACCCAAAGGTCAAAGGGCCGCCGGTGGCGGAGAGGATGACGCCCGCCGCAAGGAGGAGGCTAGATCGTTGAAGAAGGGCAAATCAGGCGGAATGGATGGTGGCGGAGGGCCAAGACCGTCGTGGATGTACATCTTGAGGACCGGCTGGCCCCAGTTTGTAAGGGATAATAAACTCGAGCTTCATAACGTCGTCCAGATTTGGTCGTTTCGAGTGGACTCGGACTTGGCTCGTGATGAGTTACGCTTGGCCTTGATCGTACTACCTGGAAAACAAGCAAAGAGAGAGTTAGGGAGTCATCTGATTGATTAAGTATAGTTTCCAAATTAGTTATAAGGATTTATCTAATTAGTGGAACTGAGCTTTGTTTTCTTTGCAATGATAAAGAGTCGCTAAGTTTAGCAAAAGGAAAGAATCAAATTCTTCCTTATTCTTGTTTTACTTGTGGTATCAACATACGTTTTATATATATATATATATATATATATATATATATATCTTATTTCATTCTGTCTTTTGTTTGGCAAAACCTTTAGAGATTGGACTTTGATAATGCTTAATATTGTGGAAACATCATATTGTAGGTTCGAAGATGGGTGGCTTTGCACTAGACTCGTCAAAAGGGTGGGGCAAGTTTAGGCTACCTAAATAGCAAGTGCGAGATCGAGTAAGGACGAGAGAGAGTGAAGAACGACTAAAACTCATAAAGGTGAGTTGTATCAAAGTAAGTTATGAATCAATTTACCATCCATATTATTTTGGGCTTTACTATCTTAAATACGTTTATGACACATTTACTGAATATAACTAACTTATATAACAAATTAATCTATCAAATATGAATTAAAAAATGAGTTTATAACCCAATTTGACAGGCCCACTTTATACATATTTAGGATCATATTTGGGAGAATTATATCGTGGGAGACCCTCATAATACTTGATTGGGTTAAACTTGTATTCATTATAATATTCAGTTAGTTAAAATAACAGTCAATTATTTTTCCCCGTAAACCTCTCAGCTAAAAATTTATAGAGGCGGGAACGTGAGAATAGCTCATTTTATAAGGCTAAATGGAGTCACCTGTACGATTTTCAACTGGTTAAGGCAAAGATATATTCGAGGAGCACTGTTAGTCAATTTTCTGTCGACAAAGATTTGTTAACCACTCTGGAAATTTTTTTAAGGTATAATTAAAATCGTTTACATTTTTTTTTTTGTAAGGCACAACTTGAAATATAAGTATAAGTTCCATGGAGGCTCGAAAGAAAAGCATGCATGGCTGCATGCTACA
Source organism: Eucalyptus tenuipes (assembly GCA_014182365.1). NCBI lineage: Eukaryota > Viridiplantae > Streptophyta > Magnoliopsida > Myrtales > Myrtaceae > Eucalyptus > Eucalyptus tenuipes. The sequence continues at coordinate 18,760,997 of CM024537.1, forward strand.
TCTAAAAAGAAAATAGTTATGGTAAACCCATCAGCTGCTAAAAATGACAAAATGGGAGACGGCTGAGACTGTCTCCAAAAGCTCCAAAAAGCAGTCGCCTATGTCATCAGCCACGGTTTACAGGTCGTGCCAACGCCATTGGAGGCGGCTCGTCGACCGGAATCTATAGATTTACCGCCAAACATGATAGGGGCCTGCCCGCTGAAGGGATTTCAACAGAGGGCCGTAGCAATGTCCCTAAAGGTGTGCTTCGATGTCGCTTCGCCTGTCGTCAACAGGACCTCTAGAATTCACCGGCCTTTCTACAAAATTTCTGCAGAGGCAGGTGGGCAGTCCATAGAGAAAGACGTTTGGCACAAGAATGGCAATTCCTAGCGTGGGAAGGTTACAGCATCGAAGTCGGGTAGGATTTGTGCTTGATATGGGACTGACCTTCAATAGTCCTTGTATAACATATGTTTTCACCATAAATAAACTATACAATCAGTTTCAGAAGTATACAACTGTTATATTTCCCATAATCAGTTACTGGATTTGTTAATCTTGCAGGTTCTTTCCGTTGGGTCATCTTTCTTCCTTCTCGTAACAGAGTTGGACTGTGGTTTCATAGTTAGTTTTCCACCGGTACAGTGAAGGTGGCATCCCACTTACATTATTCGAGAAAGAAAGAGAAGAAATCAAGAAGAGATCGTAGAGTGAATTTCTTTCTTCTTCGTCCTTTCCTATTGAGAAGAGATTGGCTTCACAGTGGACGAGAGCAAGTGGCCGCAACGTTCTGAAGATTTCGAGGGACGTTCCATGGACCGTTGCCCCCTCAACGAGATACTCAGGCCTGTAGGCAGGGCTGCGAGGGACAACCACTGGGGAGAAGGATCGTCTCGTGGACAAGAGAATCACGCTTTGCCCGTGGAATCGTTGAGCAGTGGTGCCTTGAGAGGAGGCGAACCACCGAGGAACGAGGGGCGCAATATGCAGCCTGTAGACACTCATCGAAGAGTGCAAATTACCATAGTTAGGGAACAAGATGTTCAAGAAAGAAATTTCCAAGGAGGATATGATCCAGATATCGACAGTTTGACGAAGCGGATAGAGGAAATATTGTTAGGCGAAGGAGGAAGCTCGGCATCTGAAGGTGGCAAGGACAAGGAATGGAGATCCGGAGAAGACGAGGAGAGGTGCGGCCATGGCGACAGTGGCGACAGGTCGAAGAGGAAGTCCAGGTGGCTGGGCAAAGAAGCTGGAGAGGGCAGCAGCAACAGAAACCTGAGGAGGAGGTTCTCCAAGAAAGACTCGCCACCCCTTCCCGACCCCCCACCTGACATGCCTCGAGAGTTCAGGGACAAGATCAATTGGTTGGGGGGGAAGGAGGTCACTCTGATCATGCAAAAAGTGATACTAAATTCTGATTTGATTGGGCAAACGTGCCGCCTCTCGCTCCCCAAGAACCAAGCCAAAGAAATGGGTTTCCTCAGAGAGGGAGAGAAGAGGAAGTTGGATGCGAGAGGGGAAATACCCGTCAGGGTGATTTTTCCGAACCTGTTGGAGAAGGACCTGATCTTTACAGTCTGGGAGACGCGCAAACAGGGTGAAAGCAATGCGAAGAAGGCGGAGCTGATGCATGACAAGGATGGTAAAGACATCAGGGAGAAGAGGGGGAAGAGAGCGCAATCGGCACATGACAGCGATGAAGACAGTGAGATGGGAACTAAGAAAGCAAGGTCGATGGAAGAGCAAGGCAAAGAGGGTGCGAAGGAATGGGAATCATCGTTAACGTATATCTTAAGGACTGGCTGGAGAGCCGCGGCTGAGGAAAGCGGGCTAGATGTCCACGATAGGATTCAAGTTTGGTCGTTTCGCATTGATTCTGATGCTTATCAACATCAGCTTGGCTTTGCTTTGATCAGACTACAAAGAGAAGACAGCGGTGGAGATGCAACGGGCAACTTCAAAGAAGTCGGTGGTTGCTCAACTTCAGAGAAAGGAAGGCATGCCGCTCAGAACCTGGAGTAGTTCGCGTGTTCCCCCTAGAACTTCCCCTGATTTCAATCCATTTTTGTCGAGAGTATATTGAGATGGCATTTGACAACATGTTGAGTGCCATATTTTTGTTTCTCAAGTATTTTCATGTTCATAATTGTACTGAGTTTTTGTTTGGAGGGACATATACAGCATCCCAACAGTGAAGAGTTTTGCTTTTTTCAGCTGGCGTCAATGATTTTCCTCTTTTCATGTGTGAGATCATGTCACGAGAAGTTGAAAATTTTGCCACATAATTATTATTCCGGCTGTGATTTTATAGATCAGCACATCCACCCTTATTGATCAGGTGGACGTGCCCCACCTTATCCACCGGAAGCTGGCAAGAGTTTCTCGAACTTCCACCCTTATATTTCGGTATCCAAGTAGCTCGAATGTCTTCAATCTTCGTATTAGATAGACCGGATGCTATGCCTCCCTCGATTGACATGTTTTCATTTAGCATTCCATAATTTACATGTGGTTCTTAGCAGAGAACCGATGCAGTGTCTGACCAAATTCTAATACACATGCATGCAGATAGCTCTGGAAAAGCTCTGCTATGATCGACTTCAATTGCTCTCTTGAACTTTCATGAATCCCCGCATCTGTCGAAATTGGTATAGATGACATAAAAAATATCGCATATTTCCCGCAATTTTGCGTCGGACATCCAGACATACGTGCACAAGCAACCCAAGAAAATTTGGTTAGCAATTGATCAGGGAATATGAAATGTGAGCATGAACAGATATACACAAACACGAGAAGCCGAACATCTCGACAAATCAACAACAACTCATGAATTGCTGGCAGATTGGAGCTATGCATAAGCAGGGGACTTTGAATTCGTCTGGCTCATCAGGATCGAACAAGTAATCGTACCTGCCACAAACGCCGCAGATAATTTTGATACATACTGGTATACATACTCATACATATATCTATATGTGTGTAGAGAGAGAAAGAGAGTGTCACATTCCGATTCACGAGAACAAGGGCATGACACGGCCGTCTTTTCATCAAAGGATGCTGTCTCAACATAACCAAAATTCAGTCTAAGATCAACATATACACATCTCCACATACACCCACCCACCCACCCACCCCCACCCACACACACACAAATATATGACAGAGGGCATTTGGTTACAATATTAGAGTTTTATATAAACCACCAAAGCAAAATATATACCTCCATAAAAAACTAACCCACAAACTTAAAAAATATACACAACTTATACCAAAAAGTCCTCACCACAAAATGTCCTTCCCGATAATGAACGCTTATGCCTACTTGCAGCTCACTAAAGAACCTGAAAAATAAGTAGGTGAGAGAAGTGAGCTATCACGGCTTAGTGAGTAATACATTTCTTTTTAGCGGATCGAGAAATCACTATGCACACTTAAAACACAACCATAACTCATTTTAACATAATATATATTCACAACACAAATATCGAAAAGTCAATGATCTAGTCCATTGGTCAATCTTATAAAAATGTATCAATAGTTTGTTCCATTGATTAATTTTATCAAACCATATGTTCATGGTCTATTTCCTTGATCAAACTCAAATCACATGTCAATAATTTACTCCATTGACCAACTCATGCTCAAATTTTTATTCATGGTCACGCATAACGCTTGTGACAAAACAACCAAGATCCCTCCTTAGTTAGGTCTCCACCTATTATTAGTAGATGACTTGGCCTATAAGGATATTCTAAACTAGTATGCGTATACCTACACATCTCTCAAGGTTCACAGAGACACTAAGCATTAACTATCAATCACAAATATCTAGTAATCCATCACATTATCTCAGAATTTAGGCATTTGATATATAAATATCAAAGCGTTTCAAGATTCTTTTATAAAGGGTTTTCACAAACCATTTGTAGATAATCATTCAAACCAAAGTCAAAGGATAAGTCTCTCTTTGAAAGAACAAAATGGTAGTAAAAGTTTTTTTTTTTTTGGTGAAGTCAAAATGGTAGTAAAAGTTTGATCTTGTTTTATGCAAAAAAAGATATTATTTATCAACTCATAGCATATGTAACTCATAATGTTTTACAAAACATGAGTTGAAAATACAAAGAAAAAATTGTGTCACTCACCTAGGAAAAGTCAAAAACCAACTACAGCACTTACTCGAGCCGACGCACTCAAATTCATAATAATTAACCAAAAAAAAAATTTCAAAAGACCTAATAAAATGATATTCAAATGAATGACTTGACTATGCTACGCCTATTTGTCAATAAAACGTCACCTACACTCCAAGAAAAAGCACTCCTCTAGCGGCAACTTATTGTTGTCCTCTAGGCGCAGCCTGTGCACTAAACTTCATTGCGCCATAACTTCCTCTACAAAATTCCATTTTGAGCCATCTTATAGTCTTTAAAAAGATCTCTTGATGGAGTACAACAACCCAAACTTAGCCGCCCCAAAACCTCAATGAAAATGACTAAAATTCAGGCCCAAATTTATTGTTCGATATAGTGTGTAAAACGCGCGCCAAACTTGAAAATTTTGTTCTGGGCAAACCGTAAGCTCAAATCAAGATCCATAAAATCCTACAGCTAAACTATAATTTCCACAAAAATACACAGCTCAACAAATAAAAAATTGGACTTCGCTGCACAAATCTTCAATGATTCCGAATTTCAAGCTTTAATTGTGACGATTCATTCAGATAGACGATTAGGGTGCGTTTGTTTGTATTTCTGTTCAAAAATTGTTCCAGAGAACAGAAATAGAAAAAACTATTTCTGTTCTAGGGAACAATTTTTGACTAGAAGAACGCGTTTGGTAAACTTGTTCCTAGAATAAAAAAAGAATAGAAACATGTTTGGTGAATTTGTGTTCTTTTTTTGTTTCTTTTAATTTTAATTTTAATTTTTTAATTTTAATTTTATTTTTTTCTTCCTTGTGGCCGGCGGCCTCGCCGGTGGTTGGGCGAGCTCGGCGGCGCGGATCTCGGTGAGCTCGAGCTCGCTCAACCAAGGCAAGGCTGAGCGTCGCTAGCTGCCGTGAGGCTTGGCCTCGCCTTGGCTAGGTGAGCTCGGGCTCGCCCGATCCGATGAGGCCGAGCTCGCCCGCCACCGGCGAGGCTCGGCCTCGCCGAGCCACCACGAGGCGGCGCAGACTGGCGGTGGCTCGGCGAGGCCGAGCTCGCCCGGCAAGGTGAGGCCGAGCCTCACCAGGGGCCGACGACGCTCTGCCTCGCCGGGGGCTGGTGACACTTCGGCGAGGTTGCCGGCCCTCGACGGCGTTGCCGGCCAAAGGAAAAAGAAGAAGAAAATAAGAAGAAAAAAAAGAAAAGAAAAGAAAGGAGAGAGAAAATTTGTTCTTAAAAATTGTTCCAGAAACAAAAAACTTGTTTCTGTTCCAATTTTGTTCCCAAGAACAAAAAAACAGATTTGGAATAAAAACGCAAACAAATGCGTTTCTGTTCTTTTTTTGTTCTCGGGAACAAAAAAACAGAAAATCTAGTCATGAACAATAAAAAGAAACACAAACAAACAGGGCCTTAGAGACTTCGATCACTTATCGGCATTGCAAAACAAAGTTGAGTTGGCTTGATGAGTTGTTCGGATTGTGAGCGCGCCAATTTTTTTTCACTTTTTTCCTTTTTTCTTTCTCCTCTTACTCTCCTCTCTCTTGTTTTTTAATTTTTCCAGATGGGGGCTCTTGGCCTCTCTCTCTCTCTCTTAAAAACAAGCCAAAGCTTCCACTATTCTCCTTTTCCTTTTTTTGTTAGACTTTCAAAACCTCTTTCTTTTCTTTTTTGTTCTTTTTTCAAGGCTCATATTTTATAAAGAGAGATTGCTTTGTTGCTTCGCACTCTATAACTGTGTTTGGTAGTCAATATAAAATTCAGGATAAAATAAAAGTTATTATATCCTGAGTTCTGTGCCTGCTTAAGACAGGATAAAGTCAGATATAAAGGAAATATAGACCAGGTAAAATTATCTCATGGGGAGGTGGGATAAAGGTGGATGAGATTTCTAACATTCATAATAAGAAAAATATTTTTCTCAAATGATAATATTCTTAAATTAAAAAAACTAAAATTATATTTCAATATAAATAATATTTGAATTCTAATATAAGAAATTCAAAATAACAAGAAATAAATATTTAGTTTTTTAATTTAATGTAATTCTTATATATATATTCGAATTTAATTCTATTTTATAAAATAAATTCACTTTATCAATATAAATATATATTTACATTTATTGCATATTTTAGTATTTTAGTGTTTTAGGTATCTTAATGTACTTTACTATTTAATAAAATTTTATTAGAGAATGATGGAATGGGAAGAAAGAAATAAATGGCAAATAAAAATAAAGTAGGCAAGAGAGTCGTGGGAAATTTTTTACCATCTCCGTTTATAAAATTTTCGGTTCATTTATATTTATATGCCATTTACACCAAGCGGTATACATGATATGATGTGAATATATCCGACTTTATTATTGCAATGACCAAACAATAGATAAGATATAGCAAAATCTTCGGATTTCATATTATATTCTATCCAGTTCTATCTTGGTTTGGACGACTAAACGTAGTCTATGTGTTTACTCCAAAACTCAATTGTTGCCCGAGAGGCAAAAAGGTAAAACAAAATAAGAAAAAGATAGAACTATTTTAAATAAATTATACTTAAATAGAACTATCTTAATATTTATAAAGATTAAAAGGGTAAAACAAAGTAAGAAAAAGATAGCGTATTCTTTTTTGTTGACTTAGGAAACAGACTTAAGTGAAAATATATTGTAAAATCTGCGGAATAGTGTAATTATGAAAACTTTTGACTTTTTTATTTATTTATGGAAAGTTAAGGGACTAGATTGAATAAATTAATAAGTTTAAGAACTAGATTGAATATTTACGAATAATTCAAGGATCTCATTGAAACAGAATATAAGATTGAGGGTGACATTGCACATTAGGGCAAAATTTATAGACTATTTGCATCATTTTCCCTTCTCTTAACTAATTGGCTTAATACATTTCCTTGAAGCTCTCACATCTTAATTAGCTTTTTTTTTTTTTTTTAAATATTTTTCAATGAAGTCACGACCTTAATAAATAAATAAATTATTATTCCTAAAATGACAGAGCAAGTGTTTTTTGGTGGAAAAAAAAAAGAAACTTACAATGTATTTGTTTTCATAAAAATTATTTGCATGAAATGATTTTCTAGATTTTCATTTATTTAAAAGCGGATAATCAACACAAAATATTTTACCATTAAAAAAAATGACTGTAATTAAGTCGACGAAAATAATTTCTCTATCCTAAAAATAAGGAATCATCTTCCCAAGCTCCTTTCTACATAAATTCTTACACAAAATAGCAAATCATTATGATGTGAAATTTTATGAGCAATAATAAGAGATTAAATTTGTTAATTAATTGCATTTTTCTATTTTTTTTGGCATCCTTTATTTAGTGGCTTCATTTTGATAAATTTATACTTCATAAATTAGTGATTGGTAAAAAATTTTGGTATCACTTTAGTACCTTATATCAGGAACAAAAAAAAAAAATTATAGTGGAGATAATAGTTTGAAAGATAAGACCTAAGCTTTGATTTTTTTTTTCCATACATCACCAAACAACTAAAAACTAATTATTTATCTTAAAAATAATTTTCACAGGAAATATTTTCCTGCCTCCTGAAATTTTCCGTGAAAGAGAAACACAACATTGTTTCCTTTTTGTTGGAAATGGTGATTCATTTTCTAGAATTTCCTAGAGTTGCTAAACTACAATCTAGAATTCCCTAGATAAACTTTGGATGGTTAAAAAAATTGTGGCTGAAAATTTCCAGCATGTAAGAGAAGTCTAGAGAAGTCCAGCATTCAAGAGAAGTCCAGAATTTTCTTAAGCAGCTTATATAAAGGAGCAAGTGCTCCATGTTTTGTGGGGAGCTGACCATAAAAACCAGTAGCTCCCTCACCAACACCTCCTTTAACTATTGTATAACCTTCATTATAAGCTAGTGAAACTATCTTGGTCCCATAAACCTTCTCAAAATACCTTGTCCCTTGTCCATCTACTACAAATTATACCATACACTTGCACACATCACTAACGAAAAACTATAACTAATACCAAAACCATGCTTCCGCACGCACACATCCAAAATTTCTAACACTTTTTTAGCATCTTGGGTACATTGCTAATTTTACACTTTTCCGAATTCTCCTATTAGTATTAATAAAATTAAGAATAAAAGCTAGGGTACTTGCTTGATCCTTATGGCTTGAACCGAAGCAAATTACCTTCGGGTTTCAAAATATTTCCTTTTTAAATCAGAATTGAATGACATGCTTACGTTCTTAAGTTGACTAGGGTTGGACTGCTATACCTCCTGAAAGCTGATATTATGTTCGATACATATCCATGCATCGAAAGACAGCTCCCTTTAGGATATCATTATTGAGAGATGAAAGCTTGTTGCCATGGTGACTCCCGGGAGTTCTGGGAAATTAGCAATGGATTTAGGAGTTTGGCTGGAAGATTTCAACAGCGTCAAGAATGAAGGAGTCCCTGATGAATGCTCTCGGTTTTGGGCATTGTTGGAGGTATGCAAGGTCACTAGAAAGAATTTTAGTAAGGAGAAAAAGTTGCAGAGGAAGAAAGCCAAGAAAGAGAAGAAAGAATCACAAGCAGCAGAGGGAAAGACGGCATTGATGAATGAGGAATCGATGAGAAGTGTTAGCAAAGCTGGGAAGAGTACTAGGAAACGTAAATGTGATGACGGTCATGAGTGGGAACCGGAGACTTGTGCATTCACCGAACTAGATGATGCCAAGGAGCTGGTTTCCGCCAGGATGTCGTGATCGTCGTCATCAAGAAAGAAGCAGTGTTGTAGCAAGAAAACCGATGATGAAGCGAATAGGTGCTCAAACAAGGATGATGATCCTGACTGGAACTTGGAGACGCACACATGCTCTGAATTAGAAGAAGCCGAGGGGTTGGGTTTCGTCAGCTCGTGGTTGGCGAGAAAGAAGTGGAGTTGCAGAGAGAAAAGCGGTAAGAAGTGCTTAATGAAGGATGGCGATCCTGAGTTGGACTTGGAGACGCGTGCATGCTTCGGAATAGAGGACGCCAAGGGGTCGGCTTTTGAAGGAATGTTGTCTTGTCGTTGTCGTCGCCGAGAAAGAAGGGGCAGGGTTCTAGGAAGAAAAACGAGGATAAAGTGAATAAGAAGCGCGCGAAGGACGGCAAGGACCGGCTCGACATGCCTCACGAGTGGAAGGATCATATCACTAGGGTTTTGGGGGCAAAGAAGTGCAATTGGTCATAGGAAAACACGTGACCCAATCGGACATGAGCGGCGAGCTTTGTCGCGTGTCGATCCCCAAGAGTCAGATCATCGACTCTGAATTCTTGAGGGAGGACGAACAGAAGTCGTTGGAGGCATCTGTTGATAAAGATGTGAAGGTGCTTTGCTACCGTTCTCCTGAAGAGAAACTAGGAGAGAAGGTTCTCAAGTTGAGACTGTGGATGATGCACAAAAAACCCAAAGGTCAAAAGGCCGCGTCGAAGAAGGGCAAATTAGGAGGAATGGAGGGCAGTGAGGGGCCGAGACTGTCGTGGATGTACGTCCTGAGGACAAGCTGGCCCCAGTTTGCGAGGGATAATAAGCTCGAGCTTCACAACGCCGTCCAGATTTAGTCGTTTCAGGTCAACTCGGACTTGGCTCGCAACGAGTTGCGCTTGGCCTTGATCGTACCTGTAAAACAAGCAAAGAGAGAGTTAGGGAGTCACCTGATTGATTGATTAAGTATGGTCTCCAAATTAGTTAAGAGGATTTACCCAATAATTAGTGGCACTGAGCTTTGTTTTCTTGTCAATCATAAGGAGTCGTTAAGTTTAAGTAAAAGGAAAGAATGAAATTCTTCCTTATTCTTGGCCATAACCTTTTCTTGTTTTCCTCATCATATCAATTTTCATTCTGCCTATTGTTTGACAAAATCATAGAGATTGGACTTTGATAACGGCTAGTGTTGTGGAAACATCGTATTCTAGGTTTGAAGATGGGTGGATTTATATTAGATCTGCCAAATGGGTGGATCAGATTAAGTTTAGGTTGGGTCGAAAATGGTTCGACCCAAATTGACCCATTTAATCTATCTTGATCCATTGAAAAAATTATCAAAACAGTCCTAAATCTATTGTAATTTTTCTAATTCAGTCCTAAAATTTTTGTAATTGTGATAATTAAGTGACCAAATTTGGCCCTGATGCGTCAATTTTTTTTTTTATATATTTTAAATTATTTTTTGATCTCTCTCTCTCTCTCTCCTTTCTACCCCAGCCAATTGTTGGAGCTCGGCGATTGGCTAGAGGGGTTGGCCGGTGAGGGTGAGCCTTGTCCAGTGATGATGAGGTCGGCCTCACCCTGGGTGGGTGAGGCTTTGTCGTCATAGGACGAGGCTCAACCTGGCACAATGACGATGTTGCTTGGCCCCGCCATGGGTCGACGAGGTTGAGCTTGCCCAAATCGACGGCGAGGTTGGCCTTGCCTTGGGTGGGCAAGGTCTTACTGTCGGCATGGCTGGGCAAGGTCAAGCTTGGCCAGATCAATGGCGAGGTCGACCTTGCCTAGCCATGGCGACCTAGGTGGGCAAGGTTGAAGGCAAGGCTAACCTTGCCGTCGATTTGGCTAGGCTTGGCAAGGCCTTGCCATTGATCTGGTCGAGCTTGCCCTCCAGGGCTAGGGGAAGAAGGAAGGAGAGAGAGAGAGAGAGAGAGAGGTGGGCAAGGTGAAGGCAAGGCTAACCTTGCCGTCGATTTGGCTAGGCTTGGCAAGGCCTTGCCATTGATCTGGCCGAGCTTGCCCTCCAGGGCTAGGGGAAGAAGGAAGGAGAGAGAGAGAGAGAGAGAGAGAGAGAGAGAGAGAGAGAGAGAGAGAGAGAGAGAGAGAGAGAGAGAGAGAGAATAAAAATAAACATTAAAAAATCAAAAAAATATTAAAAAATTGACACATCAGTATCGGCCGGCATTCGCGTCAGCGTCAGTCGGCTAAATTTGATTGGATGTACTTAGTTGGTATAATTGCAAATGGTTTAAAACTAAATTGACAAAAAAAGTTTAGAATTAAATTGGAAAAATTGCAATAGGTTTAGAATTATTTTGGTAATTTCCCTGACCCATATTGGACCTAACTCATACCCGATTGAATCTATATTATCAAAATACTTTCATATTCAACTCAATCTAGGAAAACTCACACCCAAATGAGGTGAAAACGTGAAGAGAGAGAGAGAGAGAGAGAGAGAGGAAAGACCAAAACTCGAAGAGGTGAGTTGTGTCTAAATAAATTATAAACCCATTTACCATCCATCTTATTGTGGGCTTTATCATTATTTACTCATTTATAATTCAGTTACTGACTATAATTAATCCACATAATAATTCAACTCATCAAGTATGAGTTAATAAACGGGTCATATACCCATTTTATAGGCCTACTTTATACATGTTTAGGATCATATTTGGGAGAATTATATCATGGGACACCCCCGTAATACTCAATCGAGTTAAACTTGTGTTCATTATAACATTCAATCAATTAAAGTAGTAGTCAATTTTCTTACCCATAAACCTCTCAGCTAAAAATTTATAGAGGCGGGAATGTGAGTATAGCTCATTTTACAAGCCTAAATGGAGTCACTTGTTCAATTTTCAGCTAGTTAAGGCAACATATATTCGAGGAGCACTGTATAACTAGTCAATTTTCTTTTGACAAAGGTTTGTTTAGAAAATAATATATTATCATCCTTGAAAACATTTCAAGCGTATCATTAAAATCACTCATAAGTTCTCTTAAGGCACAACTTGAAATGTTCACTAGAAATTCCATGGAGGCCCGAAAAAGAAAAGCATGCATGGCTGCATGCTACATTTTAAAAAGAAAATAGTTTATGGTAAACCCATCAACTGCTAAATATGACGTGATGGCAGACGGATAAGACTGTCTCCAAAAGCCCCAAAAAGCAGTTGATGTCATCAGCAACGGTTTACAGGTCTTGCCAATGCCATTAGCGGCGGCTCGTCGTCCGGCATCTATAGACTTGCCGCCAAACATGATGGGGGACTTCACGACTCAAGGGTTTCTACAGAGGGCTGCAGCAACCGTCCCTAGAGGCGTGCTTCGACGACGGTTTGCCTGTCTTCAGTAGCATCTCTCGAATTCGCCAGCCGGTTACGAAGTTTCTGCAGAGGCAGGTAGGCAGTCCCCAGAGAAGGACGTTCAGCACGAGACTGGCAATTCCTAGTGTGAGAAGAAGGTTACAGCATTGAAGCGGGGTGGGATATGAGCTTGATATGGGATTTACCTTCAATAGTCCTTGTAAAAACGTAAGCTTTCATAAGAAATAAACTATATTGATCAGTTCCACAAATATACAACTCTCATATTTCATATTATCAGTTACAAGATTCGTTAATCTTTCAGGTGCTTTCCGTTGGGTCACCTTTCTTCGTATTTGTAACAGAGTCGGATCGGGGTTTCGTAGTTAGTTTCTCCACTGGTATATATAAAGGTCGCACTGAAGATTATATGGGTGCATCCCGCTTACATTACTCGCGAAAGAAAGAGAGGAAATCAAGAAGAGATCGTTGAGAGAATTTCTTTCTTCTTTGTCCTTTCGTACTGAGAAGAGATTGGTTTCACAGTGGACGAGAGCAAGTGGCCGCTACGTTCTGAAGATTTCGAGGGACATCCCATGGAGTCATGGACCGTCGCCCACTCAACGAGATGCCCCGGTCGATAGGTAGAGCCGCGAACGCCAAGCACCAGGAAGAAGGATCGTCTCATGGACAAGAAAATCGCACTTTGCCCGTGGCATCCTCGAGCAGTGATGTGTTGAGAGGAGTTGAACCACCAACGAACGCGGGGCGCAATCAGCAGCCCGTAGACACTCGTCAAAGAGTGGGAAATAGCGTAGTTAGGGAACAAGATATTCGAGAAAGAAACTTCCGAAAAGGATATGACGGTGATGAGGGTGTTGCGAAGTTTATAGAGGAAAATTTGTTAGCCAAAACAGGAGACTTGGTAGATATCGGCAATGAATGGAGATTAGGAGGAGACGAGGAGAGGTGGCGCCACGGCGACCGTGGGGAAGATTTTGAGGGACGTCCCATGGGCCGTCGCCCACTCCACGAGATGCTCCGGTCGGTAGGCGGAACCGCGAAGGCCAAGCACCGGGGAGAAGGATCGTCTCATGGACAAGAAAATCGCACTTTGCCCGTGGCATCCTCGAGCAGTGATGTGTTGAGAGGAGGTGAACCACCAACGAACGCGGGGCGCAATCAGCAGCCCGTAGACACTCGTCAAAGAGTGGGAAATAGCGTAGTTAGGGAGCAAGATGTTCAAGAAAGAAACTTCCGAGAAGGACATGACGGTGATGAGGGTTTTATGGAGGAAGATTCGTTAGCCAAAACAGGAGACTTGGGAGATATCAGCGATGAACGGAGATTAGGAGGAGACGAGGAGAGGTGGGGCCACGGCGACCATGGGGAAGATTTTGAGGGACGTCCCATGGACCGTCACCGACTCAACGAGTTGCTCGGGTCGGTAGGCAGGGCTGCGGACGCCATGCACTGGGGGATAGGATCGTCTTGCGGACAAGAAAATTTCCCTTTCGCAGTGAAATCCTCGAGCAGTGATGCGCCGAGAGGAGGCGAACCACCGACGAACGCAGGGCGCAATAAGCAGCCTGTAGATACTCGTCGAAGAGCGGGAAATAGCGTAGTTAGGGAACAAGATGTTCAAGAAAGAAACTCCCAAGAAGAATGTGATCGTGGTGACGACCGTATTGTGAAGTTGGCGGAGGAAGAATTATTATCCGATGATGGAAACTTGGTATCTACCAGCGATGAGGACGAGGAATGGCGATTAGGAGGAGACGACGAGAGGCGCGGCCACGGCGATCGTGGCAGCAGGTCGAAGAGGAAATCCGGGTGGCTGGACAAAGAACCTGGAGAGGGCAGCGGCAACAGAAACCAGAGGAGGAAGCTCTCCAAGAAAGACTTGCCACCTCTTCCCGACCCCCCGCCTGACATGCCTCGAGAATTCAAGGACAAGATCAATGGGTTGGGTGGGAAGGAGGTCACACTGGTCATGCAAAAAGTGATACTAACCTCGGATTTGAGTAATCTGTGCCGCCTCTCGCTCCCCGAGAGCCAATTCAAAGAAATGGGTTTCCTCAGAGAGGAAGAGAGGAGGAAGTTGGATGCGAGAGAGACAATACCCGTCAGGGTGATTCTTCCGAACCTCTCGGAGAAGAACCTAATCTTTACAGTCTGGGAGATGCGCAAAAAGGGCAAAAGCGTTGCGAAGAAGGCGGAGCTGACGCACAACAAGGATGGTAAAGACCACGGGCAGAAGAGGGCCACGAGAGCGCAAACGGCGCATGACAGCAACGAAGACAGTGAGACGGAAACTAAGAAAGCAAGGTCGACGAAAGAGCCAGGCAAAGACGGTACAAAGGAATGGAAATCATCGTTAATGTATATCTTAAGGACTGGCTGGAGAGCTGCGGCTGTGGAAAGCGGGCTAGATGTGCACGATAGGATTCAAGTTTGGTCGTTGCGCGTCGATTCTGATGCTTGTCGAGACCAGCTTGGCTTCGCTTTGATCAGACTACCGAGAGAAGACCGTGGTCGAGATGCAACGGGTTGAAGCAACTTGAGAGAAGTCGGTGGTTGCTCAGAGAGAAAGGAAGCCATGCCGCTCAGAACCTGGACTGGTTCGTGTGTTCCCTAGCACTTCCCCTGACATCTGACAACATGTTAAGTGCCATGTTTTTGCTTCTCAAGTATTTTCTGATTCATAATTGTACAGAGTTTTTGTTTGAAGGGACATATCCAGCATCCGAACCGTGCAGAGTTTTGCTTTTTCAGCTGGCGTCAATGATTTTCCTCTTTTCATGTGTGAGATCATGTCACGAGAAGTTGAAAATTTTGCCACATGATTGCATGCTCCGGGCGTGATATTATAGATCAGCACATCCACCCTTATTGATCTGGCAGAAGCAGGCAAGAGTTTTCCGAACTTCCACCCTTAATAGTTCAATATCCAAGTAGCTCGAACGTCTTCGATCTTTGTATTAGGTACAGCGACGCCATGCCTCCCTCGATTGACATGTTTTCATTTGGCATTCAATAATTTACATGCGGTTATTAGCAGACAAATTGATGCAGAGTTTGAACAAAATCTGATATACACGCATGCAGATAGCCGTGGAAAAGCTCTGCTATGATCAAGTTCAATTGCTTTCTTTAAGTTTCATAAATACCCGCATCTGCCGAAATTGGTACCGATGGAACAAAAAATATCACGTATTTCTGGCAATTTTCCGTGGAACATTCAGACACAAGTGCACATAAAACCCGAGAAAATTTGGTTAGCATTTGATCAGGGAATATGAAATATGAGTATGAACAAATATACACAAACCCGAGAAGCCGAACATCCCGACGAATCAACAACTTTTTATTGAGCCGAAAAAAAAAAAAATTGTCAAAAAGAACCAGATTTGATTCTGAGCTACTCCTTTTCACAAGAATTACAATCATAACTCTGAAACCTAGAAGTCACTCGTTTTGCGAGACGGGTTAGTTTGCCTCCTTGTGGAGAAACAAATTGACTGTGCTGTGCAAACCTAATTCATGAATTGCCTGCAGTTTGGAGCTTTGCATAAGCAGGGGACTTTGAATTCATCTGGCTCATCAGGATCGAACAAGTAATCATACCTGCCACAAACACCACAGATAATTCAGACACACACACACACACACATATATACCTGCATATACATACATATATCTATATACATGCAAAGAGAGAGAGAGAGAGATACGTTAGTTCATCCCCAGCTGATACGTTGGTCTTAGCAATGAGGACTATTCTGCTCTCATCGTGGCCTACACTCATGATCCGTGCATAGCAATTGGGCATACACTGCATGGCAGAGAAACCGAGAGATCATGAGAAGAGTGCTACATTTGAGTACAGAGATGAGGGTCCATATTTGAAGAAATCTACCGAATGGTTGATGAGACGCGCTATATTTCCTTTATCAGTAGCATCCACCACTACTTCTTCGCTGATCTTAAATAACTGCAATCAGGATTAGCTCAAATTCAATTTGTTGCGAAAGAAACAGAGAATTAATTGAAAACAGCAAATATCCAATGGAAAACAGGGACGGAGTTCAGAAGATCTCTGCACTCCAATGCTTAAAAACTTACATAACAGTCCTTCCCTTCCTGTCGGTACTTTGCCTCCCTAAGATCTGCAACACTGCGCCTCACCTGCTCCCCTCGATATTCAATAACCTGCAGAGAATGGCACGATATTCACAGTGCATGAATGGAAGTATCAAATGGTGAATCCAACAATTACTGGATGCAGATCTCCCACTTTTTCCTCAACATTTCCAAACCAAATAGGTCAAAAGAGAATGCACCATACATCGCTCCCAGGCTGTCCACTCAAAAATATGACAGTGCACCAAGAAAATAAACCAGCATTCTTCGTTGTGACACAATTTCTCATGCGAATTTTTTATTGCTATGCCATGTGAAAATATGCTCAATGTGCAAGGTCCACCCAAGGAAAGCACACATAAAAAGGCCAAGGGCACAGCGCTTACCATCTCTCCCTCTTGGATATTCCTCCTTGCAAATAGTCCCCACCCATGTATTCCAGATCTACCAAAGCAAGCTCGGTCATGTTCAGTTCTCTGTAGTCATATCAGTACCAGGATGTGGAATTAGAAAGCAAGGTAAAACAAAAGGACAAAACAGCAAAAGAGCTAAAAGTGGCGAGTATTTGCCTGCAAGTGTTGTAGTCTTTCACGGAATGATGAGAATGAATTGGGCTCGTCTACTTCCTATAGATGAAATGACAGCAAATTTTAATCATGAGCTGCACAGGTCTCAACTTTTGATTTGCAGATCAAAAACGCAAAAGCAACTAGAAAAGGATAAGGGTTTACTCTAAATTTGTTCAAACTGTCGATTATGCCTAGAGAATGATGGCAAGATCCTCTGACTCTGTGAGGAATAGCTTCTTCCTCAGATCTCTAGCAAGATGAAAAGTCAAAGGAAGATAAGTACAAGATTATCCTTGTCATGTTGTGCATGCAACAAAACAATAGGATAGATTGAGAAAGTTGTGAGACAAACCTTCCGGTTATTTTTCAATCTTCTAAAGACCCGGCATCTTGCAGCAGAGAGTGGATCCAATTCACTGATTTCTGCTGTTGGAACATCTTCAAGCACTGGTCTAGATGAGATGAGCCTTGAACCACCCCTCCGTTTGTTTTGTATGAGGCTTTTAGCGGATATAACCCCTGCAGGAGTTTGTATTATGAGAACAGTATCCGGATTTGGGGCCCTGAACCAAAAGAAAAAAATCATTAAGTCTAAACCGACAGTGATAATGAATTAGGAAGACATGGGCAGTGCTTGGTGATAAGGGCGCTGAAAGAAATTGTAGAGACATGAGTTTGGTTCAAGTTTCACTGGGTAGAGACGGCTGGAGGGGTTCTCATAATTGGCGGAGGAGGGGGTGCTAAAAGCTTTGCTTCTCTAAGGAAAGAGAACATATTCTTGCATTTGTAAATTGAATACAGATTGCACGGACATGTACCACGCTCTATGCCTGGCACAGTGACTAAATTTGCGAAAGAATGAAGAGTGCTTATCCAAAAGTGGGCATTCGCGGAGGAAAGGAGAGGTACAATGGAGAGGGCTTAACTATTAGGTAAGATATCCGGACTAACCATTGAAGGAGGTAAATAATCCATGATAAGGCAAAAACAATGAGGAAAGAACAAGGGATAACATGCTGGGGGTGGACAGAGAAGTGAAGTAGTGTCCGTCATTATTGTGAAAACACAAAAGTGAGTCCATACCGGTGATAAGCGCAATAAGAAACCATCCTCGTGATCTGTTTCCCATTTTTCTCCAAGCTATGCAACTGACAGCCAAAAAAGAAATATATTTTTAGAAGAGACATGCATGTTACCAATGTCTTTTCTAAAACAAACCAGACATATACATTACTCATACTAACCCAAAAGTACCTACTAAGTTTGTTGGCTCCAGTTATATTGTCAAGCAACTAGCACTGGACTTTAGTCATATGAAAATAGTAAACTTGACAACTACCCAAGTTTTGAAGGTTGTAATGACTCACCTCCATCCGATACCCTGCCCTTGATGCACACATTGCATGGTAATATGTTGAGCATTTGCAGCATTGTGTACAGGAGCCATGAATTTGCTTACAAATAACGCATATCTGAAGTTTAATTTACATTTTAATTGTCAGCAACATATTCAAGTGAAATAGAGCCAAACACACCAACTAGGTACACACCAGACTAGACAGCAATGATGAGTTAGAAAGGATAATTGCAGAAATGATAAAAGACAAGACTAAACACAAAACTCCTGACGTAAAGATAAGAAAAATTAAAGTAAAAATAACACACTAGAATCATAAAATATACTATACTTGACGTTTCTATCATTGAGGCAAATATTAAATCTGGAACATTATGCCATGGATATTAAAAGCTTCACATTACCAAAATGCGTTAACATCTCTTGATTCATAAAAATTAAGATGCTGAATAAGGATTTTTTTTTTTTTTGACGGAATGCTTTACCTTAACAAAAGAATTTGACGGAATGCTTAAGATCCCAATAGCAGGCTCCATCTTCTCATCACTAGCAAAGGCAACTTCAGGTCGAAACCACGCACATGTAACATGAACCCACAATGGCTCCACATCAGTTGGCTTCAGTGCACCGCCTAAAGAGAAAAGGTTCAGCCACCAAGCTCAAGTAAATATGAAGAGACAGGAACTAAACCTATTGCGCAAGTTCTTCCAACAACAACACAACTGAAATATTTTCAGACATGAATTGAATAGAAATAGCACAGGTGCAAAGACCCAAAAGTGCTTAAAACATTAGGAAGCTGTTTCCAAAATGACGTCTGAGGAGTAGATTAGAAAGCGCCAGATATCTGACAAAAAAATATATAAGGGGATTCCATATGAGCAGATAAAAATTCAATAGTCCTCTCCAGACTAGTTCCTGATAAGGTACATCATGGCACTACCCTAACAAACCAGATACCACAAAGATAAAAAGCACCAATGAAGTACCTTTTACAGGACAAAGACAGCATTCCCTCTCGATGTCAGGTGTTTCACAAGCTTTGCATACCCATGATGTTATATCTCGCACATTTCTTGCTCCATAGCACTCTTGATGAACCGCTATTTGACATCTAATAAGTACACAGTGACATAATTATGATTGCAGAATAACCTAGGTGGCAAAAACAAGTGAAGGAAGGGAGGAAAAGAAAAATCATAACACGCATTAACAGGTCATTGGAACAAACTAATGTGCTAATCTTTAGGTCTCCAGGGGGAAAAAAGAAAGGTCCCATAATAATATCTCCCGTAACAGGACTGTCAGAACCTAAAGACGTGCAATATATAAGGTGGGTACAAGATGCTCTGCTCCTCCTGCAATCCTAGAGAATAATCTTAATAGGTGGAACTTATTTAACCACAATTTTCATGATGATTACCTGTTGCAGATGATAATTTTGTTGTAGTCCCAATCTTCAACCCATCTACAGACAGCACATCGCTCGGTTGTCCATTTAGCATATACTGGTTCATACCTCTCTGTCTCAACGATGAAGATTGGCAAGTAAGAATTGGCTCTTTCAATCAGAAGAGTATATGCTATGAGGGTAAGCAAACCTTGTAAAAATGCGAGCAGCTTCTGCTTCCTTTCTTTCATAGGAGGCCGTTTAGGTGGCTTCCCAGAAACTAGAGCTTTTTCATGGTATTCAGCCAATTGCAGCATCTGCAGATCCAAAAAAAGATTTCAATATACATCTCTCATGGAACTAGCCAATAGCCAGGCTATTACCAATCATGGAAGATAAGTCATATTAAGGCTTCAAAATTCAGACTAAATAGATCTCTGTTCAGCATATAAAAACCCAACACGGGCACATCATCCAACAGAAACACGAGAAAAGGTAAAAGTCCTAAGAGAGATGATCAAGACATATAAGAGGAAGCAACCGAAAAGAATGTCAAATCTCTCTCAAAAGGTTGAGACTGCCCCAGATTTAGACTGATTCATAGATGGTCCATCTCAGAGATAGGGAAACTGCCTCACTGAATCAGGAATAAAGGATCCAGAAACTTGGCTATACCAACCAATCAAATGAAATTAAAATGAGTCAACCACAAAAGGTGCACTAATTCATAGAAAGATCAGTAAGGTTTTGTAAAATTAAAATGTGCAAAAATCTGCACAAGAACAAATTGGAAAGGAGCTTTTGCCCCTCATCGTCGTGGCTTTTTCCTGTCTTTCAACTCAGGGTTTATTAAGGATCAACAAAAGAAGGAAAAAATTGCATTGAAAATGGCTAGCAACAAATATTAGTGGCACATTATATTGCCTTGAAACAAGGGCAAGAGGATTCTGGCTCCAACTACATGGACCTTTACTTCCCTCAGGCTCAGATCTTGCCACTGCTGACTTATCTTCATCATTGCAGTAGATTCAACATAATA
Organism: Eucalyptus tenuipes; assembly: GCA_014182365.1. Lineage (NCBI taxonomy): Eukaryota > Viridiplantae > Streptophyta > Magnoliopsida > Myrtales > Myrtaceae > Eucalyptus > Eucalyptus tenuipes. The sequence goes on from CM024537.1 coordinate 18,781,678, forward strand.
TTCTACATTAGAGGTGCTGACCAACTACTAATTTCTAAATTAGTGGTTGTATTTGCACTGGTAGTCAGACACTACCTTCACCAAGATATGAAGGGTTCGGGCAAGGAAAAGGCTCCTTCTCAACTATATATCACCACCAGTGACATATTATTCTGCACTGCCAGAGAAAGTACTACTAGTACCTCATCCCAATGCATTGCTACAAGGAGGTTTCCTCCTTGAATTACATCTAAGACCAGACACTACTAGCTACAGGAAAGGTATGTCTCAATTGCTTGATGCTGACTAATACCAAAAAACAGAAAAAAAAAAACCACAAAAACCAGCATTGTTTGACACATCATAAAAGTAATGAGTACAATGCAAAACTTAGGCTTAGGCACGTACCCATTTCTCCAGTGGTAACATGGAACCTTTCACCCTTATGCTTGTTCTCCAATTCCTTAACTTGGAATTTGTATGTCGTTCCCAGTCACTCAGTGCTTGTTTTTTTGTTCCACAAAGCCCACACTTGCAAATAACTCTGAGAAGACAAGGAAAAGAAATTAAAAAGCAATTCATTGAATTAACCAATAGGTGTACTTCTAAGGATTGTAACAGAACCAGATTTCGGACTGTTACATAAATGCAGAAAGTCAGAGACCATGGAAAAGCCGGACACTGTTAAGTTAAACTTACAAATGAAGGCTTGGAAAGTAGATGCCCTCAACACCAGCACAAATGACTGTAACTTTGTTAGGCAGCATCAACTGACCACTACTCTTATTCATCCTGCAGAAAAAAGGTAGAACAACTATTTAGCAAGTGAGAACGAGATGAAGTTACAATGCTACATATATAAAAGCAGTACAACTCATACTCTCTCAGTAACAGGCAAGGAATTCCCACAAGTGAAAATGTTTATTTCTGAATCTGGCACACACAGAGAGAGAGAGAGAGAGAGAGATGGTGTGCAATTACTTTATTTTAGGTTGGCACTTTTCTGAATCAGATAATTCAAAATTGAACTTCGCTCTACAGGCAGGGCAATAATAATCAGTGCCACCCATCTCCTTCAAAAATAGTTAAATACAAAAGAATAGTCAGAGGTTGGGCCATTTGCCAATGCAAAAGAGAACTGATGCAAATGATAGTAACTGCACCTTAAAACGGTTACTTGAGATTTTATCACACTCCGCATGAATCCAAACTTTACAGCCATCGCAGCGTACCTAATGCCATGAGAATAAAAAAAATTTCACGATAAGAAGGATTTACGGAAAAAAAAGTATATCAGATTAAATCCCTAAAAAGGTCAATTCTTCTTACCCAACTTCCACTGTCCGATTGATTCCATATCTTCTTGCATATGCCGCAGTAATGATTTGATTTTATCATCTGCAAACAGAAAAAGTTCAGGTTTAATTTCAGCATTTTATGTCCGTCTTAAATGCTGTATATGGATTTGCAACTCCTCAGTGCCATATAGTTGGTTTATTTCAACCTATCATATGAAATAATAAGTCATTGCCACTACAGGAAAAATGGGTTTTACAGACCCTAGAACATAATCTGCACAGTGATTGCCCTCCAGGAGTTGAAACTTTCTCTTTCTTTGTCATTCTCACTGGAAGGATAGATCCACAGCCTTCACAGCACCGTGGTTCTTTCTTCGTCCCAACTGCATCCTGCAGGAGAAAAGTTCAACCACGTAAGGATGATCATGAACATCATCTGATATATTTATCCCAATCATACTACTGACCAACGCAAAAGCAAGATAGGCATGGATGATGGCCCCTCCCCCAAAGAAAAACCAAAACTGAACAAAAAAAGGGAAATCTATCCTAACTCCATTGTCATGCAAAGAAGAACCTCTGCCGGCCAACTAATTCCACAAAAGCAAACCCAAGAAAATCCAGAGATTATATAATTATCAACTAGACTATAGTGCCATTAGCACTTAACACGAATTCTAAGAGATGAGTACTAAATCTATATTCTCTAATGAATAGAAATTATTTATGTAAAGAGAGAGGCGCCTTAAAGAAACCCACAAAGTTAAGAGAATTAAACTCTTGATCTTGATTTGAACCAGTAGCCTCCTCAATCCCTCTATAAACAAAATCAGCAGCCGTCGTATTTCCAGCAGCCAAATTAATGTCATGTGTCAACTTTTCTGTAAAACCACTTTCTGCTAAGAATGCCTCCTCCATTGCAATTTGGAAGTCACTGGGTTTGCAGTCCTTCAATTCAGGCTGCTCCTGAAACCTGCAAAAAAAAAGCACACTTTGAGCTCAGGACAATTGAGCCTTATCCTAAAGATCCGATATCTAAGTGAAACAAAGCACCAATCACAGACCTGTCCACAAAGTCCATAAATGGGAAAATTCTCCCTCGTCTTACCCACGCAAAATCCTGATCATAGACACTCGAACGTTCAGAACAAGATGCCAATTATTTTCACAACAGATAATTATATATTTCAGTAAATAGAAGCTAGCACAAGTAAAGAAAATGCTTCCTATGCATACCCTGTGATCCTCACTTCCTGCATAACCAAAGAACATCACACAAGCTGCATCTGCTATACAAGCTCTCAAGACCAGTTCTGGAGCTTGAGTCATTGGATCAATGACAATGGCAGGCCAAAAAGGCTCGAATTCCCCAGATTTCGCCCACACAATATCACCCGAGTAGAAGTCCTCTGGCCCGTACAATCCATCATTCCTTTCCTCACGCCATTCCACCAAGTTCTCCTTCTTGTCGGTCTCCTCTACAGCGTACCTGCTGTACTCACCCAGATGGTCCTGTATAGACGTCAGTGAACTGCGGGAGCTTGAATACTTCCTTATGTCGATACTCCCATGCCCAACTTTTTCTCCCTCTGCTTCTTCACACAATGTACCATATCCGAGATACCTGAAACCAATTTCATCCTCCTTTCTCCTAATTTTCAATCCATTACTCAAAGTTCTAGCCACTTTATTGCCGAATTTCGGCTTTTTACATTCCACGATCTCGTACTCGTCGACATCACTGTCTAACAATCCACCTTTAGTAGTACTCTCTTTCCTCCAGTTATCAATAACAGAGTCATTGAACCGAGAAGGCAATACCTGGACTCTTCCTCTGGAGGTCCTCACCAGAGGGGGCCGCGAAATCTCCACCCCCTGGCTCGCCACCCTCCCCGAATCTTGAGCCTGGGAGTCCAACTCAACCTCTTCCGTGGAGCAAGACAATTCCGTGCACCACGAGGCCGCGAATTGCTTCTCGCCGAGAATCCCAGGGATCACCCCCGCGGCCACCTCACCGAGGATATTCAACGGATAGTAACCATTGCCCAATTTACTCTTCTTCCGCGCCCCTGCCGCCGCCGCCCCGGCCTCGCCTTCCCCATTATGCTCGGCCGCCGCGGCCGCCGCCGAGGAGTCCCCTCCGGGCTTCCTCCGCTTCAGCCCCAGCATTCGCGATTTCAATTTCCGCTTGATTATCATCTCTCCCGTCCCGCGAAACGATCGGAACCCACGCAATTCTCAATGCGCCATGCCCGCGCCCAATCCCCGCATCGAGGCCAGAGGCCCCGGAGCCGACCCAAAAACCCTAATCGGACGGAACCGGGGAGAAGGACTTAAATAACGACGGCACAGAGGGGAATCCGGAATCGCCCCCCCGGCGCGATTCGAGACAGAGAGAGAGAGAGAGAAACGAAAAGGGTAGAGAGAGATGGAACAGGAGATTTCGAAGAGAGAGAAAAGCGAGGAGCTTGATGAGGAGAAGGAGAGCGAGGAGGAGAGAGAGGATCGAGAAGCGAATAGGGGATCTGCGAGATGCAGAGCTGCTGCAATTCCAACTGCTTCTCCAGAGAGTATTAGAGAGAGAAAGCGAGGAGAGAGGAGAGAGAAGCGGGGGATGTGCACGAGATTATTAAAAAAAAAAAAAATGGTTTTTTCAGATAATATAGAGAAATCGCTCTCGCGCTCGGGCGGATTTGGTTTCCGAGAATTGTTGGGAGTGAGGAAAAGGGGGCCGAGTCCTTTTTCTTAGCAGTCTCCCCCCCTGCTTGCCGATGTGTTTCAAGAAGAGGAAAGAAAAAAAGAGGAGAAATTCTAGAGAGAGAAAGTGAGGTGACACAGAAGAGAGAGAGAGAGAGAGAGATGGCGTTATCTTGTGCGAGAGAGAAGCATATAATGCCACAACGTTGGCGCTGAAGAGGGAAAGAGTCGATGGACTCAACTCGAGCGACTTGCGAATTACGCGAGATTTGGTTAGAGCAAATTTTCCTTAGCCCAGGCAAATTATTTGCCCGACGGATTGATCGACCGATCGATCGATCTAAATGTGCTGCTTCCGAATTCACTGGTTCGTTCTTTCGTCGCAGGAGCTTCAAGAATTCAAAATTTCTCCTTCCTTTTGTTCTCCTTTTAGCAGAGGTCAAAGGTTTGGTGACTGAAAATTGTCCGTGGGTTCCCCAATTGGCGGCGACGCTCGAGCAGAGGAGTTCCCGTGGCGGCCCGGCATGGCTTTCTGGACTCCCATTTGATCGGCCTCGGTTCGTCGTGCTCCTGATCTCGGAGCGAAATGTGAATTTTTTTTCCTCTGTTCGCGGACCGTGGTTATGCAAAAACGTGCGCGTACCGTATGACGTTGGATTTCGAATATTTTCGGAATGTTTCATGGATAACGTCGAAATCCCCGAAGGGCTCCTTGCGCGGGTGGTGTGTAGCACGCACGAAGTCACGGAGGTACAATTTGCGTGATGGGTCCGTGATACTATGCGCGTCCTCTCTTCCGGGGCTTCGTGGGTCGGTCGATTTCGGGTCTTCTTCGGCGTTTTTCCGGCGTTTCTTGGGCGGCGGGCGGTGGTGCTGCGACGTCTGGTCACGGCGGCGGTCGGGGGCTCTTCTTCATGTTCACGAGGTTTGCTCCTCGTCTGTTTTTGGCGGTTGGGTTCGTTAGTGGGTCCTCAAAATTTTTTCTTTTCTTTTTCCCGAAATGTTACTGGGGACGTTGGTCTCTGTTCTTCATTAATGGTAGTGTCCGAATCTCGTATATTCTCTTCCCACTTTCGTGGAAGGGCTGAACACGAACAGCGGAGGTTTCCTGAGTTTCGATTCGGCGGAGCTACCATGGAGAATCCTTAATGATTCCCGAAAAATTCGTTTCCTCGTCTTCCACGGCGCATGCAGATGTAATTCGAAGATCTCGAACTCGGGACGCGATAAAGTCGCGAGGTGGGTCGTCCCATCTTCTTCTTCTTCTTTCTCTCTCTTTCTTTATAGTTTTTAGAATATTATTGAGTTGCATTTGAAATAGAGGGTGCTCGCGGAGTCAAAGCTTGCGCCTTTTTGCTCCAATGGCATCGTCCGCTGTAACCCACAAGCCGGAATTTACGAAAGCTTGGTCATTTGTTGCCAAATTTAACAGGGCTTGACGCTTCGTCATCGTGGGTCGTTTCATAGGATCGTAGATGCAAAGAGGGGAGAGAGAGAGAGAGAGAGAGAGAGGGTTTTTGGCCGTGACAATGACCTTGGAGGAAGGGGAGAATAGGGGCTGACGAAAGCAAAGAGTTTTCTTTTCTTACTGTGGATGTTTGGGGACCAGATCGTAAGCCACTCTGTACCGCGAGATCGATTTTGAGGCCGACGGACCGATCGTGGGGATCCCCGAACTGTTGTTGTTGGTTGGGTAGGAGGAGACGAGGAGTTTTCCATGGTTAATCATTGGTCGCTTTTGGTTTATAAGAAGCAAAGCCTGACAAGTTGCACCCAAGGTCAACTTGGGTGATAGTAGGTGGTGGACGGAGGAAACTATATATTATGTATGTATGTATGTATGTATGAGAACTGGTCATCTTATGTTACAGGGGCGGTTCGTGAAGTGGAGCTTTCGAGGGGAAAAGGTCACGGGAAGAGAGAGAATGTTCTCGATGTAAAATACATTGACAGACTTGTCTCTCTCTGCGCTTGCTTCTTGATACAAGGCAATTTGTGTCGGGGTGTGCAAACGACGATGACGACGTGTCGGCGTACTTTAGGATGCCCCTGCAATGGTTCCGGCCTCTGTGCTCCCCTGTTGAATCAAACGAGAGCCATTGGGTAGTGATCGGAACAAGTTCGGCTTGTGTCGTCGGAGGACATATCCCCGCTCTGCAGCGCTTGAAACTGTAATTCGTCGACCAGATGACGCGAGCATCGGAGCGCCAATTTGATCCTGTTATCAACCGGGCAAACAGTTGAGTAGCCGAAGAGAAGAAGAGAACAGCCACCAGAGAGAGAGAGAGAGAGAGAGAGAGAGAGACAGAGAGAAGGGGGATTACGTCCCCTGTCAATCTCATGGTCAGTATTCTGTCACTGGTCTTTTTCATTTTCCTCTGCATTGCCAGGAGGTAATGGTTGGATTGGCTTTTCGGTACTAAATTGAAAGTCATATTACTAGTTTAGGCGAAGACAAACCGGTCATGCCGCTTAGAAGATTTCGAGACTCATGGGTTGTCCGTGGTTTGACTTTCAAAGTAAGCGTCGAAGAGAAATCGAACTTAGAAAGCCATGAAATTTTAAATTGCTTTATCACTTTCGCCGTACAATATCCCTTCGGTTTTTCAAGGGGCTTTGAGTCCCCAAAATCCATTAGAAAAAATATTTTGTGTTTGGTTCACATTTTTTAGTCTTTATTTGCCAAATGCTAGAAGCCCAAAATATGTCCAAATCTGCTTTGGGCTTTGAGCCAAAGATTTTGGAATCGCTACCTAAAGTTTAATGAATTTTTTTTTCTTTTCAATATTGCCCTTACAGATAATCATGTTTTCCCATTTTGCCCTAAAAAAACACTGTTCATCGTTTTCTTCAAGTCCACCGCGAAACTCAACCGGCGGATAGCGCTCAGCCACGAGCGGCCAGATCTAGCTGCCGGGAAGCCTTGCCTAAGGCCGGGCAGCCTTGGGCATTGCCTGGGTCGGGCGACCTCAGGCGAGGCTTCCCGGCGTCACCTAAGGTCGCCGACCTCAAGACCTCAGGCGAGCCGCCTCCCCCCACCCATTGCCACCGTCACTAGGGCCACCGCCACTAGCCGCTCCCCCACTGTCTTCAACTGCATCTCTTTCTCCCTTTTCTTTTCTTTTCTTTTTTTTTTTTCTTTTTTCTTTTCACCTCAAAGCTGCTTTGCAAAATATACACAAAAATTAAGTTTCCAAACATACTTGCCTTCACAAAATGCACATTCACTCAAAGATATTTGGGAAAATGCAAAGTCATTTCCTCAAAGTTGAACCAAACGAGTAGTGAAATTGACTCGGATCAAGTCTTCAGGTAACACGACAACGGCTCACTGAGGTTACATGGAGAGATATGGCCTAAACGGAGGCGCGGGTACATGGTTCTTAGAATTCGCCCTTTTATTTCTTCTTGAGCCTTGGAATGGGCATCACGTCGCGGTTACAACTTCATTCCCGTTCCCGAGCAGACAATCGTACATGAAAATCTAAAACTCACCTTCCCCTGTTTTTGCTCCTAGAACTTGCTAATGCACTATTCTGACATTCCTTAATCTAGGAGCAGAGTTGAAAAGTCGGCGATGAATTCCAATTTCATTCCCGCTTCGACGCTTTGAAGGTTTAAGTGCCGCCCGGGGTTAATCACGATTACAAAGTCGAGACATATTCGACCTTTATGCATTACTTTCATGACTTCAGCTGCCATATGCCTCGACATTCTGTCAAATTAGCTTTTGCTAATCGTTGGAGGAACTTACGGCCCTATCAGGAGGGACATGCATTCCATCAAAAGCACGGCAATGCTATGCAATCACAAATGCAGATGAACTTCAGAAAACTTCAGTCCGACATCACCAAACCTTCCAAAGCTTGGAAACCAAATAACACTGCTCTAATTAACATTATTAAATATGTCAAATACATTCTTCTGGGCTTTACCTTTTATTCAACACTCATGTACAAATCTAACCTGGCCATTTAAGTCTACCAACAAGTCACAACGATTAATAAGAAATTAAACCTAACTCCTCCAGTAGTCGTTTCGAGCCTTTAACGGAGTCAGCCTCTGAGAGGGTGGCCACTGAGATCTTGATCTGTTATTTCATCTATCTTAGATGGTCACGACTTCTAACTCCGACTTGTCAACAGTTATTGCCTTTTGAGGTGTCTGACTCTTCCATCTTCACAAATCTTCCTCGGATCCTCGGTTGATTATCAGCAAGAGCCTTTCTGCAAGCATACTGTAAAGTAGCATATCATGATCAGTGACTGGGTCGACTGCCCAAAAGGTTAGGAATAGACAAAATACATTACAGTGCCTAGTCACATAACACTAAGATGATACAGATTTTGTCTCAACACGTTCTTAATAAAGCAGATAATAATGATGACAAGAATCATGCAAAATGAAGTGATGTCTTCGCCTTATTCTTAGGCATGAAAAAGCAGTAGATTGTTCGAAAATGAGCATTGCGAACAACACATTACCTTGATCTTCCGGCCAAAGTTCCTCTTGCTCTTCTTGTTCCTGTATCTAAAAAGCTTTTCCCAGCGTCCTTCGGAGGTGTAGTTGCTGAAAAGTATCGGCTGCTGAAGTGGATTACCACCATCAAGGGTCTGTCATTAAAATCCCAAGCGTCAGTGACGAGGCCTCATATGCTTTTAGCACCCACGAAAGTTGACAGTTTGATAGCTTCTAGAATTGCATAATGCATCACAGAAAATGCAGTCTCACTGGCAGATAACTGATAAGATTTGGCAGCTTTAAGCTACTAAGACGCGATGAGGTAAAAACTAGAACAGACATTTATATCGACTTGACTTTGCTGAATGGTTAACTATTATGTTAGCGATGATGATAAACTGAGAACTATCTGTGTTGCTAGGTACGATGTCCACCGGTCTGCACAAACAAAAGGCCCGAAAATAGACAGTGATCACTATGTTTCTAGTAAGATGATACACCAGTTCACAGGAAGAGTGAAGCCGACCCCACCTTTACTGAGAAGTGAGAATCTCATATTATTTGAAGAATTCAATGTCTATTCTTTTCATTAAAGTAAAAATGCTAGTTGTTATGATGAGAGCAGACCTTTTCGAGTTCCCCCAAATAGAAATGCATAAAAATCATATAATGTGAAATAGTCACATCAATAACTAAGGAACAGATGAGGGTATTCCACTGAGAAAAGCTCATAAATACTACAAAAAAATCGAACTCGACCTTTATGTCTCCTTCACTATATGCCCTCCGCATTCCACAGAGCGTTCCATCTCTGAAGTCCACCTCGGCAAAATCGAGGAAAGTTGGCTTCAGTCCGCTAATGGAACTCAGACTTCCTGAGCTAACACACTTGGGGAATGGTAGCTGTGCAGTCAAATTGTTCTCTTGAGATTGGTTCTCATCGATACTCATCAGAGGAACTTTCATTTCCATGACTTCGGTAATTGAGTCACCGATTGCGCCTTTTGCTAAGAGATCCTTCTTACACTCATAGAAAACCTCACTCAAGAGCGGCTCGCCCTGAAGTGATACAATATCACTGGCTTTGAGGCCTTGAGAGGAGATGACATCTTCTGGGCCAGAGATCATTGAGATGGCTGCTGTCATGGGATCGAGCCTCGCAATTGGCTCCTCAATTATTGGCTCTGGAGCTTTGAATAGATCCCCAGCCCCACCGAGGTCATATTCTGATATGGTAGAAACCTGAAGCACGTTGTCCTATGAGGGGTGTTGAAAAGAATAAAATCAGAAAAGAATTCAGAGGATATGGAAATCAGAGGAATTGCGCAAGCAGATTAACGATTTATAGACAAAAGGCCTCTTAAAAAGAACTACAGATTATTTGAATGAGAAATGACTTACAGTTACAGATTGAGTCAGGAAAAGAAATAAGTTAACACTAGAGCATGGGAATCCGTATGCAGCAACAACAAAGTACATGCAAAGTAACGGAAGGCTAACTACTCACAAGTAGTCAGGAATTAGCAGCCTCTAACTTTGACTGAACTATCATATAAGCAAGCCAATCTGTAGTATTAAACTAGGACTTGTCATGCAGCCACAACATGAAATATGCGAGCCAACGACTTGTAGATCTCACCGTTAGCCATATTCTTATACGGGACCCCAACGTACTGCATATCCCATACAACAGTATGCTCATGTCACAGACCTCAATATTGATTTGTTCGGTTATCTATGCAAAATTAACAGAGACTAGAAAGATTTCAACATCCCAAAATTGAATTTAACATTCCTTGCTGTGAACATAAATAGCAGTTTTTCATTGACAAGAAAGAGCGCACAAGAGTAAAATTCAGAAATCACTCAATCAGAATATAAATTTTATTGAGATAAGTGATAGGAAGCATCTATTCGGAAATAAAAATTGTTACTGTGCTTCAAATTCTCTACTTAAATTCGCTTTCCATAGTTATGTTATGTGCCACTGAAATTAGGAAGACCAAGGATTTGCCGTCATACCATTTCTTTGAGTTCAAACAGTTGTATTAACTAAGTTTGTTCACCACGGATATCCAGCAAGGTATCCACTTCATGCTTACAATCATCAAGTTAGCCTACTATTTTCTTGATCTCCAATATAGGGCTAAGTATGTGAAGGTATACAGGAGTAATTAACTGCGGTTCATCTTTGCTTTGTTCAGCGTCCAGAGATCATCAAGAAATCATGCAAAGCAACCCATCTCCTCTGTTTTCTATTTCCACCAAAGCTTCTCGTCCCTCAATCTCTCTACCACTACCTCTTTTAGTAAGATGGCATTAGTCATGGTATAAAACAACCAGCAATGGAAACAGATTCAAGAGGAAAGGAATGAGAAGCCCATCTAACCCTATCACTAGTAGAGGGCCAGAACATCAAGAATTTCATTTTCATAGACAAACATATACATGGAAAGAGAGAGAGAGAGATTAGTACCAGAGAATAAGTTGATTTCTGAGCTTTGTAGAACTCTTCAAGCGGCTGAACCTCTGGGTAGAAATTCTGGAAGCAAGGGAACAACAGTCCAGTCTCTGCATACATTCTCTCTCTCTCTCGCTCTCTCCCTCTCTCCCGTCGCACACTACACAAACAAGAACACAGCTCCAACAATCAAGGAGTGACTTCTTCCTCTCCTTCTCCTTCTTGATGTGCTGTGGGTACTGTCAGAGTGATTGACAGCAACAACACAACAGCCCAAGCTCTTATAAATATGCCATGATGAGTAGGACTTTGATGGGTTTTTGATGGGTGCTTAGTGATGTATAAAATAGGGTTTTATAGGATGTGGACAAAAACAGGGGAAAAGGGACAGGAACACTTTTAATAATGCAATTGTCCCCCCATCCTTCTCTCTCTCTCTCGTCACGCACTTTCTTTTTTTGTTTTGACCTTTAATATTTGCTCCACAGTGTACATCTGGACTTCTTGATATTTTACTGCAACTTGTCCAGATGAATGCGTCGGCATGAGGTGAGGACTGATCGGGACATGTTGGGTGCAATGACTATTCGGGTCAGTCAATCTTTTTCTACTTTTTTCTCTCTGTCTCATTGCTTAGCATTTTCTTTTGTATTGGCATGAGAATATCAACATCAGCATGTAGAATTACTGGAGGCGTTTGCTACCACAGCCGAATCAAGACACCCCATCTAATGAGGCCCGGCCGTTGCTTCAGCCTTTACAGACAAGTCGTGAGAGCGTGGAATGCTTGCGGCATCACGATGTCATTTCTTGCTTCCAGAAAGCACGTCCATTCCTGGCTACTTTTCCGCTTGCCAACCTGAAAATCATGGAAAGCCCAGCTGGTCTTCTTGCTCAAGAGATCGACGCTGGAAAAAGCAAAGGAAAACATAGAAAAACCAGAGCGAGATGATAGAAAGAATGATTCTGCTTTCCACATTGGCGAAAAAGAAAGGAGATTATTCAAATTCTCATTGGAGGTGGAGTGAGCTGTTCCTCCACAATGCAGTTTGGATTCAAGCGCCAATGTGTATTATTTTATGGCGTCTCAACCGCATGTCTTTTGTCCCTTTCTCCATCTCAAAAGTCGTAAAGCAAAAGAACAGAATTCAAGTCGGACAAGCAATTATAATCAACAAAAATGGAGACGAAATTACAGTTCACACGATGGAGCCAAAAGATGCTCCTCTTGTTGCAGGCGTATGGCCATTATGATGAAAGTGAAGACTTTCGAATTCTTGGTCCATTTTCTTCATTGTAACTGGTGTTCCGTTCTAAATCTAATGCATAGAGGATTGGCTTAGATTATACAAGGCTTGTCCTGACCCAAAATGACTCAAAACATTGCCTTAAAGAAAGACATTTCATGTCGGTCGCCCCATCTCATTCTTTTCTTTTTTGTTAATTTCTGACACGTGGTGTTCGTATATTGGGCATTCCGAACAAGAGCTCTAGAGAAAGGTCCTTTTGTAATCTTGTCGAGAATGGCTACATTTGATTGGCTGCTTTTATGTGTGGCATCCTTGCTTTAATGCCACTTTAGGGTTGTCCATGGCATTATTAAAAGCACATTAACATCGAAAAATCACAAAAACGGGGAAAGGCCAATTGGGAATATTTCGATCAAAAACTAATTCTGTCAAAATAAATTCTTTTTAATATCGAAAAAGAGAAGTCTTGGGAGGAATATTGGGCCAGCTGGGTTTGTAAAGCAATCGGGAAAGAACAAGCTCAAATCGAATTTCAACGTAAATGCGACGTTCCGTAAATAAACAAAGCCAAAGAAAAGAGGGAAAAGCAAACGATTCTTCTTTTGGTTAAGTATGAAGGGATAAATGCACACTTCGGGATGGCTCAGGGGACAAGATTGAACTTCGTAATAATGGAAAGCTCCTTAGAATCTTTCATTTTCATAAAATGCATGTAATTTTCCATCCATAAATATATCAAATTTATGCATATGACCAAGTTCAATTTTCCGACGTCCCCATCACGAGGGGACACCAATTGCCTTACAGATGGCTTTAGCCAGCATCGCTGACACTTGGCAGCCACCCAGAAGTGTTGGGAACTTCATAAGCCGACAAAAGAACAGAAACGACAAGCTCTCATGAAAAACATAGCGCCGTGCCATCTTCTCTGAACATTATTCATGTTGAAGGTAATTTTGTCCTTACGAGATATGAGGTTCTACTTCACTTGGACTGATTAGCATTCTGATGATGGAAAACGTTGGCGGCTTTTGCATGGGTTTTGTTTCATCATCGATGCCGGACTCTTGTCTCTAACCAGTAATTGGCCTTTTCTAAGAGCATACCACTCCATATCGTTTCTTTGGAGAGATGTTGGCGTTCTATGTTCGGGTTGCGAACGTTCGACACGTATGTCGATTTGGGAACGTGCTATCTCGACGGGACTCTACTAGTGCAATGCTCTTTTTGATCCCGTGTTCATTTTTTTTTTTTTGGGGGGGTGGGATGAACGGAAACGACAAGGAGGGAGATGCCAATGGAAGAAAGTTGCCCAAGTTGGGAACAAGTCCAAACGCGAGTGGGTGAAGTTGACCCACCAACTGGAGATAGCGGTGGAGGAGGAACGAACGGACCCAATCATCATCATCCTTCTCCGTCCCTCTCCCCCCATGTAGCTCCAACGCTTTTCTAGAGAATGGCCCCTTTTCTCTCGTCCCTATTCCTGGCTTCTTTTATGCTAAAAGTGTTCCCCCACTGAGCTGCTGCTCCATGCTATGCGCGGTGGGAAGTGGGAACGGTTTTTGCAAAAGAGGGAAAATTACTACATTGAGAGTTTGGCTCAAAAATGGATGAAGTAGCTATTTTTGGGCTGAGGAGAAATGAGCGAGGCTAGCGATTCTTTTGATTGGAGCGGGTGGGTTTTCGAATAGAGCGTTTTCGCTTTAATATATTGAGGACATATCTTCTCTTAAAGACTACTAATATCATAGATCGGAATTAAAGTAAGAACCGCATCTGTGCTCCATTTAGCTGCATACTCAGCGTGCGATTCTCATTTGTCTGACTCTTGATTTCAGCAATCTACTTGATTATTTATTTATGGCCAAAACTAGCCTTGTCGATTAAGAAGAATAAGAGGAACTACCCAAATAACATCGCCTGTGCGCAGAGTGTGTTTCCCTTATGATCTTCATGTAGATTTACATTTTCGTTTTCTAGGGGTTGAAACAATATCATGCGGTCGAATAGGATTTGCATAGGAAGGCACGAACGGTAAAAGCAGCACTTCAATCCCTCTATATCCCACGGGACGAATTAAAATTAAATGAGAGGGTTCGACTTGAGCATTTTCACTTAAATATATTGAAGACATATCTTCTTTTAAAGCCTACTAATATGATAGATTGGAATTAAAGTAAGAATCACATCTGCGCTGCATTTAGCGGCATACTCGGCATGCGATTCTTGTTTGTCTTACTCCTGATTTCAACACTCTACTTGATTATTCATTTATGGCCAAAACTAGGCTTGTCGATCGAGAAGAATTAGAGGAACTACCCAAATAAGATCGCTGGTGTGCGGGCATGTTTCTCTTATGATCTTCATGTAGATTTCCTTTTTCGTTTTCCAGTTTCATTTTCTGGGGGCTAAAACAATCTTGTGCGGTCGAGTAGGATCTGCATAGGAAGGCACGAACAGCAAGAGTAACACTTCGATCCCTCTATATCCCACAGGACGAATTAAAATTTAATGAGAGTGTCTAACTTGAGCATTTTCGCTTTAATATATTGAAGACATATCTCCTTTTACCAAAAACTTAGGGGCTTTTTCATGGGTGCTCAAATTGAGCAGCACTTCGATCCCTCCATATTAGGGGTGAGCAATTTCAGATTCTCTATAAGTTCCACTTGGAACCTAAAACTTATCTGTTGAAATAAGTTACTCATTTTTTAGAACCTAAAATCTACCCTGCATAACCTAGAACTTGAAATCTATCCTGTTACAGATTTCAAGATGGATTCCGATCTCTACCCAGTTTCATCTATATTATTAATTGAATGATATATTGAATTAAAACCTTTAATGATTACGACTTACTGCTACAATTCATTAACTACAAAAACACACGGAAAATATGAACATTAATAAAGTAAAAATCTCGGTCATAAATTTGAAGCTTAGATGAGTACTTTCAGATTATACACTTATCATCGAATGTCATGGAATATCGCAAGATTGCGTGAATAAAGAAAAACATTAAAACTTGTTCAAGGTTCCAGGTTTCACGTTCCTTCAACTAAAAACTTGAAACCTATCTATCGAAACAGGTTCATCAGTTTTTGGAATCTAGAACCTATCTTACATACTTTGAAATCTAAAATCTACATGTATCTACTGGTCCGGTTCTCAAGTTCTAGGTTCTATCTTGGAACTATGTTCATCCCTACTCTATATCTCATGAATGCTTGAATTGAGCATTTTTGCTTTAATATATTGAAAACATATCTTCTTTTATCAAAAACTTAAGGCTTTTTTTAAAGCCTACTAATATGATAGATCGAAATTAAAATACGGGTAGAATCCGTGCTCCATTTAGCGGCACACTCGGCGTGCGATTCTTGTTTGTCTTACTTTCAATTTCAGCACTCTACTTGATTATTCATTTCTAGCCAAAACCAGGCTTGTCGATCGAGAAGAACAAAGGAACTACCCAAATAAGATTGCTGGTGCACGAGCATGTTTCCCTTATGATCTTCATGTAGATTTCCTTCTTCGTTTTCTGGGGGCTAAAACAATCTTGTGTGGTCTAGTAGGATTTGCACTGGACGCATGAACAGCAAGAGTAACACTTCGATCTCTCTATATCCCACGGGAAGAATTAAAATTTAATGAGAGTGTCCAACTTGAGCATTTCTGCTTTAATATATTGAAGACATATCTCATTTTACCAAAAACTTAGGGGCTTTTTCATGGGTGCTCAAATTGAGCAGCACTTCAATCCCTCCATATTGGGGGTGAGCAATTTCAGATTCTATATAAGTTCCACTTGGAATCTAAAACTTATCCGTTGAAATAAGTTCCTCATTTTTTAGAACCTAAAATCTACCTTGTATAACCTAGAACTTGGAATCTATCCTGTCACATATTTCAAAATGGATTCCAATCTTTACCCAGGTTTCATCTATATTATTAATTGAACGATATATTGAATTAAAACTTTTAATGATTACGACTTGCTGCTACAATTCATTAACTATAAAAACACACGGAAAATATAAACATTAATAAATTAAAAATCTTGGTCATAAATTTGAAGCTTAGATGAGTGCTTTCAGATTATACACTTATCATCTAATAGCATGGAATATCGCAAGATTGTGTGAACAAAGAAAAACATTAAACCTTATTCAAGGTTCCAGGTTTCACGTTCCTTCAGCTAAAAACTTGAAACCTATCTATCGAAATAGGTTCATTATTTTTTGGAATCTAGAATCTATCCTACATACTTTGGAATCTAAAACCTACAGGTATCTACTGGTCCGGTTCTCAAGTTTTAGGTTCTATTTTGAAACTATGTTCACCCCTACTCTATATCTCATGAATGCTCGAATTGAGCATTTTCGCTTTAATATATTGAATTCATATATTCTTTTATCGAAAACTTAAGGCTTTTTTTAAAGCCTACTAATATGATAGATCGGAATTAAAATAAGGGTAGAATCCACACTCCATTAGCCGCACACTCGGCGTGCGATTCTTGTTTGTCTTACTTTCAATTTCAGCACTCTACTTGATTATTCATTTCTGGCCAAAACTAGGCTTGTCGATTGAGAAGAACAAAGGAACTACCCAAATAAGATCGCTGGTGCATGAGCGTGTTTCCCTTATGATCTTCATGTAGATTTCCTTCTTCGTTTTCTGGGGGCTAAAACAATCTTGTGTGGTCTAGTAGGATTTGCATCGGAGGCACGAATAGGAGGAGCAACACTTCGATCCCTCTATATCCCACGGGATGAATTAAAATTAAATGACAGGGTCCGAATTGAGCGTTTTCACTTTAATATAATGAAGACATATCTTCTTTTACTGAAAACTTAAGGACTTTTTTAAAAGCCCTTAAGATATCATGGGTACTTGAATTGAGCAGCACTTCGATCCCTTTATATCTCATGAGTGCTCGAATTGAGCATTTTTGCTTTAATATATTGAAGACATATCTTCTTTTACTAAAAAATTTAGGGCTTTTTCTAAAGCTTGTTAATATGATAGATTGGAATTAAAATAAGGATCGCATCCACGCTTCATTTAGTAGCATACTTGGCGTGCGATTCTTATTTGTCTTACTCTCGATTTCAACACTCTACTTGATTATTCATTTCTGGCCAAAGCTAAGCTTGTCGATCTAGAATAATTAGAGGAAGTACCCAAATAAGATCGCTGATGCATGAGCGTGTTTGCTTTATGATCTTCATGTAGATTTCCTTTTTCGTTTTCTTAGGGCTAAAGCAATCTCGTGCGGTCAAGGAGGATTTGCATGGGAAGGCACGAACAGCAAGAGCAGCACTTTGATTCCTCTATATCCCACGGGACGAATTAAAATTAAATGAGAGTGTCTGTCGTCTTGCGTTCCAGAGCATTGCTTTCGCGAGAGGAGATTCCATTGGATGCAAACCGAGTGGAACGCTCCCGAAAGTGACAAACTCTGGTGGGGGCAAATGCCTACCTAAAAACTGAAAAGACAAGCGCACGCATTTCGGCCCGCTCTCATCATGCTCTTGATCGAGTAACATGTGAGTTGAATAAGCAGAATAATGGGTCCATGGACTGGCTCTTGTTATTCGTAATATATTTCCCTAATCAAGTGCCGTAGGCGACTTTGCTTAATTTTTTTTTCTTCCATCCTTCCGAATTCATACTGTAGGCGTGCTACTCATCGAGTACGCATGAGTAATTAATCTTAGTGCTGGTCTTAAATGATTTCATCTGTCGATAAAGAATTATCTATCGCTTAGTTCTTTATTCGACAGACCTACGTGCGATTAAAGTGACTCAAACACGAAATGTGTGGGGTCATGCGCATTGACTTGTGCTGGACCATAGGATCGATCAGGACACACTGCATAGAATTCGGGCGGGACGGCATGGCCATAATTATAGTTGGTCCGAGAGCAGGGAATATTTCCAAAGTTAGAAGAGAATATTCAAGAGCTTATGAAGAGGCATGAAGGACCTACGTTATCACCAGCTATACCGCTGGGACTCTTAAAAGGAATTTCCACTAGAATCCACGAAATATCCTGGGGAGCTGACAACAAAAAAGTTTTGCTGTTGGTGTAGTTAGGTGAACCGTGGACATTAGATCAAGTCTGCATATTCCGAGCACATTCTACGGAGAGCTTGACCTTGCAAATACTTGAAAAGTACATGCTCGGATCAAAACACTTGAAATCCTCCCATCATATGATTTGCAAACATTTTAAACGTCAAGTGCGACTACTAACTTATGCAATACAACATCTCAGTCGCTAATGCTCCGGTTAGCTCACGAACCGAATCCAAATAAAGTTTAACGGGGTAGTCTACATACAAACCATGTATTTGCTTGCTGGATATTTGAAAACTGTGATTGCATTCTTTTTGACCAATCTGCCCTACGAGGGCACCGAACGATCTCTCGAGTCATGGGAGAATCAAGGACACGAAATTGGGCTAGACGCTGCACTTAATCGCAACCATTGGCCCAACTGCAATTTCACAACCTAACCTGTTTGTAAGGACCATGTTGCAATTTTGTCTACATCGTGCTCAACCAAGACTGATTCTCCGATAGTCTTTTCATAGTAGCAACTTCTTTCAGCAGTCATCAGTAAAAAAGAAAATGGTAAACCAAAAGCAGATCGCTCCTAAAAGAGAAGATGGAGTTCTGGAAAAACAAACCACAAACCCTCATTGAAACCACCAAAAAAAATTGAACAAGCCAGGCCATCTGTGCCCAATGTAAACATCCAAAGATTTCCGGATTTGAGAAGTTAAATGCCACACATCCTTGGTCATAGTATAGTCAAGCTACAGAAGAAGCAGTTAACAACCCCCCTCATGCAATCTTTGCTCTTGAGAAGTCCATCTCTGGATGCTGCATCAGAGTTCGCCAGAAACAAGAAATCAGCAACGTTAATTTACATATACAAGAACGCTCATTCTTAAGAAAAGCAACCAATATCCACCTCTGCCATGAACTTCTTTAGAATCTCCTGTTTCTGCATCTCATCGCTGGTAGGAAGACCCATTGCCTTCTGTCTCTGATCAAACTGATAAGTTAAAAGCAAAATGTCAGTCTTGCATTCGCAAGGAGACATGCAAACACTCCAAGGCCACTAGCATTTGCTCATCTACACGCACACAATAAAATGCATGCAGTGTGCATTTGTTATGTTAATAACCCGGAGAAGCTCAAGAAAGAGAGCTAGTTACCATCATCTTTTCCACTGTCTGCCGAGTTTCAGGGTCCAGGTCAGACAATTTGCTATTCTCTGGTTCTACCTTCTGAGTATCAATTTCAGGATCCCCTTTCACCAAAGATTTCCACCACTCCATTTGATTGTGCTTGGTAAGGAGAACGGAGATTTCACTCTGGTCCTCTGTAGATTCACGAGGTTAAGATGATCATGCAACATGGAAATAACTCATATTACAATCAACGTAACAACAGAAGGCAGATCATTCTTGTTTTGTGTCTGAATTCATGCGGTCTCTGATACTCTCGACTCAATCCACTACGTACCTAAACTCCAGTAACAATCATCAGGCTTGACAATTTGGAAAAGCTCCCCCTGCAAGTAGTTGGACATGGTCAAGAGAGATATCTGAATAAAGTAAGCTGATTAAACAAACTCAAAGTAAGCACACTCACTTCTATTACAGGAGGTTGACCCTTGAGTCCAACTTTCAAGTGGTTTTTCTTTATGTCACATACCACAAACCTTCCTTTAGTACCCTTAGGAACTGGAACACGGACAGTAACCTCCTGCAGAGTCTGAGTCCAGGAATACTTCTCAAGATCAAGACCATTGCCTTTGTTTGGCACTGTTCAACCAGAAACAATGTCAGAGCAGCTATGGAGGCAACATGGTATATTTTACACATCCACCTTGTAAAAGGAATCATAACAAGGCAGTCCCTTATAAAGTTGCAATTTCCAAAGCACACTGTATAACCTAACTGGTCATCTCAGCTAAAGCTATCTGAATCATACTCAATGCAAGAGCTAGAGGCTCCATTCACCATTCGGGCATGGAGATTGTCAAAGTCATAACTATTATTCCACATCAAACGTTGAAGCCAAGGTGGTCAAGTTATCACTTTTAATTGGTCTTCAACAATTTTATTACGAGTACTAAATTTTTTTGTCCCGCAGTTTACTATGTCCCGCAGTTTGCCACAAAACAATGAGACATTCTATGATTACAATTGTACCATAATCAGATCTCCTTGTTTTCCAGCTCATGCGACAAGAAAAACAAGATAACACTCGCAAATTAGCTTCTTTTCCTAATTCCCAAGGAAAAAGGGAGATCCAATCAAGCATGAGCACGGAAGTCAACTTGCAAGAACCAAACACTGCAATAAGAAGACATCTCCAAAACCAAAAGCAAGAAGCTTACAGCAGACCTTCCATCACTATAATATTTGCCTAAGCCAATGCACGCTTAAACACATTATACTAGAGATCAACACGAGAGAAAATTAATTATTCAGGAGCACAGACCCATAAAAAAGATCCACACTTTAGCAAAATTGACAGCATTATAGAATGAAACGGTTTCCCTGCGCATCGCCATTAAATAGCCAACCAGAGAAAACATACAGGCTAAATAGATGACAACGGATGTGAAAACATCACACGAGCATCACAGCCATACTGAAGCGGGAGAAATGAGCCACATCATGAGCGATCACTATGCAAATCATTCTACCATTGTACTTGTCATCTAATCTCCCAGCTATCTCAACTGCAGTAGCGTCTCCACAGGCACTCATCGCGCTCTTACGTAGCAAGCAACAAAATCACGACAATCACGAGAAAGATAAAAGCTCTTACCTATCGCTCCACTCTTCTTCTCTTCCTCTGCATCCTTCATCTCCACCTCCTCCACCTTCCTCTCTTCATCCACCTTCTTCTTATCCGCCGCCGCCGCCTCAGCCCTAGCCCTCTCCCTCTCCCTCTCTTTCTCGACCTGCATCGCCTTCTGCTTCTGCTTCTCCCTCGCCGCCCTCACCACCGCCGCGACGTCCCCCTCCGCCGCCTCGTGCGCGAGGAAATCGCTCCGCTCCGCCACGAACTCGAACACCTTCTCGAGGAACCCCAGCGGGCAGGACGGATCGAACCTCGCGCTGAACTCCGCAGCGGCGAAGGCGGAGGACGATGAGGAGGCGGCGGCCGACGCCGCGGGCTTCTTGGCCTCCGGCTGCCGCTGCTCCTCTTCCTCCTGGTAGTCGGAGATGATCGCCATGGACGGTGAGCTCTCGCCGGAAAATCGAATCGAAATCGCTCTTTCTCTCTCTCTTTTGCTCCGCGAGAGTGAGAGCGAGAAATGATTTCTTTTTTTTTTTTTTTTTTTTTGGGTTTTTAAAGGGTTTGGGCGAAGGAATTGAAGGAGGAGGGGTTCGAGCTTTCGACGACGACTTGTGTTGACGACTTCGTGGAGAACTCCAGAAGCTTGTGGTTTTGCTGTGGGGCTCCCCCGGCTTTGTTGCAATTCTGAAAGACTCCCGCTTGAGTTTCCAAAAAATTGGCGATTGCGTCGATTTGGCCTCTAGTTCTAATCTACGTCCCCAGAAGTATTCTTATAGGTCTAGTAATGAATTAATCTAAAAAAGAGCAGCGTTTAAATTCGAAAAGCTATGGTTACACGTAGCGTAGAAAAGTAGGTGCATTTAAATAAGGGCAAATACATGGACGGCCTCGGTTTGGCGAGATGCAACCTTGAATATCCAAGTAGATAGGCTGAGATTATCCCGAATCGATTAATGATTGGCTAGATTGAAAGAAAAGCTAAGAATGACACTAGTTTTTGAGCTTGGTACGACAATACTATGGTCAATTTGGAAAGCTCGAAATAGTCACAATTTTAGAAGGCACACCCCAGATCCGAAGCTCAATATCGATATAGCCATAGCCATGCATAAGAATATGGTAAGATAGATTGGCAATTCGAAGAAGAAAGCCAAACGAAGGGAAGACTCACCTTAAACATGGAATTTGCTTGAATTGGGAATATTGAAGATCAACATAGATGGCTCTTTCGCAACTGATCTAGCAAGAGAAGCCATTGCATGTGTTTGTTGCGATGCCCATGGCAGATTGGTGGATGATTTTGCCAAGGTGGTGGAGGTAAACTCCGCCAAATAGGTTGAAGTGGCGACCCTCATCGAAGCCTTGCAGTTTCTCTCTCCTCATTTGTCTCTCAAAATATCAATCTCTTGTTCAGCCTAATTGGGAAGTACAAGTACTTTACTCTAGGACATGTACGTAGCTATCCCGATTTTCATATCTCTCTTTGATCTATTGTAGTACGAACACAAATAAAGTAGCCGACTGGGATGCCAAGGCCCAAAGGACTAATAGACTTCCTCTTATTTAGGTCTTGTACCCTCCCCCACCCCTTTTAGATTTAATTTGTTTTGAAGCTCTAGATATATACTCACTAAACTTTTCTAAGTAAATAGTAGCTACGTATTTCTGACAAAAAAAGGTAGATGTTGCAAAAAAATCTCAAATTATGGTCACTATGACACAATTAAGTTAAACTTTTTCTTTTGTCATCGAAAATCCTAAACTTACATGACGTGACACAAATACCCCAATTATTTTGTGTCACAAAAAAACCAAAGTTATATATGTGTAATGGATATA
The DNA here is from genome assembly GCA_014182365.1 of Eucalyptus tenuipes. Taxonomy (NCBI): domain Eukaryota; kingdom Viridiplantae; phylum Streptophyta; class Magnoliopsida; order Myrtales; family Myrtaceae; genus Eucalyptus; species Eucalyptus tenuipes. The sequence continues at coordinate 18,804,499 of CM024537.1, forward strand.
CCTTGACTACAGTTCCATCTTAAGTACATTTGTCACCAAATATAAGTTCAAGATTTTTTATTACACAAAAAAAGAAAAGAAAATCGAGGTCCTTTTGTTACCATAGGCAAATTTAGGGTTTTTAGTGACATATTTTTTAATTTTGCATTCGTGTCACAATAAACATAGCTTAGGATTTTTTTTATGGTAATAAACATATAATTTTTTTTTATCAATTGATTTTTTAGGCTTGTTTGGATTGATTTTTACTTTTTTTTTTTTTGCCTAATTTGAATCTTGTTGCTCACGTACTTTGACACCTTTTTTTTTTACAACAAAAATCTCGAAACTTTCATAACACTCAAGTGTTGACATGTAAATTTATATATACATTCTTTTTATAAATCCTGAAATTTGAATAATGATTTATATTTTGGTGAGAAAGCAAGAAATACATTTTTTTATTTTATTTAATGCAAAAAAAAAAAGCCCTTGTTCAGTGTCCCCTAAAATAATTTAAGTACTATAATTCTATATCACACATTATATATTAATCTATATATGAATATGCTTAAATCAAAATTAGATTTTGCCTCACTTTTTGGTTTCCCATTTAACCATTATGTACTTGTTACTCCAATTGTTAAGAAGTTTCAGCTTTCGAGGAGTTAACCATCCAACCTTCCATTGAGAAATTGCACTTGCTAAAATTCTTTAATTGTCCTAATAAAGCAATAAGTAACTTCATCTAGTTTAGAATATTTCCCCCGTTTAATTCTCCATCCAATTAACATTATGAATTTTATTATCGATTTATTACAGCTCATAAGAAGTGAAAACTAACCGTGCACAAAAGTAGTCATTGACATCCAAATTTCGGTCAATGAAGTGGAAGACAAAGAACGATTAGAGTGGAGAGAGAGAGAGAGATTTAGGGCTAATTGAAGAAACAGAGAGAGTTGTTAATTTCTACTCGAATGAGTTATTGCCAATTCAGCTTAGTACTTTTATGGTTAAAGTTGACAGAAGTTAAATGAGGGTAAAGAGTATATAGGTTTGGATTTTGATGACTCAAAATTAGTTTGGGATAATTTATCACATGTGTATTGGTTTAAGATTTTTTATGATATTTAACTAAATAATAATAATATAGCCTCGAAATTAAAATCAATAGCCGAAAAGGGCTTCTTCATTTGACTTAGGCCCCACTTAATTGTAGCCTACAAAATTTATAACCACAAGCTTGCTCACCAATGAAGCCACGAGGTGATAATAAAGCCTATTTATTGCAAACCCTAGCCCATGAGTAATAGGAACCTGGAAGCCCACGAAGAGCAAAAGAGGCCCACATTTCGGGAAGCCCATTTCGCTCCCTCCTCTCTCGTCCGCTCGTCGTTGCCGGTAACCGTGAATCATCGATTTCGGGGAGTGCACGGAGTCGGCTCTGTTTCCCCCTGTTTTCATGTCCCGAAATCTCGGAGTGGCGAGACCCCATTCAGGGCTTATTCGTCGGCTATAGTCTAGACCCTCGGCAGTAACCACGACTCTTGCCATCGATTCAGTCATCCATCGATGCTCTGTCTTCGTCCATTGAAGAAGTAATTTAATTTCTCTCTCTCTCCTTTTCCTTTTCTACTGTTTCGGAAAAATATAAAACCAAGCTGAATTCGTGTAGCCAGTGTTAAAATTGCGCAATATAGATCGTGTTTTTTGGTGATTCCCGACAGCTTTGTAGTCCTGATACTGATTTTAGTCGGAAACAGAGCCAGTCCCTTTGGTGCACGTTGATCGTTTGACGAAATGCGTCTGAGAAATGTCAATGAAATGATTGCTGATCCAGTTCGATCTGAAGAGTTTACCCAGTCAGTCCATTGTTACTTAGATTCGATTCCTGTCATGGTTCGTTGTCATCAGGACCAAATCTTCACACCAATTATCTGTGTTCTCGCTCCACGCCTAGCTTACGTTCCTGAGAAATCACTGTGGTGATTGTCGGTGAAGAAATGACTGGAGTCCACGATCGGTGGTTAATCTCGTAAAGAATTCACGTCAGCTCGTCTACCCAATTCGTGTTCTGAACAGTTTTTTTTTTTTTTACCATTTTTGCTGCCGGGAATGCTGGATGGTTGGTCGCCGGAGGCAACCAGTAGTCGAGGTTTGGTGCCGGACGTATGCGATCAATGGTGATGCATTAGTTATTCTTGATTTGAATTGAGAGCGCTGATTATTGGTCAAGCTGTGCATGTTTCGGAGTTGATGTTTAGTTTGAGGAGTGCTTAAACCGCAACAGGAAGAAAACGTCTGTAATGTGAAGAAGATGGGACGTGGGATAGCCAGGCTTAAAAGAAATACTGGGATGGGCTTTATTAGGTTTAATGAGCTTGGGCTTAGCTAGTTTTGATAAATTTGGGTTTACTCCAGCTTTAGAAAATTTGGGTTTGCTTGGTCTAGGTGAATATGGGCTAGGTTTGATCTATATGAATTTGAGCTCAATTCAATTTTGACAGATTGAGTTCATTTACGCTTTTTGAGAAAAATGAATGATTTGAAAAATATATTTCTAAAATTGATTGCTTATAAAAATGATTGAAAGCAAAAAAAAAATTATTGTTCATGAAAATAATTAAACGCAAATTGTTATCAATAATGAAATTATTTTTTTATTAATTAATTATTTCAAACTATACAAATAGCATTTTTAGGAAAATATTTTCAAAAATATTTATTTTTTACGAAATAAACGGAGTGTTAATTTTGTTTTCGAATAGGCTAAGATAAGAGCTTGTTTGTGTCCAAGGCCAAAGCTCGTTAGACTAGAGTTGGCCCATGTTTGGAATTGGCCCAAAGCCTCGGCCCGAGTTCCCATTTTCAGATAATAATAAAAGAATAAATTTAATTATGATCTCAAAATAGAAAAACTAGAAAAAAAAGAAGGAAAAATGGTTAGAAATAGAGACTTGATTAGGTTGCTAAGTTTTAGCACTAGACCTAGCTTAGTTTAGTTTAGTTAATGTACATTTAGGTTAGGGCGTCTCAGTATGAGATGAAACTTGCTTAAAAATGGGGCAATCGACCAAGATATGAAATGTCGAAATGACTAAATAGAGATGGGCTTGGTCCACATGGTCTATGAACCATACAATATTTCGTTGATATTACTGTGATGGTGTTTAACTTTGTGTCAAAAGGAAACATGTTTGGTATCTTTGATTCAGTGGGTGGTTTTTCTTACGCTCACGTAATGTGTTGCCCAGAGAAGTATATCTTTACGAAGGCTGTCCTCCTTAGCTGATGGAGTAATAATTGTTATAATTATGGTTATAATTATGGTTAATGGATCAATGAAAGCCAACAAATTAAGATACGTCTTTTCTGTTAACGTATCTCTTTTGGATTCATGAATTTCCTAAACTTTTCTATTTATGTATCTATTGAATTCATGAATTTCCTAGATTCATGTATCTTTCAGTTCATGTATTTATTGAGTTCTCGAATCTCTTGAATTCACGAGTCTCTGGATTCATGAATCTCTTGGATTCACGTATCTCTCGATTCATGAACTTCATGGATACATGCGTCCATTTAATTCATGTATCTCTTCTGTACATGAGCTAAAAAGCTCTATAAATAGATAGGAGCATAGAGCTTCATTACAGTATTTGGTTTTGGTTTTTCTGACTCGATTCCAAAAAGGCTTTGATATACTCTTTTACTCTTCTGTTTTTTCTGAGTGTGCTGGTTCAATTGAACAGTTCGACTGAGTCCTGTTTGCATAGTGCTAATCTAAACAGGTTCGATGTGTTATATCTTGGGAGGCATAGTTCGTGAATCTGCGGAGCACCTTTGGCAGGAACTAATCGCCTTAAGGAGATTCGGATATCCGTATCTTACCTCCAATTTTATGTTATTTTTCAGTGATATCTTATTTTCTTCTTTCCAAGATTGGTAAAAGGAAGGATATTATAAAGTTGTTATCATCTTCTTTACATTGATGTTCTGATTACAACAAACAGTTTGCTTTCTCTGGATTAATTTCCAACAATCTTAAGGTGATTATCTCACTCACTGTTTGTTGTTCTTGTTAGATTATTGAGATGGTTGAAAACAATCAATTGCCCTTCAATGTCCCGAATGTTTCTGGAGACGTTCCTCTGGTCTATTCGACCGTTGCTATGGAAGATGTTCAACCCTCAGGGTTTGAATTTGTAGCAGCCAATGCTACGGGCCCTTGGGCCAACACCAATTTTGGTGGTGCGGGTACAAGTCATACGACTGGTATGCTCGGGACTCTTTTTCGAACAAGTATAGGCCAAATGGCTTTTGGCTCCGTTTCGGAGGGGTAGTTCAACGAACTATGCCTACGTGATGGCAACACCTCCAAGATTCATGCTAATGAGAAACCGAGAAATTCACCGTGTGGGCTTTAAATAGTGGCAGCAGAAGATGTTCTTCTATCTGACCATGCTCAATCTGACGAAATATTTATCGGAGGTGTGCCCAATAATTAGTCCAGATGAGCAAGATGTCACGACGCTCGGTGCGTTGGAGGCTTGGAAGCATGGGGACTTCTTATGCCGAAATTATATCCTTAACTGTTTAGTGAATTCTCTTTATAATGTTTATTGTAATATTGAATATGCTAAACAGTTATGGGAGTCCTTAGAGAAGAAATACAAGACTGAGGACGCTAGCACCAAGAAATTTGTGGTTGCCAAATTCTTAGACGACAAGATGGTGGATTCTAAATCCATCATGAGTCAGGTTCAAGAATTACAATTAATTCTGAGTGACATCTCTGCTGAGGGAATGATACTTAGTGAATCATTCCAAGTGGCAGCTATGATTGAGAAACTACCTCCGGGTTGGTCAGACTTCAAAAATTATTTGAAGCACAAACGGAACGAGATGAGCCTTGAAGATCTCATTCTGCGCCTCAGAATCGAGGAGGACAATAGAAGGAGTGCGAACCCTTCTTCTGAGCCAAAGGAAAACGTTGTGGAATCTTCCAAATTCAAGCAAGATAGAAAAAGGAAGATGCCTTTTCAAGGAAAAGGCAAGCAGAAGGAACAATTCCAGAAATTCCAAGGGACGTGTTTTATATGCAACAAGCCTGGCCATCGTGCTAATGATTGCAAGAAGTGCCCGAAAAAAGTCAAGAACGATGGTGCAGCCCAGCAACTAAATTTGACAGAACATGACAATATTGAGAGATTGTCTGCTGTGGTAATGTCTGAAGCATCTCTAGTGTCGAACATTAATGGCTAGTGGCTAGATACAGGTGTCACAAATCACATCTGTGCAGATAAACACATGTTCTCATCTTATGAGAAGGCTGAAGAAGATGAGAAGTTTTATATGGCTAACTCTGCATCAGCAAAGATTGTCGGAAGAGGAAAGGTGATCCTGAAGTTTACATCTAGCAAGGAGGTTGCCCTGCTGAATGTGCTGCATGTACTAGAGATTCGAAAAAACCTAATTTCTAGCCCCATACTTGTCAAGAAGGGTTTCAAAGTTGTATTTGAATCTTACAAATTTGTACATTTGAAAGGAGAGATGTATGTGGGAAAATGGTACTTGTGTAATGACCTGTTTAAAGCCAATGTGGCTGTCATTGATGTAAACTCAAATTATGTGTACCCAAAGACTATTAATAAAGAAAAGTCTTCGCTTTACACCGTTGTGTCTCCTTATCTATGGCATGGTAGATTAGGACATGTAAACTATGGTACAATGAAGAGAATATCAAACTTGGGGTTAATTCCAAGATTTGAGTTGGATGCCCATTACAAGTGTGAGACTTGTGTTGAGGCCAAGTTTGCTAAGAAATCTTTCAAATCTGTTGAAAGAACAAGTGAACCTCTACAATTAATTCATAGTGATCTATGTGATTTAAAGTTTGTAGAAAGTAGAGGTGGAAAGAAATATTTCATCACATTTGTGGATGACTGTACTAGATTTGCTATGTTTATTTACTAACTAGCAAAGATGAGACTATGAGCATGTTTGTCAAGTATAAAAATGAAGTTGAAAACCAACTTGATAAATGAATCAAAGTGCTTAGGTCTGATAGAGGAGGAGAATATAGTTCAATCAATTTCAAAGAGTTTTGTGCTAGTTTTGGAATAATTCTCCAAACGATTGCACCTTATACTCCACAACAAAATGGAGTTGTTGAACGATTGAATAGGACATTAAAGGAGATGGCTAACGCCATGCTTTTGAGTTCAGCTTTACCTCAGAACTTGTGGGGGGAGGCAGTTTTAACTGCAAATTATATTCTCAATAAAATACCCCACAAAAAGACAGGTAAATCTCCATATGAGTTATGGGATGGAAAGTTGCCATCCTACAATTTTCTAAAAGTGGAGGGGTGCTTGGCCAAGGTGGCAATTTCTCCTCCGAAACAAACTCGATTGGGACCTAAAACGGTGGATTGCATATTCATCAGTTATGCTCAAAATAGTAGCGCATATAGATTTTTGGTTCACAAATATGAAAATGCGGAAATCCATATCAATACAATTCTAGAATCAAGGGATACTGAATTCTTTGAGGATATATATCCTGCAAAAAAAAAAATCAAGGAGAACTTTCTCAGAAAAGGCTTAGAGAATCAGAATCTGAGAATGATGAAGTTGTGACCAAAGAAGCAGAACTTCGAAGGAGTAAAAGGTCTCGAATTGATAAATCTTTCGGACCTGATTTTCTAACATACATGTTAGAAGGTGAGCCCCAAACATATAAAGAGGCAATGTCATCTTCAGATGCTCATTTTTGGAAAGAAGCTATTGACAATGAAATCCATTCTATCCTAAGTAACCATACTTAGGAATTTGTTGATCTTCCACCTAGAAATAAACCAATTAGATGTAAATGGATATTCAAGAAAAAACTAAAAGCTGATGGTTCCATTGATAAGTACAAAGCTCGGCTTGTAGCCAAAGGGTTTAGACAAAAAGAGGGTCTTGACTACTTTGATACTTATTCACATGTCACAAGAATAACATCAGTAAGGATGTTGATTGCTATAACTTCGCTATACAATTTGCAAATACATCAAATGGATGTGAAAAATGCATTCTTAAATGGTGATATCGACGAGGAGATTTATATGGAACAACTTGAAGGGTTCAAGGTCAAAGGACAAGAACACAAAGTGTGCAAACTTGTCAAATCATTGTATGGACTTAAACAAGCTCCTAAGTAATGGCATGAGAAATTTGACCGGGTTATGATTCAAAATGAGTATAGAATCAATGAGTGTGACAAATGTGTGTACACTAAATTCACAACAGTTGGATATGTACTTATTTGTCTATATGTCGATGACTTACTAATTCTTGGAGATAACACTGAGGTCATTAGAATCACCAAGAACATTCTCAAGAAGAACTTTGAGATGAAAGATTTAGGTATAGCGGATGTTATACTCGGCATCAAAATTCTAAGGAATTTTGATGGCTTAGGTTTGACACAATCTCATTACATTGAAAAGGTATTTGAGAGATTTAAAGGATTCGGCATTAAAGATGCAAACAATCCTTTTCTTCCACACCTAATTTTAAGAAAGAACACCGGAAATAGTGTCGACAAATGAATACTCTCAAGTAATCAGCAACATCATGTATATCATGAATTGCACTAGACCTGATATTGCGTACTTAGTAAGCAAACTGAGTAGATATACCAGTAACCCAGGTCACGAGCACTGGAATGCTCTGGTAAGAGTATTAGGATATTTGAAAAGGACAAAAGACTATGTTCTACAATATGGCAAATATCCGGCTGTTTTGGAAGGTTATTGTGATGCCAACTGGATTTCAGATTTTGATGAATCGAAATCGACCAGCGGATATGTGTTCACGCTGGGAGGTGCAGCAGTGTCATGGAAATCCTCTAAACAAACTCTAATAACACGATCTACAATGGAATCGGAGTTTGTTGCTTTGGATAAAGTTGTTGAAGAAGCAAAATGGCTTCGACATTTTTTAGAAGATGTTCCAGTGTGGCCAAAACCTATGCCTGCAATTTGCATACATTGTGATAATCAAGCGGCGATTGCAAGGGCGCATAATGTGATTTATAACGGTAAGTCTAGACACATTCGTCGTAGACACAATACCATAAGGCAGTTGCTCTCAGATGGAATAATTTCTTTAGACTTTGTAAAGTCAAAGGAAAATATTGCGAATCCGCTGCTAAAAGGTTTGTCAAAAGAGCAGATAAACTGGGCATCGAGGGGAATGGGTTTAAGAGCCTTAACCCAATAAAGAGATTCCAGGGTGGAAACCTAACCTATGCAATTGGAGATCCCATGGTCTAAGTTCAATAGGACAACGCAACTTCTGGAAACTCTAGTGTAAGCACTGTCTCCCATTCCTATGATGCAACAGTGCTTTCCTACAGAGTTATTAAGGATACGCTATGCGTTTAATGATTCCTATAACTTGGAATATAACATCCAAGTGAGATATAGTAGGAAATCTTTAAAAGGAATGCACCTATATGCGTGGAGCTGGTCGACTCTATGAAAATATTTAAAGGCTAGATTTTCTAAAGCACGTATGAATCCCGAGAGGTTCAGGGCTGAAAGAACGAACACAACCGAGAACCAATCTTAAATTGGAAATACTCTGTGTGAGGTTTATTGTCTAAGCTTACACAAACAGCTGGCGATTCAAGGCTTAGTCCATCGACTAGTTAAGTAAGTCCAATAGGCTTTCACTAAAAAAGGTTCAAGGCGAAAGCTACCTATCTTGATGCAAAGTATTTCAACAGTACGCTCGATTCCTTTGAGTCAAAATGTTTTGTTGATCCATTAATGTGGGGGATTGTTATAATTATGGTTATAATTATGGTTAATGGATCAACGAGAGCTAATAAATTAAGATACGTCTTTTCTATTCACATATCTCTTTTGGATTCACGAATTTCCTAAACATTTCTGTTTATGTATCTATTGAATTCATGAATTTCCTAGATTCATGTATCTTTCAGTTCATGTATTTATTGAGTTCTCGAATCTCTTGAATTCACGAGTCTCTAGATTCATGAATCTCTTGGATTCACGTATCTGTCGATTCATGAACTTCGTGGATACATGCGTCCATTTAATTCATGTATCTCTTCTGTACATGAATTAAAAAGCTCTATAAATAGATAGGAGCATAGAGCTTCATTACAGTATTTGGTTTTGGTTTTTCCGACTCGATTCCAAAAAGGCTTTGATATACTCTTCTACTCTTCTATTTTTTCTGAGTGTGCTGGTTCAATTGAACAGTTCGACTGAGTCCTGTTTGCATAGTGCTAATCTAAACAGGTTCGATGTGTTATATCTTGGGAGACATAGTTCGTGAATCTGCGGAGCACCTTTGGCAGGAACTAATCGCCTTAAGAAGATTCGGATATTCGTACCTTACCTCCAATTTTATGTTATTTTTCAGTGATATCTTATTTTCTTCTTTCCAAGATTGGTAAAAGGAAGGATATTATAAAGTTGTTATCATCTTCTTTACATTGATGTTCTGATTACAACAAACAGTTTGCTTTCTCTGGATTAATTTCCAACAATAACTTCCTTGTCCTCTCCTGCTGATGTATGCGTGAAGGGATTAACAGTAGCTGGTAGAGTGAGATACATCTTACATCCCACAAGAACAATGTGTAATATGTGTGATCCAGACTATGTGCCGGTAACCCAAATTAAGATTAACCGATATGGTGGAAGTAATTCTTCAAAACGAATATCGCATGTTCAGCATCAACCAGACCTATTAGCAATACAGAGGAAAGTAAGATACACCAACTAGGGGTGAGCAGTTCCCGATTCCTTACAAGTTCCGCCTGGAACCTGGAACCTACCCTCGGGTACAGGTTCCTCATTTTTTGGAACCTGGAACCTACCCGTCAGAACCAAGAACCTGGAACCTACCCTGTCACAGGTTCCGGGATCGGTTCTAGGTTCCAACAGGTTTTTTTTTTTTTTGATGTCTTCCTCCTTTCTTTTATCAGTTGAGTACCACAAAATTATAAAGAGTGGTACAAACTCAGTAACAGAGAAGAAAAAAAGCCAATAGATGTGCTGTCAACATTTACATAAGACCAATGCTTGAGAAAGCTATGCAGAAAAAAACCCATGGGAATTTCCTATCAGCATAACATAAGCCAACACACTAGATGTGATGTGTATGAATTGGAGTGATTGCAGAACACCAACTTTGTAGGACAGATAGCAAATGGATAGAAATCATAGTTCACAAATGAGCAATCTCAGACCTGGCTACACGAATATACAAAAGAAATAGCCAAAGATTCAGAGTGAAGGAGCGAGTGGCAAAAGAAAAAGGAAAGCGATCATTCGAATTTTTCAAAAAGACATAAAAAGGGTTGCAAAATTGCTACTTAAACATGCAAAATGAAGATATCAACTGAATGAAGGGGCTTTAGACATCAAACTATCTCTAGAAGTGTAAGTGACCAGCAGATAAGAAGTAGAGGTCCTTTTACACTCTGTTTCAATTAACATAGATATTTTTCACGCATATCGCCATTACAAGATTTGGACATTGCAGTACCTTTGTGTTCTGCATGACACGGAGCTGGGGTAGCACTGAAACAGCTTCAAGATAAACATAAAAGGCCCAACAAATCCTGTTAATGATATGATAGTGTGTTGAGGGGTGAATCACTAGAGACAGCACAACACATGGAATCCGACAATCATCTGCGGCAAACGTGATATGAAACTTCTTAAGAGACAGAAAGAAATGAATTTCAGTGATAATGGCATAGTAAAATATACAAAGTCAAACAGTTAGAAGTAACAAAACAAGTAATAGGCATTATTGCATAAAAGAGAACAATGTATAGAAGGACAAAGTAGAATGTTCAGTAACCATAGATGTAGATGTTGAATTTGAAGTTATATCATCTCCCAAAAAGAAATGCTACATCATGTATGCTTCTCAGGAAAATGAATATAAAGAACTTCGTGGCAAAGATGGCATGGGCAGATAAATATATTTATCTTGCATGACTACTGCTCCTAAAGCAATGATAATAGAATCCAAGAACTTCATCAATATCTGCTACAGCAGAAATGTGAAAACAAGATGGGCCTGCAAGTCTCAATTTTTCTCAATAATGTAGAGCTGTAGATGTCAGTGATGAAAAAGTAGTTCACAGCATGGAAGATAACCTTAATTGCAACATCCTTTCCATATCACGTAACGTAGCTCTATAAACTTGACCCAAGCTGGCAGCTGCTATCGTCCGAGATGAAATTTTGCTGAACACAGCTTCAAGAGGCCGCCTCAACTCCTCCTCTATGATGTTGAAAGCAACCTAATTGTCATATTGATAAGATTCATATCCTATAACATCCAAGATAGTGTGAAAAGGCTTATTAAACTCTTAAATTAGAATGCTTCTTTCTCTGTTAAATTATGCCATTCACCTGATTTGGGAAGGAAGGAACATCGTCGTGTAGAATGCAGAGTTCATTCATGTAGTCTTCTCTAATAATATCTGGTTTGTTTGCAAGAACCTGTCAACAATGGAACAGGAATTCAGGGAAAAAGGGGATCAGACCACCAAACACGTACGCATCATCAAGAACATATTTTGCAGCAGAAATACAACGAACCAACCTTGGCAAATCTTCACCTTTTACTTCTTTCTGGAATTGAACCATCATTTTTCCTGGATTTTCCTTTTAAATACCGTCTCTGACCACGAATTGAAGACTGGGACTGATTGTCATCATCCACCACGACCACAGCACTTATCATAAAGCAAAACCAAAGTGCTGAACTTCAAAATGGAATAAAGAAATTTAATGAGAATCCTACAAATCCAAAACAGCCATACAATCAGAACCATCGGTTCTCCATCGGCCGGGCGAGCGAGCGTCAAGGGCCGATCGGGCCGGTGGTGTTGGGGGTGGCTGGCCAAGCGGCGTCCGGGGGAGCAGCGTCGAGGGCGACCGAGCGAGCATCGTTGGGGGCGGCTGCGCAAGTGACGAGCGGCCTCCACCAAAGGGACGAGCGATGTCCACCGGTGGTGTCGACGGCGAGCGGCGTCAATGGCCCGAGCAGATCGAGCGGCATCGAGCGGCCGAGAGGTGTCGAGCGGGCTGAGCGGCATTGAGCGGGCGTCGAGGAGCCGAGCGGGCCGAGCGACGTCGAGCGGCATCAAGCGAGCGTCGAGGGGGCCGAGTGACGTTGAGCGCAGTCGAGGGGGGGGGGAAGGGGAGCGGCGTTGAGAGTGGCGACGCTGGAGTGGACAGGGAGAAGACTCGGAAGAGAGTGAAGGAACCCTAAAACTAAAACAGAGGGGAGTTGCGAGAAGAGGGAGAAGGAAGAACAAAAGAGGGAAGAAAAAAATTGAAAACTAGGGTTTTCCGGTTCCGGTTCTGGTTCCGGTTCCGGTTCGGGTTCCAGGAACCGGAACCGAACCGGGAACCGCCGGTTCCCAAAAATATAGAACCGGGAACCGGAACCTCCCTCCTTGGAACCTAGAACCGAACCGGAACCTCCGGTTCTACCCTCCGGTTTCCGGTTCTACCCGGGAACCACGCTCACCCCTAACACCAACCATATCTTCTGTTGAGATAGCGAGAAAGACCGGCTTCTGTTATTCCAAGCAAAACGTCGTTCACAGTCTGATTGGCACATATCGCCCACGAGTAGAAAAGCGTGAAATGTCACGGCGAGTTTGCATGGAAAAAGGTTCTAGAGCATGAGATTCTTGCATGACCGAATCGATGCATTTAGCATTGGCAGAGAAAAGCGCATATGTCTACACGTACCACGTTTATGGCATTCTTCACTAGCTTTATGTCATCTAAAGCGAACGTCCTACGGACAAGCCTCTTAGGTCTGAGTTCCACCCTCACGCCTCCTTTGATTGGTGTCTTCGTGTCTTTCAGAAAGAGTGCCCTCGCCAGCCAAAAATGAACACCGACGAATGTATGCCAAATCATTTGTAAACTTGATCGCATCATGTCGAGGAACTGTGGCCAAAACCCCATCCTTTTGTGAAAATCAACTTTCTTGATTCCTTTCTTGTCCTCAAGTGATGACTTACGAAGTTGATATGGTTTAACAGTGAGAGCTGGCAAGGAGATAGGACATGAGAGACGCGCCGTTGCTGATGGAGTGACGCGAGCAGAGGATGATGACGGCCTCGGCATCGGAGGACAGTAGGTTGAGGAGGTGGAGCTCCCAAAGTGGCTTGGACAGGTCCACGGCGGTCATTGTGTGGTTCGCAACGTAGTCTTCCGCGAACTTGTCCGGAGATCCGATGTTGTCCGGGTCTACATACGGGACGATCGAGTGGTTATCTACGTCAATCTTGGTTTTTTGCTATTTCATCTCCCCTCGCCTTTTGTCATCCGTGACCTAACACAACAGTTCTCTGCATGATGACGTTGATCATCATGTTTGTTCATGTTTCTTTGTCATTGTGCAAGTAGAGAGAAAATGTCTGTTTGATCGTATGCTAACTAAAAAGTAATTTAATGATCAAACAAATTTTAGAATCCTCTCTTATCAAATAGTTAAGGGATTTATATTCCACACATTAACGTAAAAAAAAAAAAAAAACTCAGTTTGACGAGGCGATGGTACTTAAATTGACACGTGAACATAACGAAAAGTTCATTCTCGATTCTTTCAGATTCATGGATGGTTCCAAGGAAATTATCACCGTCATAACCATCACGACTTATTTGTATATTGATTTACCATGATGGAGGAGAAGTGAGGATGTGGCGGGTGCTCTAAACCGGCTTTGATGGCATCCACGTTCAGCTTTGTTCGACTACCCAACATCGATACGACACAACAGTTCAGTCCAGGTGCGTGGAACAGATGAGCTTTCGGACTCAACAGCTCATCTTCTCCCTCTTCGTCCACCTTCTTCCCCATCTCTGGCTCTATCTCGATAGGCGAAAGATCGACATGGTCTTTTCTCTTTCTCATCATCCCTGATTCCTCCGAGTTCATTGTCTTGCTTCTAACTGGTGCAAGTAATCGCTATTTTTGGCAAAAAATTACTCTGCACTAACTTATATAGAGCTGGAATTTCCTGTAGTTTTGAGCTCACCTAATTTGCTTTGTTCCTAGAACCAGACAATTGAGGGAGTTCTCTCATTGACTGGGCATTAATCAAATTAATAAGCTCATAAATGTATCGATATTGTAATTGCATCAAGGCTATTTTTAGTTACTACCGAAGTTGTGGCATTATATCACAAAAAGATTTTAACTGAAGTTGCTCAAGTGTAGATAATTAATTTCGGAGTACAGGGATCTTATTGTGAAAGTCAAGATGCTCGTGGTTCAGAAAGGATGGAACGTAGAATTCGATAAGATTAAATGCAGTTTTCTATGACATCCTGGCAATACTGCATGATTTTTGGTTCATAAATCAAACCACAGTACTAACAAAAAATCTAAAGTATGAAAGTCTCTCGACATCAAGTAATATCAGTATAATATTGGAAAAACAGAAGACTTTACGGCTGTGCAAGAGGTGTGGATACATCTGAACCAGTATAGACTCGAATGAGATTTTCATTAGCTCATAGTGATATACGGTATCCTTGATTACTTGAGAACTTTCATTTGGACCAGCACATGCTATCCGATTCAGTGGCCAAACGTGCGCAAATTGATGTTGGTTGACTTTAGAATTCGGCTCTCCTTCTGCATACTCAAGTCCACCATGCATCACATGGCTCTCTATGATTTTTATGCAGATTTATGGAATACACATTTGACTTCCAAATGGTTCTTGGAATTTGTGGTTAACTTACAAGTCTTTCTTAATTTTGTGCAAATTGCCAAATTCTCACTCTCCAACAGTCATGAACTCCAATGGCCTCCATAAATACAGGAAATAAAAAGTGGCATTGCTGCAGAAGGAACCCCCTAAGAGTGATTCTACACATCTTTTACGTTTAGACTGTAGCAGGTACCGTGTGTATACTGTAAATTTCTCTCTCCCTTAGTAATGCACATTTGGACATTCCAATTTCTTAATGGTACAAGTTTAATTGCATTTGGGTCGCTCTCTCTTTATCATGGAAGACAACGTGTGAGAATTAGAAGATAGTGCAGATTTCAGAAATTAGCAGTCAGGATAGTTAGAAAGAAGTTCAGGTTCTTACACTTTATGCCCCCAGATTCACGTCATTGGTGACAGAAACATAACTAATGTAGAAGCGAAGTAAAATGTCACTGGCACGGTTTTACATGATCAGTTGGTGTCTTTGAAATATCACCCCCTTTCAGATGCGTTGATGAAACCTTGGTACTCGGTTGTCTTGTTCCTTTTTTCATTGAAGATCGTACAAGTTTGTTGCAAGTGACCCCTTTTTTTAAAGGTACTGTTTCTGTTGATGGAACCTTGGTACTCGGTCTGGCCAGCTAATGTGTGGTCGGCAGGGCATGCTCTTGGTGCTGCCATGTTGGTACTCTTGGGCAAGAAGATGGCCAGGAAGAATTTTCATGTCAAGACATACCTATTCAATCCACCGTTCGACCTTGCCGCTGGGACGTATCAAGGACCACAACTTAAGAGACAAGTTGATGATCCTAGCCAGGTTACTCAAAGCTGCAACTGTCGCGCTTTGAATCCTCCCAAAAATGAGCCTCTAGTACATGACAAGTTCAAAGTCCTATCTTCTTGGGAACCCAACCTGTTTGTGAATCCTGAAGATGATATCTGTTCGGGTTACATAAGTTAGTTTGAGCTTCAACACTGATGCAATCAATCGGAGCAGGGAAAATAGAGAGGATCGCAAAGAAAAATTCACTGATTAACCTGTCCAAGGACACAGTCGGGAAAGATTCTGAAGCAGATTCAGTCGACACCCTCCCTACGGCCTGTCTCAATACCAATCTGAGTCCATCTCCAGATTTTAAACTGGCGCATGGCATTGAGCAGTGGTGGGATGATCGTACTTAGTGTCGATCCGTGTTGCGTAGGTTCTTGCTGAAGGAAATGAAGTTTGAGATGATCGAAATGCCTCCGAGACACACTCAGCAAAGGCTTGGACGGAAACTGTTGCGAAACTGTGAAACGTTGAGCTCCATGCATGTGGAATCCTGTTATGGCATCATCCTTAATCATTTCTCTTCACTGCCTCTATATTTTGACCAAATGTTACAATCATGTGCTGAACTGTGATTTGTATTTATTAAATAAATAAAAGCTACGGTCATCCGTTTCTTTTTCTTCTTCTCTCCCAGCCTCCTCTGTTGATCAGATTTCTTAGCATAAAACGAAACTGAAAGGGGAGCATTGGAAAGTGACGGGAAAGACATAGTTTGTATTAGTAAGAGATATTTGCATCGTTCCCAACTTGTAAAGACTGAAGACATATATGATATATCAGTCAGAGCAAATACATCCAAGTGAGCAAGACAAATGCTCAACTTAATTTGTTAGCAGCCGAACACGATGAAAGATGTCAAGTACTTTTTTATGTTTTCCAGATACAATCAGCATCAGAAGTGGCTTCTAATAGCTAGCGACCTTCCTAGTTCCTACACATTCTTTCTTTTAAAATATTGGCCTGCACATGCAATCCGATTTACAGGCCAAATGTGCACATTACTGGTGAAAGAATCACAGATGGCATGTGCTCTTGAGTCTCTATTAGCGTACCAAGTCAACCATTACTAGGTTTCTCTGTGATACATAGTAAAACCAGATGCAAGTCTTTTCTTGATTGGAGCTTGTGGTTTTATTGAAAAGCTTTTCAATTCATTGTGCAAAATTGCCACTCATGCAGACAGTCATGAGCTCGGCGTTCTGCGTAAATGCAGGAAATGGAGGCTGAAAAAGTGGCGAGCAGCGGAAAGAAGCTTAGTTGAGTGATCTGTCACGTCCTCTGTTTCCTGTGTTCTCAGGTTACCGTCTAAACTACAAACTTCTCTCTTCTTTCTGGAAGAAAGACACCATAATGTCAAAAATTAAATTTAAGTAAAGCTTTTTTAAAGTTATGACACTAAAGTAAGCGTCTTACTATGGTATATGTCGTGCCATTTTCTCTCTTCTTCAGCATTCACATTCGAGATTGCGACTCTGTTATGGTACCATCTAACCACATCTTGTCTTCCTCCATTTTTGTCCCAAAACTAGGAAGATCGTCTTTATTGCTGCCGCCGAATCCTTCATTGGAAAATGTGAGAAAGTGGGCCTTAGCGATTGCGCGTTTGATGTCTGTTAGCTTCCAAATTGATGAGGTTAATAATGGCAATTTTGATATATTTCAAATACCACTCTCTTTCACATGAGTAAATAAAGGCAGGGTACTCTGATTGATCTATCCCTGTTCAATGGAGATCCTGTTCTTCTAGCTTTGTTTGCAGGTGAACATCTTTAAAGAGGTATCAAGAGGTTGTTGTGCTGGAATTTGTCTCCACGGCGAAATATTTTTTTATTGAAAGTCGTTCTTTGATTTTTATTAGTAAAGACAGGTTCTTTGATGATTATGAACGTGAATTATCACATGCACATAAGAAAATCAATTCACTTCAAATAGATTTAAGCGTCTACAAATTGTGCCAGAATTTGATCAATAACAAAACCTGAGAACTTAATTAATTCGAACGGAACCAAATGCATACAAACTATTCTGGAATATGATCGGCGATAAAGCTTGAAAAATAAAGATAAGATGCTAGAATATAATCGACGTTGAGGCACCTAGTAAATGATACATGCTGGAATTTGATCGATGATGCATATATGGAAATTACAATAAGTTTTATGATTCAATTACATTTCTGTAATAAGTTTTAGGACTTTCAATACTTATTTCTCGTTTATTATTGCTCTTTTTCTCTATTTCATAGTGCGGATTGATTCATGAACCAAAAACCATGCAGTATTGCCAGGATATCATAGAAACTGCAATTATTCTAATCGAATTCTGCGTTCCATCCTTTCTGAACCAAGGGCATCTTGACTTTCACGATAAGATTGCTGTACTCCCAAATTAATCATCCATTTCAGCAGCTTCATTGAAAGTCAATTTGTGATATAAAGCCAAAACTTCAGTCACGAATTCCCCTTTTTTCTTCTCGTGCGGCATTGCTGAAGGTCTTCAGGTTAGATATGATCCTTTCACTAGCTAGAAACATTCTCGATGCGGGTACCGGGCAAGCGAGTGTGTTTTGAGTGATAATGGGATGACATGCGATAGATGAAGGATGGATTACGATCACCACCAAAGTCTCTCGTCACTTCATAAGTGACAGCGCATCTCCCAAGTCATATCTCTTCGACAGCCCTCAAAATAAACCATCCCTACCTTATAAGTCGTCACTGAAGGATGAAAAAAAAAAAAAAAAAACCAAGAAAGTCGTTTTTGCGAAAAGATGGGGTTTTGGCCACGGTTCCTCTATATGGTGCGATCGAGTTTGCAAGTGATTAGGAATACATTTGTCGATGTTTGTTTGTGGCTCGCACGGCACTCTTTCTGAAAGACACGAAAACGCCAATCTAAGGAGGCGTGAGGGTGAAGTTCACCCCTAAGACATATGTGTTTTAGCCACGTCATCGTCACATAAAAAAAAAAGAAAATATTAAAAAAAGGTCATGTAAGCATTTTCCATTAACATTGGATAAAGTTGATAAAGGGATTCAATTGCACTAATTCGACAGAATTTAGGATTTGATGCACTTTTTGTAAGTTTTACAACTCAATTGTATTTTCGTGATAAGTTTTCGGATTTTCAATATACTTATCCCGACATACAATATAAAGTATGGAAGTCTCTCTACATCAAGCAATATTAGTATAATATAGAAAACAATAGGAAACGTTATGGTTCCGTAAGAGGTGCAAATAATCTGGACCAATATGTGTCCTAGTGAGAAAAGAAGTACACCAAAGTGCCAAAACTTATCATGGACGGACATATAAGTATCAAAACTTCCAAAATGTATATTTAAGTGCTGAAATTGAAGAAAAAATGAATGCTTAAGTGCCAACAGCAAGAATTTCCAATTAAACAACTAACATGGCTTTTTCTTATGAGACTTTTTACTGATGTGGCAATTTTTTTAGAAAAAATTATCTATGTGGTGCTAAGGTGACTAGATAAGCCCAAGACGACGTTGTTTTGAGACAAGAATGCTAAGTGGACATTCCAGCAAGTCATGTAAACCGATTTTATTAATAAAATAATGCAGCGTAGGATTTTTGGAAATCTCGCCGAAGTTAGCACTTAAGTGTTCAATTTTCAAAAAAAAAAGTGATGCTTAATGTACCTTTTGGAAGTTTTGGCACTTATGTGTCCACCTGTGCCAATTTTGGGAGGTGTGAGATATGCACTAGCTCCCCACTTTGATTTACCGAAAGTCCAAAGGTAATCAAATTAGTTTGGAAATGTTCATTAAGGTTTGGATCTTGTGAGCTCACAATGATATACAGGATACGTAATTACTCGAGGACTTTGACTTGGACCAGCACATGCTCTCCTTCTGCATGCTCGAGTCCACCATGCATCTCGACCCAAAAAAAAAAAAAAAAGTCCACCATGCATCACATGGCTGATTTATGCGGTGCACATTTTCTTATTTGGAATTTGTGGTTGACTTACAAGTCCTTCTCAGTTTTGTGCAAATTACCGAGTTCTCACTTCCTGGCAGTCATGGACTCCTGGGGCCTCCATAAATACAGGAAATGAGGGAAGGAGAAGTGGCATTACTGCAGAAGGAAGCCTCCTAAGAGTGATTCTACACATCTTTCAGGTTTCACCTGTAGCAGGTACTGTGTGTGCAGCACATTTCTCTCTTCCTGATGCACATTTGAACACTTCAATTTCTTACTGGCATGAGTCTAATTGCGTTAGGGTCGCTCTCTCTTTATCGTGGAAGACAACATGTGTGAGAATTAGAACATAGTGCAGATTCCAGAAACAGCACTCAGGATAGTTAGAAAGAAGTTGAGATTGTTACACCTTATGCCCCTACGTTCACATCATTGGCGACAGAAACATAACTAATGTAGAAGCAAAGTAAAATGTCACTGGTACCGTTTTACAAGTTCAGTTGGTGTCTTTGAAATATCACCCCCCCTTTCAGATGCGTTGATGAAGCCTCATTGCTCGGTTGTTTTGCTTCCTTTCATTGAAGATCGTTTAGTTTTGTTGCATGTGACCGTTTTTTCAACAGAAACAGTACCTTCTCTCAGGGGCATGGGCTATACTACACCCAAGATGGATGAGTTTAGCCATTCGGGGCCATCACATCTCAAGCGCATTGACTGGTAATGAAATCCATCTAATCTGTCCTCAACTCCATATTTCCAATTAACCGATGTCGAAACAGTGATCTGACATTTGAGGATATTGTAGGGATGATGCATATCACTGCAGAGCTGTCGTCGCGAGCTTAGTTAATGGAGTTTACGTGATGGAAAGGGATCGCCAGGGAGGACGGCAGGGATCCCAGGCACTTGCAAGGCCATGGTGGGAGTCCTTCCATTTCAAGTTATGTCGCATTTTGGTAGATGAGGTTGATTCCACCATCTTTGGTGCCGTTTACAAGTTTGTGCTTCCTGATCGAGCAAGAAATGCCCCAACTTATGTCGTCGCCCTCAAAGGAGTGATGCCTACGCTCGCCACTAACATATGTGATTCCAAGCTAGTTGTGATGTGTATCCAGAATGTGCTCCACAGGTCCTCCCGCTTCAAGTCTGCTTTAGAAGTGGTGGAGCATCTCTTGCATTCGGTCCGGCCAGCCAGTGTGTGGTTGGCAGGGCATGCTCTCGGTGCTGCCATCTTGGTTCTCGTGGGGAAGAAGATGGCCAGGAAGAATTTTCCTCTCAAGACATACCTATTCAATCCACCGTTCGTGACCTTGCCGCTGGGACGTATCAAATACCGCAACTTAAGAGACAAATTGATGATCCTAGCCAGGTTATTCAAGGCTGCAACTGCCGCCGCTCTGAACCCTCCCACAAATGTGTTTCAAGTGCCTGATGAGTTCAGGGTCTTATCTTCTTGGGAACCCAACCTTTATGTGAATCCTGAAGACGATCTCTGTTCGGGTTACATAAGTTACTTTGAGCTTCGAACACTGATGCAATCGATCGGAGCGGGGAAAATAGAGATGATCGCAATGCAAAATTCACTGATTAACCTGGCCAGGAAGGATCCGGAAGCAGACACAGTCGACACCCTCCCTACGGCCTGTCTCACTACCAATCTGTGTCCATCTCCAGATTTTGGAATGGCGCATGGCATTCAGCAGTGGTGGGACCATCGTACTCAATGTCAGTCCGTGTTACATAGGTTCTTGCCAACGGAAAAGAAGTTCGAGATGATCAAAATGCATCCAAGACACACTCAGCAAAGGCGTGGACAGATGCTTGGTCCGAAACTTTGAAACGTTAAGCTCTATGCATGTGGAATCCTGTTATAACATCATCCTTTATCATTTCTCTTCACTCGCTCTGTATTTTGACCAAATGTTACAATTATGTGCTAAAGTGTGATTTGTATTTATTATATAAATAAAAGCTAGTATTATCCGTTTCTTGTTCTTCTTCTCTCCCAACCTCCTCTCGTGATCAGATTCCTTACCATAAAAAGAAACTGAAAGTGGAGCATTGGAAAGTGATGGGAAAGACATAGTTTGTATTAGCAAGAGATCTTTACATCGTTCCCAGCTTCTTGCAGAGACTGGAGACATATATGATATATCAGTCGGAGCAAATATATCCAAATGAGCAAGACAAATGCTTACCTCAATTTGTAAGCAGCCGAATACGATGAAAAA